>JAJJMB010009125.1:9371101-9527293 GCA_023531105.1 Papaver atlanticum | reverse complement strand
ATTGGGTGCCTTTGGCATTCCCATGGCCTTTTGTAGATTTGTCAGCCGACCAGGCACCTTTGGCATTCCTGTAGCTTTTTGTAGATTTGTCAGCCGATTGGGCGCCTTTGGCATTCCCATGGCATTTTGTAGATTTGTCAGCCAATCAGGCGCCTTTGGAATTCCCGTAGCTTTTTGTAGATTTGTCAGCCGATTGGGCGCCTTTGGCATTCCCATGGCCTTTCATAGATTTTTCATCCAACCAGGCGCCTTTGGCATTCATGTGACGTCATATTTCCCACGAATTCCAAAAATAGAAATTATTCTTACCATAAAAGAGGGTTGTTTACAATTTGTAGTCTCATCTTTCGTATTCTTCTCCTTCCCCCCCCCCCCCCCCCTTTTTTTTTTTAGTGGAGGGGAAAGGGGTTGTACTCAATCGCCTGCTTCGTTTCCTCAAACTCCCCAGAGTCACGCTTGCGCTCGAATATACTCCTTATGGCAAAACATTCTTCTGTCGGGTGTTCCAACCTTCGATGGTAGTGGTAGTACTTAGTGGAGTTCTTATCCATTTTTTTGACGTCTACTACCGTCGGGGGCAGTTGGATTTCCTTTCCGATGACCCACTGGTTTAGTAATTCAACTGCGCGTTCCTTGCTGCAGGGCAGAGGGGGTGGTGGGTTTGAGTCGTTCCTAGTCCATCCATTTCTTCCCTGGCTCCCACCGACGGTTTGGAACTGGTCCATTGTCTCCCTATTAGTGTTGGGTCTTACGTTGCGTGGTGCCTAAGATACGGTGCTAACTGTGTGACACCAAACAGGGTCTATGGGTGCTTCTTCTATGCAGTCGGCGATCCTTTCGGCTGCTTCCTCTAGCTCGACGAAAGTATGGAACCTGAAATTGATCAAACTCCCCTTGAAAGCTGGGATCATCCCTCACACACAAATTTCGACGAGCGTTCCCTCATTGATATCTTCATGACAATCTAGTGCAAAGTGCCGGAACCATAAGATGTACTCTCCTATTTCTTCTCCCATCCGTTGTTCGCTCTCGCTCAAGTCTATTGTCGTGATTTTCCTCTTGGCTGAATAGAATTTCCCGAGGAAGAGTATGGACATGGTTGGCCAAGAATCCACACTTTCCGCTTTTAAGTTGTCATACCAGGTGAATGCCGTGCCTGTGAGTGATTTTGGTAATTCTTTTAGACACAATTTTCCATCGGAGGCTCTGTCATTCATTGTTGATAGGAATCGGCTGAGATGTTCTCGCGCATTCCCATGTCCATCGTATGTCTTGAATTTCGGAGAAGTATAGTCCTCGGGGTATTGGTATTCTCGGATGTTCGCTGAGTATGAACTACTTACGAGGCAGTGATTGTCTTGTTTTATCACATGATAATTTTGCTCCAAGTATTTTGCCATTTCTTCCTGTGACATCGCTGTTGTCTTTTCGTTTTTGTGCCTTTCGCCTTTCCTCATTTCTTCAGTAGTGTTTTGTCCCGCTATTACCGCCTGTGCTATCCAGTCTTCTAGCTCCTTCCTTCTTCGTGAGTGCTCTTCTAGTTCCTTTTGCATGTATTGCAGCGCTGACAACGTGGGTTTTGGTAGATGGGTCACTCGCGTGTTCTTTCCTTGTATTGTTACTATCTCTCTGGTTTGGGGTCCATGTCCCACTGATCGTTTGATGGCGTCCATGGCCAGCGTTTCTTCTTCATTGTCATCGTCCTCTATTGTTACCTCGTCGAGGTTGATAGGTTGATTGGTTGCTTGGTTTCCTATCGCACCTGAGCTAGCGCCTTCTAGGTGTGTCATGGTGAGCTAGGCACGAGCCTCCGGGTGTGGTCGCCAAATGTTGAGGGGATATTTCGATTTTGGTTCTACCCGTCCTAGTCCCACCAAGTGACCTCACTTTACTAGGAATGGTAAGAGAGAGAGTTGCCTTTCCATTGTACTTTGTCCTTTCTTATATAGAATTTCCCAAAAGTCCCTCCTTTTATTACATCATGACACATGTCCTAAACCTTTCTAATTACTTCTAATGCCATTCCTTGATATAACCTCCTCCTTATTTGTTAATCCATTCCTTGTCCTTCCTACCTTATGGGTATTTCCTCATTGGACTTGGGCCTAGTCCCCAAGTCCCCACGTCTCGTACTAGGCTTACCCAACCTCTTGGGGGCATCCCGAACCCGTTAAGGGGTATTATTTTTCATGTATCAACAGATACCAAGACGATAACAGAGCATAGCTCGGAACTATCTAGGCCCGAGGCACTGATTGATCCCGTTAATAGGTACCGCTAATAAATAATCTTTAGCATGCTTTACACGGTTACACTGCCAAAAAACGGAATCACTTGCAGACATAGAAAATTGGTCTGGAATTTTCTTCTTAACTGCATCAAAATAAGTGACTGTCAGGGCGTGTATGGAAGGGGGGGCAGTATAATCGACACAATAAGAAGGAGGTAATCCACATACCTGGATAAAGTTCTGAAGAGCCAACTGATAAGAAGAACCTTTGTTTGCTGAGAATCAATTACCAAGAATTATCTTTTACACTGAAGTTGTCTGACTCTGAGAAGCAAGGTAACAATAGGTACGAGTGTCAGCCATGGTATAAATGCCAAGACCACCATCTTTGATAGGCAAGGTAGCTAATCTCTGCTGTAAAGGACCAAAACCAGCACCATCTCCAGTGATAAGTAATCTCAAATACTTAAGTAGATGGTCATCAAAAAGATCAGTGGCTGGTTGCAGGGCTGCTGGATTGGTAGTACGCATTGCAAAATATAATCTAGATACACCAGTGCAATTGCGAAGTAATAAAATCTCACTTTGAGGGTCTTTGAGTTTTTTGATTGCAGACATTAGTTGAACAGTACTCTTATTCACCCTGGTCAACATCATATCACTAATAAAGTTCAAATCTAAACTCACCGGTCCACCCAAAAGTTTAACACCATTAGAGGGTCTACCAATATTAGGGGGAAAAACACCATCATCCGTGCTTCTTGGATCAATAGAAGGCCAAAAGACTTCCGTTTTCTTACATTAAGATGTAGCCCCCTACTTGGTCCTTCAGTTTCTATTATGTTCAAGGCCTTGGCCACCTCCAATGTATCACCAATAATAGTACCATCATCAAGGTACCAAGCATGTAAATCAAGTTTGCATCGAGAAGCAATGGACTTCACTAGAGGGTGAAGTGTCAAGGAAAACAGCCGGGGACCGAGGGGGTCACCTTGTTGGACTCCAAGTGCAGATGACAAAATATATTTGTCATAATAGAGCTTAGCAAGTCGCAAGTAACAAAATTCTACCCAGCGAGAAATACCTGGACAATGTAGACGAACTTCCTTAATGAGTTGAGATCTTCTCACCATGTTAAATGCATTAGAAAAGTCAATGAGCAACATTGACATTTTATCTGAGTTCCCTTTCATCTCCAGTAAGCAATTTACAGCATGTAAAATACTCTCCCCCCAGCAGGCACTCCAACTCCAAATTGGTAGTCACCTAAGTAAGAAGTCATGTCCTTTCCGATGGAGAAAGCAGCTACTTTTGAAACCAATCTTCGCCAAACCGTACCCACAACAATATGCCGAATACCACCCCCAGGTTTAAGTAATGGAGTTAAGGGCGCACTGGCGATGAACTCACCTAGAGTCTCGGGGAATTTACCGGCCAACCAAAGGTTGACAACCCCAAAATAGAAGAATTAAGATTCATACAAAGCTTTGGTTGGTAACCTAGCAACAAGCTGGGCACCAACACCCTTTTGAATAGCAACACCTAATCTATAAAAAAGAAATTTACATATACCACTACTAGCATCATTACTAACTAGACAATTCTTCAATCTCTTAAAAAAAACACAAAATAACACCACTAAGTTCAATTATATATGTTTGTGGTGGTTTAATTTATAGATACATATTTTGACAATTTACATCTCGTTGTTGGTAATCATTGTTCACGAGATTAATTGTATTTATCCCACTACCAAACTCATGTATACAAACTTATATAAAAAATTGTCGCACACTTCACAAAAATCATAAAAATCCATAAAATAAAAAATTATTGTGAATTGATTAATTATTATTCCTAAATGGTTAGTGAAAAATAGAAAATAAATATGAAAATGTGAAAATAAAACAATTACTTGAGAAGTACGACAATATATTTGATTAGTAAAAAATAGAAAATAAATATAATTTTGTACAAATACATCACACTTGAAAGTTTTCCCGTAAAAAGTCAACAATTTGTAATCAAACATTCTTAATTACCATTACCACCATTGACATGCGAAATAACAGTTACGATTTCATTGTTTATAAGAAAATATTATGGTTTTTTGTTGTTCTCGCAGATAACAAGCCAAAAAGATTTTTCTAAGATTACAGATACAACACGTACACACTCTTGGATTTTTAACATATATAAAACTTGTAATCAAATCCTGAGTATTTTCTACGAAATATGGAAGATATTTAGAGCAAATGAGTTTTATTAACAAGATAAGGAAATGCATTAGATCACTGACAAAAGACGGAACACGTTCTGTAAAATTATTGCTAGAAAGATCCCTACTAATCGTAATCTTATGGCAGCTTAGAGATACTTTACGGGGGAGATAATAATCCAAGCTCTTTAGACTTACAGTGCATCCAAATATACAGCTTTTCCAACCTTTAAATGAATAGTCCTTTGAAATGGTTCGTCCCGAGGTATTTCTGCGGATACACAATAAAACAATATAAAACAAACAAGGAGATACAAAACATTAATTATACAAAATTTTAAATGAATAGTCCTTTGAAATGGTTCCTCCCGAGTATTTGGGAGCACCATTTGTTTCATAAAACAAACACATTTGTGATGGTCCTGAAATATTGACAACAAAATTTTCATCAGTGGGAGAAAAATCCATTATATCCTCCAAAGTGTTTAATTAAAAATCATCAAGTAAGTTGTCAAGATCAATGTGAATATTGTTATATTCATCAAATCGACAAATTCAACCATGAGAGCAATACTTGAAACTTATTCCCTTTCTGAGTCATATTGATAAGAAGTTTCATCCAGTTTAGCAGCAAGACCATTGTTGTCAGTGTATTTTAAAGCCTTGTTTTTTTGTTCATATAAGTAGATTTAAATTAAAGTTTCTTGAACAATATGTATATAGAGTTTTTTTTATTATATCTTCCACAATTAATATGTCTAGAAAATAAAGTTCGTGAACCTGAATGTGTAGAAGAGTTCTTGGAGGATCTCACAAATTAATATCCAAGATCAATCTAGTCGTATTCAAATCACGAGGATCCGAATTCTGCCAAATACGAAACTTGTTATCTATCATTCAAGATACGAACTCAACAATAACATGTCTCGTTATTGATCACAATTAATAAGAGTTAAACTACCTAAAATGAATACGCATTACTCGTGTTATTCTTATTATAAAGATAAAATAATATAATGCGAAAAAGGAAAAACATAAGACATTAGAAGTTTTGTTGATGAGGAAAACTGCATCTGCATAAAAACCCCGGGACCTCGTCCATCTTTGAACACCAAACTGTATTAAGCCGCTATATACACTAGCCTACTATCATACTTCCAATTGGAATGTAGTTGAAACCGAATTAACCCTCCAAGCAATTCAGCTGTAGTCGTGCTACTTACGTCTCTTGAACCTCATAAAGCTCTACGCAATTGATTCCCTTAGCTGACATCCTTTACATCCTAAAAGTTTCTTTAACCTAAGTGAATACTTTTGATAAAAATCTTCCTCCAACAAATAAGCCTATTTGATTGCCCTTTAGATCGTTTAGATCAAGGCTTGAAAATCTATTTGAAATAAATAAAGCTAGCAAACCTCACGAATTCGGGACTTACACTCAGTTAGCTGAGAAGCCTGGATTACTAACCACCTCTCAAGAACAATCTTAAACCGATCAAAAAATAAGAGTTTTAGATATCTATTTCGAGGAATCACAAAGTATTGAGATGAGGAGAACTTTGCGATTTCTATCTATCTCGTTCCTGATTGGAGATTAACGAAAACCTCGGCAATCAATAAGAATAAAATCAGGATACGTGAACTGTCAAGGTAAAGATAGTCGGATCTGGATTCACAAATCCCTAAGTGAAGTCTTTAAGTCGTAAACTTAATTATTTTTCTCAGAACAAGCAACTAGGACACATAAATGTCAAGGATTGAAGTTTCCAGTTTTTTGAATCTCTCTATTTATAGACTTTCAAGACTATAAGTAGCTTTGAATTCAAGCTAAGATGATCCGACATTCAAGCAAACACTTTCTCAGTTTAGAAAAAACTTCTGTTAGGAGTTCATGTAAGAATGTGAAAAGTTTTTCTTTAGATTACATAGAAGAATATACACCATGGTCCAGGTTTTTGGAACCGTGTACAATGATAGTTTTTTTGGAAAATATTCCTTATGAACTTATAAGCATAATCGTGTTCATAAACACTCGATACTTAAACCATGTTACACAAACACAAGTGATTTAGTGATCAAAGTTGTCTTAGAATTGTTTATGAGAGTTGTAGCAATGCCAAACCTATTTGTGAAAAAAAATTATGAGCATCTTCTTAATTCGTATTGTGTAGGTATCTGTAGGGGTACGCATGCCTATGGACCAGTTCATGAATTCAGGTTTCTATGGTATGTGTAATGGGTATGTGTAGCCTTAGTCGTTAATGAATTTATGTACTTAAGGTGTGCGCACCCCCCCCCCCCCCCCCCCAATTACGAATTCAAAACCTTAGGGTACGCGTACCGGGTATGCATACCTCATTTGTTCTGGAACTCAGATATCTAGGGTACGTGTATTGGGATGCATACCTCCCTGTGTCCAGAATCTCAGAAGTTCTGAAAACTTTCTTTAAACAAGTTGAAACATTCCCAATCTCCATATATATGAAATATCATTGCGTGGGGAATTTTCAAATGATCAACTTGAAACAAAAATGACTTTTGAACAATAAATTGTTCTTGACTAAGATTGTTAAAGATCTACGAACATTCATTGCTTGAATCATTAGAAATTTTTCTTAGCAATATGAAATCTACTAAAATCATATGACAAGTCTCATAAAGATAGAACGGTAAATGTCGTAATTAAATAGGATATGGTTCAGTCTTCACATACCTCTTTGTCAATGAAATTCTTTAAATTTTTCTTCGTTTGATCTTCAGTCTTCAATCTTCGAGGGTTATTCAATGATTTATGATACTCAACTACTATATTTTAATCCTAGTTCGAGACCTGAGTTTAATATACTAGAAAGATATAGTTTTGTGCAACTAACATTGTCAACAAGCTTGAGATGACAAAGCTTGCGAATTCGACATAGTAGTGTTCTAAGTGCATCTTCTGGGTCTCTTCTTTACTATTTCCTTAACACCCCTTTACTGGTTTTTTCTTTCACCGAGAATACAAAAGATACCCTAAAATTTTGATTCAATATATGACGATGTAAAACGACCCTAAATTTCTTGAACTAGACTGATTTCTGGCGAGGACTGATAAATAAGGTTCAATCTCTGAATTTGTTTTTGAATTTTCATCATCTACCCACGATTTTTCTTTCATGATATGTCCCATTTTCCAAAGCATAGATACTACTTAATGAGCAAAAATATCTTTCTCTTGCTACTTTCCTTTTCTACCTTTCCATCCTTACTTTTCTCTTAAAATTAACTGACCCACAATTCTAATGAATCCAGACGGTTGAGTTGGATATTAGGTCACTTTAATAAGTTAACAAAGGTTATTATTGTTAAATATCCCTTTAATCCGGGATATTTCCTAAATTGTTCTTTGGATCCAGGAAACAATCCAGTAGGGATCTCATCCTTGTTGAAGGCATGTTTGTTCTTATATGAGTTGTTATTTTTATTCGGTTAACTTTGATAGAGAAAGAAAAAAGACTTTGTAGTCTTCCTCTTATTTCAACAAATATCTTTTCAATATGAAAAATATTTCGTATTTTTATTTTGCCGCATAAGTTCTTGAAGGAACAATGTTTCATAAAAGTCTGGAAGAACAAAAAGATATCCAAAAAATATTATCGATTAGGTAATAGAACAAGGAATAATGTTTCACGAAAGTCAGGAAGAACAAAAAGATATCCCAAAAATATCATTGATTACGTATTAGAACAATTCCTACCAAATTTATGTGTTCAATTTTTTTCCAGGGGGGCATTTAGACATTGGTATGCCGAATTAACTATTAGGGATTGATAATGATCAATATAAATATATTTAGTCAGGTAATACTTGATTTTTCATCCCAACCTGCGGATTCCACCCAACATCATTCTCTGGATACCCCATTTCTCAATCTTTTTTATTACTCCATATTTGTTTTTAAAGACGATGGCGTTTTTGTTATGAAATAACAAGTTGATATAACATAGAAGATGAAAACACACCCAGATTATGATAAGAAACCCTAATAGTGAATCTCACTGCCTCATTCCTGAGAGGACAATTTATTGTCTCATTCTTGAGAGAACAACACTCTTCTTTATTTTCTTCTTACCTCCTACAGGATAATAACAAAACATAAATACAAAAAATATAAAACCATAATTCGTCACTCCCAGATACGCAGATCCTGGCCGTCCAACTAATCCGTTAATTAATGAACTAATACGATACTAAATCATAATTATTACTAACTGATTTTACTACTACGTAATATCAACTTAACAAACCCAATTCTTGCTAAGGGCTAGGATGTTACATGACAATACTCTTCCCTCAAAAACATCCTCTTCCTCAAGGATAGAATTTCGGAAAATGTGCTTGGATGTGTGTTGTATCTTCCCAAGTAGCATCATCTGGGTTTGAGTTGGTCCATTGTACCAATAACTGAGGAACAAGAAGGTTGTTGCGCATTATAATTCTTTCTCCTAGAAGGGTTGCTGGTTCGACCTTTATCTGTCCTTGCTGATCTACTAGTGGCAGTTGAGGAACTGGAGTCACAGCTGTTCCCAACTTCTTCTTGAGCTGAGATACATGAAAGACAGGGTGTATTCTTGACTCTGCTCGTAGCTGGAGTTTGTATGCTACAGATCCAATCTTCCCAAGTACCTTAAAGGGTCCATAGTATTTGGCTGATAGCTTGAGGTTCTTTCTCAAGGCAATGGATGTTTTCCTGTAAGGCTGTAACTTGAGATAAACTTCATCTCACACTGCAAAGGACCTATCCACCTTATTTTTATCTGAGAACCCTGTCATCCTCTCTTGAGATTTATGTAGATTCTCCTTGAGTAGACTAAGCATTTGGTCCCTCTCCTTTATATATTCCTCAACATCTGCTACAGATGTAGTAACTGACTGTGGGAATGCTAAATGTGGAGGCTGGTATCCATATAGTTCCTTGAAAGGAGTCATTCCGAGGCTAGTATGGTAGTTATAATTGTACCACCATTCAGCTAAAGGTATCCACTTGCTCCAAGCTTTAGGTTTTTGCCCTGTTATGCATCTTAAGTAGCTTTCCAAACAAGCATTCACTCTTTCAGTCTGCCCATCTATCTGTGGATGGTAGGTTGTGCTAAGATTCAAACTGGTGTCAATATCTTGAAATAAGTCTTGCCAGAAGTTGCTGATGAAGATCCAGTCTCTATCAGAAGTAATGGAAGAGGGTAACCCATGTAATTTAAATACATTGTTGAGGAAATGCTGAGCAACTATTGAGGCAGTGTATGGATGACTAAGAGCAATGAAATGACCATATTTTGTCAGCCTATCAACAACCACCAGAATAGTGTCCTTTCCTCCAGATTTAGGCATACCATCCACAAAGTCCATGGTTATATGTTGTCATGCATGCTCTGGGATTGGTAATGGCTGTAAAAGGCCAGCTGGGTATGTGTGTTCTCCCTTGTTCCTTTGACATACATCACAAGTAGATACAAACTTAATAATATCATTCCTTATACCTGGCCAGTGGAAGTATGCTTTTGCTCTCATATAGCTCCCTTGAATACCAGGATATCCTCCAATAGTTGAGGAATGCAACAAAGTGATTATAGAATGCTTAATGCCATGACCAGCTCCCACATAAATCGTTTCTTTATATCTCATGATCCCATTGTTGTAAGAATAGTGGTTGACAGCATCATTGGAGATTAGTAGCTTGGATATGATAGACTTAGCAACATCATCATCTTCATAGTTCTTGATAATATCTATAGCCCAAGTAGGTTGAGATGTACTGATGGAGTTACATGTGCAATTATGTAGCCTAGATAAGGCATCTACAGCTTTATTATCCATTCCCCTTTTATATTTGATTTCATAATCAAATCCCAACAACTTCATAAGCCACCTTTGCTGTAAAACAGTAGACATTTTCTGCTCCATAAAGTATTTTATACTTTGCTGATCAGTGTGAATGATAAAGTGGTTGCCCATCAGGTAGCTCCTCCATTTGGTGACTGCCATTACTATTGCAAGCAGTTCCTTTTCATAAGTTGAGAGGCCTAGAGATTTAGGTCCCAAGGGTTTTCTATAAAAGGCTATGGGCCTTCCCTTTTGTATCAACACTGCACCAATCCCTCTAGCACAAGCATCAGTCTCTAAAATGAATGGTTTGGAAAAATATGGTAAAGCTAGAACTGGAGTGCTACACATGATCTATTTTAGATTCTTGAGGGCTGAATCAGCTTCTTCTGACCAAGCAAAAGCATTGTTCTTTAAAAGATCTGTTAAGGGTTTGCAAATGGTTCCATATCCTTTCACAAATTTCCTGTAATAACCTGTTAATCCCAAGAATCCTCTTAATTCCTTTAAGCAAGAAGGAGTAGGCCATGAGACCATGCTGGATATCTTAGAGGGGTCAGCTGCAACACCTTCAGCTGTGATGATATGACCCAAATAATCCAATTCCTCTTGAATAAAGCAACATTTGGATTGTTTAGCATACAATTTATGCTGCCTTGAGAGACTCAAAACTAGCCTCAAATTCTCAACATGCTCAGCATGTGAAGGACTATATATCAAAATATCATCAAAGAATACTAAGACAAACTTCCTTAAATATGGCTTGAATACTTCATTTATGAGTGCTTGGAAAGTTGCTAGAGCATTAGTCAATCAACATAGCATAACCTTGAACTCATAATGCCCTTCATGAGTTCTAAAGGCTGTCTTGTGGATATCAGCCACATGCATTAGAATTTGATGATAACCTGACCTGAGATCCAGCTTGGTAAACACCATGGAACCAATTAATTCATCCAAGAGCTCTTCAATGACAGGTATGGGAAACTTGTCCTTGAAAGTAATGTCATTTTGTTTCCTATAGAACACAGAATCTCCAAGTGTTATTCTTATTTTTTACTAGAAGAATTGGAACTGCAAATGGACTATGGCTAGCTTGAATGATTCCAGATTGCAACATCTCCTTGACCAATGACTCAATAACACTTTTTTGCACATAAGGGTATCTGTAAGTTCTTTGGCTAGTGGGTATTGAATTTGGTTTAAGAGGAATTTTGTGATCCAATGTTCTTAGTGGAGGTAATGATTTAGGTTCTTCAAAAACATCAGTGAATTCCTTCAATAACAACTGTATGGGTTGAGGTATTTCTTGTTTAGGTGTGGCAAGAGAAATAGAAAATAGATGACTAATTATACCATATGAACTCTTCTTAAGGAATCTGGTAATAGCATTGGTACTGATCATCTTCAAGGAAGGGTTCTCTCTAGCTCCAAAGAGAGTGATTTTATTTCCCTTGTGAATAAAGCTGATGCAAACATAACATCTCCCAATGTCCTCAACCAGTCTACTCCCAAAACCATATCACAACTTCCAAGAGGTAGCAATCTCAAGTCACCACTGAATTTACTACCTTTTATTGACCATTGAAGTTGTTTGCACAACCCAGAACTGATGGTCATGTCACCATTTTCCACTGTGACTAATAGCTGAGCTGTTTGTTCTACTGTGCAATATAGTTGTTGAGCTAACTCTTTATCAATAAAACTATGAGTACTTCCAGTATCAATGAGGATGAAGATAATTTTTTTCTTAACATACCCTATAATTATGATGGTTTCACTATTAGAGCAACCTGTAAGGGAATGAAGAGATATCTCCATGTCTGATTCAATTGGAGATTCACCATTTCCCCCTGTTTCTATATTTGGTTCTTCTCCTTCCTCCTCCTCCTCCTATGTTTCATCCAAAGCTAACATGAAAAGTTGTTGCTGTTTTCATTTGTGGCCAAAGGTGAATTTCTCATCGCAATTATAACACAAGCCTTTATCCTTTCCTTTCTTTTAGTTGTTCATAAGTTAATCTTTTAACTTGAGGGTAATTGGGTCTTGAGTTAAAGGCTTTGGGTTGAAAAACTGTTTTAGGTGTGGCTTTTCCTTGGGTAGGTATGGATTTATTTCTGGCAGTGCTGGTGGAGGTTGAGGGAAAATAAGAAGAGGTGGGTTGATATTTGTAGGTGGATTTGAATTTATTTTATTGACCCTCCACAGTGAGTTCTTGTAGTTTGGCTAACTGAAATGCTTCAGTTAAGGTGGTGGGTTTGAACATCTGTACGGTATTTTTTAGTTCATCTTTTAACACACTGATTAAGCTTAGTACAAAGTAAGCTTCAGTCAAATAAGGATTCTTACTTAACATGATAGCCTTAAGAGTTTTAAATCTTTAAAAGTACTCTTCCACGGTAACTATTTGAATAAGCTTATTAAACATGCCTACATAAGTATCATTAGCTATATCTTCAAAGTGAGTATAGATTGCAAGAGTAAACTGATGCCAAGAAATAAGACCCTTACCTATCTGGTAGTCAAAGAACCACGAGTTAGATTTACCCTCCAAGTATAAAGATGTTGTACCAACATAATCCTTTTCTTCGATATTTTTATTAATGGAGAAGAATCGTTCACACTTACGTATCTATTCCCTTGGGTTGTCACCATCGAATCTTGGGAAATCCATTTTTGGGGGTGTTTTGGGGTAAAAACTGATTCTGCTGGAAAAGGTAAATTTGGGTGTGCCTCCGAGAAACGAATCTAAACCCTAAACAAATGCACTACATGAGAGTACTTTAGATTCGAGAGATCAATCTGTACAATCATGGCCTAAACCAAGAAATGGCTGTTCCAGTCTTGTTTCGGTCACAAAATGAAAGAGAAGGGTTGATCTTAGGGAGGGAAGCAAAGAAGGTGTTTAGATCAGAATGGTTAACTCTGAAGGTGTGGCTATTTATGACTTGTATCAGAATGTGTAACTTGCTTGCGGAATGTAAGCTATAAGTTCTTGGTGTTTTCTGGATACTTGTGTTGATAACCCTTGTTGGTTGGAATAGGTTGAAAACCTATTTATATAAGTCATAGTTGAACGCACCCTGATCTCATAGGAAGTGCAAATAGTTGAGTGATGGAGAAGTGGGGATCGTGTAAAAATGTTGAAAAGCACGTCTTACTATGAGGGAAGACGGGTCGGTTTACACCCACTACTTCTTTGCTGCCACTAACTGTCCGCCTTTCCTGACACTTTCTCATAATGGGCGTGTTGCACGCCGCACGCTGTAAACCTACAGACCAATACCCTGATGAACATCCCCCAGTTTGTGACATGTTTGATGTCTCGAGTATTTTTGTGGAAAATATGTAGCAAGTTGTTGAATGGGTCTTGCTTGCAAGACCTAGTTATTTTTGACCAATCACGCGTAATCTAGGCTGCGGGCGGTCATATGTTACAAGCAAAACCATGAGGCCTGTCGCAAGAAATAACATGTTATGCTTCTTAGGTCAAATAATTAAATTATTTGTGAAATCGATATTTATAAAACATCGTTTGTAATCGATGCATATAAAGCATCGTTGTATAAAGTTTGTTTAAATTAGTCGCTGAGCTTAATGTCTTAAAAGTAGCATGACCAACCATCTTCAGGAAGCTTCCAGGAGCTATTCGTGCACGCCAAAGGTGAGCTGGTCGGTCCTTATAGGAGAGTGATGGTTGGTAGCAATTTTGACATCCTATTGGTCGGCCCAATTTAGATCTAGACCGGTTAAATTGGCTAGCCAAATTGAGTGGCTGAGATGATTTGTGGCAGTTGTTGGCTGCCGTTGAATTCGTTTAAGACCCTTATAGGAAGCGCAACTAGCCACCTTTGGGCGTTCGTTCAGGAGCCATATGGGTAAGCCGCGGCTTGGACGACCGGTCCTCATGGAAAAGGGACATCCGGTGATCACGACGACATCTTGTTGGTCGCCTAATATTAGATCTAGGCCGGTCGATTCGGCTAGCGAAGTTGGATGGCTGAGATCGTTTTACGACAATAATGTGCTGTCGTTGGCCATAATAAGGCTGTTATGGCCGTGTGGCCAACCTATTTTGAGCTAACGGTTTTATGTGTTAGCTAAGAGGGCTGGGAGCAATTCGACCGACCAGGGCTATAGCCGGGCCGACGGTGATTACATATGTACCTTGCCGGTAGACTAGAATTGAATCTAAGCCGGTCAATGCGGCTGGCGAAGTTGGACGACCACGATTGATTTAAGACTTCCATATCCGGTCTTAATTCCTTTGAAGCCTTTTTCATCCGCGCGGCTGGCTTACTTTTGGCTTGCGGTTAGGGTTATTGCCGGCGTGTTATAAGGATTCTGATTGGTTGGAATAACAGTGGGACCGCCAGTGAGTACCATGGAGCTTGTCTGGCCGTGAGAATGTGTAGTTGATCTTTAGACTTCACGACGTTCATCGATTGAAGACGAAGATCTACTAAGGGGAGCTTGGAGGAACTTCATCAACAAAAGGTACGTGGAGACTTGAACTCATCTATTACTCAAAAGTCTATCTACTCTATCTCCTATTTGAGACAAAATTCGTATAGATATATAGACTTCAATTATACACATTTGATATTTCGAGCTGAGTTTAACGCGCTTACATCTTTCTTGAAATATGTGGTTGGAAGCTTTTTACTTTAACTATGTTCATCATCATTTTTGACGAAATTCAAAAGATGATCATGTGAAAATCGCCTGGTAACATCTTACATGATTTGTGTGAGACAGTCATTTGATGTAGACTCGGAATGTTTCGTATTGATCATTCGAGCACTTGAAAATTTCTAATAAGCTAATAGTTCGTGTGAGACAGCTATTGTCGTCTTCTAAGAATGCTTCAGTGATTGAAATGGGAGTTTAGAACAATTAATAATTGTCTGGATATAGCACATTTTGCATACCCGTATGCAAATTGTTGTAAGAATGATTCAGGTCCGGGAACTAAGTATGAATACCCGTATGCAAACGGTTTTAACTGTTAAAGTCCGGTAACTAAGTTTACGTACCCGTTTGCAAACTTATTCACTTGAGTTCGGTCCGGAACGACAGTATGCATACCCGTTTGCGAACTGTCGAACGTGACCAATGTCCAGAACTTAAGTTTGCGTACCCGTTTGCAAACTTATGTGGTTAAGTTCTAAAATCGGTTAAGTATGATTTCATACTCATGAACAAATACATTTATATATTAAGGAGTGCAATCTTTGCAAACCTTGGCTAAATGTTCATCAATTGATTCTTTGAATCAAATCCGATTTTGCTTCAATTGTGTCTTGTATACTTCTATGAGAATATAAACAATTGAACAACTCTATGAGTAACACAATTAGAAGTGTTAAGATGAACATGGTTAACACAAAAGTGTTCATATGGCTAACTTCGGTTAACTGTTATTGAGCCAACTCAATATACATGTTTAGCTACGGTTACCCATATCTAAATGAAGGTATATTTAATTTGTGTGTAACAAGCTAAGACCATCTAACGGTGCAAACTTAGTTTGAATCTTAAATCAGGTTTTTCATCTAACAGTGAATATTGATTTCTTTGTCACAAAGTTATCAAACCCTGATTTGAAGACTATATAAGGGAGAACTCTAGCAACTGGGAAACCTAATCCCCACACCTTTTGTGTGATACTAGTTGCGACTAGAGTCGATTCTCCTTTAACCTAGTTTTTTCCTAAAACCATTATATATAGGTTAACGACTTAAATACTTCATTGGGATTGTGAAGAGGAAGCAAGGCTCGCCGAATTGGCTGGCCAAAACGTATGGTCGTGATCATTTTTGAGACTGACACAGGAAACCTATGTTCAATTCCTTAAGGAATTAAGCGTGCGACCAACCAACTTCCACTTTTAGTCAAAAGTGTTTGCTGCGCATTTAAAGCGTTTTGATTGGTTGATGAGAAAGAGGGGCCGGCAGGCGGTAATATGTGCATGGACGGTCGGCCATGGGCGGCGCCTTCTAGGGCAAACTGGCCGGCCAAGTGATGTGGCCGCGCCTCCTTTTGTTGCTACCATTATTTGCCGTAGTTTCTCTTTGCTTCTCATTTTCTACTTTTGGTAGGATTTTGCTCCCACTAGTCCATGGCGGATCAATTTTCTAGCTTGCCTAGGTTTGTTCTCAACCAATAGGGTTCGAGATATTATGCAGGCCGTAAAAGGGACCTAATTTTTATAAATAAAATTAGGTTAGAGAGATTGAATTTTGTGAACTGATACAAAATCAATCAACTACTGGTGAATTTTGTGCGTTCACACAAAATCACTAATTATGTTTCAGAGAACAACATAACTTTGCGTGCTTCTGATTAAGTACTTTCATGCACGTCTTAATCCCGACACTTCGGTAAATTCATGCTACTCAGTTGCGAGCAAACATTAATTGTCATGTCATGTAAACATTAAGAGTTCGGTTGGGGAACATGGTGTAGAATAAGTACTCGATAGTCCATGCATTAGTGAGTAATGCAGGAAGGGGATAAAATTTATAGAATATTTGGGATTGTTGCTGCATGTACCATTCTGGATAAATTTCATATATAAATATACTGAATTGCTCAATACATATGTGAGTAAAGAGGCCTAGGCACTCATTACTTTTAAATGGCTATGTTTCTTTGCAGAATGACAGTACACTAAATACAGGGTTTCACAATTTTATCCCTGAACCAAAAACCGCCATCAACATTAAGTCCCCTGCTTAGTACGTAACAGTGACATTATTGCGGGGTAAGCACTAGATGGTGACATTCAAGAGATAAAATGATCGAGCCAAAGTGAATAAACATTACCAGGGAAGTGGCAGTTGTCTTGAATTCGAAACGGTGAGTCGGTCCGCCAGATCACGATTGCATCTTTCGGGTATGTCTTGCCAGGATTTTGAGCTGGGCTGAAAGCATTCTTCTTTTGACTATCTGACTGTCTTCTCCCGGCTTTTAATTAGGGTTTCAACAAGAAACACGACTTGGTGGGCGTTGAATCCTCGTCTACCGGATAAGACCCGTTGCGGTTGTTCAGCATCGCTTCCTCTTAGGGTTTCTACAGCGTATATACATATGCAGGTGAAACCAGACCATTCTTATCGATTTGGAATTGAGATTCTCATGTTGAACCCATATCTTTTCATCATGTCAGACGTGAGTGAATCGTCTTTGACCCAGCCAGACTCTTCTTCCAAACGCAGGCGGCTTGTATCAAGAGTATGACTCTAATTATCTCTTGATTTTGAAGTGGTAATCCCCTTTCTCTTTTTGACACTAACATCGTTCTTTCAGAGTGGGCGAATTTCTGGGTCTCGCGACAACTCCCCTGTCCGGATCATCCGAGTCAAGAAGATCATACTAGTATGCTTTTTCACTGGTGAATACGTATTCGTTTGCCATGGCCGTTAAATAAATAAATATTTTTTTGTTGTAGAGGTACCCTGCTGGAACATGTGTAACAGTAGTTGACGACGATGACTTGGCCACTCCTCTTCCTTCAAGCTCAAACACGCCTACTGCTGCAGACCTGTAAGACGCTGATTTGGGTATCTCCTCCTACGAGTACCCCAGTGCAGGCTTTCCTTTTGATATTCACATGAAGTGTCTATCTTCTAGTTACCGGACCGTTGGTGAGTTCTTAGTGCGGAAGGAGGTCACGCCTTTGTACACAAAAAATATGGAGAAGGTAAGGCCATATTGCCACCAGGAATGTGGTGCGGCATTGTTCGTCTGCTTTGGTTACTACGGTGAACTGCCTTCTACCCATGGTCGCAGAGATAGAAGGTACATCCATTCGTGATGTTGCTGAATCAACTGTTGAAAAGTGGGAAAACATGGTATCTACCTGTGAATCCATGGAGTTCAACATGGGCTGGCTGTGGCAGCGCCTTGACATTATCAAAGTTGATTGAGCTGGTATAATTGCCAACGTCGTTCCAGCTGCAAAGGCTATCTTGGAGGAGGAAAAGGCTCTGGCTGCGGAATCTGAGAAGGTAGAGCAGGCAATCCAAGACTTGAAGAGTAGGACCAAGAGGTATCAGAATAGGCTGAAAATGATGCTTTCAAGGGACTACAACTTGCTTGGCCTTTTCTAAGCCATGCCATTATTTTATTGTTTTTTTGAATAAGTAGGCATGAGAACATTTGATTGTTCTCTTTTTGTATTGGGTTTTGAACATTGTTTTTTGGAAAATGAATTGCATTGGGTTTTGGCAAGCAAATGAAGTTTACACTAATGCATCTTGGCCAATGAAAAACTTTGATAACTCAGACATGAGAGAAATGAAAAATGCCTGATTGATCGTGTCATGAGACCGTGAGGGATAGAATAATGATTAGGCGTAGTATTCCTTGAGTCAATTTCCATTGATGACTGCCTCCAATTTGCCTGCATCTTCCTTGACAGTCTTGTAGTACCCACTGTTATAAGCTTTGGTGATCACATAAGGACCTTCCCATTTTGGGGAAAACTTTGACGCGGACATGTCTTGCTGAATGTGCTTGGATGTCTTTAGTACCAGATCTCCTACTTGAAAAACTTGAGGTTTTACAGCTTTATCGTATGCTCTGGAGATCCTTCTCCTGTACGCCTGAGCGTGCTCTTCTGCCTTAATTCTCCTGGAATCCAGAGTGTCCAATTCCGCTATTCTGGAGCTCGATGCTTCGGTCTCGTTCCATTGGACTCCACTTGCTACTGCATCCTAGCCGACGGGATTTTGATCTCTGCTGGGAGAATTGCATCAGCGCCATAGACAAGTGAATAAGGAGAAACTCCGGTAGAGCTCCTAGGTGCTGCCCGATATGCCCACAGCGCCATAGGTAATTGTTCGTGCCATGTCCTGGGGTTATCATGCACTGTCCGACTGAGAATTCGAATGAAAGTCTTGTTTGTGCTTTCGGCTTGTCCGTTTCCTTGGGGGTAGTAAGGCGTAGATAAGACTTGCCTAACTCCATATTCTTCAAGCAACTCTCGTACTTGTTTGTTGGCAAAGGAAGTATCATTATCAATATTGATGTGCTTAGGTACGCCGAACCGAAAAATGATGTATTCTTTAATGAATGCCACAATAGTCGCTCTAGTGGTTCCCCGGAGAGGAATAACTTTGACCCATTTAGTAAAGTATTCCGTCGCGGTTATGATATACTCATGCTGATTTGACGATGGTGGATTGATTTTCCCAATAATATCAAGTCCCCAGCTGTAGAAAGGCCACAGACTAGTTATTGAATGAAGAGTAGTACAAGGCGTGTGGATGAGATTCCCGTGAGTTTGACATTCGTGGCATTTCTGAACGAATACTGCTGCATCATCCTCCATAGTTGGCCAGTAATACCTTTCATGCATCTAGAGGAATAACTTCTTCTTCCCTTGGTGTTCACCTTCATGTGTCCCTTTCAACATAGTCGGGATTTCAGACTTTTCTAAACATCGTAACAGGTCCCCTCCGAAGATTTTGCGGTATAGGATCCCTTCATGAAATACGAATATTTTGGCTATTTGCTTCATCTTGGCTGCATCCTTCTTGTTAGCAGGCAACACTCTGTTGCGGAGATAATTGATGTATGGTTCTCGCCAGTCCCCTGTATAATTAATGTTAAGAACTTCCAATTGGTGTGGTGGTGCCTGACAATTGGGGCAAGATCCTTAGAGCGTTAGAGATTGGGTCTCCATATCCGGCCAGTAGTATCCGAGGCGTTGAAGACGTTGGTAAAAAGTCACTACCAACGTTTGTCCATATATTTCATCATGAACGCGGTTAAGTTGTAGTTGTGCTTCTTCATCTCCAAGACATCTCGACAGGGATCCATCTGAGTTTCTGTGGTATAACACTCCATGGAGCATGAAGAAGTTTTTTAGGGTTTTAAGACTAACCTTTCCTTGAGAAAGCGAACTGTTAAGTTCTTGAATAATCGGAGTTCTCCAATCATTGGTTTTAACATCTTTAGGTTGTGAAAGCCATGTTGATGCTACGGTATGTCTCTTCACCGTCACAATCTCTTCCAAACCTTTGAATTGCAATTTTGAAGCTAATGTAGCTAGGCAATCGACATGCTTGTTGTTATTTTGGCCAATATGAATTATGCTTGCATCAGCGAAGTAGTTCAATAGCTTTTGCGCCTCAGCTCTATAAGGGGCTAGTATTACCTCTTTGAATGAGTATGCTCCATTCATCTGGTTGACCAGCAGTTTCGAGTCGCCTCTTACTTCCAGGTGTATGGCTCCTACTTGTTTGGCTAGTGACAATCCTATGAGAAAAGCTTCGTATTCCGCTGAATTGTTGGTACACTGAAAGTCTATCTTGAACGAATGTGAAAAGACTTCACTAGTTGGAGACACTAGAACTACACCCGCTCCTTTAGTATTATTACTAGGGGTAGCAGATCCGTCAAAATACAATAACCACGCTTCCTCTTTGACGAAAGAGATTTCAGGAAACTCTCCGGGAAGGTCTTCATGCAGTGCGGTAGTATCTTCTCCCGGAAACGCTGTTAACAAATCTGCCACTGCTTGTCCTTTAATAGCCATCGGAGGAGCACACATTATGTCAAGCTCCGACATTTGGAGTAGCAATTTACCTATCAAGGAGGTTTTGAGAGCAAAAACTTGACAGGATCGGCTTTAGCTATTAGCACCACTTTGTTTGATAGCAGATAATGTCTAAATTTTTGAATAGCGTGAACTAGGGATAGACACGATTTTTATGCCATAGGATACCTGAGTTCAGCATTTCTCAAAGTACGATTGAAGTAGTATATAGGGTGTTCAACCCCTTAGTCATCTTCTTGAGCAAGAAGGGCTCACAGCAGCATCGCTGGAAGAAGTGTAGAGAAACAACGGTCTTCCTTGTATGGGAGATTTCATAATGGCTGGTGATGACAATATTTGTTGGATTTTTCAAAAGGCTTCTTGATGCAGTGTGGTCCAAATGAAGCTCGCTCCCTTTTTTTGCAACGAGGTGAATGAAGCGATAAGCTGAGCTAAACCAGGTATAGAACGCCGGATGTAGTTTACCTTTCCCATGAAGCTCTAGAGTTCTTTTATAGTTTGTGGAGGAGGCATCGTGAGGATATCCTGGGTCTTGGTTGGGTCAACCTTGATTCCTTCAGCAGTTACTTGGAATCCCAGAAATTTGACAGAAGAAACCCCAAAAGCACATTTTAAAGGGTTCATTTTCAATTTGTATTCACGACACCTTTCAAACACCTGCCGTAAAACGTTTGTATGGGATGCTCGAGTTTTTGATTTGACTACTATGTCATCTACGTAATCCTCAACTTGCTTGTCCATCATATCATGGAAAATTGTAGTCATGGCGCGTTGATAGGTAGCACCAGCATTCTTTAAACCAAAAGGCATCACAGTATAATAAAAATTTCCGAGGGGAGTTCGAAAAGCTATCTTACTTGCGTCGTGCTCATACATCTTTATCTGGTTGTAGCCACTATATCCATCCATGAAGGATAACATGCCATGCCCGCTGGTGGCGTCTACTAGCATGTCAATGTTGGGAATGGGAAATCGTCCTTGGGGCAGCATTTGTTCAGATTTCTGAAGTCCACGCAGCACCTGATTTGACCGCTTTTCATCTTTACAAGAACCATGTTGGCCAACCAGGTAGGATATTGAATGGGCTTGATGAAGCCAGCGGCTAGTAACTTCTGAATTTCAGTCTTAATTTGTTCCTCAAAATCGTGCCTAAATTGTCTTGGAGATTGCTTGACTGGCTTGGATCCAGGTATTATGTGTAGATGATGAGTGACCAATTTTTCATCCAAGCCGGGCATTTCCTCGTATGTCCACACAAATATGTCTTGATACTCCTTAAGAAGGTTCATAAGTTTTATGCGATCATCCGTGCATAGAGCCGAACTGATGGAGACAGGCCTTGGAGCCTTTTCATTCCCGATGTTGAAACTTTCGAGTTCATCTGTAGTGGAGTCGGTACTATCTTGCAACTGTCGCAGAGCGTCTGGTACTTCCTCTTCTTGTGGCCGTCATTATGGTTGCATTCTGCTGGGCGGAGAGAATTTGCAGCAGTCTCCCCTGTTAATTGCTAACATCGGCGCCGGTATACAGTTTTCCCTGTTGCATCACGACTTGCTACAAAAGCACGCTCCCTCTTGGTATGAGGATGAGCCGGGTTTTCATTTGATTAAGGAAAATTGGCGTGTCCTGTCAGCAGAGGTATGCCGCGGGATTTGGTCTCCTTGTTCAGTGATGATATCCGGTCTTCCTCCTCGATCGACGTCCATGTAGGGTGTGAAGTGCAATAAACCTTGTTTAACGAGTCTTGTGAGTTTTCCCTTAGCTCACAAAGTTCAACGCCACAAATTGGTGCATAAGGAGACAGTGATGCGGATGACTTCTTCATTCAGCATAGTTTTCAGGCACTGGTGATACGTTGAGGGGATGATCCTATTATCATGAAGCCATGGTCTCCCCAGTATCATGTGGTAGTCTGGCTCATTCTCTATCACCTCGAACTTCACCTTCGACTAGATAGGTCCTACTAACATATTCAAATAGATATACCCATACGTGCTAGTTTGGTTTCCCTCGAAATCTGTCATCAAAGTAGGCTGTCGTACAATCTTGTTTGGACGAACCTTGGCTGTTCTGAGAGTTTTAAGAGGAACAACATTTGAGGATGCTCTTGTGTCGATGAGGGCCCTTTTGAATTCTGAATCCTTGATGCGTGCGGTGACGTGTAGAGCCCTGTTATGACCTTCTTCTCCCATCATGTCGTCTTCGGTAAAGGTGACGTTGTTTATGGACATCTCTGATGTTTTCGAGGTTTTTGGAATCGAAGGAGCCAATTATGTATCCATAGCTATCTGATTGATCGCAGCAAACGTTTCCGCTTGTTGTCCCTTAGAGAGGTGTAGAAGTTCACATAGATTCTCCACTAGAAGAGCGGCTTCCTGATCCACCGGCATTTTATTGGTGGTGAAGCTTCCAATTTGCGGAAGAGAGAGACCATCAGCCTGAGTATTTGTTCCTTGTATTGGAGATCTCACATTTCCAGAAACGTCACGACGTTCTAACTCGTTCAGCAACCTTTGAAGAATGGAAAATACTTCATTCACGTTGCTTTGTATACGTTTGAGTCTTCTTGCCAGTCCCTCCTGTGTTTTCATCAATTCTTCCACAATGATCTGAGGCCGCGTTGTCCTGATTTCTCTTATTGAACCATTGATAAGAATTGGTGCAACATCTTCTTCAGTGTCATTAGTATTACAAATGATATGAGAGACAAAGCTGTTGACATGATACAAGTTGGTAACAATTGAGTTTTGATTAAGACCAACCATTGCGAAGTTGAAGGGATTTGAGGATGAAATGAGAAAATTGAAAGGGAAATTGAGAAATTGATTTCGCAAACGAGAGATTGACCTCCCACTGTGGTTGCCAGTTGTTTTGGGGTAAAAACTGATTCTACTAGAAAAGGAAATTTTGGGTGTGCCGCCGAGAAACAAATCTAAACCCTAAACAAATGCACTGCACGGGAGTACTTTAGATTCGAGAAATCAATCTGTACAATCCTGGCCTAAACCAAGAAATGGCCGTTCCAGTCTTTCTTCGGTCACAAAATAAAGGAGAAGGGTTGATCTTAGGGAGGGAAGCAAAGAAGGTGTTAAGATCAGAATGGTTAACTCTGAAGGTGTGGCTATTTATGACTTGTATCAGAATGTGGAACTTGCTTGCGGAATGTAAGCTATAAGTTCTTGGTGTTTTCTGGATACTTGTGTTGATAACCCTTGTTGGTTGGAATAGGTTGAAAACCTATTTATATAAGTAATAGTTGAACGCACCCTGATCTCATAGGAAGTGGAAATAGTTGAGTGATGGAGAAGTGGGGATCGTGTAAAAATGTTGAAAAGAACGTCTTACTATGAGGGAAGACGGGTCGGTTTACACCCACTACTTCTCTGCTGCCATTAACTGTCCGCCTTTCCTGACACTTTCTCATAATGGGCGTGTTTCACGCCGCACGCTGTAAACCGCCAGACCAATACCCTGATGAACATCCCCCAATTTGTGACATGTTTGATGTCTCGAGTATTTTCGTGGAAAATATGTAGCAAGTTGCTGAATGGGTTTTGCTTGCAATACCTAGTTATTTTTGACCAATAACACGCAAGCTAGGCGGCGGGCGGTCATATGTTGCAAACCAAACCATGAGGCTTGCCGCAAGAAATAACATGTTATGCTTCTTAGGTCAAATAATTAAATTATTTGTGAAATCGATATTTATAAAACATCGTTTGTAATCGATGCATATAAAGCATCGTTGTATAAAGTTTGTTTAAATTAGTCGTGGAGCTTAATGTCTTAAAAGGAACATGACTGGCCATCTTCAGGAAGCTTCCAAGAGCTATTCGTGCATGCCAAAGGTGAGCTGGTCGGTCCTTATAGGAGAGTGATGGTTGGTAGCCATTTTGACATCCTATTGGTCGGCCCAATTTAGATCTAGACCGGTTAAATTGGCTAGCCAAAGTGAGTGGCTGAGATGATTTGTGGAAGTTGTTGGCTGCCATTGAATTCGTTTAAGACCCTTGTAGGTAGCTCAACTAGCCACCTTTGGGCGTTTGTTCAGGAGCCATACGGGTAAGCCGCGGCTTGGCCGATCGGTCCTCATGGAAGAGGGACAGCTGGTGATCACGGTGACATCTTATTGGTCGCCTAATATTAGATCTAGGCCGGTCAATTCGTCTAGCGAAGTTGGACGGTTGAGATCGTTTTGCGACAATAATGTGCTGTCGCTGGCCGTAATAAGGCTGTTATGGTCGTGTGGCCAACCTGTTTTGAGCTAACGGTTTTATGTGTTAGCTAAGAAGGCTGGGAGCAATTCGATCGGCCGGGGCTATAGCCGGGCCGACGGTGATTACATCTGTACCTTGCCGGTAGACTAGAATTGAATCTAAGCCGGTCAATATGGCTGGCGAAGTTGGACGACCACGATTGATTTAAGACTTCCATATCCGGTCTTAATTCCTTTGAAGCCTTTTTCATCCACGCAGCTGGCTTACTTTTGGCTTGCGGTTAGGGTTATTGCCGGCGTGTTATAAGGATTCCGATTAGTTGGAATAACAGTGGGCCTGCCAGTGAGTATCATGGAGCTTGTCTAGCCGCGTTGGGAGGAGGCCAGGATCGCCGAATTGGCTGGCCAAAACGTATGGCCGTGATCGTTTTTGAGACTGACATTGGCATCCTATGTTCAATTCCTTAAGGAATTAAGCGTGCGACCAGTCAACTTCCACTTTTAGTCAAAAGTGTGTGCTGCGCATTTAAAGCGTTTTGATTGGTTGATGAAAGAGGGGCCAGCAGGCGGTAATATGGGCGTGGCCGGTCGACCACGGGCGGTGCCTGCTAGGGCAAACTGGTCGTCCAAGTAATGTGGCCGCGCCTCCTTTTGTTGCTACCTTTATTTGCCGCAGTTTCTCTTTACTTCTCATTTTCTACTTTTGGTAGGATTTTGCTCCCACTAGTCCATGGCGGATCAATTTTCTCGCTTGCCTAGGTTTGGTCTCGACCAATAGGGTTTGAGATATTACGAAGTCCGCAAAAGGGACCTAATTTTTATAAATAAAATTAGGTTAGAGAGATTGAATTTTGTGGAATGACACAAAATCAATCAACTTCTGGTGAATTTGTGTGCGTTCACACAAAATCACTAATTATGTTTCAGAGAACAGCATAACTTTGCGTGCTTCTGATTAAGTACTTTCATGCACGTCTTAATCCCGACACTTCGGGAAATTCATGCTACTCAGCTGCGAGCGAACATTAATTGTCATGTCATGTCAACATTAAGAGTTCGGCTGGGGAACATGGTGTAGAATAAGTACTCGATATGCCATGCATTAGTGAGTAATGCAGGCAGGGGATAAAATTTATAGAATATTTGGGATTGTTGCTGCATGCACCATTCTGGATAAATTTTATATATAAATATACTGAATTGCTCAATACATATGTGAGTAAAGAGGTCTAGGCACTCATTACTTTTAAATGGCTATGTTTCTTTGCAGAATGACAGTACACTAAATACAGGGTTTCACAACTTTAGCCCTGAACCAAAAACCGCCATCAATAGGGGGTCTATGAGAGAGGTAGTTAGGGTGATTGAAAGTGATTGAACCTCCTTCTGGTGAAGCTCCAGGCAGTCCATCATCTCTTGATTCGTACTCTGCGTCTTTATTTCTTGTATGTAATACTAGCTCCTTTATGGCAGCTTCAGTACTCTTCTGTGACTCAACTGATTGAACACACAATCTCTCCAATGATGATAATAATTTAGCAGTCTTATCTGATGCTTCTTTCCTATGAGCTAAATCACGTTCTGAGATAGAGGTTAAGTCTTCTGTTAATTTTGTGAACATAGATTTCACCTCCTTGGAGTGGTTATCGAAGTGTTTTTCTAATTCTTTGATTGTAGGTCCTGTCATGATAGATCTAACCTGCTCTTCATACCAATTGTTATGAAATAACAAGTTGATATAATAACTAAACACAAAAGATGAAAACACACATAGATTATGATAAGAAACCCTAATAGTGAATCTCACTGCCTCATTCCTGAGAGGACAGTTTAATGTCTCATTCCTGAGAGAACAACACTCTTCTCTATTTTCTTCTTACCTCCTACAGGATAACAACAAAGCATAAATACCAAAAGGATAAAACCCTAATTCGGCACTCCCAGATACGCAGATCCTGGTCGTCCAACTAATCAGTTAATTAATGAACTAATACGGCTACTAAACCGTAATTATGACTAACTGATTTTACTACTACGTAATGTCAACTAAACACACCCAATTCTCTCTAAGGGATAGGTTGTTACATGACAGTTTTCAATTTTGCTCAACAAGCACACCCATCCAGAATTGATTTTCACAGTTATATTCAGTCTTTTACGATCCTGTTTTTTTCGTAGAATGAAAACAGGAATCAGTTTAGAGATAGAATACCCCACCGGTCTAATTAGGGCTGCGCAACAACCCGACTCAACCGACCAACCCGTCCGAACCGAGCAAAAAATAACCGATCCAAACAGAGCCCGATATATCTTACAACACTGAACGGTATAGATAATATACACAACTGATCTAGTTTCGGTTCCTATATGGGTGGAGCATGTTACCGACCGAATATATAAGAATCCAAACGATTAAATATCCCTAGTCACTACAATTGATGTGAACCATTGATCATTGCAAACTCCTTACTCTTCACCGGGCCCTATTCTTCTAGTCTTCAATCTTCGTCTCTTCCCTTAAGCAGACAACCAGTAACGGGAATATCATATTACAACACCGTACTAGAACAACACCCTTCGTAAATCCTAATTGGTGTGAGTGTTTGGATCTCCATTTACAAGGAACTGTGATCAGATTTGAAATCTACTTGGCGTAGTAGATGTAGCTGCAGAAGATAAAGCTTGTAAACATGGGGGACTAACAACTGCTGCTATCAACAAAAGTCGTCTATTTATATTTGATCGAAGTTAGCGGTATACATGTATGAAATCTTCTTTTCTATGATATTTTTTGTTTGTTTTGTTTTATCATCTTTTCTATGAATTTCTAGCACAATTAATTTTAAGATCCAGTATTGTAATAGTAAACCTTTTTCTCTTCATTTTCTTGATTGTACCATTTAAATTAAATCAATCATAACTACATTGATTATGAAACCAATCATGAATATGGGTTTGATTTTGCTTATAGTAACCTGTGAACAGAATTATGTCTGCAACCGACCACCGATTTGGACTGCGCCGATGAAATATCGGGTGATTTAAAACTGACCGACAAAAATTCTCAACCATAGTCGGGGCTTCCTATTAATTAACCGATCTATTGGGTGCGTTGACCGTGTGCAGCCTTAGGTTTAATCACTTAATCATTAGCTAAATCATATCTAAAAGACATATAAATTATAAGGGCACTCGGCATCCCATAAGTACCTAAGAACACTAGTATTGAGTTTCAATTATCATCTTGTTAGATAGATAGATAGATTCAACCCTTGATGTAAAAAAAATCTCTCTATTTTATTGACACATTTCCCAAACACTTATAGAGCACCGGTTAAATCCTTAGTGAAGTTAGCTGATTTAAACATGTTCTCATTGATGCTACCATTTGTTGAGTAAAAAGTATTAGAAATTTAAGCAATTAGGGTATGAGATAGAACGATGAATCTATTGGAAAGAATGAAGAGATGATTAAAGAAGGCAAACCAAAAGAATGTCTTAGTTTTTGAGGGAGTCAAAATGCTTTAACTTTTGAGCAATAGTTCTCCAAAGAAACCTTAAGTTTCTCATTGTTAATAATCAAGGAATGCGGTTGGTTAGTCTGCTAACCAACAAACAAATGGAAAATCTTAACTAAAACCTTGGAATTTTTGGAATTTTCTAATTTGATCATGTTGGAAAAGTTTTATAGCTAAAACTAAAGCCGATGCTGAAGAAATAAGTGAGATTAACGTAACCGATAAAGCAATCCTATTCTTAAAAGGTATTCAATGAAATCCTAATCGATTGCTTTCTCACGTAACAAATACTTAGATTTTTCTAGGGTCTCGGATTCTAAGATATAAGTTATCCATCATCAAGGTAACCCATACAGCATATACATGAACTCTGGAGGTTGTGAACTGAGCATTTATGCCTCAGTTATTCCGATCAAAACAATTAGCAATTAATCCTCAATTGTTCCAATCAGTTCAAAAAACTCTTAGCAATCCTATTTCCGTTTCATCTATTCTGGCTTATCAAAAAAAAAAAAACTTGAAAAATCTCTGTGCTAAGTCCGCAAACAGTAAAAATGAGATCTTTTTACGGAACGTAAACATCCAACTACAATACAAACCCTAAAAAAAGGGGGATTTTGTATTTCCTCCTCAAAATAAATAGCTATTTTGCATTACTCCCTTTTTAAATCCATAATAGGTGAAACCCCCTTTAACCTGGATGTGTCGTGACTGCACAGTTAAGTGAGCATGTGAAATGCATGTGTGCGTAATAATAAAATATTAACTTTTTAAAACCCCAAAATATCCTCTAATCCAACGGTCCAAACACACGGTTGAGATCTCTCCTCGATACACAATAAACATGAGATAAAATTCCCATCTCTTCTGCTTCCTAATGAAACCAAAAAATTTCTTCTAGTTCCTTCATTTTACTCTTCCACTAGTCATTCATTTTCCTTTTAACACTGAAACTTGGTGACCCAATCTTAACACTTAAGGATGATTACGTTAAGTATGTCTCTGCTTAGATCTTCAAATAAATTTTATTGTTTTGAAAGTGTTGCATTAAGAAGAAGAATAAAAATGGAATGTTGCTGCCATGGAAGTAAGATGCTGATTATAGGGGATTAATGATCAATTAGATGTTTTGAAGGTTCGGGAAAGTTGGGCTTGATTCTAATTTATATTCTACTTCAAATCATTACCGCTGTGAAGATGGAGAGATTGGTGATTTGGGATATAAATGATTCATGGATCTCTGATCTGATTGTGCTTGAAAAACCGGTGAAATCAAAGATTTTGCAGATAAAATCGATCAGAAGGCTAGGTTTTCTTTCTACTTCTCCAATCTTGATACTAATTACTCGGATTTTACTGTTCTGAACAAAAAACTTTGAGAAAAGTATCTCAAAAAGCTAGGGTCTATTCTTCAATAAATTTCAATTTTTCTCACCAAATTTTAACCCATAGACGAATCTTAGTACATAACAGAACTTCAAAATCTTCTATTGGATACCGATTTATTTATTTTGGAAAATAATACACTTCAAAATTTCGACCTAATTTTTTGTTCACTGCATTCTGCAAGTATACAACCTCTTTTGATCACGCGGTGAAGAAGATGAAGCTTGTCTCGAAGGGTATCTATGAGATTTTACAAGTAATATTTTTATTTTTATTTTAACTTTACACACACGTGTTAACTTAACTGCCCAGTCACGACACATCCAGGTTAAAGGGGATTTCACCTATTATCAATTTAAAAAGGGCGTAATGCAAAATAGCTATTTATTTTGAGGGGGAAACACAAAATCCCAAATAATAAGGGAAAGGAAACGTACCGTGAATAGTCGATGTTGCAGTAAGACTAAATAATTAATAAACTCAACTACGATACAAACGCTAAAAAAATTAATAAGCGAAATAATATGAACCGTGAATTGTCGATCTTGCAGTAAAACTTAATAACTAATAATCCCAACTGCGATACAAACGCTAAAAAAAAAATAAGCGAAAGAAAACGAACCGTGAATAGCCGATGTTGCAGTAAGACTGGTTGAAGCTATGATGAATCAATTCTAGAAAACTATGAAGATTTTCACTGCCTTTTATGAAACAGTGAATTATAATACATAATACGTGCGTGTTGTTCCGAGCAAGTACCAGGAACAATATGTGACACGAATATTTACTCACTTGGTACAGATGTTTCTTGAGTTCTTTTCTTTGTTGCGGTGTCTCCACACCAGTAGTAGTACCGAAGAAAGAAAACCTCATGAGTACAGCTAGCACACACTATTACGAACCATAATGTGCAGAAGGCAACAATTACCTTGACACACCTTCCCCACCCATAGATACAATGCCATCCTTTAATTCCTCTGGAATATCTTTATCCTCCTCCTCCCTTTCTACCTCCTCCTCCAAATCTCCCTATCGCTTGCCCCTATCAACAGGCTCTTCTTGAAAATTAATGAACCAATAAGAAGACCTCTGCGTTAAATGCACTTCATAATGAACACAATTGCATCTTAATGAGCAGTTACCTTGAAGGCTACCTTTAAACATGCCTAATGATTTTCCATACAACCAGAGTCGGAATGATAAGATTACAAATTTAGTGTGTGCACCTGTTAAAAAAACAATCAAACAGTGAGTGAAAATCACAAAATCATGAGAAAGGAAATAACCGCTGAAACGCTAAATTGCAAAAACCTTAATTAAAAACAAATTAGGAAAGAAATTAATCAAACCCAAACTCACATCATAACCATTCCACATCACTATTTTAGAAAGATCGAGGCCTATATATCTCAGAAAAAACTAAAATATTCTTGGTTAGCTAAAAAAAATAGCATTTAATTTTAAAGAGATGATGATTATGAATAAAATCAAATTAGCTAACGAAGAAAAATCAATGAAAACTAACAACAAAGGAAGTCAGCAAACCCCAAAAAAAATCAGAAAAACACGATAAAAAGTAATAAGAATAAACAAACAAACATTTATTTCCGAATCGTATAATCTGCAAACAGAAAACCTAAACATCACATTAGGAAAGAATTAAGTCGAAATCGCACAAAAAAAATCAAAACGGAACACATAGTTTGAAGGCCTATGACATTGTGAGGCATCAACTAAGAAAAATAGACAAAACTTTTGACTAATGAAATCAAAATAAAAAACTTCAGAAGAAGAAAGCAAATCGTCAAACCTTAGACGAAGAAAGCAGTACTACAAAAAACTCAAGAAGAAAAATAAGAAGTGACAAAAAAAAGCTTAGGGTTGGATTTTTTTGGCATAAAATCTTAAACAGAAAATTATTGTCATCAAATCCTAATAAGAACGGTAAGTATTCGATATTAGCTTATGATTCTTATATTTGTTTCTCAAATTAGATTTAACAGGAATTTGGGATATATGGTAACTTTGTCTCAACATGAAAATTAATATAAAAAAAAAATGACATGGGAAATTAATAAGATTGTCTTGTACATTTCCATATAAAACTTCGAATGACTTAAAAAAGAAATCTTTGTCGTGTAAAATATTTTTTTTTCCCTTTATATCGCTAAACCCGGTGCATAAGATGGAATCAATTCGATCACAAATTAACGGCCACGAAATGTAAGGGGGCTAACTTGTTTTTCAGCCAATCAGGAGTGGGGGTTCCGTTGGCCGACCAATAGGAAGGGAGGTTAGCGCAACTGTTGATGTGGAGTTAGAGATGTGGTTGGGTATTTAGGTTATTGATATATATATATATATATATATAACAAATACTAGCATGCGATAATCCAAGTGAATTTCTTGTCGTCTTCAAATCTATTTGCTAAGTTCAAAACTCAATTAATAGTCTAAGGAAAGGTGGACGGCTGAGATCATGCCTAGGCCCGTTATAGCTAACATAAGCTCTCCCCATCTAACCACTTATCTTGACTCGAACATATCTAATTCCAAGCTGTTGGAATTTTGAATAGAAATATGAGTTAGTTAGTGTGAATGGATGTCCACTTACTTAAACCTTTTCAATATGTAGTGTCTTATCCCATGGGATGTGACTCTCCACTAAGGGTTGTGACTCTTCATGAAAGGATTTCTCCAAGAGTCACCTCTAAACCTATATAAACCCCACTCATTCTCCATTGCAAGTGTGTTTTAGAGTCATAAAACTAGTACTAGAAATTTAAGAGTTTGCATGTGTCTTCAAGAGTTAAAGAAGAGTTTTTGCTACATCTATTCGCGTTCGCTGTTCGGTGTTATCGAAGTGCTGCGAAAAACATCGAGGTATTGTTGAATGTTGGAGACATATGCCGCTAAACCTGTAACAGCATTATATACAGGACATCAAATGTCTTAAGCAAAGAGATTACTCGCCTCAATACACCCATGTAAGTTTGTTTAAGTTTTGTGATTGATCATCTTTTTCTATCCTTGTTTTCTTGTTTTGTTGTTGGTATTACGAAACGTAATACATGTTACAAAGAGTTGTAACGGATCGGTGGATAATACATGAGTTGTATTATTAGAGAATCGGTAACGAAGATTATTATCCAACAATCTTAAGATATTTGAGTTTTCTTTGTTACTGATTTTAGTGCTTTATTAAAAAACACTGAAACGCCCCACATAATGGTATGTGTTGTGCCTCACTTAGGCCAGGGCGTAGATGTTTACACAATAGACGTTGAATTAACTGGTAATCTCATTAATTCCAAGGTGTCTTTGTGGTCCTGATGGCTATATAAACGTGGAGTCTAAATCTATGGAGTTTAATATGGCCAGAGATAGTGGAGGTGATTCAAGCGAGTATCTTAGAATTACCAGAATTGCCGAACTACATCAAACCAACACAGTGTGCGCCTTGGTTGAGTAATAGCCGTTGGCATGTTGAATTCAAATCAAAACGGAACGGATGATCTCCTCACTGGTTCTCGAATGTTGTCAAACCGCTCTATCTATGAGACACCTTCGAAAACGGATGAATCCAATTTCGAGAAGGACTTATGAATTGGAATTCATAATTCACAGTCTCATGTGGGCACTGAAACGATCAGTTTGTAGTTTGCAACATATATATTGTTTAAGTTTCATAAACAATAAGATGACTCTTCATTTGTTGCAAATGGCGGTACATCGATGGACTGACAAAGGCAGTTTATATCTTTGAATTTGAAAGGAAACTTTTGTTTCTGTGTCTGCGGTAAAATACAAGGGCGAAGAGATGGAACCTCTTGGTCGGGATAACGTTCCAGATCAAATTGAATTGACCTGAAAAGGCGCAACCGAGTATTTGTGACTTTTCAAAACTCAATTATTTAAAAAAAATTGAACTTTATCTTTGGCGCCCAAGGGTCGTAATGAGAAATCGGAGAACGGAAATTTTGAACCGTGCATAGGCACGTAGAAATTAACGTTTAGTCCCAAAATTGTTGGGCTTTAGACATTCTAGTCCAACCCTTCCAGGCCTAGTACGGGTTAGTCATAATTTACCAAATGATGAACGGGTTAGTCCAAATCTTGACGATTCACTCCAAATTGAATTCTGTTGATGACTAAAATGACCCTCCTATATAATCTACTTTGCCTGTATCGATGCCTCGTCTCTCTCCTTCTTCCAGTCAATTTTCTCTTCCCACGATCTACTTTCTTATCCGCCGAAAAATTACTCACAGTCGTTTCGATCATCAAAACTAGGATTTTCTAATTGATTCAGTCTTTTCAAAGGTGATGAAGAGCAAATCATCATCATCATGTGAGGAAAAAAGAGTTGATGTGTTTAATTTTAACGAAGATGATGCACAAATTGGATTCTTTTTAAATCAAATATGAAGGAATTCTAAAATTCTTCTACGAATTCCATGCAAAAGTAATCCAAGAAAGCTACAAATAAAGCTACCTTCACAATAAGTATACAATTCTCAATTGTTGTAAGTATTTGTGTTTTACCGATTAGTTGAATCACTAAATTTAGTTATGTGATTTCTATTAGTTTCTCTAAATTAGGGTTAGTTATTATTATATAAACTAATTCAATTTTGTGTGAGAAAATTCTTAGTATATCTTTAGATGATTTTTTTCTTTGGTTCTGTAGATTTTTAATAGGCATGTGCAGTATTAATTTTTTTTTTTTTTGTATTTATTAGAATGGAGAAGAAGAAAGTTGGGGTACCAGCGGAAAATGTGACTCAAAAACAATTAGTATAAGCGGGAACTGATTCAAGGTCAGTTCTAAACAATTTAACTGTGTTTTAAATGAATTGGAAAATTATTATGATATCTAGGTCACATGAAATATTGTGATTTAATCAAATAAGGGAATATGTGATTTTTTGTTGCGGCTCCACATTTAACTGGTTTTGGTTTAAAGCTTTTTGTTTAGGCTACTGAACCATTGATAGGGTCATTATTATTGTCAATCTAGAAGAAACGGAGTAAAATGAATGAGGTTGGTTTATGCAGCACTGGTTTCTTCTAATAGGATTTTCTATGTATAATGCTTCTATACCATATGAGTGTTAATTGAAACTATTTATTGATTCCTTCTAATTTGCTTGTGTTAAGAAATGTATTTAACCAAGTCAACTTGATCATTAAAAAAGATAGTAATAATGGTAGGATCGATCTTTTATAACGGGGTGATTCTAAAACAATTACGCTTACAACTGTATATTGTATTAATTATGAGAAAGATTCCATTTGACTCCCATTAGTTAGTTTAGATTATCTTGAAATACAATTTTGAAACTATCTGAGTAGTTAATCGCAGTATTGCAAAGTTCAAATAGTACAGCAAGCGGAACAAAAGTAATTCAAATGTGTGTGTAATTGTACACATGTTAATTTTAAATGTGTACATAATTGTACACATGTGAATTTTTAGTGTGTACATAGTTGTACACCTGTTTATTGGTAATGTTTACATAGCTGTACACACTAATAACTTTTGATTTTTTAGCTCTTTTAGAGATATTTGTCTATGTTCATTTTTGATTTTATATACTTAGTTTAGCCATTAGTTATGCTTTCTAGTTTAGCCATTAGTTATGCTTGAAGTTTTGAAAGTGCTGGTACTGTCTCTTAGATTAGTAAGAGGAATGCTTGTTGGCGTTCAAATGTTGACTTATAAAATTACTAGAATAGTATTTTCCTTTCTACCTCGTCCCTTGGTGTTAAAAATATTTCTGTTCCTTTTAACTTCAGTATTTCCATTCTACCTCGTCAATTTACGAGTTTGCAGAGCTGCTGCAAAATGTAATAAATACTTATTCTAGACTTGAGTCTTGAATTTGCCGAATCTTTTAGAAAAATTAGTGTGAATTTCGAGACTATTAAAATAGAGAAGTGTTCACTGTTAAAGAAGCTACCATTTGATATCAATCAGGTAGTGGGGGTGCAGTAATTCAAACTAATTAGTAAAATTGCTTCATTTATACAAAGAGATTAGACACAAACTGAAATGTCCCAGTGTAGAAGACTAGATGTGATGTGAGTATCGAGGGGACTAGTGATATTCAGCAATTTCAAAACTACATTTAGATCGCAACTAATGAAGGGGTGGCCATGCACGTAGAGAATTACAAATATAATACTTGTAGCAATTGTGATAACAGTAGTGATGGCATTATTCGGCTGCTACAGTTACTAATAGTGAACACTGCAATCTACAATATCTAATTATGGTGTACATATTTATACACACGTTGATATTATGGTGTACATAGTTGTACATATGTAGCAATTGTGATAACAGTAGTGATGGAATTATTAATGTGTACATATTTATACACATGTTGTTATTATGGTGTACATAGTTGTACACATGTTATTGTTTTTGAAGTTGGGCATATCTTTGCAATCTAGTTATTTTTTGTTTATATGTTTTTCTTCAAAGCAACTAATTGACGTCTAATTTTTTATTTTTCAGGTTGAAGATCATGAGGATCATATCTAAGAGACGCATAGAAGCTGAAGAAAATTTCAACAATAGACTCACTTCCACTTTTAACTTTTGTTCCATATCTATAAATAAAAAATTATGGATGTCTTTTCAGGACTTTTGTTCCATGTCTATAACTTTTTTTTTTATGGATAACTTTTTAGGAGATTTTTTGGCATCATTAGCATAGGTTTTTTTCCATCATTAACAAAAAAAATTCAGGAGATCTTTTAAGTAGTTGAAGCTACGTAGAGAGTCACCGGTAGTATAAAAGCTATATTGAATGGTCGGTGTGCAAAATCTATTTTATGATCACTACTATTTTTTCCGTTACCCTTGATCACCAAGAGCACTGGCAATCTCATCTTTAGTTTCCACCCCGGCCGGCTAGCATCAAGGAGAAGTTTGAAGAAACTAATAGAGTGCAAATTTCTGCTAAAGTTTTCCTTGATAGATCTTTAGAGATGATGTGATCCTGATATATTCATTTCTGGGTTTTGATTTAGGGAATATGAAGAATGACACGGTAACAAAAATATTGTCAATCAAGCCATTCGGATATTGCAGATCTACATCATCAGTTTACCATCCTCATATCGCAGAGCCACATGATTATCATCTTGAGATTGCAATGCTACATGACCAGTTTGACCGTTCTCGATTATCAAACCATTCTATCGAGTTAACCGAGGTTCGATTCTACATTATTCTATTTACCTTACATTATCACTTGGTTCAATTATATTAGAAGAGATTGTGTTTGTATTGATAATCTTTTTGGAGTTATGGGTCACTGGACTAGTTAGTAATGGTTTTGTAATACATTAAATTGCATTCTAATGAATTGGTTGGATAATGTATTCGTCGTGTTTGAAACTGCAGGTCACTTTTATTGAAATACAATTAGTTTGTAGCTGTAATGAAACTAGTTTAGCACGAGGGGGCGCACAACAAGTTGTCTGTGGTGTACAAACTGGTGCACCTTGTCTTGTCATAAGATTTTCTGTATTTTTGTAAATGACATGTTTATACGCAAGTGTAAACTAAGATTTAAAAAAAATGAGAATTATATAGTCATATGGGTACTCTTTTTGTAGCTCTCGGAAAGAGCTTTCTGAATATATAAGGTTTGCGAATTTTGGACAAACGGTTCGAAAGATAAAAAAAAAAAAAATTTATATATATTATTTAAAATTGCTGACATCATCATGAGTCACTTTGGACTAAACTGTAAATATTTGGACTAAATTGTAAATCAGGAAGGTTATATGTGTATTTTCCATATTTTAAATAGCTTTTGGACTAAACTGTACCTAGTTAACTCGGGATGGACTAATCCGTATATTTTCACACGTTTTTGGACTAAACCGTTTTTTCCCCATAGGCACCGATTGTTGGTACCAGTTGTTGATTTCTAGTTCCTATTAAGGGTGCACAGGAACCGAGCCGAAAAACCGGACCGTGCCGGAACCGGTGGAACCGTACCTGGTTTTGTATCGAACCGAGGAAGGGGTACAGGTACCGGTTCAAAAACTGAGAACCGGCCTCTAGGGGGTACAGGTACACGTCCCTATTCATGTCCCGTCCCGTTTGTACCGAATAATACTGGGAACGATGTTCATTTCATGATGACGACCACTGCTGATAACAACAATAAGATGAAAGGAACTACTCATCAAAATCATCCTCAGAATCTCTACTTTCCGCAGCCAGTGCCGACTGCGGCACCGCAACTAGACTCCGCTCTCAACGATCACACTTCAATTAGAAAATTGCTAATCAAACTTGGGGGAGATTTTCAGACATTCAAGATCATCATCTTCAACAGGGACTTGACAATAACAAGCTTAAGAATATTATTTTTTATACTCCTACTCAAGATATTCCTTCTACACAACAAGTTTATGGTGGTCATGATCCACATAACTCATCTGTGGATTGGTTTTCTTCATCCATGAATTATTCCTCTATCAACACTAATAATGATTCTTCGTGTGCTGATGAATTATTGCTGAACAATAGTTATGATATTGTGGATGATGATGGGATGAACATGCATGAGATGCTAGTAAGTGATGATGGATTAAACAACTGTTTTCCAATTGATCATGAACATCTTGGTGATGACGACCATTCGATGCCGGCGTTATGTAGAAACACTAAGATGGAATCATCATCAGTTATTGATCATTATGATCAAGCAGGTTCTTCATCAACTGAGTTACTTTATGGATCATCATCAATGGCTATGGAAAATGAAAGCAGTAGTAGTACTCCTGGAAAACCATCATCATCAGTAGGAAATGGTAATAGCTGGGTACATGTAGATCGTCATATGAGACCGTTTATGTACCCTAACAATATCCCTACTGTCACTATTACTACCGGCTTTGGAAGTTCACAACAACAAAGGGTTTTATTTATACGATATGTGCTTTTGCTGCCTGTAGTGTACTGCAGCTTTGGTAGTTATTACTTGTTACTTTTTCAGATTTTCAAGACTGTCTGGAATTCTGACAAAAAGTACCGACTGGTACCAGAACTGGCCCTGGTATCGTACCTGTCCCGATGGTACCGGAACCGAGGAAAGAGGTACAGGTACCGGTCCAAAAACTAAGAACCGAGACTAGGGAGGTACAGGTACTCGGCCTCGGCAAGAACCGAGCCGAACCGTACCGTGTGCACCCTTAGTTCCTATAGTATTATTAGTATGATTAAAGTAACCATGTTGGTGATGATACTTGTAATCATATCATGAGTACTATGTGAGAAGTCCTGATTAGATTCATATTAGATGCTCCGTCACTGTACCTTGGATAGCATCTAATGAATCAATTGAAGATGAAATCATCAATGGTGAACCACAGTACCACACATTACTACTTGGCTCTGTCGTACCATGAAGATGAATTTGTACAGACTGTACAGAAGTTGGTTTCGCATAACCATTTCTTTCTAATTATGATATTCAAAACGGTTGCCATGAAGTATCACGGAAACATTTGATATAAATTCTAGGAGATTTCCTGTGTCAAGTCTGTGGCTTTTTCATGATACTACTGGCAGATTTGGATAATTTTGAAATTCAGATTAAATTGGGTTTGTTCGCCCCATGGCCGTACATGGACATTGAGCCATTCTAGTATGAACTTTTCTCTCACGGGACTGTGAAGGTTTGGTACGCCAAATCCTAGAAGTTCAGAACACCATTTTTCAGTTTCCTTAACGTTCAAGGATGACAGAAAATGTCGGGAAGATGGCATTATTCTTTTTAAAATTTTCCATATATCTGTTTCGGCTAAGGAAATGCTTGGTCATTAATTTTAGAGGAGAAATGGCGCAACATATTGGACATACTGAAACAGAGTACGTACGGCTGTAGCCATATAGTACCCAGCGGAAGAATACATAAATCTCGCAGCGGAGATTTGTCGTTGGTATTTTGGATTTCTGTCATTGAGTTTGTCTCTGGCTTGGAACAATAGTCCGTTATTTGGATTCGCTTATGTCTCGTTTAAATTAAGTAATTTAACTTGGTTTTGAAGAAGGATTGCAATTCGAATCATCAGACAAATGATTTATTGATTGTCTTTCAGAACGGGACATAAAATTCTTTTAGTACCCGTCACTAAATATTTCATGTCATCTTAATGAGATATGATGAAATCTCAAAGGGTTCCTAACTTTGAAATGGGTGGATATGTAAATGATGAATTTCCTCGTACCGGTGAATTCGTTAAAAATGTGGGGGGTGCTCAAAGGATGTAGCTAGTACAAGAGATAAATGTACTAGACCGGACATGCATTGGTAGTGATTGGCTTCGTAGGTGTGGATGCCTTAAGTCAAGGTTGTGGGCCTTAAGATCCAATCAATAAGAATCGTTGGCTTTTAGCAATATTCAGCCTTAATGCATGTTCAAACTAACTTTGAGTCTTGTTTCTGTTTCAAAGTGCAAAGGAACTGCTGATGTCAAGCACTTGAATTTCCTTGAGAAAAGAAAGAAAAGAAACAGCACTACAAAGGATCTGATAGGAATTCTGTCTCTTTGAATATTGGTCACTGAATTAGAATACTGTTGAGTTTTACAGTAATTAAGAGACGCAGTAATGGTGAAGTGTCCAAATATGACTTCTTATCTTCAGTGACAAATGTTGTTGATGTCCTCTTAGTAAAGAACAACGTTTTGCCGAAACAACAGAGTTTCGAAGAACATGGATAGCATAGTCTTAATATTTGGAATGGTTTTCCAACTTAAGATGAGAGACGACACTTTTGGAAATTGTTGCTATGAGGTGTCTGAAACACCCACTTCGACCATTAAACTAGAGAGAAAATAGTAAATTAGTGGTGGTAAGGAATTTTTTATAGATCTTGATTTTCGTAAGATCAAGTGTACCTCGGAATTGTGGGGGTGCAATGGTGATTTGAGTTTCTGTTACTCAAGATTGAGACATAGCAACGGACTGGTGTGTCCGCTGTCATTCTAAAAGATACGAGGGAAATTATCGAGGATAATTTACTCCATGTACACCGAAGTCATCGATGGGGAACTATGTGCTTATCGTAGAAGAAATGCTTAGCAAGGAAATAATGGAAACAAAGGTCGATAAGGAGGTCAACTATGGACTCCGGAGCTTTAGACGCAAAGTCGGAGGGAAAGTAGAAGTGATTTTGGATTTTCCTTGCATATATACTTACGGCCGAAGTATAGCATATTGGAAATAACACATAGTTGGAATTACGGTACGTCTCAGTAAATAAATTGACGACATAGTACTGTAAAGCAATTGCTCTCAAATGCACGCATCAAAAAGAAATAGTGTATGTGAATTGTATTTAGCCGGCAAATGATACGAATTCTTGAGAGCGTATAATTGCATCATCGAGGGAAATGAGATAGCCTATATAAAGTAGTATTTATAGCGGACACCCAACCTAGCGATTGGAGATCCCATGGTTATCTAGGTTCAAAAGGGACAACCAAGTTATAAATTTATACTCACCGGAAACACTGTGAGAGTTTACTCTCTTTCCCATTTCTATGATGAAACAGTGTTGCCTGTCAAGTGAGAGGTTGAGAATTTCTCTTAATGATTCCTATGGCTTAGTATAACTAAGAAAAGTATGACAGGATACTTTCAAATAGGAGATCACCTATATGAGTGTGAAGTGGGGCCGCTTCTATGATAACTATAAGGTTAAGTTAATCTAGAGCACTCATGAAAAACCAACATCGTTCAGGGCCGAAATGAACACAACCGAGAACCGGATATGTAAGGAAATAAACTGTGTGATATCTATTGCATCGGTTTACATCATAAAGTTGGGCAGTTCAAGAAATCGCGTTCATTGAACAACTAGTAAACCCTGTAGGTATTCACTACGGAAGATTCAAAGCCAAAAGCTATCTCTCCCGATACAGTGATGTTCCGCGCACAAACTCTTTCTAGTGCCTGCATTAAACTTGCATGGATTTCTATTCAATGTGGGGGATTGTTGGAATTTTGAATAGAATTATGAGTTAGTTAGTTAGTTAGTTAGTTAGTGTGAATGGATGTGTCCACTCACTTAAACCTTTTCAATATGTAGTGTCTTATCCCATGGATGTGACTCTCCACTAAGGGTTGTGACTCTTCATGAAAGGATTTCTCCAAGAGTCACCTCTAAACCTATATAAACCCCACTCATTCTCCATTGCAAGTGTGTTTTAGAGTCATAAAACTAGTACTAGAAATTTAAGAGTTTGCATGTGTCTTCAAGAGTTAAAGAAGAGTTTTTGCTACATCTATTCGCGTTCGCTGTTCGGTGTTATCGAAGTGCTGCGAAAAACATCGAGGTATTGTTGAATGTTGGAGACATATGCCGCTAAACCTGTAACAGCATTATATACAGGGCATCAAATGTCTTAAGCAAAGAGATTACTCGCCTCAATACACCCATGTAAGTTTGTTTAAGTTTTGTGATTGATCATCTTTTTCTATCCTTGTTTTCTTGTTTTGTTGTTGGTATTACGAAACGTAATACATGTTACAAAGAGTTGTAACGGATCGGTGGATAATACACGAGTTGTATTATTGGAGAATCGGTAACGAAGATTATTATCCAACACAAGCTAACCATGGCAATGTGTGCACTAATCTGGCCAATCCTAACTCTATCTATAGTTCTCCCATGTATATTTTCCGTCTGGCCTAGCTTTGCGATCTTTCCTTTCTTATCATCGTTTTCTTTTACTTTTTCTTATTTTTTTCTTTCTTTTGGTCCCTTAGCCCTCAAATACGGACGTGGTCTTGGTAAGGATTACATTCATCTTGTCGTTAACATCGTGAACCTCCTCTTCCATTTTCTGAGTTAAGATCTCGTTTTCTTAGTCATGAACAATTTCTCAAAGAAAAATACAATAATTCTTTCTGATCCAACAAACTTAGCATTTTATGTCAACTTATAACTCTTCATTTGAAAACTACTATGTCACCATATTTTCAAAATCCTAATGGCTCTCAGGCTGCTCACAATTCTTCTTCTTCTAGTCCTAGTTTTAGAAAAGTTGACTTTAATCTTACGCAAAAACAACCTGTGAATGCCAACTCCATTCCTTGTCAGATATGAAATAAGTTAGGTCACTTTGCTAGTAGATGCAGATTTTGTTATGTTGCCTCAAAAACAGTGTTGCTCCTTTGCAAAAAGACTCTGTTGATCTTGATCTCAATGCAGGCAGTCAAGCTTGTTCTTCTTCTTGGTTTTCAAATGAGTTTGAATACAATGTTCACTTTCCATCTTTAACTTCTTATGAATCTGGAGGTTTTGGAGTCAAAGTACTTCTGGTCATGTGTGGATTCCTGATTTTGGTGCATCTAGTCACATGACTAATGACTCTACTAAAAGATACTTATGCTCATACTGGCAGGTGATGGTGGGAGATGGTAAGTTACTTCCTATTTCACTCATAGGTTCCTCTACTCCTTCTAGTCAATTTGACTTGCAAAAGGTTCTTTATGCTCTACATTTGAAACACAACTTAACGTTTGTTGCTAAATTTACTCAAGATAATCATTGCGTGTTTCTTTTCTATACATGGGAATACGAAATCAAGACACTAGGAGCAATTTTATTCTGGATAAAGGAAAAATACGGAATGGCCTGTATCTTGTAATGTCATGTCAACCTTTTACTCATGATACTTTCACTTCTATTTGTGTTGGAAAATTGGTTACAAACTTGCAATTTCATATTGAATGGAAAATTCATATAATACCTATTGGAATTAGGTTTGGGTTTAATAGGTTTGGGATATTAAAAACCAGTCCAGTGGGTAGTTTCCTTTTATTTGGTTTTTAGAAGAAACATATCTCAATTGTGAAAGGAAACATCCTTTCAGACAACACCCTATATGGGACTCCATGAAGAATCACGATGGTTCATATAGAGGTATTATTGACATCTATATATATCCTGCATAATTAGGTTAGAACAACATTAAAAAAACTAGTAATCATTTTATTGCATTCACTAGAAATCATTGATTAAGTTTGTGTCAATGAAGAGAATTCATCACTAAAGTTTTGCTTCCTCGTTTCTCGAAGATTAGAGTGATACTACATCAAGAAGATAGTCGTTGTATCCTGATAGACAGATGTCGATAGTCCGTAAGCATCAGTGCGGGGTGAATCTGTCTTAAGGCTAGATGATATAATTATTGCCTCGACTTTGGTCTGATCTAATTGGGTTTGCATTCTTCTTATTTCTCTAATTCTTATTGCAGTATATACACAAGATTGCCAACAATCTTAATACGGATTCATTATTATGTGTGTTTACTGTAATATTTAAACCGATTGATTTTATTTGTTCTTAACTATGCACTAATAAACTTGTTTTGATTACTCTTCGTAGTACAAGTTAGAGTTAAATTGTGTTGACGCAATTAATATTATCTACTGTTTAGTGTTGAGAGGAATTGATCTCTCTGTTTAGTGGTCTACAGGATTTTCAGAATCCTTTCCCGTTTGCTTGTCTACAACACTTTCATTCCTCCGTAACACAAGTTGGATGCTATCACTGGACGTTAGTCTTTTGAGTTTTGACTATACAGAAACACCAAGCATTGGCTTTGAGTGTTGTAATTTTTATTATTAGTTCAAACTCATTATTTTGATTAGAGCAGAACCAAGTGACATGAATTTATAAGTTTGGACTAGCTTTGAATTTGACAGTACCTTAATTTTAATTATTGGAATCTGTGATACAGGTTGTCGTTAAATTATGGATTGATTGAATTCGTGGGATATATCGTTCACAAATTAACATTCAGTTAATACGAAATGAAAATGTAGCCGTAGAAATCAAGAAATGGATCGATGTTGTTTCCAGAGAGTGGTGCATGGATACCAAATGCTTATTGATATGAAAACTGCCATCCAAACAGATAAGTTATCTAATCTATGAAGCACAGATATTGATACACGGATAAGGATATGGGAATTCGTCAATATTTTAAAAATAGGGATACGTGATACGATGGGATACGCATATTTATTTTAAATATTTAATTTAATAATAATTCAATTTACCGAAAAAATCACATAAAATAAAAAAATTCCTAAATACTATTTGGAATATTAAAAAATAATAATAGAGGATCTAGTATCTAACAACTCTCCATCACTCATCAATATAGTCTTCACCATAGAACACCGCTTCAAGTGAATTCTCTTACCCCGTCTAGTGGATCAAATACATCTCCACTAATGTCCCACATTTTATTTTCTCATTTCGTATAATTTTCACCTTTCTTGAAATGAGACGAAGATTACTATGAACAAACACATAATCCTCAGCATGTTGGGGTTCAATCTTGTTTTACTTCATTGAATGGATAAAATTATATGTGCTCCAATTTCTCTTTGAACAGGATGAGGAACATAGCTCCCAAGAAGCCTTAAAGCTAAGTTTTGTAGCAATGGGGCTGAAGCACCATAAAGTACCCACCATGTCTTTGGATCCAAAGCTCCCTATCATGTAATTTTGATAAGTATGATTATATCTATAACTATATGTTTAATTTTGTATATAAAATATATTGAATTTGTTTAGATATATATCTTATATTAGATGAAGTATCCCTTTTAGAGTATCCGAGAGGCATCTCAGAGTACACCCTATCGTAATTAATAAAAAGGAATACTTTAAATGGAGTATCTGATACGTATTGTTAGAGCATTGCTCGGTTGAACCTACAAGTCTTGATATCCCAAGCTTGTTGCCAATGATAGGTGATCAAAACTATATCTTGATTTCTAGTCTATTAAGTCAAGTTTAGGATAAGTTAGAATTGTAGTTGAGTATCGGAGATCACCCTTGAAGACTGAAGATCGATGAAGACGTTTTGGAGAACTTCTATATCAGGTATGTGATTCTATTTTACTCACTATACCATCATTCTATCTATTGTGACTCTGTCATATGACTTATAGTGGATTAACAAAGAAGATGTTTCGAGTCAAGCTTGTCTTGTGAAAAATCTCGAAATATGATTCAGCGATTGGATGTTCAAAGGTCCTTAACAATATTAGTTCTATAAATTAATTTGTGGATCAATTCAAAATTGCCCATGCAAATGATTATATCACTTGAGAATGTTTCAATCATCAAAAGAGAGATATATGCACTTACTGAATTTCTACTCAGGGTAGGTTGGAGAACTTAGTTTGCAAACCCTAGATATCTAAGATTCAGAAATACAGAAAGGTTGGCGAACCAGTTCGTAAACCATAAGTTAAGTTAGGAACAGTTTACAAACCTGGTTGGCGAACCTTAGTGAGCTGAATTTTATAGGTTGGATTAATTGGCTAGCAGTTGGAAAACCCAGTTCACGAATTGTGGTTAACTGAGTTCTGGAGTCTAGTAGGGTTTGGCGAACTCGGTTCACGAACCGTTGCACCCTGACTTGTGAACAATCCCTACGGTTGTCGAACTGTTGTACCAACTGTCTTGACAATGTTTAGCAGATGCTCAAAGACTTATTATTTTAATATGTTTACCACCAATGGTGTAAACAATGCCATCAGTTTACCCAAACCTAATAATTCTGGCTTGCCTCAAATCAATAAGACTACTTATGTGTCTTATGCTAGCAAAGTTTCGTTATTCAACACCCTTGATATTGACAGTGAGAAACTTGCAAAACCTCGCTTTAATGGATCTCATGTCTCTATTCGTATTACGGAGGAGGAATATCAATTGGGTATTCAAGAGTGCAAAAACTTCCTTATTGGTCGTCTGGTTTTACCTAATGGTTCATCACCTATCAAGATTACAGAGATTCATTCAAAGCTACAGACTCTTTGGAATCTTAAGCCTTGCTTCAAGTTTTCCTGTGAGGAGGATATGATCTATGTCCGGTCTTCTGGTGCATGTAATTTAAAGCCTGAGATCTTTCATTTTCGAAAATGGGTTTCAAATTTTAATCCTTTTACACAAAACCAGACGTCAGCTCAAGTCTGGGTTAGGATTTATGATGCTGGTTTTGAATACTGAAGATCGAAAACTTTGTTTGAGATTGCCAGTGCTCTTGGTGATCCTCTATACATTGATAATGCCACATTAACTAGAAGATTTGTTCTGTATGCTTGAGTTCTGGTAGAGGTTGATCTCTCAAAACCGCCTCTTACTAAAGTGCTTGCAGAACGCAAAGATTACAAATTATTTGCTTCTGTTGCCTATGAAAAAGTTCCTCATTATTGTGCATTTTGCAAAATTATTGGGCACACTCAAAATGAATGTAACAAGAAGATTAGTAAAGAAGCTTCTTCAGATAAAGGAGAAAAACATCAGAAAAAGCAAGTGTATGCTCCTAAGAAAACAAATGCTCTAGAACAAAGCAATGATGATAATGTTATGAATGGTAAGCAGAATGAGACTGTTGTACCTGACGTAAATAATCAGTCCTCTTCTTCTGTGGAGGATGATAATAATCTAGCCACCCAACCACCAGTCAATCTTCTTAATCTCACATCATCTCTAGGTAATAATCATGTTAGTATTCACTCTGATGACAAAAGTGAGGATGAGTTATCTCATCATGATGCAAATGGTGCTGAGTATAATGAAATACATGATAATCAGGAATAACCTTTTCAAGAGGATCTCTCCAAGTCTCAAAAGAAAAGAGCCAGACAAAGAGCTAACAAGGGTCAAACGAACACTGTACCTTGGAACATGCGTCCAAGGAACGGCTTGCTGGTTTCTCAATGAGAGCACTATATTGGAACTTGCGTAGCATTGGCAATGATCAAACGCAAATAGTTCTAGCTAATCATTTTCGCAAAATTAATCCTGATTTTGTATTTATTGCGGAAACTTGGATTGAATTTTCCTCTATTCCAGCTTCTTATTGGCTTTCGTTAAATCTCAAATTGGTATCTACTAATGTTCGAGACTCCCTAATCTCAAATTTGTGGTGTATGTGCGCAAACGACATAAATCCTAGAATCATCTATAATACTTCTCAATAGATTATGTGCGAGATTGATTTTGAGGGTAAACTTTTATATATTGCGGGTGTTTATGCTTCTACTTCTTATATCAGCAGAAGACAGCTTTGGCAAGAGTTGACGCAGCTTCACTGGTCTCATAATGGTCATTCGTATGTAATTGAAGACTTTAGTGAGGTCTTAGGTGCTCATCAAAAATCTAGTGGCCCTCTTCCTCAAAAGATATCTTGTAATGAATTTTTACTCTTCTCTGAAAGATAATGAATTGCATCATCTGGATACTAAGGGCACTGCTTATACGTGGACGAACTGTCGAAAGGGTAGTCACCATACAGAGCTTAGACTCGACAGATTTCTTTGTAATGAAGAATGGCTATTGTACTGGGATTCCTCTACTTGTACTACACTGCCTAGGGTTAAGTATGATCATCATCCTCTTCTCTTTGAAGCTACTAAGGGCGACAAAGGCTTTGCTTCTTCCTTCAAATTTCAAATTATGTGGCTTCATCACCCAGGTTTGAGAGAAGTTATTTTAATGGCTTGGTGAAAAGACGAGATCGAGCCAATACGACTACCAAAGTGTGATACTTGATAATAGGTTCGGTTTTAACCAAACTCTATAGGATCACTATCAAGTATATCGGAGTTAACGTTTGTGCATTTTACTTTTAATTATAATAAAACAATTATAATTGCGGAAATCGAAAAGTAAAAGACACAACAAGATTTTGTTAACGAGGAAACTCCAAATGCAGAAAAACCCCGGCACCTAGTCCAGAATTGTATACTCTCAGAATTAAGCCACTATACAAAATCTAAACCAACTTCGTATAGTTGAGACCAAGCAACTACCCCTAGTTCACTTAGTTTCCTAAGTATCCCTGCGCTTCCGACTTCGATTAGTGCACGCACTAGAACAATTCCTGTGGATCGTATTCCAAACAGTAAAGGAACAACAAATCTGTTTGGTAACAACACTTTCGATTCTTTCAAGATAAAGATATCTCAAGTCATACGCAAAGGATCTTCCGTTTAATATAATAAACTCCTTTGCCTGGTTAGATCAATCTATCCAATAACTACCAAAGTAGTCAAGTTTAGATTCACAATCAATCGATATAGATTCCAACAAGAAATTATAAAGTGATGCCGATCTCACGCAACTAATCAATCGAATAAATCCGATTCTAGTTGGATCCCAGCCGATCAAGGTTTGTGCACACCCAAAGATAAGAGAACCAAATAAGAAATCTTCTTTGTCTTCAAATCTTCTTTAATCTTCAATAAACACCTGCACAACACCACTTGAATCTCTTGTGATCAATCACACACAGAACGGAGTCTGTTCACAATGGACTATCACAATATGTCTTTAGATCTACAAACAGTTCTAAAGATCCCGTCGATACTTCGATCTAGTTTGAGTGAATCTTATATCAGAAGAGAAGATTCTCAAGAATAAACAAACTAGGTGCAATCAAAGTTTCAACAACCATTAGTCAATCAAATCAATCGAAAATTAATAATACAGCAATTATCTAGTTTCCCACCAACGGTACTCGTAGAGCTTCTTGATCTCACAAAAGACTTTAAACGAGCGGTCGTAAGAGATTTCACCTAATTAGGATACTTTCCTCTCCGATTAGACGGCTCCACCAGAAACAACAAAAAGATGAAGTTTACCTGGCTCCTAGGATAGTTTTCTAAAAATGCAAACTTAGGTATTTATAGACCAAGGATGTTAGGACACCAAGGAATTTCCAAAACCGAAAATATTCTCAAGATATGCAATGAATAGCAAAATTCGGTTTTCCTAATTCCAATAAATGCTTGTCCAAAATTTCTGAACTCTCTCAATAGAAAACTCCAATTAGTAAATACACATTACTAATTATTATTCTCTAGAGATATGCATTTAATTGCTGGTAATTAAAGCATATAAAACCAAAAACCTTAATTAAAAGATTCTCAATTTATTTCGGCACATGATCTCCTTGAGTACTAAGGAATATCTTTGAACAATAAATGATAAGAGTTACTGTACGTGTTCAAAGTATGTTGACATCTTTTCACTGAAAATCCTTATTCATATTTACATGGATTTACAATCTTGGAATCGGATATACCACACTTCCAAACAAGTTTAGAATTGGTTCACCTGTATTCCAAGATCACTATGTGATTGATCAAATCAAATCGCATACATGGGTTCAATCGGTTCTACCAATCACTAGGACCGGTTATACCTTAATATGGAAATACTTGTGATCGGTCACACAAGTTAACAGGACCGGTTACATCAGTTACCAGGACCGGTTACCATATACTCATGGTATTGCTTGTGATCGGTCACACCAGTTACCGGGATCGGTTACACCAATTACCAGGACCGGTTACACCAATTACAAGGATCGATTACACAACTTCTCTTTGATCGGTCACACCAATTACAAATATCGATCATACCATCTTATGGTGATTACTTAGGATCGGTTACACTAATTAATAAAAACTAGTCATACCAAATCATAAGTCAGGCATTGTGATTAGTTATACCAAGATACATAAAAAAGTTCCGATCGGTTCTACCATCTCACACATATTGGTAATCCAAAGATATGCAATGAATAGCCTGTACCAATAAGCCTGGCGATTTCCCTTTTGGTTTATAAAACAAGTTCATGAATGTACTTCCTTTAAACAAATGTAAAACATTGTTTCTTAGGATGAAATTTTCACCATAACCCATTCACATAATCATAACAGTTTATACAAGATTTTGTCGATGTCATATCTACGAAGTTCAAAAGATAAGCGTTATACTTCGTAGTCTAATTCCCTAATACTATGATCATACAAATATGACCATGTCACATCACTAGAGTATCATATAATATGTACAATATATACAGCTTCGTAGTTATGTTTTCAATATAGCACGACTTGAAAGATATGTTAGGAATGAAACAGTTCAAGTCAATATTACTAACCTCAAGAGGAAGGATGATGTTGTCGTTGTAGTTCGCTTCTTCTTCACATTCTTCAGGTCTTCGGAGTAATACTTGTATGTCTCAACATTCCTAGACTTTCTAGTCTAACCTAAATGAAGTTGACTCTAGTATACAATCAAGCAACTTTAGATGAGTTTTGAGTCACTAAAATATGACAACCAAACTTGACATACCAACGCTTGGTGAGTTCAACCGAGCTATGCTCTAACACTTGGCATGAGCAGTTTTTTGGCTGTCATATGTATGTTCTCATGTAGAAACTGAAGCATCTTAAGAGTGGGCTTAAAGCTTGAAATCGTGGGGTGTTTGGAGACACGCAGCTTATAGTTGATAATGCCACAAAAGCGCTTGAGAAAATCCAGCTCAAGATTGCTTCTAATGGTTACTCTGATGATATTCATGTGTTGGAAGTTGAGGCTTCCAACAAGATGGTTAAAGCTCTAACAATTCATCGTAATTTCTGGCACGACAAATATAGACTCCAATGGGTTAAAGATGGTGATGCTTGTACTCGTTTCTTTCATACATATGTCAAAATAAGAGCATCTACGAATAAGCTCACTCAGTTAGTGGCTAATTGTTAGAGCATTGCTCGGTCGAACTCACAAGTGTTGTTAGATCAAGATTGTTGTCAAATTTAGTTGTCCAAACTATATATTGATTTCTAGTCTACAATTAGTTAAGTCTCGGACTAGGATAGATATGTAGTTGAAAAACAGTGGATTACGGCAGTCATCATTGCGTTCTACCATATGAAGGCGAAGATCAACCAAAGATTTTGGAGAACTTCATCAACAAAATTTAAGTGAAGACTGAACCACCTATATCTCAAAATATATTCACTTTTCTATCATTGAGACAATGTCTCATAACTAATTAAACTATCATGCATATTCAAGAATTTTGAGTCGAGAACTAATTAGTTGAAGAAGTTTCTCCAGGAAGAATATCAAGATTTATGTACGTATTGCTACAATTATCAAAATCAATATTTTCACCAAGGAATGCAACACTTGACTTTTCATCTTCATTTGAATCATAGTGATCAGACATTTCATCAAGAGTTGCAGCAAGACCTTTGTTCCCAGTGTATTTTCTACAATTTGGACACTCATTAGCAAAATGACCAAAACCTTTACACTTGAAGCACTGTGGCATATCCTCATCATCAATATTGACAGTGTCCCTGTTTTTATGAGGGGAACGGTCATGAGGTTTGACTGATGACCTGGGTTTATCTCTGATGAACTGTTTACTTCTCTTCAAAAAAAGATATCTAAACTGTCTTGTGATCAGTGAGACTGAGTTGTCAAGATCTTCATATGATGAATCAGTCTCAATAGGATCAACAACAGAGTTGCCAACGCTTTTACTTTTGTCAAGCAATTTAGTGTTCTTTTGTGATTTGAAAGCAATATCCTTTCCAAATTTGGATGTATGCTCATGATCAAAGATCTTTAACTTCCCAACAAGAGTATTTCTGGAAAGTGTATCAAGGTTATTTCCTTCAATGATGGCATGTTTCTTAGAATCGTATTTAACTGGCAACGATTTGAGAATTTTCATCATAATGTCCTTTTCAGCAATAGTCTTTCCTAATACAAAAGATGCATTAAGAATTTCAGAAACTTTGTGATAAAACTCATCAAATGAATCTTCATCAGCCATACGAAGGTTCTCCCAATCATAATTTAGGTTTTAAAGCCTAGCTTCCTTTTCAGAGGTATTCCCTTCGAATACAGTTTCTAAGATATCCCAAGCATCTTTAGACCGAGTGCACGTAGTCACATGGTTTTGAAGATCTGGGGTAATGGCATGTATGATAGCATTTAAGTCGTTAGAATTTTGCTTTGCAGCGAAAATATCGTCGGGCTCATATCTACCGATATCCTTTGCAACCGTTACACCGTCTACTGTAACCATTGGAGGAATATAGCCATTAACAACATAAACCCATGATTGAAAATCACGTTCTTGGAGAAAGGCACGCATAACAATTTTCCACCATAAGTAATTCGAGTCATCGAAGACTGGCGGTACGTTTATAGAGATAGCGCTTCTGTCCATAGAGTCAGATTGCTACAAACACAGACTTATGAGGTCTTAAAAGTGTTTGCCTGCTCTGATACCAATTGAAAAAGCTGGGGTACAACAACCACACCCAATATTTCGTTCGGCAATCTGTATGGACTAACTCCAATATAATTCTGAGAGCACCAGCTAATAAAGCGAGCTCAACCAAGAAATATATCAAAGAGTTATATCTTTGTTTCTCAATGTAATCAGCAAATCAAATAGATAGAATCTGTGAGCCTGATTATTATGAGGAACAACTTGAACGGTACAAAAGACTAATGTTCAAGTGTCAATAAATTTCAAACAACAACCAAAGGTTGGATTCACCAATTGATTGAACTACGCATAACCTGTGATATTTTAATTATATAAACAAATATAATGCGGAAAACAAATAACACAGACACCGGAAGTTTTGTTAACGAGGAAACCGCAAATGCAGAAAAACCCCGGGACCTAGTCCAGATTTGAACACCACACTGTATTAAGCCGCTACAGACTCTAGCCTACTACAAGTTAACTTCGGACTGGAATGTAGTTGATCCCTAACCAATCTCACACTGATCAAGTTACAGTTGCGTTCCTTACGTCTCTGAATCCCAGCAGGACTCTACGCACTTGGTTCTCTTAGATGATCTCACCCACAACTAAGAGTTTCTACGACCCAATGTCGAAGACTTTATAAACAAATCTGTCTCCCACATAAAAGTCTATTTTGATAGATAAATCTGTCTCCCACAAAAATATCTACGAAGTTTTTGTTTCGTCTTTTGATAAATCAAGGTGAACATGAACCAATTGATAATTCGATCTTATATTCCCGAAGAACATCCTAGAAATATCAATCACCTCACAATAACTTAACTATATGGTAGTAGAACAAGTTATTGTGGAATCACAAAGAATGAGACGAAGAGCTTTGTGATTACTTTTTATATCTTACCTATCGGAGATAAATCTCGAGCAAATCTTAGAGAAGATAGTACTCAATACGATAGAACAAGTAAGATCAAAACACGCAACTACAGAGAAAATAGTTGTGTCTGGCTTCAGAATCCCAATGAAGTTTTTAAATCGTTAACCTATAATGGTTTTAGGAAAAACCTAGGTTAAAGGAGAATCGACTCTAGTCGCAACTAGTATCACACAAGAGGTGTGGGGATTAGGTTTTCCAGTTCCTAGATTTCTCCCTTATATAGTCTCCAAATCAAGGTTTGATATCTTTGAAACAAAGCAATCAATATTCACCGTTGGATAAAATCCTGATTTAAGATTCAAACTAAGTTTGCTTAAAACCAAAGAAATGTCTCTCCACCGTTAGATGGTCTTAGCTTGTTACACACAAATGAAATATACTTTCATTTAGATATGGGTAACCGTACCTAAACGTGTATATTGAGTTGGCTCAATAAAAGTTAACCGAAGTTAGCCATATGAACACTTTTGTATTAACCACATTCATCTTAACACTTCTAGATCAAATGATACTCAAATGAATCTAATTGTGTTACTCATAGAGTTGTTCAATTGTTTATATTCTCATAGAAGTATACAAGACACAATTGAAGCAGAATCGGATTTAATTCACAAGAATCAATTCATGAACATTTAGCCACGGTTTGCAAAGATTGCATTCCTTAATATATAAATGTATTTGTTCATGAGTATGAAATCATACTTAACAGATTTTAGAACTTAACCACATAAGTTTGCAAACGGGTACACAAACTTAAGTTCCGGACTTTGATCTTTTCCGACAGTTCGCAAACGGGTACGCCTACTGTCGTTCCAGACCGAACTCAGGTGAAACAGTTTGCAAACGGGTACGCAAACTTGGTTCCCGTACTTTAACAGTTAAAACCGTTCGCATACGGGTATGCATACTTGGTTCCCGGACCTGAATCATTCTTACAACAGTTTGCATACTGGTACGCATACTGTGTTATATCCAGACAATGGTTAATTGTTCTAAACTCTCATTTCAATCATTGAAACATCCTTAGAAGACGACAATAGCTGTCTCACACAAACTATTAGCTTATAAGTAATTTTCAAGTGATCGAATGATCAATACGAAACATTCTGAGTCTACATCAAATGGCTGTCTCGCACAAATCATGTAAGATGTTCCAAGGCGATTTTCACATGATCATCTTTTGACTCATCATTTAGTTTCCAACAAATAAATTGTTTCCAACTAAACTCGTCAAGTATAATGATGAACGTATCTAAAGCAAAAATCTTTCCAACACATATTTCGAGAAATAGATATGCGAGATAAACTCGGCTCGAAATATCAAATGTGTATAATATAAAGTCTATATAGTTATACGACTTAGTCTCAATAGGAGATAGAATAGAATATACTTCTGAGTGATAGATGAGTTCAAGTCTCCACATACCTTTTGTTGATGAAGTTCCTCCAAGCTCCCCTTAGTAGATCTTTGTCTTCAATCGATGAACGCCATGAAGTCTAAAGCTCGACTACACATTCTATCCTAATCCGAGACATAGCTATAAGTAGACTAGAAATCAAGACTTATAGTTTTGACACCTAAACTTGACAAACAAGCTTGAGATAGCAGCTCTTGCGAGTTCGACCGAGCAGTGCTCTAACACAAAGTTAAGGATATTCTGGGCTAAATGTTCAAATGTGCTTAAACTTTTTTAAAAGTACAATCCTAAGGTACATAATTAACTCTTCTTCTTCTAAAAAATTTGATTGATTCTAATGATAAGGAAAAATCTCAAACAAAGAGAAGAGTCCGGGCTAAATGTTCTGTATTGAAGGATATTATTAAATCCGTGCAGGAATCTAATGGTAAGCAATCTAATGCTCACCTCAACATAATTTAATTGTGTTGAAATGTGCATCTTATCTCATGTGCCCTTAAAAGAGATAAGAATTGTGCACATCTGTGCATCTTAATCTATGTCTCAAGTAATGGTATTGAAAATTTTGATGTATGAAATCTAAAGAAGGATAAAAAAAGACTTTTTCATTCTATATCAGGTTTTATGTATTCTAGTACGTGAACTTTTATGGTTCCGCAATCCTACATGGTAAATATCTTCTAATTCAAGACTCATATCTCTTTCACAAGAAGTTTTGCCTGTTGAGCCATATATTTTTGTTTCGCAAATCCATTTTGTTCTTACGAATCATGGAGGCTCCAAGCACAACATCTTCTCGTGGAACCTATGCTCCAATGGTTGTTAATACTTATCCAACTAAAAATGAAGAAGATATGCCCTTTCCTTTTGTCTCATCTCTTAAGAGTAAAAGGAAGAATAAGAAGAAACCTAGAGCGGATTACTCCAATCATAAAATGTTTGAAAATATTCTTGAAGAACTTAAGAAAACCAAGAAGGAGGTGCAAGGACTGAAGAGATTCTACAAAAATTTCTCAAACTACAAGAAGTTCTTGTCAATCAAAAATAACCTACCAGGTTTGCAAGAACTAACACCTTTATTCATGAACCTTATGTTCTTATGCCGGTTGTTAATAAGGAGTTTGGAGATGATAAAGAATTCTTCAATGATTTTAAATACTAGGAAACTTCTTGGGAGAATTTATTCTTACTTTTGAGAAGGATAACTAGGGTTTGATATAGCAAAAATTGTGATTACAGAAGCTATTTCCAATGTTTTTCATCTTGCATGTTTTTATATTATTTATTTAAATTCTAGAGTTGTTGGAAGATGAACTTGCAGTATGTAATCATTATTGGTTTAATTATTGCAAAAGTCTTATGAAATATATGTGCCTTTACGTTTTCGTGAATCGAGCTGATATTTCATATATGCTCAGAAGTTAAATCTATTATGTTTTTTATAAACGAAAAATAGAACAAACTTTTTGAGAATTTTCTCACAGTATTGATCTACTTTTATGTTGAGTCATATCGATCAAAATTATCTTTTTGTCCGTTACTGGCGTTGAGATCATTTTTAGTTGATTTTCGGATACAAATCCATGTGATTTGTTAATGTCCAACAAAATCCTTCTTTTTCATAAAGCAAGGTCAGTCATGTTGTTCTCCAGGGAATGTCATCAAATGGGGGAGAGTTCTTAAATGAACTTGTGCTTAATTGCTATATCTTTGTGGGGTGTGTGGCTGTGGAATTAAAAGGGGATGCTTGTATCTTATATCTCCTAGATGAGCGCTAAGTATAGTCTTACTGTGTCATATCATCTAAATAAAGTTTATATGAGGAGTTGCATTTTAAAGAAGGATTCTCCTTAGCCCCAAAAAGAGTGATCTTCTTACCCTTATGAACAAAGATGATGCAACGTTTTTCAAAATTAAACACAACATCCCCCAGAGTCCTAAGCCAATCTGCTCCAAGAACCATATCACAACCTCCAAGGGGTAGTAATCTCAAGTCCACACTGAACTCGTTCCCTTGCATTGACCATTGAAGTTGTTTGGACATGCCAGAGCTGATTGTTCTATCACCATTTGCCACTGTGACCAAGAGTTGAGTTATTTGTTCCGTTGAGCAATCCAACTATTGGGCTAAGTCTTTATCAATAAAACTATGAGTACTCCCTGTATCAATCAAGATTGAGATGATTTTTTTTTTGGACATAACCTGGTATTCTGATAGTGTCACTACTAGTACATCCTGTGAGGGCATGGAGAAATATTTTCATGTCTAATTCAATTAGAGAACCACCATTATCCTTTATATCCTCATTCAATCCTTCTTGTTCACCTCTCTCTCTTCTATTTGAATAGTTGTTGTTGTTTACATTTATGGCCAAATGAGAACTTCTCATCAAAGTTGTAACACAAACTTTTATCCTTCCTTTTTCTTAGTTGTTCATAAGTTAGTTTTTTAACAGCGTGAAACAAACCGAACTGATTAACAAGGTGATACGAGAAATAAACCGAATTGATTAACACACAATGATACGAAAACCCTAATGATGTAACTTCACTGTCGCATTCTTGAGAGATCAGTTCACTGCCTCATTCTTGAGAGAACAACTTCCTTATCTTATTTCTTCTTTCGACAAAAAAGATTACAACCTTAACATAAATAGCTGAAAGACTAAAACCTAACACGAGTAGACGCGATGCTCTAATCCTGACCGTCCATCTAACAGCTAATTAATTAACGGAATGGCTAATTAACAATAATTAAACTCTAACTGTTTTTACTACTATGTAAAAAGCTAATCATTGGAGAAAGTCTTATGGTGGAATCCAAGATATTCCAAGCTTGGAAAAGTGTGGAATGTCAAGTTTAATGGATTCCAAGTTGAGGTTTCGACACTTTTTCCAAGCCATGTTCCAAGGTTTCATGGAAGGAGATTGGAATCCAAGCGAAAACGCCAAACAAAACAACGTTTAACGCTAATCCAAATAACGTTTTTTCTGTCAGAAACGCTATTGTTATTGGCGTAAAACACTAATCCAATTCATGTTCTCAAAAAAGTGATCTGAAATCACACCCACATTAAATATTTCTTGTTTTATTTATATGTTAGCTAGTTGTCATGTGTGGACTTGGCAATTTATTAGTGGTTGAAAAAAGTTAGTGGATCTTATTTGCACCTAATATACTGTACAAAATCTTCGGAATATTTCCAACATTTTTTTCTCTTTCTCAAAACCGCTATATTGAATAACGTTAAGGCCTATTCCTATGCATTGGCAAAACTCAGATTTTGCCATATATGCACCTATATGGGTATGCAAAACTGCCAAACATATATGCATATATGTCATCGACAGAGTTTCCAGTGAGCGATAGAGTTTCCATCGCTAGATGGTCAAACTATCGCTCGCTGGTCATTCCGGCGTCATCGCTAGTCAGTATGTCACTCGCTGTTTTGATCATTGCTGATCAGTTCCTTATCCAACGGCTACAATTCTTCCCCTCTTTCAACTCACTCTAGAATTTCTCAATCTCTCAATTTTCTTCAAATCTAAAACAATCACACCTTCTCTGCAATTCTTAATTTATTGTAATATGGATTCACAATCTCAAAGCCAAGGTAAAGGTAAAAATGTCAAAGTCTGGGGTGCAAAATACACCATGATAGAAGATGAATGCCTTTGTCATAATTATGTGCACAACAACATGGTAACACCATGTAGGAAAATATATTTCGTAAATATGAAGAAGAAACCATGAACATCAATTCTCGTGATGCAAAAAGGTTGGCAGAACACTTCATTGTAATCAACAGGGAAGTAACCGCTTATGTTGGATTGATAATGCAAGCCAAAAGAGGCCGGTAGAGTGGTCTTGTGGATGTTGATGTTGAAACAAAGGTTCATACGGATTGGCAGCGAAAATATGGCAAACAGTTCGCTTTCGAAAGTTGTAATCATATTTTGAAGGTGTTGAACAAATATAATCCAGATGTGTTAGTAGGTAATCAACAAGTACCAGAAAGGTCACCATTTAATTCTTCTCCCTCAACACCAAATTCTTCACCATTTTCACCAGGTCCATCAAATTCTTCACCAGATACCCCAAGAAACCCAAATGCGAACTTAGTTCTTAATGATGATGGTGGTAAGAGAAAACTTCCAGGGAGGAACAATGCAAGACTGGTTAGAAAATTATCCCAAGAAGGAGCAAGTTCCGGTGGATTTAACACGACGGAGTTTATGGAACATCAAAAGACCGTCGAGAAGCAAAGAGCAGTTGATAGGAAATTTCAAAACTAGGAGAATAAGAAAAATCATCTTTCTCAAGAAAAATTTGGTTTGACTATGACAAACATAACATTCTTCAAGCTAACACTTCAATTATGAACGCCCAGCAAAAACATGTGTGGCAAATCGATTTGACAGGATTAAAGCATAGATTGAACAACAAGCTGGATATACTAACAATCATGATGAGGATGAGGATGAGTCTGATGTAATAGTTCCTTTAGATGATTGATGTATTATTTTAAGTTTTAATTTGAAGTATTGCATTTTAATTTGATATGTTGTTGTTGCATTTTACATAATATTAGTTTGAAATGAAAAGTTGATTAATTTGAAATGTTGTTGCAGTCCACTTAAATGAGTTTCGCATATAAACTTAAACCAAAATACATAAATATAATAAAAACAAGATACATAACTTAAACCGACATAACTTAAAATACATAAATAATTAAACCAAAATACATAACAATTAAACCAAAATAACTTAAACATAACTTATCTTTCATGCTCTGCCCAAAGATTCACTCTCAGATCATCTCTTAAACTGTCATACAAATTCTGGTTTTGAATGTAATTAGTCATTTGAGCATAATTCCTTGCAGGGACCCCTCTTTGTGGTTGAATCTCTGGCCTCAAATCTTCATCTTCATAGTTAATCCACTCTGAATCACGACGGGTTTCCTGAATGACCATGTTATGAAGAATTATGCAAGTGAGCATAGTTTTGTGCATTTCACGAGCACTCAACCCACGATATGGCCCACAAATGATAGTGAACTTCCTCTTCAAAATTCTAAAAGTGCGTTCCACATCCTTCCTCGCTGCCATTTGAGCGGTGTTAAAATAGCGGTATGAATGCCCCAATGCACCGACAAGAGGCTGACGGTAGCATTGAACCAAGGTGGACCATTTTGGGTAGATACCATCCGTAAGATAATACCCATGAATGTACTGATGGTCGTTGATCGTGAAGCAGACTTGTAGAGAAATTCCATACTTCAGATCTTCATACAGAGGCGACTTGTGCAAAACATTAATATCATTTTGTGAACCCGGAAGACCAAAAAAAGTGTGCCATATCCAACAATCATAAGAAGCGACAGCTTCAAGGATAACAGTTGGTTTAAGATAATGACCCTTATATTGACCGGCCCAATAAATAGGGCATCCTTGCCATACCCAATGCATACAGTCAAGACTACCTAACATTCCTGGGAATCCCCTTTCCTCGTTCTCTAACAATATTTGTCTAACACCTTCCTCGGTTGGTTTTCGTAAATATGTTGGACCAAAATGATTAATCATTACTTCACAAAACAATGAAAGGTAAGTGAATGAAGTTGTTTTACCCATACGAATGTACTCATCGTTCGCATCCGCTGGTCTGCCATAACCTAGAATTCTTAAAGCCGAAGTAACTTTTTGTTCAGGACCATGACCTCTAATATTCAGTGCATCAAACTGATAATTAAATTGAGGTTCTACTCGACAAAGCTCTTCAATAATCTTTTTCACCAAATGACGAGGCATGCGGAATCGACCTTGAAAATTTTGATCAGAGTACACACAATTGGGATGAAAATAATCGTGCATCAGCTTCTGATGGTAAAACTCCCTCCCTCGATATGTATACCTTCTTGTGGCTCTGGGACTCTAGGTATTTGGCCCGTATGTACAAGCATCATAGTGTCAATTAGTTTATTATCTTCATCTTCCTCATCATCAAGTTGTTGCAACCTCCGTTGATGCATTTCTTGCTGTAATCTAAATTGATTCATAATAACATTCCTCTCTTCATTGGATCTCGTCATTGATGATTATGAAATTTAAAATTGAGAATAAAAAAGAGATATTGGTGAAGTAGGTGTGAGTAACTTGGAGAATTACAAGGGTGTATTTATAGGAACCAGCAGGGGGGAAATAGACGTTGCAAAATAACTTCTGGTCGATAATCTTAATATCGCCAGCGATACTATTTATAACGCGCGATGATATCTATGAAGCCAGCGATACTCAGAATATCGCCAGCGTTCTGGATAATAACGGTCGATAGAAACTCTATCGCTCCGTGGTTTTCCCATAGTGGCTCAACTCGTTTGCCATGCCACCTGGTATGCCAAACATGTTTTTTTGGCATGTACATAGGAATAAGCCTAAATGCTGATTGTTTTGTCGTTTTGGAATTTTCTCATTATCAGCTTATTAGACTTGCACTTGCAAATGCTGAGGTGTCATAAAACTTATTGCATGATATATTCCATTTTTTTGGCATGTACATAGGAATAAGCCTAAATGCTGATTGTTTTGTCGTTTTGGAATTTTCTCATTATCAGCTTATTAGACTTGAACTTGCAAATGCTGAGGTGTCATAAAACTTATTGCATGATCTATTCCAAATGCTGAGGTGTCATAAAACTTAGAAGATGAAATTCTTCCACCATAAGACTTGCTCTTAGAAGTTAGCCCAATTGGCCAGGAGCCTGACTCTCAATTAGGAGGTCAGCGGATTGAGCCTCCGCTCACGAGTTTGGAGATCTCATGAAATATTCCACTTATATAAATTTAGTTTAAGTTCATAATGTAATCCCTGCTGAACACACCCTCTAATACTGATAGGAGCGAGTACGTTACATGACACATTCATCGGGATACATAATATAAAGGCGGAAAGTAAGTCTCATCAGTTCCTGAAATCTGTTGACCCATTTCTAGGCTGCCAAATCAAATAACTAATCATGGAAAGGGACAAATCTTCAGGCCACCTAAGTCTATGTCGTACCCGCCATTACTTTCTGATTTGCTGACTAGTAAATGTAACTCATAAACTCGTCGTTTTTCTTCTGACTTTAAAAAAAAAATAAAAATTATTTTCTTGAAAGTAATCCCGATCTTTAGACAATATTTTGAATCCTATTATTGGGATGATGGGGCTAGGATTTAAATTACTAATCGGAACCAAAACTTTATAGGGGAGACCAAATTTATGTAAAAGTTTAAAAATACCTTCAATCATTTTCACTTATTACCCTTCTACCTTTACATTAACTAACTAATGTAATAAAAAAAAGAAAAAGAAAAACGGAAAAATCATTAAAAGAAAAAAAGACTGAAAATCATTAAAACAAAAGAAAATTGTCGCGTCATCCCCTTCTTCTTCATTTCTTCCTCTTCTTCTTCTCATACTTCCCTCTCTTTTTTTTCTTTTTTTTCTTCTTCTTCCCTTCTTCGTTTTTCAACGATTAATCGTCGATTCAAAAAAAAAAATCGTCGTCGATTAAATTCATTGTATAAAACCATGAAACCTAAGGAAAAGCTAGGTCAATCTTCGTCGAATCCACCTCCTTCTGAAACAGAGAAACCAACTTCATCAAATGAAGATGAAATTGAAGATCAAGAAGAAGTGAATGAAGGAGATGCATCAGCCGCCGAGACTCCTGATATGATAGCAATAAGATATGAATTGAAAAACCCACTTTTTATTTAAGCGTTTTATTAATTATTCAGTTGGTTTCGAAAATTTTAGGTCTGAAAAAACAGTTTCTGAAAATGCTTACGGCTGGGAGTTCTTGTATTCCCAGCCGTAAATAGGCCTAACGGTTGGGATTTATTGTTTTCCCATCCGTGTATATGTCTTACGGTTGGGATATCTAAGAATTCCCAGCCGTTTGTAAGCTTTACGGTTGGGATTTATAAGAACTCCCAGGCGTAAAACAGTCGATGCGTACGAGACTGAGAAATCATATCCGCAACAAGTTGTATACGGCTAGGTTATTCCTAGCCGTATATTCTCTTGTGTTCGATTTTTTTTTTTAAGCGGTAGTGTTTACGTCTCGGTCTTTCTATCCGTAATATTGTTTCCTAACCGTAATATTTAGTTTCCTAGCCGATTTTATATTACGGCTTGGTTTTTCCTAGTCGTATGTGTTACTCTGCTAAATATTAAACCAGCTGTATTTTCACGTATAGGTTTTCCTATCCGTAATATGAGTAACCAAGCCGCAAATTATGTTTCCTGGACGTTATTTGTTATACGTCTAGGTCGATTACTTAATTTCCCATCCGTAATTGTGTTTGCGTCTGGGACTATCCATTTTTCCTAGCCGTTTTAGGTGTCACGGCTTGGTTATGTCAAAATTTCCCAGCTGTTTTTGCTTATCTTCTTTTGGTTTTTGGTCTTGTTTGTCATTGAACAGAGCAAAAGAAAAGAAGAAGAAAATATCACAAGAAGTAAAACCTTGTGGTGACCCGACTCCGCAACCTCGTCACACAAAACCATTGGGTGCAAACGCAAGGAATGCAAGTGGAGTTGTTACTAGTTGAGAAAGTGAAGGTGGAAGAGATAGAGTTGGAGCTGGAACTGCTTTAGGTAGTCAAGTAGTAGTTTCCACAGGTGGAGGAACTGAAGTTGGAGTTGATGGAGGAAGTGAAGTTGGAGTTGTTGTTACTGGAGGAACTGAAGTTGGAGTTGCTGGAGGAAATGAAGTTGGAGTTGTTGTTACTGGAGGAACTCAAGTTGAAGTTGCTGGAGGAAATAAAGGTGTACTTGATATTACTGGAGGAACTGAAGTAGGCACTTCTAGTGGTGCTGCTATTGATAAAGGTAAATCCGTAGTTGAGGAGGACAAGAAGGAGGGAAAGAAGAAGTATCCACCAAAAGAAAGTGCAAGAAAAATCATTGATGCTATGGTGTTTTTACCTCCCAAGAAGAATGAGATACCTTGGGGTGAGCCAAGAGATAGATCTGTCTTGTTTGGTTACCAGTCATCATGGGCTGCTAGGGTCTGTGCCGCAAAGGTAATAAATCAAACTTAATATATGTTATTTTCATTTTATTATGGATATAATTGTAACAACTTTATATTCTTTGTAGTTACCTGATAAAGCTGTCCCCAAACTAAAGCACCAACAAGGAAGGTTTTAGCCGTTGGAGAAAGAGCATCCAGATGTGGTAGCTTTGGTAAAAGCTTCGGGGTTATGGTCTGGAATCGAGGCTTTGCAGAAGACATATGATGTTGTGACAGTTCGTGGTTTTAGAGAAAGATTCTGGCCCAAAACCATGACTTTTCTGCTCCCGTTCGGCGAGATGACTATCACTCCGGATGATGCAAAGAAAATCACTGGTCTTGCTTTGGAAGGAAAGGTCGTGTTTGAGGGTTTCAACAATTCTATGCCTTTTGATCAGCTTTGTGTCTTGGCGAAAGACTGTCTTGGCGAAAGACTGTCTTGGGTGGGGCAAAGATGAAGCGGAAGAATAGTTTGAGATAGGGTATGGAGCCCAACCTAGAGATAAAAGGCAATTTAGTCAACCAGGTGAACTTAGTGAAACAGTTAATATGGCAAGGAAGATTAATTTGGTTCGTCTGAGAGAGAAGTTTGAGGATTCTGACCGCAAGACTGCTAGTGAAGAGGTGTTGATGGACGCAGAAAGAGCTAGACATACGGCTATAGGTTAATTGTTGCACATTCTTGGGACCATCTTTTTCCCCGATTTCTCAAGAAATAAGGTAAATGTTTGTTATTTGCAGTGGTTGAAGACTCTCAGTCTCGATCCGGAAACAAATGAGGTACCTAAGTACTCGTGGGGCACCGCTCTCATTGCTAGTGTGATGGACAGTCTTTGCAAAGCTTTTAAGTGAAACGAACACACAAATTACGGGATGTGTTGCTCTTATCCAGGTATCTTTTTATTATAATATAACAAATGTTTATTTATTTTACTTTTATATATTGGTATGTGTGTAATATCTTATTTATAATTCTTTTTTTTTCCCGTTGTCGTGGGCTTACGATCATTTTAAATGCTTGAGGCCTACTCGGAATACAAAATGGCCTTTAGAGAAACCTACAGGAGGAAGATACCCCTTTGGAGGGACCCAACACAAGGCTAAAGAGACGAAAAATCGATATGAGGGAAAAGTTGGACGCTTTGACAATTGATGATGTGGTTTTTGATCCATATTTGAAACTTGACGAGGATGAAGAAGATGAAGTTGGTGATAGAGTATTTTCTAATGTGGCGAGCTATATGGGACCTTTGTTTTATTCAACTGGGTTCGTCATTTTAGATCCTTGTAGAACACTCCGCAAATTGGTATTGTCCAGAAAATTCTACCTAAAGATTCTTGTTTTAAACTGAGCGTAGCCAACTCCCAATTTAAGGACAAAGATGTCAGATTGACCTATGAACCAGCACCGTTGATCGAGCATTGGAATGCTCATTCCGAAAAAGTAAACCAAATGAGTAGAAGAGCGCTTGAAGATTCTCATGGGACTTCCGAAGTGGATGCGAATTACATAGAATGGTATCAAGAGTGGGCTCATCCTTATGTGGAAAATTTGGATCCGGAGGCGCATAGACATTTCAAGAATGCAGAGAAAGAGAGTTCAAAATCAAAGGCATCAATGAATGAAGATGATGATTGGGAGAAGATGGTGGTACGTATACTAGTAACATATGTTTGTATATGTTTTTTTTTAATTATCTATGAATAATTAGAGTATGTGTATTTGATATGAAAAAATAGGTTGGACGAGTTAATTGGGTGGTCAATGACATCACCCGTATGATTAATTAGGGTGAGAAGTTAACGGAACCTGAACAAAGATTACTCCGAAATCGAGTTAAAGGCATAATAATTCCTGAGAAAGGAGGTCTATATGCTTATGAAGAGGACCGACTAAGGAGAGCTAAGAGGGCTATGTATCTTTCTTCTAGCGACGACTCGGACACTCCCTCCGGTGAGAAAGTTCAATCTAAGCAAGGAAAAGGTGGTCGAGGCGGTTGAGGTGGAGGTAAAAAAGGTGGCCGTGGTCGAGGTGAAAAAGGTGGTCGTGCTGGAACAAGTGCTCGAGGTGAAAAAGGTGGTCATGCTAGAACAAGTGCTCGAGGTGGACGTGGTGGAGGTAAAAAGACTCTAATTCAAGGTGGCAGCGGAAGAGGTAAAAAATATAGAGTTGTAGAACAAGTTGTGGAACAGGAGAAAGATGACGATTTGGATGCGTTTATGAGCTCGTCTTCGGAGGAGGAATCAAGTGAGTGACTATTTAATCGCTTTTTTTTTTTTTACTTCATGGATTTTTTTATTATCTAAGACTTTGTCTATTTACTATTTTCGTTGTTTGGTTATGGATTTGGATGGTTGAATTTTTATAACTTTGCATGTATGAATGAATGTTAGTCTTTCCATTTGTCTAATCTAAGAAAACTGAGGAAAAAATCAACATTATTGAATTTTTTTGTGCACTTTTGGCTAGGTCGATGCTTCACATAACCTAGCCGAAAATACATATAATTCTTGTCAAATAAACTTGCACAGTTTTCCGGTTAGAAATTCCCGACCGTGAACCAGAAAACGGTTAGGAAAAGCATCCGCAAATCGTATACGGTTAGGAAATACCTAGCTGTATATTACTCTGATAAACCAAAAAGAAAATGGCTCCTTGTTACGGCTACATATCCAGACCGTGTATAACTCTACGGTTAGGACTCCAAACCGTAATTTTGACATAAATTTGAACTCTAGTTTACGTCTTGGTCGATCTTTCTAGTTCCTGACCGTAATCCCAGAACGGTTAGGAACACCATCCGTAATTATTTTTACTGTTGGAAATTACCTAGCCGTATATCACTCTGATAACCCAAAAAGAAAATGACTCCTAGTTACGGCTACATATCCAGGTCGTAATTCTGACATAAAGTAACAACTCTTATTTACGGCCAGAAATACCTAGCCGTAAATCTGACACACTACAACCCTGCAGGTTTATACAGAATTATGGTTGGGTCTTCCTTTCGAATTCCTAGCCGTAAACACCTATAATTTCCTTTTGTACCACATCATATCGGCTAGTTTTTTGAATTTTGATAAATAGTTTGAAGACTGATCTACAGAAGATTCTAGTTGTTCAACCACTTATTTAAACTTGAAATAACTCCACCTACATATAACCACCCATTCCAAATCAAAATCACACCTTCTGCATCAATAATCTCCACCAAAACTCCTACAAACTCAATGCAATGTACTCAAAGGATAAACCCAACTTTACTTTGGAAGAAGACTTATCTCTTTGGAAAAAAAATTGTACTATGCTATCCAAAGAGGGGAGAAGAACGAAGGAAAGGTTGTTTACCAAGTCAATCGTATTGGAGTAAGATTTTTGATTTTTTTTGTAGTGAAACAGGTAACACTAACAACCGTGATGGGGTTGAATTGTATCTTCGATTTTTAGACATACGCAATAAAGTGGAAGAATATATGGATTTACTTCGTATGTGCAAGCAACTTCGACTTAGAGGTGAGACTGATGGAGAAGTCGTAGCTCAAGCTAAGAAGGAATGGAGAAAATGGAAAGGTTATAATTTTAACTTCGAAGCTCAATTCGCCATCATCAAAGACTTCTTGATACATCGAAATGGATGTTATTAAAACCAACTTTGTAATGGGGATCTATTAAGTATGTAATGGGTTTTATTGTGGTCTAATTAATGAAAGTATTACTAATTTTTAATCGTAGTATGTTTTCATGTTGAAAATCAAAATTTCTCAACTTACATATTCATTTACGGACGGGAAATATATGTTATCCCAGCCGTAATACAGACTCAGGAGATTCTGGGAAGAATAACGGCTAGAAGTTCTTCACTTCCCAACCGTTTTTCTTGTTCACGGCTAGGAATTCCTCATATGCCAACCGTAATCACTTATTTACGGCTGGTTCGACACAATTTCCCAGCCGTAACAAGTAAAATTTTCATATTTTTATCTGATTTTTTACGGATTTTGAATCGATAAAATTGATGTTGAGAGTTGATTATAAGGTTATCCCGAGTTTTGTGACGAAGGGTTTCATCATTTTTCTTCAAAATTTTTCAAAAAAAAAAAAAATTCACCAAAATCACCATTTTTCCTTCTTCAAAATCAAAATCAAGCTTTGATTTCCATAAGTTTAATCATTTGATTTGTCTAATCCATTCACTAATACTTATTAGTTAGCTTAATCAATTTAATTAGTACTAATCATATTAAGGGTAGATTAGGTATTACATAAAATACCAGGATAAGGGGCTCTATGCATTGTTATTTCATGACCTCATAAGCCCCCAAAATCTAAGCCGTTTTACAGCCCAATAATAGGATTCAATATTTATGATTTCTCATACTTCAAATTTTCTCCTCGTTTGGTCAATATGTATATATATATTTCACTGATTTGGTCAACATGTATATTATTTGTATAATGAAAAAGATAACAAAGGAAAAACTGTTGTAGGGCTTTAGCCCATGGATGTGCGTCCCAATATAGTAGCTAGGGCTTTATTCCTATTGTATATAAAGGACTATATCTATGTAACACATATTAACTCTAATGAATGGAATCTCCTTCTCTCTATGTCTCTTTATCTTTCCCATCAACTGCAATACGTTATCATGCACGATGCTATGCCGCAGAGCTAGATTGGATTTGGAAGATTTTTTTTTTATACATGGATGATTTACATCAACGCAACTATGTAATTATCGTCAAGCTAATGTGGAAATCGCTGGAATCAAATCACAGCTAAGTTACATATACTTTTTCCTAATCTTCTGTTCGAGGGAAGGTGAAAGGAGATCCGTGAAAGGAAGATTACCCAGTTCCCATCCAACGATTCAACTCGTTCCGGTTTGACCCTGTCCCGACCAAGTCTGTCATGTCCCGTTCTGAATCTGGTTACAGGTACAGGGCGTGCGCGATCAAGGGCGTCCTGGTTCTGGCTATGTATGGTTGGAACCAAAGCTTTGAGGTATGTAACAGTGAATAATTATTGGGTTTTTTGTATATTCTTTCTAGAACATGCATAGTTCTATTTTTTTTTATCTTTATCTTAAGATAAGTTCATACCATATAAACGGTCAACTTAAATTATGATTGTTGATCTTGATCATTAAGAAAAAAAAATTTAATATTATTTTGTTCTCTTGAATATGATATTGGCTATAGTTGAATGGTCTTTTGTCTAATTGGTCAAACCAACTCGATTCAAATATAACTCCTTTTATTTTTTGAGAGGGCTAGAAGTACTTGAGCACTGTTATCTATTTGATGTGGAAAAGGTGTATATCCCATGTAAAACTCTCTTCTAATGACAATGTACTGTCTAAAAGGTGAAGCCATATGCCCCTATGCTATGAAGAAAATTTAAACAGTCATGACTTATTAGATTATTGTATAATAATCAATAGCTTCAACAAAGTTATGTTGTAGTTAAAAGCACATGAATCTCAACTTTTGTGGAAGGACTCACAGAAAGTGACATGAGTCGGATTTATTTATCTTTCATTTTTTTCCTACTTCATTCATAATACTAACGAACCAATATATGTTTCATAATACTAACGAACTAGTATATGTTAAAATAAAGAGATTCACTATCTTTAGTAATCTATTCAACCTAAAGTAATTGGTTGACATGTGTAGTGAGATTCTCTTGGCCTCTTGAGATAAAGAAATTTCTCAAATGTAGCAAAATTGAAAATGGAAAGAACTCTGAAGTAATGAGGGTTAGACGTACCGACTCATATAAAACATGTGAAGAGGGACATATATATCATGAGACAAAGATGTTTTTTTTCCCCAGCAGTAATGACACCAAAGTACAGGTATCATTGAACATGGGATGAAGCTAAGATGTAATTCTAGCTTTCTCCAAAGAGTTGGGAATAAATCTTCTTACCGGTATTGGTACAAGCAATGTAATGCGGGTACCATAGTAGCAACCAATTTCCATAGGAAGATCATACTTTAGACATCAAGTTTAATGACAAAAAGAACTTTGCCCAGCCAATTGATTATTTAATTGAACTAGATCTAATGTTTGCGCTTTTGGAATGAAAAGTACATCATTCCCACAAGACATAAATTCTTTAAAGCACTTGAGATATATCTGGATGAAAAATATATCATCCCCCCTTAAACGTAACATATATTCACTCTAAAGTACTTGAGTTGAATCTCACTTTTGTTACTAATAAGGCCACACCACTTACTTGATTGGATCATCCAGCGAAGCACTGCTCAAATTTTGTTTCCAAGATGAAAGTCACAAAAGCTCTATATGTATCGAGAGCTAATCACATTGTTAAATTCCAAAGAGACCCATGCAAGTGGATATCATATGGAAACTCACAGTGATGAGAATCTAATTGATTGCATCTTTTATATCTCTAATGCATGTGTAAGGAAACATATCTTAGAGAAACTAATGAGTCAATCTAGTGAAATGTAAATCACTATAGTGTTTGGATTATTGAATCCATCTTGACTCAGATGATGAAAAGTTGGGAATTGACTCATATAGGCTTTGACATAACCATAAAGGCACTTTGATTGTGACATGATGTTTCGTTTTGAAAGGAATCGCACGTACATCATTGTGTTTGAGTGGACGAGACAATGGGAAAAAGATTGACAGAATGCGAAGTGACGACATATCCCTCAATAAGTGTTTTCTAAAGTACTAGATGCACAACCCCCCTTTCCCATTATGCTTTTAGGTAAGAAAGCATATCATTCATTTTTACAAAGTCTTCAGTAAAACAGGGTCGAGAGCATCCTAAGATGCAAATGGTAAAAATTACATATTACAAAGAAACCAAGGTGAAATTTAGAAAAAATATTCATTCAGAATGCGGACCATTAAAGTGACTTATGGCTCTGGTGAATGTTTTGACAATTTGGACTAGTTACAGTTCCCAAGAAGTTTTGCGTTTGGAAAATTACTAACACATATTATACATTTAATAAGGGCTCACCACCCTTTGTAAATGCTAGCTAGTGCACATCAAAAGGACTTGATGGTTATTGCATATTTAATAGGATCAATGCAGAGCATCCTATACCCAATGGTCTCGCAAAGGCTATCATCAAAGGTTACAGATGGTACCTAAGGCATGGTTATTTGTACAAACCTACCTTTTATTGCTTTGGGGATATGCAATATTACACGCATCTTACTTAATTCTTTTTAGAACCCAATATTAGTCAACCTTTTCTATGTACCAGGTGGTAACTGGATTTAAGCCCGACATTCGTGTTCTTACGCATTTTTTGATTGCACTATATATGTGTCATTACGACTCCACATCGTACTATGATGGGTCTTCAAAACTGTTAAGTAATTATGTTGGAAATGGAGTTCCCAACAATAATCCGCATTTTAAAACCTTTGGCAGGAGATCTCTTACCGCTAGATTTGCGGGTTGTCATTTTCATGAGACAGTCTTTCCATCGTTAGGGGGAGATAAGAAATAGTATTTCTAAGGGAACGACAGGAATTGTCGTGATGTGTTCCCATTGTGTGTCATATTGATTCTTGTACTCCACAAATGTAAATGTGAAGTGACAAAAAATAATTGATTCTCAGAATGTATACTGATGTCGCTAAAGTGATGAGATCACACATACCAGCTGCAAACCTACCTGCGTAAGGTTACAAATCCTCAATAAAGGAAATACACCATAGATTAAGGTGTTGCAACTACACTTAGTGTAAGTGTGGTTGAGGTCGTGGCTCCATAAAGGAAGTTGGAGAGACCACTTGGTTTGATTAATCCTCACCTAGAAAGGAAGTAGGTGAGTAAGGCACACTTATTTATTTCATCAGAAATCATCTCATAAGATTGTATCTGAATATGTCCATGAATCAAACTGGAGGACGCTCCGAAGTTTAATGATTCCAGAGAACAATGACATCCCAAGTGGATTATGAGAATGCGCACGACTCAATATAAAGATCATGTGAGCATATTGATGATTAGTTTCATATACACTTGCTTAAGGAAATAGAGCAAGATGAGATCGAACCATGCTCCTTGTTTCTTAATGTCAACGAATAACATATTTGGCCTATACAATCCAGGTAGAACTTGGTTCTTTGACAAATATACAGGTATTTGGTGTGGTAGTGCTAACCAACCAAGTGTAAATCCTATTGGACATACATGATTAATTTTTCACAAATCATAATGAGAAGAAAGCAGTCTTAAAGTATAAAGACTCGCCTTGTGGCGCGAGGTTTCTCAGAAATCCCTGGAATTGTTCTCTTGTAATGAACGTTATAGCGTTCCGCTACTTAGTTAGCTTTGTAATTTCAAAAGGACTTGAAATGCAGCATATGTATGTGGTTGTTACGTATCTCTAAAAGAATCAAGAGATAGCAGATATTTGCAAAAGTACTTGATAGCCTTTTGTTTCCCAAATCAAGTGACTCTAAACCACAGAGTGCGTTTACAGTTAGATATAACGCTCACTTATAGATTGAAGCAATCAGGCGGATGTGGTATACCCGTCTAAGTGACTATTTGATTTGGAGGGGATAGACAAGTAAGTTATTTTCATTGCGTATTCACAAGAAAGTTCCTGATTTGGAATTGTAGCTACCTATGTCGATGATACATACATGATGGGTACTCTTGATGTAATAAGAGACCTTAAAAGTTATTTGAAATCCGAATTTGAGATGAAAAATCTGGGGAAAGCTCGACTGAATACTGAGCTTGTGGTATATTATTCCACCAGTTTGCATAAGTCTAAAGTTGTCAGGCAATTTAACAAAGACATGCATCATGATAGCACTCCCATGATTAGTCGAGGTTCAAATGTAAGTAAGTAACCATTTCTTCCAAAGGAAGATGACGAAGATGTGTTGGGAGATGAAATTCCCATATCTAAGTACAATAGACGCATTGTTGTACTTAGTATAATAATGTACTCGATTAAATTTTACATCCTCAGGGAACTTGTTAGCTAGATATAGCTCAGCGCCAACGCAGCGTCATTGGAATGGTATAGTGAATGTAATCATGCACTTAAAAGTAATCATTGATATAAATTTTCTTTATCTCTGCAAAGACATAAAAAGGAATGTTAATGAAAGTGCAATCCAAAAGTTGTTGATTATGAAGGAACAATAATCTCTTCTCCAATGAAAGTAATCAGGGGGAGATATGGTAGACTATTTTCTAAGTCATTACCAATATTCAGTTTCGAAAAATACATGACTAAAGGAACTGTCTGGAACAACTCTGAAAGTAATCAGGGGGAGATGCCGACATCAGGGGGAGGATCCAAGGATATGATGTCGACATATTTTACTTCGAAATTGAAGCTGTGTTGTACTCTTTTCCCCTTTGATCGAGAATAGTTTTTCCCAAAGAGTTTTGTCACTCGACAAGGTTTTTAGCGAGACAACACTAAAAACATCAACTATGTTGAACGTTGAAAACATAAAGATCGAGTTGATATTACTGAAAATATCTGAATCAAAGAAATGAAATGCGATAGTCTGTTAAGCAACGTAACTTCCAGAATCAACAACAGGGTCTTATAAACATTCAAGTCACCAAAGTAAAGTGTGATAAACTCCTTTTGACTGCATTAGACTAATGAAATTTGTCTGACATCAGGGGGGACATCTAATGGTGTGTTGAACTATTTTCCTTCACCGGGGTAACTTTTTCCCACAGGGTTTTGTTACTCGGTAAGGTTTTTAACGAGACAACAACAAACACCGGGAATGTAATTTCCCAGCTAAGGCTGTTGTCTTTCCCACGAGGATTTTCTGCCTTAGGAGTTGTGAAGCAACTAGTCAACTTCAACAGAGCAAAGTGATCATCTGCAACAGATCACCTTTACTTGCATCTGTCATGTTGTACTCTTTTCCCTTCGTCAAGATTTTATCCCACTGGTTTTTCCTTATCAAAGTTTTAATGAGGCAACGTATACACATCTAACTATAATCTAAGTTTAATTAATATTGTACTCTTTTTCTTTAGTTCAGGTTTTGTCCCATTGGGTTTTTCCTCACGAAGTTGTAACGAGGCAATTAACTAAGACTCGGTGGTATTTGAAGATCGTATTACATGTGATGAACTACATGTAAAATACGAGACAACATGTGAAGTACTACATGTGAAGAGTTGTACCAAGGTTTTGTCCCACTGGGTTTTTCCTTGTTAAAGTTTTAAAGGAGCAATTGTCTTAGACACAATCCGAAGCACTGTGTGTGAAGTACTGCATATGAAGTTCTATTGGACCGCACAAGGGGGAGTGTTGTAGGCTTTAGCCCATGGATGTGCGTCCCAATATAATAGCTAGGGTTTTATTCCTATTATATATAAAGGACTATATCTATGTAACACATATTAACTCTAATGAATGGAATCTCCTTCTCTTCATGTCTCTTTATCTTTCCCATCCACTGCAATAAAAACATATTTTTTGTGTCGAACATGGCCTTAAACAAACTACAAATTCGCGAACTAACACAAGACTAACTAATGGGGTCACTTGATTTTGTTAACTTATGATTATAGTGTTTGAAAAACGGTTGATGGGTGATGTTGCATTTTAAATGCGAGAAATTTAGGTAATCTTCACGTTGAAAGCAAACTATTGGAAAGGAACCCACCATGAATTCTACCTACCTGCCTTTCAACCAACCAGTTTGGTGATAAACCATACACCTCATTTGTAATTTCTTGTACTTCTAGTTTCTTTCTTTGTACTCATCACAAGATCATGTTTTGACTAGTTTGATATTCTATTTTAATTTGGAACTGAGATACTATCAAAACTTCCATGAATTCTGGATTAAGATCTGCCGCATCAGTATCATTTACATGTGTCAAGTGTCTTCAGTTCACTGATTATTTGTCTGCACGTTACATTGTTGCCGATTCCACCGGTGAGGTACGTTGTTTCATACCTTTTGCCTCCTTTTTTAGGCACAATGATCAATGATGCTAACACGGACCGCGGACGTGATGTATTTAATTTTGTTTAAAGTATTGTCATCTAAGGAAAACTTAAAGAACAATTTTGTACCCCAATAACCCAATTAATAACCATCATTTTGCACCTAATTAATAAAACCACAAATTCCACCCTTGGCTATTAGCAGCTTGTTTTTTTATCTAGACAACACCGTGCGGATCAAGGTTGGTACAAGAGGGTCACAGCCTACGGGTTCCACACAGAGTTACAAAATTTGGTAATCTGTGCTCGGCAACATTGACGCGGGCTTGGGGACGCGAATTTGGACAAATTTTAGAAAAACTGGGAGGCGAAAATGTTACAAAACTAATGATATTTCCCACTAATATGTGTATACATAATATGAATGAAAGTGAATGAAAGTGTCAGACAACGTTAATAAATTTGTTAACAACACATTTACAAAAAAATTAGAAATCTATTATAGGGGCTCCAAATATTTGATTTTGAGGGCTCACAAGATGACAAAATCGGGTTATGAAATAGTAAACAACAAAACCCCATATCTAACTATTTTTTGTAATGACTAAAATATCCTCCGTGAATTATAAAATTAAATTTATATTTTTTCCTTCTCTTTTCATTCATAAATCATGATGAAGATGATGATCATATACAAAAAAAACTAAATCTATTATCTTCTCCTTCTCTTTTCATTCATAAATCATGATGAAGATGATGATCATAAAAAAAAAAACCTATTATCCTTCTTTCTCTCTTCTTCTTCTCCGTCGTGATGAAGATGACGATCATAAAAGGAAAAAACTAAGAAGACGCATCACTTATTTTTGCAAAAAAACAGTTTCAGTACTGTCTACGGTTGGGAAAAATTCATATTTCCCCACCGTAGACAGTTCTGAAACTGTTTTTTCAAAAACCCAATTCGATCGATTCCGCTTATCCATGCATTGAAACTAATTAAATAAGATGGGTTTTTGATTTTTACCTTATTGAAGTCATTGCGGGTGGATTAAATGGTGTTAATCGATAATGAATTATTTTGAGAATTGACGATTAATCGAAGAAATAAGCGATGGAGGTGATGGGGAAGAAGAAAATGGAAGAATTAAAGGAGAGGAATGAAAACAAATTAGTTTTAGGTTTTCAATATTTAATAGGTTAAGGGTATTTTAGTATTTTTCTTATGAATTAGGTCCCCTTATCTTCATTGTAGGATATTTGAATCCTTAGGAGCCCTCAAAATTCTTTTCTTGGAGCCCCTATAATAGGTTCAAAATTTAAGCATTATTAATATGTATTTATATTCAAATAGCATCAAACATATGTACAACACATGATACCACCGATGTATCTGACGTAGAGATGTGAGCGTCCGAATCGGACTCGGACATGTAACCATTTTCGTGCTACACAATAGTCATTATTCCAATGATTAATACGAAAGTTGGATTACTGCCTAATGAAAATGTTGAACCCAATAAAGTGAATGACAAATGTTGGATTACTATTAGTATCAAATCAAATTTTGATTAGAGACTAGAGATGGACCTCAACAAACTTTTCTCCCCTGGACAGATGATTGAGTTCGTCGGAAAAACTTGGATTCAATATGCTTACGAACATCTCCCAAATATTTGTTTCCGTTGTGGTTTCATTGGACACCTAGCTAGAGATTGCACCAGGTTCGTCAGCACGGAGCAAGCTATGCTAGATAAACGGTTCCCCAACTTCCCTTACCACAGGCTCAATGGCAGAATGAAAGCCCATCGTCCTAACCAGGTAAACCCAAGTACTCGTATCCCACCATCACCCATACCACCACCTTACTTTCCATCAGTATCTTCATCAACCCCCCAACCATCAGCACCAGCATCTACTGGGTTCGACCTCAACCTCACCACCACCAATGAACTCCAATCAACACCTTCACCACCACCACAACATTTCCCTCCACCTATTCCACCACCAAAAAAGATGGTAACTCGACCAATCCCAACCCGTCTGTCTAATGAGATGACTCAACGTGGACTCAGTTGGACTCAAGTACCCGTAAATAAAGGAAAAAAAATATGATGCACCGGAGTATTCCAAGGGAATCGACCAGTCTGACAAACAGTCTGTTGTGGAAGCCTCAGGGCAGATACAACCAGCCTCTACACCAAGTACCGATGAACCTGCTAGGCGAAGGAATGTCCCATCTGATAGTCCTACTCAAAAGGTAAGTGGATCCGGATCCGGTTCGGGTCATGCTCCAACATCTCAATGTCTAAATCCGAATAACCATACACCAGGAATGGATTCATTTAGAGTACCCATCAATGAACTACTTACTTCGGAAAGATCCGATAGTGGACCCAATGGGCCTGTGGACAAAGGTAAAGCACCATTGTATCCGCAGCAACAATGCTCCACAACCTTCCACATAAGAGATCTAGGCCGACAGGAAGTTGGATCAGCTGGCAACACTATAACACAGCTGTTCCCTCTCACTACTTATTTCTCTATTGCTTTTGCTCAATTATTGGCTAACTTTCTGCATAAAAAGGATGCAATGATACAGCTGCAGATAACAAAAGTAAATGGGTCCCCCATGTCAAAATGACTCACAGTCATGCTGAGGAGATGCCAACAGATACTGCTACTACAACTGCCTACCCCTGTCGAAACAACTCCACCAACCATCCCACCAAAAGTAGTCACACTAATGAAAACATATAAAAGGCAAGAGAGAAGGATAAGGAAAAATCCACCGCAACACTTGCTCATCCCTCCCACACCTGATTTTGGAGCACCACCACCACCACCGAAGGTACAAAAGTTCAAATCCATTGCAGCTATCAGAGGTGTCTCGAGCAGAACTCATCAACCACAACATGAAGTGCCTACAACAAGAACAAGGAAACCACGTTCAGCTATATACATTGGAAGATCTACTCAACCAGGGACCCCAAAACAGAGAACCAGCAACATAACTCAACACCAGACGACCAGCACCAAAATACAAGTCCCAACTTTCTCAACCAAATCACCAGGATGGAAACTATCTCTGCAAGAAGATGAGACTGAAACCATTGCAAATGTTACTCCTCTGCGAGCTGTTGGCCCTGGCCAACACTCGCCAACATTATGAATTACTTGGCCTGGAATTGTCAAGGAGCCCACAACACCTTGACAATTCAAAAACTACATGAGTTCACACGCAGGTTTAAGCTTGATATCATATTTCTGACCGAAACTTTGTCATCTGCAGCTCATATGTATTTTTTGAAAACTTCTCTAGGATTCGATGATAGTTTCGTAATATCTTGTAACGGTCGTAAGGGAGGATTATGTTTGTTGTGGAAATCCAACCTGAAAGTGTCGGTGTTAGTAGCAAATCAAAGTTTGATTCATGTTTATATTGTACATGTAAACTCATCACAGCCTTGGCTCTTCATGGGTATTTACGTACCACCTCAACCCCAAGCTCGCAAGAATTTCTGGGAGGATTTCAGCTCTCTCATCCCTCCTCACAATCTACCATGGCTGCTCATGGGAGATTTCAATGAAGTTCTACACCAATTGAAAAAAAAAAGAGGGAGACCGGTGAGCTACAACCAAGCAAACAAGCTAAAAGAGTTGATAGATACTAATGGGCTCATTGATCTTGGATTCCAAGGAGATCCATATACTTGGAGTAACAAAAAATTAGGGGAAAACAACATATTGGAGCGATTAGATCGTAGTCTAAGCAACCAGCAATGGCTAGACCTTCACCCACATATGAGAGTGCAACACCTACCAAGAATAGCCTCAGATCATGCACCATTGTTACTTCAATAAAATTACATACACCCCCCCCCCCTACCCCCCGCGGCAAAAAGCTTCAAAATCGAGCATCTTTGGTTTTTACACCCACACATGGAAAATGTAGTGACTTAAGCTTGGGACAGGTCATTCTCACAGTCGCCGCAAGCAAACCTTAACAACAAACAGCAATACACGGCAATTGCATTACAACAATGGAGTAAATCAACTTTTGGGAACCTACCCTCGTTAATCAAAGCAATGGAAGCAGCTATTTCACAAGCCCAATCGAAATGTGCAAACACCTCAGGCCCAGAGCTAGTCTATTGGATTGAACACGAGCAACAATGTAGAAACACACACTTGATGCTGGCACAAAATCTCGCAGTTACAAAACGAGCAGCGCATCTGGCTAACAAGCCCAACAACGATTGGAGCCGCCATACAACGTTTTTTCACGGCACAATATGTGGCACCACCAACAGTCATTGACCAATCTCTTTTTGAATGCATTTCCAACAGATTAACTGCGGCTCAATGTCAAAGGTTGTCTCAACCGATCACATAAGACGAGATCAAATCGGCACTCAAATCAATTGGGCCCAACAAAGCACCAGGGACGGACGGTTTCACAAGTAAGTTCTATAACACTTTCTGGCCAACTGTGAAAGACCAAATTTGCAGCATGGTCCTACACTTGTTTGACCAGTCCAATATTCATCAACCTTTCAACCACACCAATATAATAATGATCCCCAAAATCCAAAACCCGACCAAACCAAACCATTTTCGTCCAATTGGACTTTGCAATGTTACTTACAAAGTAATTTCAAAAATACTAGTCAATAGAATTCGGCCACTGCTACAATTTATGATTAGTCCATTCCAAAGCTCCTTTGTACCCAACAGAGCCATACATGATAACATTGCCATAGCAACAGAACTGTTCCATCACATCAGAGCAACCAAACCCACCAAAGAACCAAAAATTGCCCTAAAGCTGGATATCCAAAAGGCATGTGATATCCTAGATTAGGGATTCATAGACATGACACTAAAAAAAAGGGATTTCCAACGAAGTTCAAGGATTATATCATGAATTGCATAACATCGGTCTCCTGCTCAATCAATTTTAATGGCGCGGCTCAAGGTTGCATACAATCAACGAGAGGGTTGCGACAAGGCGATCCACTATCCCCGTACATCTTCATCATGTGTGCTGAGGTGCTGTCAACTAATCTTGGAGTTCTAGAGTAGTAGGGCGATCTCAAAGGAATAAAGATCGGAAAATCATCACCACCCATCCTGCACCTTATGTATGCGGATGACCTGTTAATCACCTGCACTGCCGACCAAAAATCTTGCATAGCACTTCAACAAATTTTGCAGAGATACTCCACTTCAGCTGGCCAGGATATCAACAAAGGAAAATCATCTATTATACACCATCCTAGACTCGATCCGGGGATATCTCAGCAAATACAAAGTACCTTCAACATCAACACAACCTCTCAACCGCCTACTTACCTAGGCATCCAATTCAGGAAAGGAAGGAACTCTTCCCGTTTGTTTGTATAATTGCTAAACAGAATCGAAAGGAAAGCTAAGGGGTGGATAGCAAAATGTGTGAACCAGGCTGGTAGACTGGTCCTGATCAAGACAGCGCTAACACCTACGGCAAACCACATAATGCAGGCACAACAACTACCCAGTGAAGTGCATAACAAAATTGACAAGATCACGAGATTTTATTTTTGGGGACGTGATGCTCAAACTAGGAAACTACATCCCATTGGCTGGGAGAGGGTCACCACACCAATTGCTTTGGGAGGACTAGGTATTAGAAAGAGCAAAGAACACAACCAAGCGCTATTGTTGAAACGTGTATGGCATCTGCAGCAATCAAACTCAATCTGGACTTCTATCTGCACTCCAAAATACCTCGAACAAAGCACCACTTCAACTTCAATCCCAAAGCCTCAATCATCAGCCAGTCATTTTTGGAAATGTCTAGCTAACCTTTCTTCTGTTTTGCAGGATCTAGTTTTTTCATAAATAGGAGATGGCCGCAACACTACTATAAATCAATATTGGGTACCTCATACTTCACCATCCAACCCACAATTCACGAGCCATAATCTTCCACCCAACACCTTAGTAGCCCATCTAATCGACCAATCATCAAACACATGGAACCATAACCAAATCAACCACCTCTTCCCCCCAGATATGGCTCGACAAATCACCAACATCCACCTTCCAACACACCCAATACCTGACAAACTTATTTGGCCAAACACAAAAACTGGAAACTACACTTCAAAATCGGGATACACCCACCTAATCTCAATTCCAACCAATACCCAAACAAACCAGAGAAATCACCCACTACATGTGAACATCAAAGCCATCTGGAAGCTAAGATGTCCACCAAAAATAAGACTTTTCTTGTGGAAAGTCGCCAACAACGGCCTACCAACCTTCAAAAAGTTACATAGGCTCAACATCACCACCACCAACACATGTCCACAATGCAACATTCAACCGGAATCGGAGCAACACCTTATTTTTGAATGCGATAACTCGAAAGCTATCTGGCAACTCATAATGTCACACCTAGCAAGAAGTCCCGAAGTACACCAACCCGACGTGCTGACAGGGAATCACAGTCAGTAACAGAGACAACAACAACAACAACAACATCAGAGGCATCATCAGCAGCAACAAAACCAACAGCAGCAACAACAGCAACATCAGCACCAAAACCAACACACTAGCCCAACAAACATCCAGGATATCTTCAACACACACTCGGAATCAACACAAAGTTTATTGGGTTTCACAGTATGGTACATCTGGCTAGCACGGAATGCAACAGTGTACAAAAGACAATGCCAAACACCTCTGCAAACGTACCAAATAATCAAGGAAATGTTTAAGGAGTACCAATGGGCACAAAAATACACGACACCTTTCATGGCAGATGGACCAACAGTAGCAAGACAGCAACAAAGAAGAACTTCCATAACTACTCTCTACATAAGATGGATGGCACCGGAAACAGACTGGATCAAGATTAACACTGACGGCGCATCGAAAGGCAACCCAGGACCAGCAGGAGCAGGAATCATATGCAGGAATAGCAATGGTAACGTGTAAGAAGCTACAGCAGCACCTTTAGGGATAACTACATCAATTCTGGCAGAAATATGGGGATTACTACTAGCACTGAGGATGACAGTTCAACATCGATGGAACAGGGTTTGGTTTGAGGTCGACTCACAAACACTACTCACACTAGTGCATTCCCAACAACCAAACCCATGGTACCTAACAAACATGCTCAACGAAATCAAATCCCTCATGCAGCACATTCCACGCACCAAAATCTCACATATTTTAAGGGAAGCAAATCAAGCGGCAGACGAATTGGCTAATCAAGTTGTGAAGATACAAATACAACAACCAACTATAGCAACGATTACCAGCTGGAACAACGAGTGCCCATCTTTCCTACAAAATATTGTATTTAATGATATAATTGGAATGACCTACCCAAGAATTGTAACCTCCTATACTTAAATAAAACTGGTTACCCCTTTAAAAAAAAAAATCAAATCTTGATACAAACATGGTACACCAAAATCACCAATAAAAAAATGAAAACAGTCATGAGCTAACTAACATGCGCCACGTGACTAGTTTACAACCTTCCCCCGTCTCTCTCTCCTTTGAGAGAAATTAAGATTGGTTGAGTCAGTAAGAAGAGGAGTGTCTCGCCTATAAATAGGATCGGCTCCTTCCGACATATTTGCATCTCTTTTCTTTCTATCTGCTCTTTTCGCAGAATCTCTCTTCACTTCTCCTTCTCCGCCCAAATTCAAACTCAATATCGCAACAACTAATTCAAGGTAATATTTTATTTTATTTTATTTTTGATTTCTTATTTGAACAATTTGTTGATTCAATTGATGTTTATGTGAGATCTGATTTGTAGTTACTGCAGTTTCTGATCTCGATTTCGTTTTCTGAATTGAAATTAAACTAATGTGATTGCCTAGAATTAGATTTGATTCGCCTTACTGAATATGCGGTTGTTTGTTTTATTCTGGTTTGGTAACGTGGGATCTGGGATCTGATGCGTTTGTGATTAGTATGTGTATATTTATTTACTTTTTAGTTAGGTAGGAATGCTTACTTATTAATTTGAAGATTTTGTTAGGTTAGGTTTGATGAGATTCTAAATTTCATCACATAGTGTTTTGAGAAAATTTGGCGGGTAAATCTGAGATCTAGTGCGTTTCATCAACGAGAGTTGTGAATTTGATTGTAGTACAAGTGTATTTGTTGAATTAGTTAGGTTGTTGGTGTTTGCATGGTAAGATGAACGGACTGGATCTGTTGTGGTGAATTCTAAAAATGATAGATCTGTAGATCCATGATTGGAGTTTTATAAACTCGTTTATGTCGTTTAGAGATCAAGGTGTACGGATTGTATTGGTTTTGTTGATGCTGTATGGATCTGATCACCATTAGTCATCACTCAAAATTTATACCTACTTAAATGAAAGAGTTCTTCTTTATGACCGACGAAAATTCACTGATTTGAATGATGCAGTTTGGCATGGTAATGTTAGTTTTTAGTTTCAAGTGACTTAGGCTTTCTTACTTAGCAATGATGAGAATATCTGGCTTACCAAGGGTTATGAAATTTTAGTGTCAAAGTAGAAAATGCAACACTTTCGAATATTGATCAAAGCTCGGTTATACTAATTGTTCACATTTCATGGTGGCAACGTTTTTTCATCCCTCCTTTTTTTGTATAACACTTAAACTGGTAGTAAAATGATACCTCGTGTGCATGCTTGTCCATTACAGAGATCAGGCCCAGTCAATAATTGTACTGCTTTTTGGCTCGTTTCTGTGTTTTGCGATTTGAACATATATTACGGTAGTAGCTAGTTCCTAAGGTGGTTTTGTGACTTTGTCTTTTATTGATTTTCAGTTACCAATCCGTAAATATTTAACTGGTCATTTTTGTTGCATATGGTGGCTAAGAATATAAATAAAATGATAGCGTCTTTTATTATTTAAGTAATCGTTCTCTAATAAGTTGAAGTTTGTACAATTTCATTGACATGTTCTTTAGATTTATGAACATTGTATCTTTTGCAGGTAGTATTGAGTGCCTCTGTCCATCATGGCGACTGGGCAACTATTTTCCCGGACCACACAAGCCCTATTTTATAACTACAAGCAGCTTCCTATCCAACGGATGCTTGATTTTGACTTCCTTTGTGGTATGTAGCCTTTCTTTTTGATACTACTGGATTCCTACTTGTAATTGCGTATCAAATAAAAATTTAGGTTGTTGCTTTCTTAGATGAGCATCTTATTAATCTGGAATGTTGTTGCTGTACTTACCTAGGGAGAGAAACGCCATCTGTTGCTGGAATTATAACTCCGGGTGCTGAGGGGTTCCAGAAACTTTTCTTCGGTCAAGAGGAAATTGCAATTCCTGTTCATTCAGCGTATGCTATTGTTTTTCGTTTCTTTGCTTTACTAATGAGGAATCATTAGAGGTCCTTGGCTGTATGTTCTGAGTCGTTCGTTACTGTTAATAACTTAGTACATCACGAAGTTTGTTATGTATTTACTGAACCTTTTGATTCTCTCCTGCAGTGTTGAGGCCGCTTGTGCTGCACATCCAACAGCTGATGTTTTTATCAACTTTGCATCATTCAGAAGGTCAGTCATGCTCTTTACACTAAGCTACCAGTTACCAATTTGAATCCTTGTCAATTGAGTGACACTTCATTCGGCATATTGCAGTGCGGCTGCTTCTTCTATGGCTGCTCTGAAGCAACCCACTATTAGAGTTGTGGCTATAATAGCAGAAGGTGTTCCAGAGTCAGATACCAAGCAGTTGATTGCATATGCTAAGGCAAACAATAAGGTTGGAGAATTTACATAGATTACTGGATACTTCAGTTTTCAGAGGATTTTATGACTGTTATCTAAGCTGGATGTTTGCCTGATCTTGGAACTGGAATATTTGCAGGTTGTGATTGGACCTGCCACTGTTGGAGGCATTCAAGCTGGAGCATTTAAAATTGGTGACACTGCTGGAACTATCGATAATATCATCCAGTGCAAGCTATACAGGCCTGGATCTGTTGGATTCGTGTCCAAATCTGTACGTATATTCTGCTCTTTTTGCTAGATTTTTATGCAGAGAAAATTTACTACTTTTAGTGCAAGACACATCTGAAACTGCCTTTTTACTATTGCAGGGTGGCATGTCTAATGAAATGTACAACACTATAGCCCGTGTAACAGATGGAATATATGAAGGTATTGCAATTGGAGGAGATGTGTTCCCGGGCTCAACTCTTTCAGATCATATCCTGCGATTTAACAACATCCCCCAGGTAATTTAACGTCTCCAAAGTTTCTTTTAAAAATGCAGTTCTGTTACATGAGACTGAGGTTGCTAGTGTACAAATAGACAGTTCCAGTTGGCAATAGGTATCAGCAAAGCCCAAGTTCTTGAACTATGCTCCTGTTTCATGCCAAATGTCTTATCCACCAGCTGATGCGTAACTGAGCCACTGGATATCACCTTATCTCCAACTTCTATGTAGCGTTTGAAGGATCTGGATCTTATTGGGCTTTTGAGCTACATTCAGATTCAATGATTAGCGGTGGTGGTTACCTCCTAATTAAGTTATACAGGAGTCGTAATGATTTGGTTGTTATCTTTACTCTTTAGCCTCAAACTTCATTATGTGACCTAGAATCTATTGACACTAACAGAGTAACAGTAAAGGGATGAACAAGCACGACCAAACTTGCCAGTCGCCACTAACCATTATTCATGTGAACAATGATTTCAGCGTGTTGTCTATTTTCTCCCGCTGCATCATTTTGTGAATATCCAAAAGGCATTATGTTGATTTTTGTCATCTCTTACGAATTTTCTTGCTGATTAATTTCTTTTTGACTTTTCAATTAGGTCAAAATGATGGTTGTGCTTGGGGAACTGGGCGGAAGAGATGAGTACTCTCTTGTCGAAGCCTTAAAACAGGGAAAGGTCAATAAACCTGTTGTAGCCTGGGTGAGCGGAACCTGTGCCCGACTTTTCAAGTCAGAAGTTCAATTTGGTCATGCTGTAAGTTGCTTACCCTGGTTAAAAATCCATATTCTCAAGTTTAATCATTACTGATTCTATTTGGCCATTCTTAACTTCTGGTTATGTGCAATGTTTACACCAGGGTGCCAAAAGTGGTGGTGAGATGGAGTCGGCGCAAGCCAAGAACGAGGCACTAAGGGATGCAGGTGCCATTGTTCCCACATCTTTTGAAGAACTAGAGATAGCCATTAAAGAGACATTTGAGAAACTTGTATGTGTTCAGCATGCTACATCTGGTTTCATCTGCATTTGAATAATTCCAAAGCTTGGGGTGCATATTTCAAAATCTGGTAGTAGCTAATTGACTAGCCTGATACTTGTTTTACTTAGGTTGAAGATGGAAAGACAACACCCGTCAAGGAAATCACACCTCCTCAAATCCCTGAGGATCTCAGCATCGCAATTAAGAGCGGAAAAGTTCGCGCTCCAACTCACATTGTTTCCACCATCTCTGATGACAGAGGTAAAATGAGCTTTCCTTTTGCCATTCAAATGGATAATGATGCAGTTGTATTTACCAATTTTCTTGTCCTATTTGCAGGTGAAGAACCATGTTATGCCGGTGTTCCAATGTCATCAATTGTTGAGCAGGGTTATGGTGTCGGTGATGTTATATCCCTTTTATGGTTTAAGCGCAGTCTTCCTCGCTACTGCACACTCTTTATTGAGGTAGGTTTATATATCAAAGCTTTGAGTTTGTTGTGATCTCTTCTCCGTCTCTTCTTTCTATATCTTACTAAATCATATTTAATTGGTCAGATTTGTGTCATGTTATGTGCTGACCATGGTCCCTGCGTTTCTGGCGCTCACAATACCATTGTCACTGCAAGGGCCGGAAAAGATCTAGTTTCTAGTCTTGTCTCAGGTAAATTTTTGATTAATGATGTTTACTGCCATTTGCCAAAAAAGTGAACATTGTTGCATAGTTCTTGCTTGAAAACAAACGAAACAAGGAACAAGAGCGTTATCTTCGTTAATATGATTAGCATATGAAAACCTAAACTCAATATATCTTATGAACAGGGTTACTCACAATTGGTCCAAGATTTGGAGGAGCCATTGATGATGCTGCTCGATACTTCAAGGATGCGTATGACAAGGTGAGTTTTTTTTCTTCTTTTTTTTTCCTTCTTTAGCTACTACATGGTTAAATGGAAAATAGTTTCTAAATTTTCCGATGTTGTTCCGCTGTTTATCCACAGGGTCTTACTCCATATGAGTTCGTCGAAAGCATGAAGAAGAAGGGTATTCGTGTACCAGGAATTGGGCACAGGTATGTGCATTCTTTACTTAGCGTCTATCTTTTCCATCACACAAGCTTGACCTACACTATAGTCTATTCTACTTTCTCTGTCTGTTGAGTGTGAAAAAAGTTCTATGTATGTATCAGAATCAAGAGAGGAGACAACAGAGATAAGAGAGTAGAGTTACTACAACTTTACGCGCGTACCAACTTCCCTTCTGTCAAATACATGGAGTATGCCGTCGAAGTTGAAACCTACACTCTATCAAAGGCAAACAACTTGGTTATGAATGTCGATGGTGCCATTGGATCTCTCTTCTTGGATCTCCTTGCTGGTAGTGGAATGTTCAGCAAAACCGAGATTGATGAAATTGTTGAAATAGGATATCTCAACGGACTCTTTGTGCTTGCACGTTCCATTGGTCTCATCGGGTGAGTTTTGATTTACGTTTACATATTTTGAATTCCCATCCTACAAAAAAGAAAATGAAAAATAATAATCATTTTCTTCTTGATATCAAAACTCGATTTCATTTGTTTCTGTGCATGGATTTACAGGCACACCTTTGACCAGAAGAGATTGAAGCAGCCGTTGTACCGTCACCCATGGGAGGATGTTCTTTACACCAAATAATCTCCTGCTTCTAGCTACCGGTTGTAACAATGCCTCTTGCTTCTCATTCTTTTTGTCTCTCTTTCAAATGTCCATTTTTAGTCCTGTGTCTTCTCTTTTTCTTATTTATTTCTTTTCCTTTTTATTTCTCATGTCATTTATAAGCGTAACATTGTTGTTTGTACTCGGTGATTGCAGCCATTCGTGTTGTCGTTAAACTAGTGTAGTAAGAGAAAATGTGAATGATTTGAAATAATTAATCTGTTATGAGTTGTGAGTCAGTTAATGAACAAATTGTTCCATAAGAGTTTGACAGCGAAAGATGCCGACTTTGACAAAGAAAAATGCAGGCAGTTTTGTAGTTTTCACATGATTGTTGCTTCATAGATGAATACTATAATTATGTTATATTTAAATCTCATACTATGTTGATGAGAGGGTTTGTTGAGGATACGAGAAGTACGTTCGGATTACGTTCTGATTTTCAGAATTAAAGCTAGTCATACGGTAGAAGACTCTTCTGCTTCTAACTTGGTGTCACACCTGCAAATGTCCCTGACAAATTTTTGTGCAACTGTAACCCGGCAATACAGTGGTTCAGTGATCTCTTATCACCCACTCGTATTTCAGCCTTATAAGTTTGCACCTATGCAAACAGCCAACTCTACCTTGAGTATGCAACGTAAGACTTACTTAGATTTTCTCTTCACCAGCAATGTAGCCCATACTACGAAGGGGTTAGTGCCATGATTATGCTTCACAGAATTAGGGAGTATTATCGAATCAACAGAATACCAAGATCAACATGTAAGCCAACAAACTCTCTTTTATTAGCTTAAGGGGAAGATACAAAACTCGTCCAACCAATGGACTTACAAGCTTATTCTCTAAGCCTAACACATAATTTACTCTCTACTGCAATGTGGTTCCTCAACACTTGAACTATTGAACAACTCTCATCTGCAAGGGTTCTCTGGCTATTTATAATGCCAAGAACCAGGGCCAATCCGTATGCAACTCTCTTGCATGCCCTATGAACAACCATCTGTCCATAGGCAGTTTCCTAACCGCCACAGTTCACTTTTTAACTGCTAACTTTAGTGCTGGCTTGCACAATGGCTCCACACTTGTCCCAGACGGTTAGGCTATGCTAAACTCGGTTATAAAGCTACTTTATAACCGTCTCTAACTTGCTCTTTCACTTTGGCATGCGTGTGATGCACACACACTCGCAACTGACAGCTTGAACTCAAATCCGACAATCATTATGCTGCACTGAACTCTGGCCCGTGCCAATGTTCGATAATGATTGTGCTTCACTCACTCTTGGCCTACGCCAAGTGTCCGGCAATGGTTTCGCTTCATTCAACTTGTACTTCTGCCAAGTATATGGAATTGGTTGCGCTTCATCCATCCCGATCATGCACTTAGCTTATTTGGATGCCAACACCCAAATATCATGCCAACTGAGTCTTGACTTGCTTAATTCAACTTCATGCTTCATATGCACCACTTGCATCTCTTTTGGCGAGCAATAATCACCAATGACGCATTTGGCAACACCATTGTTGCATATGCATTGTCCAAGCCTTGGCCAATGCTTGGAACGATGCCAAAGTCATCTCATGACTTTGCATTTCATCCTTTACTCTTTCCTTGAGCTAGGCTAACTATGAATAAGATTATGCAACACTATCGTGTCGTATTGCATTTGCTAAGTAGCCTTTCTTGTCTCAGCCATGTTGCCGCTATATCGTAAGACTACGCAGCTCCATCTGCCAGGCTACAACTTCAGTATAGCGCAACTGTTGTGCTTAACTGTTTGGACCGGTCATAGACCTCCCCCACCCAATCCATTCAACATCCTCGTTGAATGCAACATCAGTTCAGACTCTACTGAACTTTCTTGGCCTTGTACGCATCTGAGCCACTCTCAGAAATCAGCAACTTGGTTTGGCCCTTAACCTTGCCAAAACTTCTCTGCCCAGTACTATATGCTGCCACTTAGTTTGTTTGCCTTTCCATTAAGCCTATGAATTTCAGCTTCACTGTCGCATCGTCGACTATGCTTCAATTCTACTTCGTTCACATCTTAACACCCAAAATGCTCTTGCGATCTGTTACTATGCACTTTCATATCTTCTCTGAATTTCAACAGTATTTGCTAGCTACTTCTAAGCCAACTTTCCACATCTGAGTACATCCGCATCACAAATATTTTTTCCAGCCATTTCGTGCCTAAGTGTACACGCCAAACAGCCAACATATCACCCTGATATGCATAACTTAGCTTACTGCCTTCAATTCCGACTGACATTGCACTCTTGCAATTCAACAGGTCTTACTATAGACTAAGTGTTCTTCAATCACTTTGCAACACTCTTGTGCAAATTTGACTGAAATGCATGACATTAGCCATGACTTAGGATACCCGGGACATCCCACCATCTCTTTGGACAAGGTTCCTCTTCACGCGCCTTTGAAACTAACAAAGCCTCACTTGTTCTTTCAAACTGCTACACTTTAATGTAGCGGAAAAAACAACATCATGTTCTTCCTAACTATGAGTTACTCTTAACTCATATGCTTGATGGACTTACATCTTCATTCTTGCCGCGTTACTCCATGCTATCGCTTCCAAATACTGTCGCACTTTTACGTAACTTTCCTAACAGCAAACTCGCCTATGTCACCAACTTCAATTCTTCTTGCTTAGCCTTGCTTTCATCGTTTCTTATTGCATACTTTGGCTAAGTATACTTGTAGTGCTTCCCCAATGAAATAGCTTTACATTAAGCAAAAAGAGACAAGGTTTTTGCTTAAACACCACCTTCATTCATTAAACTAGCCTTACATAAGAAACATAGGGACTCCTTCCCATTTACACCATTGGCCAATACTCGGCCTTACTGAAATCAAATACATAACCAAAGAAAATACATCAACAACCAGTGTGCTATCTTCTAAGACCATAAGATCAGCAACACCCAACTTAAACTTCAAACAGAAACAGCTAACAGAACATGCCAAAGTCTCCATACTTCAGCAACATTGCAGGCTCAGGCACTTGCAAACATCAATGCAAGGCCCCTTCTTCATACACATGCTAATCACGACGAACAAGGGATACTAAGATCCATAGGATATCCAAATTCCGCATGAATCTCAGCTAAGCTTTCTTCGAACGAGTGGACAGGAGAAAAATCACTTGCCTTTCCTTTATCACATTTCATGTCAACCGAACTAACTTTCCTTACACCTTTCACGAAACAAGGTGCCCTTGGACTTTGTATGAAAATCCTTCCAAGGTGAGGCATCACTGTTGCCTCTGCTTGCTTGAAAAAGTTGTTTACCAAGGATCATCTCAAAGTCATTGAGATGCATCACCATTACAATGACTTGGCCACGCCATTCTCCCACTTCAACATTTTCCACAGCCATCCCCTTGATTTGCTTAGCTATATCATTCATTGTCTTCATGCAGTGATCAGCCTGATATACTTCCAAACCCAAGTACTCTACCATCGACAAGCTCATAACAGTGTGCGAAGAACCTATATCGACCATGCCCTAGAGTCGATGATTGTGAATGCCAACTTTCACATAAACCAGTCCAGTGCCACTCAGCCCATGCTGTGTTGCTTCCTTTTGTACTACTATGTTGCATAGTTGAATAGGATTAACATGCTCCATTCCATCAGTTTCTTCTTTCTCGCCACTACCCTCAGTGACTATTGCGGACAATTTTTCTCTCTTAGGACAATCACGCGCAAGGTGAGGACCCTTGCATAGGAAACAACCACCAGCTTTGTTCCTCACGGCCTGACTATCATCCCTTTGATAGTTCTTTTCCTTAGCCTCTGAACTTTTCCTACTTCCATCATCCTTCTTCTTCTGGCCTTTCTTATCCTTGCCCTTCCTATTAGCATCAGTTGAGGTATTGACTGACCTAAAATCAGCAAGGTTGTCCACGATCGCAATGGCCGAAGGTAGGTCTTTGGCACCCTTCCTTCTTACTTTCACTACACCAAATTCAAGGATTAGCAACTGGAAATCGCAACAGCTTAGCCCTGTTGCGAATTTTCAGTTGCAAAATTTTTGCAACAGTTCATCTCAGTTACGAAACTCGCAACTGTTTTAACTGTTACGATTCGCAACTGAATTGAGTTGTACGCGTGCGACTCATGAGTGTGGCTGGGCACAGTTTAAACTGACTCAGTATTCAGCCCATTCAGCTTGAAAACTGACGCGGCTATCTCTTATCTTATCGAGTACATCTCTTTCTCTTTTTTTATCTCAGTTTCAGAGGAGTTTGTTGACGAATCATTCAAATGAAAACCTACTCCCTTCATCACTGTCCTGCATCTATTCAATGGAAAACCAATATCTAACCCCTAACCCTAGATTTACTTCAAACCGATTTGATATTCCTACTACAGAAATTGAAAGTTAGGTTCGAGATGATGTTCTGAGATGAATCGGGGTTTTGTTGCAAGAATCAAAAGTTGACGTGGGTACGAGTTGAAAGTTAGGTTATCAGATTGAAAGTTAGGGTGGGAAATATAGAAATTGAAAGTTAGGGTTTGAGGTGATGTCCTAAGATGAATCGGGGTTTTACTGCAAGAATCGAGATTGAATGAGTTTGCATAGAATGAAGTTGGTGGTTGGATTTGTTGAATTTGAAAGTTAGGGTTGGATTTGAAATTGAAAGTTAGGGTTTGAGATTGAAAGTTGTGGAAAAGATAGAAATTTAAAGTTAAGGTTGGATTTGAGATTATGAGATTGAGTGGATTTGCATTGATTGAATGGGTTTGCAGAGAATGATGTTGGTGGTTGGACTTGTGGAGTTTGAAGCTGCTTTAACTGGAAAAAATGCAACGAGTAACTTTATTAGTAGTGTGAGTTTGTTTGAGAATCTGAAACCTATCAATATTGAGGATGTGGGAACATCCGAGTAAGGATTGATTTCGGCTGTTTTGGCTAGTAATAATGAAATGGTTTTGTTGCCGATGAATGAGCTGGTGTATGGTACGAAGAGGAAGAGTCAGGTATTTGGAGCATAATGAAGGTGAAGGGTTACAACATTTGGCGTTGGTTAGTGGTGATATTTTCATGACATTGAAGGAAATGAGGAAGATGAGTAGTATTGGTGGGTTTGAGTTTATGCCTTCGCCGCTGCCAACGTATTATAAGAATTTGAAGAGTAGGGTTGGTGATGTTTTGAATGACGAGGAGATTAAAATGTGCGAGGAGTTGGGGATTCTTGTTGATAGAGATGATCAAGGAAGGTGTTTTGCTTCAGATTTTTACTAAGCCTGTTGGGGATAGGTAAATTTTCCTTGCATTTATTGTTCTGCATTTATTTTAAGAGCGCATATGGTGTTTGTTTGTTCGTTTATTGATGAAATTGAGTATGCTTCTGACTTTTGCCGAGTTTGTTCTTGAGGACTCAGGGCGTTCTAGATGGATAAGTTACTGATTTACGACCTTGGATAAAAATATGTTGCTCATTCCCACCTTCTAACATAATTGAGTTTATCTACCCTTGTGCAGATATTGTATTATGCAACTTATCGTGGTGCCTGAGAGCTGGTTACATCTGTACTTCAAGAAGAGGCAAGTGGGAGATGATGACAAAGTTGAAGAGAGGCTCAAGGAGAAGGAGAATGTTGATGATGCAGTGAAGGAGTTTGGCAGCTCTTCAAGGAAGTTACAGGAAACGAATTTGATCCATGGGAGAGGGAGAAAAAAAATCCAGAAGAAGCATACAAAGTTCTATCCTGTAGACATGGTGCAGTTCCTTGGTCCTTAAAACCGATCTGTTAAGCAAAATTGCACCGTTCACTCTTTTGTGTATGGTGTTTCCAGGATGATGGTGTCGATGTTCGGCACGGTGGTCTGGGTCTCGGATAACTCGGAATAGCTGCTACACTCTCCAAGCGGGTCCCTCTTGTGGCAAAATTTTCTGAAGGTTTCTCTGTAGTCAAGAGATCTATAGGTTTGTTATACCCAATACAATCTTTCTTAACAAGGATAAGCTGTTAAGATGCTTTATTCTTTGCAGTTGTGTGCAAATACGTAGCTGGTTTGACTATCGTAACCATATATGTATTAATTGTAAGTATATGATTGGTAGATTAATTTACCATTCCCGCATATCTTTACGAGGGTTAAGGGTGTTAAAACATGTGTGGATTCAAATGATTTCAACAGGTATTTGAGAAGCTTGGTCCAAGCTTTATACGATGTTCTCCGGAAAAACAATTATAGCTCATTTCCTATTGATCTAGTCCGTGAACTTGGAAGACAGCTTTTGAAATCTATAGCATGTGGGTAGTAAAATTTGTTGGTTCAAGTTAATTTTCTCTTTTCAAGTTCAATCATGAGTCCGATAGTATTGTAGTTGTTCAATTAAGATTTTTGTTTAAGGTTCATTGTAGTTGTTCAATTAAGATTTTGTTTTAAGGTTCCGTGGGTGCTGTTAGTGGATTTTTTTTTTCATTGGCGTTAATGTGTACTAAATCTAGTCTCTTTGATTAGTTTTAATCTTTATTTTATTAATACTTAATTTCTTAGCTCTTTATGATCTCCTACAGTTATGCATGATTTGCATCTTGTCCCGACTTTGAAGCCTGAGAACATACTTCTTGTGTCGCCAGGGTATGTAAAAGTGACGGATTTGAAGGTAAACTGTTTAGATGTACATTTTCCAATCTCTAGGCTCAAATTTCTTAGAAGAAATAGTTGTTGGTTGTATTTGTGTCCCACTTCCCTTGTTTATGTTTCTCAATGTCTAAGTTGTGCTGCCTTTCCTAGCTGAAGGTTTCTTCTCGATCACCCAAAGACGGATCCTATTATAAGAGGTTGCCAAAATTAAGCGCTATCAAGGTTATTGATTTTGGCAGCACAACTTACGATCATCGTGATCATAGTTACAGAGATGTGCTATCAAGGTCCGATAATGAGGCTGATGCTAACAACTAAAGTGAATGTTCAGTACTGTAAAACGATGGCTCACCACAGCTCCTGGTGCACCCACAACCTACTGGTACACACTCCGTTGTGTTTTGTCTCTGCCAATATGTGTCATGGCTGGACGAGATTACTGGAACTCTTCGTATGGTTGCTCAAAATGCACAGACTTGTACCATGTACTTAACTATGTCAGGTGAGGCACTAAAATCATCCTTACTCTCCTTCTAGTGTTGTCAGGGATGTAGTATAAGCTGAATAATGATTGATATGAAAACGTGAAATGGCTGTGTAAGTGACAAGCTTCCAAAAAAACTGTAAGTGTTGGGTATGTTCTTTGTTTGGTTAGTCAAGGAGATGCCAATTTAATGTGCACGTTTTCACTTGTAATGTGCCAATTTTAATGTGTACGTTCTCACTTCCAAAAGAACTGTAATTTATGTAATGATTGTATGCTGCTAGTTTTTCAGAATGCAGGGAACTTAATTTTGATTTCCTAATGAACTGGAGAAGCTGATTTTTTAATTGGGGAATTGGTGGTTTTGACCAGGTCAAACCTAGATTTTGACCGGTCAAAACACCTATTTTTTATGTTTCAAAAAAATCGCAACAGCAATAAACTGTTGCTAAGTCCCAATTTCGCAACAGCTACTAAATGTGGCTACCATCTAATTCGCAACTGTTATTAATTGTTGCGAATTTTTGACGTTGAACTGTTGCAACCGAAAATTTGCAACGACAATAGGCCGTTGCTAGAAACTGCAACATCTACTTTCGTAAAAGAGATGAACTATTGCGACCCCGCTTTGCAACTGCCAGTTACCGTTGCTAATCACTAAATTTTGTGTAATGTTCGGCCTGAGCCCATGGTTGCAAACCAGATGTGAAATTAAACAACTTATCATCCTCAGACATGTTGCGAATATCTAGCATCATAGACGAAAACTCTTTGACGTATTCCCGTGGTGTACTGGTATGCAACAGCTTACACAAGTTCTCTCTGGCTAGCCAAGCCGCATTGCTTGGTAAGAATTGACCCTTTAATTCATCTTTCATGACATCCCATGTCATGATGCCTGGACGACCAGCAGTAAGGTCATCATCAGTTCTAGTTCTCCACCACAATTTCGCATCACCTTCCAGGTACATGCTAACGAGAGTAACCTTTTGCTCTTCCGGGGTTCTGGCGGCCTTGAAGTATTGGTCCATGTCCCACATGAAATTCTCCAATGCCTTCGCATCTCTTGCGCCCTGGGACTTTAATCTTCGTAAAGTCACTGCCACTACCACCCGCAGTAGCTTGATCCAAACCAATTGTACTCACCATTCTCCTTAAGACGCCTAACTCATCAGTTAGCTCTTTCAAGGAATCTGTGAACATGGTCTTAACAGCAGCGATTTGGCCTTCCAAATCACCATGCTTCTTAGTTGCTACTTGGTTTGACTCAAACATATCAGCAGCATACTCATCAAGAGCCTGAATGCGAGCCATAACGGTTGCATTGAAATTGGCATGGTTAGGATAGCGCACCTCATCACCAATCATGTATTCCAAGTCTGCTACCCTATCAGTTAAGGCATCCATCGTACTCTTCTTACCAACCATTATCTCTAGCAATTTCAGCAACTAAACTCGAGCAAAAATAGAGAAAATCTTCCAAAATAAAGCAAAAAAAGAGCAATCTGTGCACTGATACCTGAACTGTCACACCTGCAAATGTCCCTGAAATTTTTTTGCGCAACTGTAACCCGGCAATACAGTGGTTCAGTAATCTCTTATCACCCACTCATATTTCAACCTTATAAGTTTGCACCTATGCAAACAGCCAACTCTACCTTGAGTATGCAACGTAAGACTTACTTAGATTTTCTCTTCACCAGCAATGTAGCACATACTATAAAGGGGTTAGTGCCATCATTATGCTTTACAGAATTAGGGAGTATTATCGAATCAACATAATACCAAGATCAACATGTAAGCCAACAAACTCTTTTTTATTAGCTTAAGGGGAAGATACAAAACTTGTCCAACCAATGGACTTACAAGCTTATTCTCTAAGCCTAACACAGAATTTACAATCTACTACAATGTGGTTCCTCAACACTTGAACTATTGAACAGCTCTCATCTGTAAGGGTTCTCAGGCTATTTATAATGCCAAGAACCAGGGTCAATCCGTATGCAACTCTCTTGCACGCCCTATGAACAGCCATCTGTCCATAGGCAGTTTCCTAACCGCCACAGTTCACTTTTTAACTGCTAACTTTAGTGCTGGCTTGCACAATGGCTCCACACTTGTCCCAGACGGTTAGGCTATGCCAAACTCGGTTATAAAGCTACTTTATAACCGTCTCTAACTTGCTCTTTCACTTTGGCATGCGTGTGATGCACACACACTCGCAACTGACAGCTTGAACTCAAATCCGACAATCATTATGCTGCACTGAACTCTGGCCCGTGCCAATGTTCGATAATGATTGTGCTTCACTCACTCTTGGCCTATGCCAAGTGTCCAAAAATGGTTTCGCTTCATTCAACTTGTACTTCTTCCAAGTATCTGGCAATGGTTTCTCTTCATCCATCCCGATCATGCACTTAGCTTGTTTGGATGCCAACACCCAAATATCACGCCAACTGAGTCTTGACTTGCTTAATTCAACTTCATGCTTCATATGCACCACTTGCATCTCTTTTGGCGAGCAATAATCACCAATGGCGCATTTGGAAACGCCATTGTTGCATATGCATTGTCCAAGCCTTGGCCAATGCTTGGAACGATGCCAAAGTCATCTCATGACTTTGCATTTCATCCTTTACTCTTTCCTTGAGCTAGGCTAACTCTGAATAAGGATATGCAACACTATCGCGTCGTATTGCATTTTCTAAGTAGCCTTTCTTGTTTTAGCCATGTTGCCGCTACTTCGTCGGACTATGCAGCTCCATCTTCCAGGCTACAACTTCAGTATAGCGCAACTGTATTGCTTAACTGTTTGGACCGGTCATACTTGGCCACCTTGTTACTTTAAATAGGATAAAATTGGGTTCAAGCTTTAAGTCACGTTTATCTTTGGTCTACAAGATCTATGGACAAAAAGCGAAGCGGTATCCAAACGCACTAAGCTTTTTTTTTTTTTTTTTTTTTTTTAAGCATGCTCTAAGCTATCTATAGCTTGGGAAAACAATTTTTTAGCTTAGGTGGAATCCATAAGACTTGCTCTTATAGCATGTTTGGATGCAGACTTAGAAGTTACCTTTTGAATTCTAGAGTTAAAAATGCAAGAAATCAGTTTGGGCATAAAAATTTAAAATGACTTGCAGAAACAAAAAATTCAACTTTTTATGAAACAAAATATTTTTGCTTCTAACTTCTACTTCTGGAGATTCAGTAGTACTTCTTCTTCCAGTATCCAATCGCGCTATTAGAGTGAGGTTTATGAGTGCTTCACAGCCCTTAGTAACACGTAAAACCGTGGTCTAATGTCTCAATTACAAGCACCTTACGCATAAATGTGCAAGGTGCCTGTGAATCATAACTTAAGCGAGGTGCCATTCTGCGTACAAAAATTTATTTTAACGAGGAAGTATTCCTCGCAGAAAGATTTAGTTTAGCAAGAAAATATTATCATGTTGTCACTTTTTCTTGGTTTCAGGGAGTTCTTATATATTTTTTAGTTAAGGGTCCTATTTTTTTTTAGTTAATCTTTTGTCTTTCCAGCAAGAAACCACTCGTCGCTTTATAGATTTACAACTCCATAGCCGTAAAACCTAATTCCCCTTTCACATGTGACGTAGCTTGGGTTGTAAAAGGGATATGAAGCCCCTCATAAGACCTAGTCTTACTGGACAAGATAGTTTCTTGTAATGTTCATAATACTTAACATTCCTATGAATAGAAAAAATAGAAAAGGAAATGGAAAGAAGAGAAAGAGATTCTTATCCACATATATGTTTACAAAGGTTTAGGACTTTATTTATAGAGTTTATATACCTAGTGCCCAAGTAATATGGTCCCACTAAAATGGGCATATATATATGATAAACATCTGTTTATAACACTCCCCCTAAATGACCAATATATCTAAGCTAATTGCCTCGTTAAAACCTTGTCAGGAGAATCCAAAGGGACAACATGATCGAAGGGAAAAGAGTACAATTGTGAGAAAGCTTAGAACAGAGTTTGACATGCATATGTTGGCTCATTAAAACCTTGACAAGGAAAACACAGTGGAACAAAACCTTGACGAAGAAAAAGATCCAGTGAATGGATACCTCTAATGATGAGGCTCCCCTGATAAGTAGTTCAGTCAAACCTTACCTTGCAATCTTTGAGTCGAGACTTCCCAAATTCGATAAGCGAATTTCTTGAATGTGGAAGATTGTTGTGCTTTCGTGATGAAAATTGCTAGTTGATGAAATCTTCTTTTGTGCCAATCTTCTAATAGTAGTGTTTTCGAGTATTCATGTTTTTGTAGATACACTGAGGACTTGTTTCTCGGAATGCTACCTTCTCGGAGATGATTTGCAGAAGTAGTTGATGTAGTCTCTTTCAACAAAGTTCCAAGATGTAGATACATTACCATAAGTTAAAAAAACTGTGTTTGTGGTCATTCCTTATGTGGATCAGAATGACATCCAAATTCCTAAGGGCTTGTTATGTTGATTTGGTCTAACAACATGACCTTATTAATGGCGGGAATCCACCAAATAAACGAAATTGATACAACTTTCCCTTGGATGACCACCATGTTGAACTAAATTGCCTCACTAAAACCTAGCCAGTAGAACCCAATAGAAAAAAAATTGTACGAAGAAAAACCCCCACAAATATCAACATTTTGAATGAAGATTAAGCGCCAGTGAGATGTTGCCTCATTAAAACCTTATCAGGAAAACCACATGGGACAAAACCTGAAGCGAAGGGAAAAAAAAGTAGAACTTTTGACGATTTATGGATGCTAACTCAATGATATGAGCATTACAGTAAATCCACCATAAAAATAAATTTCGAATCTATATCATAGATAAGTTTTATGCAGCCATAATTCTTAAATTGCATATCAAGACAAAGGAAAAAAGATAATTATGTTGCTAATTAAACGTGGATTTTAGTGTTTTTAAGGACTCTCAAGTGACCTATAAAGTTGATATCATCAATTAATCCGGATTCGATACTTTGCAAAACCTTAAAAAAAAAACACTTAAAAGATTGTTAAACCTGAGATAATCGAGTCAGGTGGCTGCTTGAATATGATTTGAATCCTTCGACGGTTACAAATTCGAATATGTTCCCCGACCATATTTGTTGTATGAATACAATAAAAGTCCTTCAAGGATGCCACGCAGAATGCACTACACATGGTGAATAAAACATTATTGAACCAATCCTAGGGTTTGAAAAAAAAATAAAACTCTCAACAACGATCATATTTCTCATATAACGCATGAAGATTACACTAAACTATAATTTTCATAATTCAGGCTTGCACATTTAGGGTGCTAAGTCTTGGATCCAAATATTGCGTTATTCAAAAGATTTCAATCCAACATAAATTCAGATTTTGTGCCTACCAATCACATTTGTAAATATTTCTCTGCAGAAGGGTTCACAACCACCGTCATTTATTTCAGTAGCTATTATAAATTAATATTCGACGATCACATTAGCTTATCACAGTTCTCAAGTGTATGCATATCTTGAAAAATTCACAGAAATACTGGTACCAGTGCCCATGGGGCGGTATAATATCCTGCTCTTCAAATGAGAGATATGAATTTTGAGAATGTAAGTCGTATTACGATAGACTCTATTGAAGCACTATTTGTAGCTTCTTTTAAAATGCTACTTTTTGTCATATATGATTGGGTTTTGCTCTTCAAAAAGATTATATAAAAGCATAATGAGACATTTTCACACCTATTCAATGGCAACCTTATTCTATTTGATCATGATGGGAGATAAATTGATATAACTTTTAAGTCAATGAACACCAATGTCTGTATAGTCTTCCCCTGATTATGAAGGAAATATTTTCATCTCGTATACGAAAACAAGTTTCGTAGAGTATTATCCGATTAAATCGATGACATACACTCATAATAATTTATGGATTTAAAAAACACCAGGTTGGACAATAGTTACCGACTTCAAGAGCCATTAAAAAAATGTCCTACAATTATAGTCTATACAATTTGAACATGACCATAGATTTTATTGGTTACAACCAAAATATAAAAATAAAATCTCCAATAATTTTGTGACATACAAGGTCAATGAGATAATCATTTAGAATGAAATTATGGACACATTTTTTGTCAAAGAAAATTATATCAAGATCAATATACTCAGTATAAGGACTAATGATATGTTCTAACAAACCGGGTGTGCGCCCACAAACATTGAGTGTTCTATTGTATTCTAAAACAAGTGAAAGGTCCAAAATTTCGGAGATTATTAGCAGGGAGAAAAATTAAAATTGCTCGATATCCATCAAGAATGCAGCAATTTATCATTCACTGGTATTTGACATTGGCTTAAACCATAATAAGGATACTTTATCCCTCTAAGATCGATAGTGAAAACGAAATCTAGTTGGCTTATACGTTTCTTTTTAAGGATAAATAAATCATTATTCTTTGAAGAGAAAAAAATCCACTTTTTGTGGTTGATGAATGGTTTCCTGTAAAGAAAGTTTGAAACCTATGGTTTATTATTAGAAGAAACTATATTTGATAGTAAAGGTTTGTTTTGAAATGTCACCGCCATTCTTTAAGATAGACAGGGAGAAGAAAAAAAATCAAATCATATTTGGCTAAATTTCTTAAAATGCTAATTTTTACATCTTATCATAAAGAAGTAATAGAGAAAAACCAATATCAATTGGTTTGTAAAATTCACCAAAATTTAGTCGACAAAAAAAAAGAAAGAAATATTGTCATTTTAGTACCGCATAGGAAAAATCCACTTTGTGGTTGATGGATGATTTCTTGTAGAAAGAAAAATAGAAACCGTATAGATAAATCAAATGATCCTTGTCTAGAGGACAAAGATACCAAATTTAATTTTCCGTGAGTTTACGAACCATGCATGTGATTAATTACCGTAAAGTAATCAAGTCTGCGATAACACCCTCTCTTTTTTTGGTGATTATAGTTTCATTAGAGGAATAGAAACTATAAATCATCTTTCGATGAATTTTACTTTTTCTTTCTCTATAAAAAAAATTCGAGAAGAAAGGAAAAACAAACTTAAAGTCGACCGCCCATAGTAAATTAAAAAAAATCCATCCAATAATATAAAAAAGAAAAGTATTGTACCATTTAAAAGTTTACCGTTAAAAAGTCAAATATGTACTTGCGCATTCGCAGTTCATTATGTACCACCAAGTTTTGAGGAGTATTGTTGACGTCCTTTACTCATGTACACATCAAATAGTATCACGAGTCTTGAGAACGAAGATGGTTTATTTTCTAGTCCAGCCCAAAGAGATATGCTTTAATTACTCAAAATTTAAAAGCATATAGATTTAGAATATCAAAAAGATATTTAGAATATTTTGATTCGGGATCACACCTTGAGTGTCAAGGAAAATATTTGACCATTAAGTAATAAGAGTTTAAAAATATGTTCAAATGCTATGTCGAAATCTTACGATTTTTTCGTATCAACCAAACTGTGTTTCCGATAGCTATCCAAACTCTAAGTTAATAGCCGAATCGAAAAACGTTTAAATTGGTTAACTGTAATACCCCGATATTCGACAGTGGTTGGTCGAATGGAATATAAGTAATGGTTTGTCCTTTCCTAACATCGAGGCCTGATGGGTACACTTGACTGAGTCGTGGGAAAAGCTTCTCAGTTAAGCGTGCTCGGCCGAGAGTAGTCACAGGATGGGTGACCTCTCGGGAAGCTGCTGCTGGATGACCGCAGTAGTGCCATTTTAAATCCCACACTGCTGGATAACCGCAGTGGGTAAGTGGGAACATTATGGGTGTTCGTTGGGATACAACTAGGGATGATTTGCTTGTGCTCGGGTGGGAGAGTATGCTGGGATGCTATACCAGATACTGGTTTCTGAAGAGGCAAGGAACGTCTACATTATACCGAGGCCTTTTCAGCACAATTGGTTCCAGAGTTGGCAGAAAACTCTCCAGTTAAGCGTGCTCAGGCGGGAGTAATCCGAGGATGGGTGACCTCTCTGGACGTTGCTGCAGCGATGCCCGTTAAAAACCTCACACTGCCGGATAACTGCATCGATGCCCGTTGAAAACCCCACACTTCCGGATAGCCGCAGTGGCTAAGTAGGGACAGTATCGATAAATGGTCGGGTCATTACATTAACATTAAGGATCGGTCCTGCTAAATATTCTTAGGACCGGTCCTAGTAGCGATCCTTGGTAAGGGATTGTTGGTTGTACTAGAGATCCTTAGGATCTAGTAAAGATGCCGCAGTGGCTAAGTAGGGATAGTATCGGTAGATGGTCGGGTCATTATATTAAAATTAAGGATCGGTCCTGCTAAATATTCTTGGGGCCGGTCCTAGTAGCGATTCTTGGTAAGGGATTGGTCGTACTAGAGATCCTTAGGATCTAGCAAAGATCCTTGTTTAGGGGATCAGTCCTAGAGTAGATCTTTTGATTCCTTTCAACTAATAAACAACTTTCGGAAGTCTACTTCCTTAAACTCATTTAATTAAACATAATTTTCTAAGTGTAGAATCAATCCGAAATTTCAACACACTAGTTAGTAACGAATTACCAAATAGTGTTATATCGAATCCACGAAGTTCAATAGGATAATGTTATACTCCGTAACTCCACTATACCAAAGTTATATAAAACAACTAGTATATATTTCCTTGACACTTTTATCGTAAAAGAATGATCAAATCACCAATACTATAGATTCATAAATATACTTGAAATGACGAAGGTACCAATTAAATACACCACAATCTTTTCGATATCCACCTTTAAGTCTGATACCTTGTGTGATCTAATATAGATAGAGACTGTCAAGAAGATGACAACAACAAGGTATACACGTGGTATATATTTTTAATTCGAAACTGAACACAACTATAGGGATCAACACAACCATAAGATTAACGTATAGTGTATTTACTTTTAGTTATAACTAAAACTATAATTATAATTGCGGAAAGTAGAAATAAAAACACAAAAAGATTTTTTAAACAAGGAAACCGCAAATGCAAAAAAAAAAAAAAAAACCCAGAGACCTAGTCCAGTTTTGAATATTCTCATAATTAAGCCGTTATACAAAGACTACTACCAGCTTCGTACAGTTGAGACCAAATAAACTACCCCTAGTTACCTAGATTCCTTAGTATCCCTGTGCATACAACCAATATGGAGATAGAGTCCACTATCTTAAGTTGCTTCAGCTGCTCTAAAGAATTCAAGCACTCAACTCCATTGGATCGTCTTTTGAAACAGTAAAGGACTAATTTTTTCGGTAACCGCTCTATCAATCTCAAGAAGTAAAACAGAGATTATGTTGAGTACGACAAAGTGTTAGAGCATGGCTCGGTTGAACCCACAAGTTTTGATATCTCAAGCTTGTTGTCAATGTTAGTTGATCAAAACTATATCTTGATTTCTAGTATATTAAGTCAAGTTTCGGATAGGTTAGAATTGTAGTTGAGTATCAGAGATCACCCTTGAAAACCGAAGATTGACGAAGATTTTCGGAGAATTTGCGTATCAGGTATGTGAAGACCGAACCATTCTATTTTACTCACTATACCATCATTATATCTATTGAGACTATGTCATATGACTTATATTAGAATCACAAAGAAGATGTTTCGAGTCAAGCTTGTCTTGTGAAAAATCTCGAAATATGACTTAGCGACTAGATGTTCAAAGGTCCTTAACAATATTAGTTCTATCAATCAATTTATGGATCAATTGAAAATTACTCATGCAAATGATTATATCACTTGGGAATGTTTCAAACATCATAAGAGAAAAATATGAACTTAATGAAATTTCTACTCAGGGTAGGTTGGCAAACCATTTAAAAAACCATATATATTTGAGATATAGAAATACAGGAAGGTTGGCAAACCAGTTCACAAATCGAAAATTCAGCTGGGAACAGTTCACGAACCCAGTTGGCGAACCGTAGTGAACTGAATTTATAAGTTGGATAAATAGGCTAGCAGTTGGAAAACCCGGTTCACGAACCGTGGCCAACTGAGTTCGGTAGTCTAATAGGGTTGGCAAACTCGGTTCACGAACCGTATCTCCCTGACTCTTCAACAAGCCCTACGGTTGGCAAACCGTTGTACCAACTGTCTCGACAATATTCAGCAGATGCTTAAAGTCTTTATTATTTTAATATATTTAGCATTGCTATAACTCTCTTAAACACTTCTAAGACTTCATTGATTACTTAAACACTTATGTGTTTGTATCATGATTAATTTCTTAGGTGTTTAAATGGACATCAAATAGCTTTTAGTTCTTTGGCTAACTTGCCAAATCGAACAATCAATAAACACAGTTCTGTAACCGAACCTATGTGTATAGTCTTTTATTGTATTTTGAAGACCTAAGTTGTTTGCTTGATTCTCAAGTTATCTTAGCTTGAATTCTAATCTAACCTTGGTTTTTGAAAACTATAAATTAATAGAGCATCTTTGAAAATTGGGAAAATCAACCCCTGATACTTTGTTTCCTAGTTGATTCTATGTTCGTCCTTTATTGACCTTATAGGTCTATAACTAAAAGAATTCGCTTGGGGATTCGTGAAGCCGGGTCCGACTATCTTTACCTTGATAGTTCGTGAATCCTGATATTGATTTTCTGTTATCGAGGTTCTCGTAATCTGTTTCAGACAAGATAATTAGTACTCGCAAAGTTCTCTTCGTCTCATACTTTGTGATTCCTCAAGATATATATATAAAGACTGATCTTAGTTGATATTTCAAAGATTGTTCTTGAGAGGTGGTTAAGAATCTAAGCTGATCTTCCGGAGTCATAAGTTCCGAATTTGTGAGGTTTGCTAGCTTTGTCTATTTCAAATAGATTTCCATACCTTGATCTTTTATCTAAACGGAAATCAAATTGGCTTATATGTTAGAGGAAGATTGGAATCAAAAGTCTTCACTTCGTCTGAAGAAACTCTTAAGTTGTAAAGGACGTCAGCTAAGGGAATCAAGTGCGTATAACCTTGTGAGGTTCAAGAGACGCAAGGAGCGCGACTGTAACCTGAATCGCTTGGAGGGATTGATTCAGTCTCAACTACATTCCATTCCGAAGTCTGATAGTAGGCTAGTGTCTGTAGCGGCTTAATACAATATGGTGTTCAATCTGGATGAGGTCCTTGGGTTTTTATGCTATTGCGGTTTCCTCGTTACAAAATTTATGGTGTCTTATGTTTTTAATGGTGTAGTTGTTTTTTCTTAATCACAAATCTTCTACTGCTTTTGTTTGGTGTCAATTGCCAGGTTTGAGTATTGAATACTGGAAGGAAAAAATTCTCTTAGAAATTGGCAGAGCAATTGGAAGACTAGTAAAGATGGATGAGACAACTTTATCAAGAAAAATAGGCTACTATGCTAGTGTGTTAGTTGAAATTGACCTTACTAAGGCAATTCCTGATAAGGTATGGGTCAAGACAAAGTATGGGGGTTTTTCTCAGAGAATTCATATTCCAAAGCTTCCTAAATTTTGTAATCACTGTCAGGTGGTTGGTCATTTTGTTTCAGAATGTAAAATTAAAAGGAAAGAATCTGCTCAGAAGGAAGAAGGTAAAGACAATACTTCTGCTAAATCTAGAAACCATAGAAGAAGAAACAAGAATAAAGAGGATAATAATTTGGTTATTGGATTTGATATTTGTCTGCCAGAGAAGATTGATACCAATGTTAGTGCTTCGGGTTCAAAACATTATGTAACTCCACAAATAGTCAATCATGAGGAGCATAAGGAAGAAGGTGGGTTAACTTCTGGAAGGTATGGAATATTTAAGGAGGTAGAGCCTGTACTTGAATCTATTCAAGAATTTCCACCTCTTGAAGTAAGTAGAATGCTTGATCTTGGAATGTCTTCTAATTCAAATACTGTTAAAATTCCTCCAGTAGTGAAAGAAGTCATATTGGAAATACCTAAAAGGGCTGAGGTACCAAAAGTTATTACAAGAAAATAGGCTGCTAAAAATGTGAGTAAAAATGATAATGGGAGGAAAAGTCCTCCTGGTCATAAACCTCTTTCTAAATGAGAATTATGTTCTGGAATGTCAGAGGCTTAAGGAGAAATAAAGCCAAAGAAAAATTACAATGTTTAGTTAAAAAGTTTTTCCCTTCTTTGGTTTGTATTGTGGAACCAAAAGTTAGAGGTACTTCAAAGTATGCTAAAATGTTAAGTTTGGTAGGTATGAAGTCTTGTATAATACATAATAGTAGTGAAGAAAGAAAAGAAAACATTTGGTTGTGTTGGAATGCACCAATTTCTGAACCACAAGTCATTTCTATTACTCAACAATCTAAAACTGTGAACATTGGAGGTGTTCTTGTTACTGGAGTTCATGGTGCAAATCTTACTTTGGATAGGAAAACATTATGGCAGGAGTTGGACGTAATAAATTCTTATGATCTTCCCTGGCTGGTGATTGGAGATTTTAATGCAGTATTATCTATGGCTGGGAAAAAGGGTGGTAGGGATCCATTAAGAGAAGCTATGCTGGATTTCAATCAATGTATGAGATCATGTGGATTGATACAAGATCCAAAATCAGGTATTGAATTTTCTTGGTGCAATAATAGAGTGGGGGTAAAGAGAATTTTATGTAATTTGGATAGAGCAGTCTACAACTCTAAATGGTTGGAATTATTTCCAAATTGGGAATATAATGTTGGTACTAGAGGGGTGTCTGATCATGGTCCATTGTGTGGTGCTACTAAATCAATCCCAAAACCTCCAAATGCTCCTTTTAGAGCTCTCAAGGCCTGGATGTCTCATGCAAATTTTATTCAAGTGGTTGAAGCTGAATGGAACAAAGAGGTTCAAGGTACCCCAATTTTTATCTATATGACTAAACTGAAGAACTTAAAAATTGTTTTGAAAGAAGTGGAATTGGGAAATCTTTGGTGATGTCAATGAAAAAGTTTTGCAGGCTGATAAAAATATGTTAAAAGCTACTTTATTATCTGATAAAAATCTAGAATATGTGAAATTATTGAATGATTTAATTACTGCAAGAGGAATACAAGAATTAATGGATGATCAACAAAGAGAAATTATTTATCAAAAATCTAGAGTGAAATGGTTAAAGGATGGATCTTCAAATACTAGATTTTTTCACACAAACTTGAAGATAAGACAAAATCAAAATTCAATCTCAGAATTGGAAGCTGAAAATGGTCATATGGTGTGTACTCAGCAAGAAATTGCAGAAGTTTTGGTGTAGCATTTTGAATCAAAGTTCAAGTTTAATGAAGTACAAATTTCAGAAAACTTATTAAAAGTTATTCCTAAAAATTTAAGTACAAGTGATAGGTGGATGATTGATTCAATCCCTAGTGGAAATGAAATTAAGGATGCAGTATATGATATAGATCCAGATAGCTCTCCAGGCCCTGATGGCTTTGGAGGTTGGTTCTATAGAAAATGCTGGGATCTTATTGGAAATGATGTAACTAAGGATATTCAGTATTTTTGGAGGAGAAGGTACATTCCAAATGGACTAAACTCTATTTTTTTGGTCTTACTTCCAAAGGTTCAGAGTGCAAAGAAGCCAAACCAGTTTAGACCAATTGGTCTATCAAATTTCTTTTTTAAAATCATCACCAAGATTTTGACTATGAGAATAAGAAGCTTATTAAGTAAGATTATAACTTCTCAACAAGGAGCATTTATCAAAGGAAAAACCATTCAAGAACCGATAGTGTTAGCCTCTGAGTTAGTGAATGAACTAGAAACTAAAAGAAGATGTGGCAATGTAGCTTTAAAAATTGACATTACTCAGGCATATGATTCACTGAGTTGGGAATTTTTGTTTAAAGTGATGAAAATAATAGGTTTTTCAGATAAGTGTATTAGTTGGTTGAAGGTGTTATTCTCATCAGCCATAATTTCAGTCATGGTAAATGGAGGACCAGAGGAGTATTTTTCAGTAAGTATAGGATTGAGACAAGGTGACCCATTGTATCCTATCCTTTTCATTTTAGCTGAAGATGTTCTTAGTAGAGCTTTAAATAAAATGGTGGAGGAAAAAAGATTAATTCCAATGGTTAATAGAAATGGTGTATGTCCAACACATATTTTCTTTGCAGATGACATGTTTTTATTCTGCAATGGGGATAAGAGAAATGTTAGAAGATTAATGAAGAATCTAGTAGAATATCAACAATCTTCTGGTCAGGTGGTTAATGTGACAAAAAGTAAATGTTTTGTTGGTGGGACTTTTCACATGAGAAAGGAAGAAATTGAAGGGGAGGTCCAAATGCAACTATCAACTTTCCCTGATAGATACTTGGGGGTAATGTTATTTCCTGGAAGAGTAAAGTCAAGTCATGTATAGAATGTGGTTGAACAATTACAAAATAATTTAGCTGGGTGGAAGGGAAAGATGCTGGCATTTCAAGAAAGAGTGATTTTGCTGATCAAATTAGTATTATATAGCATTCCTGTGTATAACATGTCCATTTACAAATGGCCTAAAAGTGTGTTAAGAGAATGTGAAAAAATTATCAGAAACTTTTTATGGTCAGGTGACCCCAATGTGAGAAAACTAGTTACACTAAAATGGGAGAAGGTTTGCTCTCCATTGGAAGAAGGTGGTCTTGGCATCAGAAGGTTAGAAATCATTAATAGAGCCCTGCTGATGAAGTTACTATGGAAAGTTCAACAGGGGGAAGAGGAATGGGCAACATATTTTCAAGCTAAGTTCAAAACAAGAGATGAAAAGTGGATTTCTTATTACAAACACTCATCCATTTGGCCAGGTTTGAAAACTGTTATGAATGATGTTAACAATAATTCCAGATGGATTGTAGGGGATGGAAATGATATATCCTTGTGGGATGATGCTTGGGTAAAAGAAAAAGCTCTAAGCACTATTTTTCCTGATAATGATTATATAAGGCAACATAAGCAAATGAAGGTTAGTGATCTACTGGTAAATGGTGAATGGAACATTCCTCCAGATCTTCTGGAATTCTTGGATCCTCTTGAACTTCCAGTGGTGGATGGCAGAAAAGATAGAAGAATACGGTGTGGAACCACTATAGGTAAATTTACAGTTTCCTCTGCAGCTCAGGGCATAAGAGATAAATATCCAGTTAGAAAAGAATTCAATAGCATCTGGAATTCCTGTGTTCATCCAACAGTGGCAAGCAATGTCTGGAAAATTGCAAGAGGTATCTGTGCAAATGATAATAAATTGAAAAGAAGAGGAATGCAGAAGAAATCCTGGAACATATATTGTGGAGTTGTGAGTTAAGTGTAAGACTATGGCTCTGGATTGGTTCAATTTTTAATTTCAGAAATCCTATCTCTTTTCAGGATATTCTTGAAATGGAAAATCATAAAAGCTTAGTGATAAAGGAACTGTGGATTGTGGTTGCTTTCTTATTATTGAGAGAGATATGGTTCTTGAGAAATGGTTTGGTATTTGATGAAGAGGTGGAAAGTGAAGAAATAATAAAAAAGTAAAATTATTTTCTTAACTGGTGAAAGTGAAATAAGACTGAAAGGCTCAATGAAAAATGAGGACTATGATCTCCAAATACTAAGCTTCTTTGGAATTAAGTATAGAAGAACCAACACAGTAAGGGTGATGTAAGTTTTCTTTACACTGCCATCTTCTCCTAGAATTTTGATATGTTGTGATGGTGCTTCCAAGGGTAACCCAGGTATTGCAGGTTATGGGTTTGCTGCCAGAAACTTTGAAGGAAAAATTGTATTTGCAGTGACTGGAGGGATTGGCATTGCTACAAATTTTCTTGCTGAAATACTGTCAGTGGTGTATGCAGGGGAGTGAGCTGTGCAGAACAATTTTCTGGAGGTATGTTTTAGGTCAGATTCCAAGGCAGCTGTATTAGCTTTCAAAAGTAATAAGCTACCATGGTTTATTGTGACAAAATGGAATAAAGTTTGTGACTGCTTGTCGGATTATGAAATAGAACATGGATACAGGGAAATAAATTTCACAGCAAATAATCTAGCAAAACAGGGGAGTAATTTGGAAATTAGATGTGTAAAGATTTATACAGAAAGTGACTTTTCTGTTTTAGAATCACCTTTGCAGCCTTATTATAGGTTCTATTGATTTTATTTTTATCATTGTGTAATGCCTTTGATGGTTTTTTGTATTGATTTGGTGCTGATAATAGCTAATAAAATTCATTTTGATTGAGCAAAACTTTTTCCGCATTATATTGTTTATCTTTATAATTGGATTTACACAGGTTTGTATGTGTTCAATCTAATTAGATACGTCCGCATAATTGTAATCGATTGTGAGACTAGTTTCTTGTAGAATTCGTATCTTGAATTATTGATAACAAATTTAATCACTTGGAAAAAATTCTGATTGAATTATTTGGATACGACTAGATTGATCTTGGATATTGCTTTTTGAGATCGTCCAAGTAATCTTCTTAACAATCAGGTTCACGGACCTTGTGTTTATATACATATATATATATATACTAATTGAGCAGAGGTTGAGATATTAACTCTATATACATATCTTCAAGGATCATTAAGTTGGTATACTTGCAATTGTATTAATTCTTGTATATAAAGGTTGCCGAACGAAAAAGTTAGGTGTATTTGGTATCCCTTGCGTTTTCAATTTGTATCAGAGCAGGCAAACACTGTCGACCTAATGAGTCTATGTTTGGAGCGATTTGTATTATGGAAAAGAGTGCAATCTCAATTAACGTACCACCAGCTTTCTATGATATTGTTCTTACAAGCTCGTGACTTTCGACATGGGTTCTTGTTGTAAGAGGATATAATGCTCCACTAGTTGGAGAAGGAGTTATTGTTTTACCTAAAGGCATAAAAGCATATGACGATAAAGAAATCAATGATGCTAAATGCAACTCTGATGAATTAAATGCCATTATCCACGCCATAAGTCAAGATCTTCAGCATCATGTGTCTACGTGCACTAAATCAAAAAATGCTTGGGATATCTTATAAACCGTATTTAAAGGAAATTATGCAGAGAAGGAAGCAAGGCTTCAAAACCTAACTTATGACTGGGAAAACTTTCGTATGTATGATGAAGATTCGTTTGAGGAATTTAATCACAAATTGTCGGAAATTGTGAACGCTTGTTATTCACTAGGAAAGACTATTCCTGAACGGAATATTGTGATGAAAATTCTGAGATATTTACCAGCTCGATACGAGTCTAAGAAACATGTCTTCATGGAAGGAAATGATCTTACTACACTTTCAAGAAGTACTCTTATTGGAAAGTTAAAGATCTTTGATCATGGACATCAAACTAAAGCTGATAAAGCTATTGCGTTCAAAGTACTTAAAAACACTGATGTACTTGCTAAAAGTGAAAGTGTTGGTTTCTCTGAGAAAGAGCTTGTTAACGAAATTTCAGATGAAGATCTTGAAAGTTTGATTTCTCTTATTACAAGATAGTTTAAAGATCTTATCAAAAAGAGGAATAAAAGTTCTCAAGAGAACGTCCTTCATCACAGCCAAACCTCATGATCGAATTATCCATAAAAAGATGATGATTAGAGTGATGATGAGGATATGCCACACTACTTCAAGTATAGAGGTTTTGGTCACTTTGCTAATTAGTGTCCAAATCGACGAAATACACTGGCAATAAGGGTTTTGCTGCAACTCTTGATGAAACTACTGATCATTATGATTCATAAGAAGAAGAAATTACAAGCTTAGCACGTCTGGATGAAACATCTAGTCTTGATGAGAGTAGTGATATTCACATAAATCTTGTCAAGCTGTTTAAAGATCCCTCATCTATAACTTTTGAGGATTTAATGGATTTTTCTTCTTCGGAAAAACACATTATTGATCTTCCAGAAACATCTATGATGTGCCTGACAACTGAAACTAGGATTGTTTCTGATCCTCTTTTCAACCTATCATGTCCTTATTGTACTACTGAAGGTCGTGAACTTCAACAATTCTTCAAGTACAAGCAGAAAGTGAGGTATGTCAATAAAATGCAACGGAGTGCGAGCCGTTTGACAAATGTGCTTAAATTCTTCCAAAATTCGAACCCATCTAAGGTATGTAACTCTGTTTCTCCTTCTTCTTTTAAAAGTGTTACTGTCCCTAAGGAAAGGTCAATTCAAAGGGAAAGAAGAGATCACGGTATAAACGATCGAAAAAATGGAAATTGACAAACCATTGCAGGAACCAAGTGATGAGATTACTTATGCTCACCCCAACACAAATAAATTATGTTGAAAATGGTGTTCTCTTGTCTCATGTACCCTGAAAAGAGACAAGAATTATGCGCCTCCAAAGGGCTTTGGGAAAAACTTTCTTGTTTGTGTCTTAAAACTTAGTGCTTGAATTTTCATCTATTTTCACATACTCGAGATTAAAAATCCCTTTGATATTTCATGCTTAAAACGAAAATAACATTAATTCATGTTGAGCTCGGCTCCATTGAGTTCTATCCAGTTTTCTGGTTTTTGACTTGGTTAAAATACTAGATGTTCGAAATTTATTCTAACTTCCGCAAGGAAATTATCTGGAATATTTTATATCTTGAAATTGTTATTTACGCTCCCTTCACTCTACTTTTCAAGTAATAAGTATAAAGACTTACCCATGCACAAACTTAAGAAAGGGTAAAGTTGTTTTTTTACCTTTTAGTTTGTGTTTTGGTATGTGAACGTACTCCTTGTGGTCGGTCGGTTCCTGAACTAATGGTTATTCTTTCTATATATCTTTCACTAGTTTTTGGAATCTTCAAAAACTTAAGGTGACTTGAAGATCTATATACTTGTGTTTTACACGAATTATTACATACTCAAATTTGAGTTATGGTGTCCTCAAGAATGATATCCCTTCTGATGTACCCTCTACACCTATGATTTTGATTCCACATCAAAAGGTGTTGAGATTTCTCTTCCTAAGGAGAAAGAGTCACTTTTTAAGATAAAAAGGAGGAACGTGAAGAAACCTATGGAAAACTCCTCAAATTAGCAAAGCTTTGCGAATATTCTTGAAGAGCTTAAGAAGACCAATATGGAAGTACAAGGTCTTAAAAACATCCTGCAGAAATCCATGGAGATTCAAGAAGCACTTGTCAAAATACAGCCAAACAAGTTTGAAGGATCTAATGCTCTTCTTCATAAACCTTATTTTTCAATGTCTGTTGATGATGAAGAGTTCGGGAATGTTCACGCTTTCTTCAAAGATCTTTTTACTAGTTAACTCCTTGTAGGAATTTTGTTCTTATTTTTTAAGGAGGAACACTAGTTTTTGGAGTCGTTTTTATGTGTTACATTAGCTATTCCAAATATTATCATCTTGCATAGTTAAAGTTTATTAACTAAATTTTATTTTGGAAGATCACTTGCAATAATCTTCATGGTTATATATAAGTATTGCTTATTTTGTGAGATTTTTTCTTTGCTATCATTATTGGTGATTAGAATATATATCTCATTTTATCATAGATTAAGTTCTTTCACTCTTGCAAAAGAGGAGTAAACTATTTTGAGGATGGCAGTTTTTGATCTATATACGAATTCACTTTTTGTGAATACACTGCTACGGGATTCCATAATATTTTCTACAGGGATCGACTTACTTCCTTGATTGTGTCGCCACCAGGGAATAAGTGGTGAACTTTAATCTCTACGTTCGTACATTACTAGAGAAGTTATAATTCTTATGTTGAGTCATATCGCACTAATTGATTTCTTGTTCGTAACTGGCGTGGAGAATAGTTTGTATTGATGATTTTCTCATGAAAATATTGTATCTTAGAGCCTCTAACATTAAGATCGTTATTTTTAATTTCTTTGTTCGTAACTGGTGAGAAGAGAGAAAAATATTTGATACAAATTTATTTTGTTCGTAACTGGCGAATAAATTTAAAGTCCAAGAAAATCCTTCTCTTGTGATTAGAGTAAAGGCGGCATTGTCGTTCTTTCGGGAATGACTTTAGTGGGGAAGAATTCTTTCTGAACTTGAGCTTAATGATATATCGTTGTGGGGAGTGCTGATGTGGAATTGTAGAACATGCTTGTGCCTTATGTCTTATTGACTCAAACCGATATTTCTTGCTTGAAATACTCTAAACAAAAGGTTGGTATGTCGTCTCTAGTCTTTAGACTCTTTTGATTAATTCATGATTATCCTAATTTTTCACCTTTGTCAATTTTGTTGACCAAAAGGGAGAGAATTATTAAGTAATATCTTACTACATACTATTAGAGCATTACTCAGTCGAACTCACAAGTTTTGCTATCTCAAGCTTGTTGTCAAATTTAGTTGTCAAAAATATATCTTGATTTCTAGTCCACAATTAGTTAAGTCTCGAACTAGGATAGAAATGTAGTTGAGAAATAGTGGATCACTGCAGTCATCTTGCATTCTGCCGTTTGAAGGCGAATATCAACCGAAACTTTTGGATAACTTCATCAACAAAAGGTAAGTGAAGACAAAACCACCTATATCTCAAGTTATATTCACTTTCTATCATTTGAGACGATGTCGCATAACTAATTAGACTATTATGCTACAAGAATTTCGAGTCAAGAACTAATTATCTAGTTAACGAATTTCTCGAAATATAATGACTAAGCTTAATGAACATTTGTTCACACTTGATGAATTTCGGTTAAGGACAATTTATTGTTCGGAATCAAAATCATGATTCAAGTTTACCATTCGAAAATAGCCTGGAAAAGTGATATGTGTCATTGATGTTATTCAAGAATATTTTGAATTGATTTTAGAGAAATATAGAACTACTATTGATTCGGATACAAGGCAGTGGTATCAGTCTTACAAATTGGAAAAACTGTTGTATGTCTGAACCCGTATTACATGTACTTGTACACGTAGCGGAGTAGATATATATATCAACTTAAAAATTTCCGGTATACATATTCTTATATGTATACATATGAAAATCTGTTTAACTCGTGAACCGGATCGGTATGCATACTTGTATGCAACCCATTTTTGAATTGTGGTTAACGCAAACTGAAACAGTTTTGTATTCCTGAACTCGATCGGCAGCGTTTCCAAACTAATATGCAAACCGATTTAGTTATGTGAACTCCGGAACCAGTGACAGTCTTAAGGTTTCCAAACCAATATGCAAACCTAAAAAGTTCTGTTAACTCCGGAACTCGGTTTGGTTAAATGTTTACAAACTGGTATGGTACTGTGACTGAACCGACTCACGAACGTCAATGGTATTTGTACCTTGTACACCTACTAACCATGTCGATTATAATTTCAAGTGTGTTTAAATTATTTCTACGATAAATTTAGCATATGATTAATTCTCTAAAAACAGTAAATTTATTTGATCACATGTTTGTGACTCAGAGTTAATGTCTTATGTGTTCATGAAAATGAAGATTAAGCTTTTAAGTTCAAACAGGCTAGTTTCAACTAACCATGTTGAACATAGCCTTTGTACACGGTTCGGTTACAGTTTTACCTAACCAGAGTGTATATCTTGTTTATGTGAATCAGATTCAAAGATTCATCTAACGGTGGATATTGTTGCTTGGTTCCAAAGCTATATTAGCTTAAACCTAAAGCAACCTATGCTTTGAATGTGTATAAAAGGGGAAATTCAAGCAATTGGGATCTTTGAATCCCTACACTAATTTTTGGTGTGTCCTAGTTGTATCAAGAGTCGTCCTCTTCCTAACCCTTTTAGGGTTTAACGACTACAAAGTCTTCATAGGGATTCATGAAGCCAGGTCCAATTATCTTTCCTTGATAACTCGTGTATCCTGATCTTGTTCGATTGTTGATTTATCACTTGAACAAGATAGATAGAAATCACAAATTTATCTTCGTCTCAAACTTTGTGATTCCACAGGTTTTATACTTTTGAGGTGAATAATAATCTAGGCTACACTTCGGGTTGCATAAGTATGGATTTTGAGGTTAGATAGACTTTGTCTATTGCTATCGATTTCCACACCTTGATCATACTATTTGATTGTAAAAGGAAATCATATATAGTCTTAATCTGTGGGAGGAAGATTTGGTTTAAAGTCTTCAATTAAGTTGAAATAACTCTTAGTTGGTGTGACGTCAGCTAAGGGAATCAATTGCGCGGAGTCCCGCTGGGAATCAAGAGGCGTAAGGAGCGCGGTTGTACCTTAATCGGTGGGGAATACCTTTTAGGGATCAACTAAATTCCAGTCCGAAGTTAATTGGTATTAGGATAGTGTTTGCAGTGGCTTAATACAGTTTAGTGTTCAATCTGGACTAGGTCCCGGGGTTTTTTACATTTGCGGTTTCCTTGTTAACAAAACTTCTGGTGTCTGTGTTATTTCTTTTTCCGCACTATATTGTTTATCTTTATAATTGAAATATCACAGGTTGTGCATTGATCAATCATAGTAGAGATATCGACCTAGTTTGTTGGATACGACTTGATTGATTCTTGGACATTGATCTTTGGTACCGTCCAAGTTATCTCTTTGTGGTTAATTAGGTTCACGGATTTGATTCTGTAAACGTTCTAATCGCAAGAGAGAGATATATAACTCTAAGATATTATTTCTTGATTAAGTTTAACTCTCGGATTAGTATTGAGTTTGTCCATACAGATTTCCTATAAAAAGTGGTGGTGTATTTTGGTACCCCCGCATTTCACATACATATAGCTTTACGAAGCATCATGTAAGGGGGAGTGAATTATTATTTATCGATTTTACCTATTTTGCAAAAGCAGTATATATTGACTAAGGGGGAGAACATATCACCGTAGTATTTCTTCAAAATTGTGGTGCAATTGAATTTTGAGGAAGGAAATACTATGTTTATGTATAACGACTAATGAGTAGAGTGTGTTTACCTCATTCTATAAAATCTCTGAACGAGTATTCTCATAAGTTGTTATCGCTAGGGATCTTTAACAATAAAGTTCTGAACGAACACATGCAGAACATTAGAAGAACTTGAAGTACGAAGTATTCAAGGCGTGTGTTAAAGAACCAAGGAAATCAAGCATAGTGGATTGAGCTGAAAAGTTTATTTCTTGTATTCATAAGAACAAAGGAAATCAAGCATAATTTTGTCACTAAAATGGACAAAGGGGGAGATTGTTAGAGAATTGCTCGGTTGAACCTACAAGTTTTGCTATCTCAAGCTTGTTGTCAATATTAGGTGATAAAAACTATATCTTGATTTCTAGTCAACTAAGTCAAGTTTCGGATAAGTTAAAATTATAGTTGAGTATCAGAGATCACCCTTGAAAACTGAAGATCGATGAAGACTTTTGGAGAACTTCTGTATTAGGTATGTTAAGACTGAACCATTATATTTAACTCATTATACCATCATTATCTATTGAGACTATGTCGTATAACTTATAGTAGATGTTTCGAGTCAAGCTTGTCGTGTGAAATCTCAAAATATGATTTAGCGACTAGATGTTCGAAAGTCCTTAACAATATTAGTTCTATCATTTAATTTTTGGATCAATTGAAAATTTTCCCATGCAAATGATTATATCACTTGAGAATATTTCAAACATCATAAGAGAGAAATATGAACTTACTGAAATTTTGACTCAGGGTAGGTCGGCGAACCCTTTAGAAAACCATATATATCTGAGATATAGAAATACAAAAAGGTTGGCAAACCAGTTCGCAAACCTCAAGTTTAATTGGAAACAGTTCACAAACTGTGGTGAACTGAATTTATAAGTTGGATAAATAGGTCGGCGAGCCGTGGTGAACTGAATTTATAAGTTGGATAAATAGGTTAGCAGTTGGTGAACCCGGTTCACGAACCGTGGTCAAATAAGTTCGGTAGTCTAATAGGGTTGGCGAACTCGGTTCACGAACCGTAGCACCCTGACTTGTGAACAAGCCCTACAGTTGGCAAACCGTTGTACCAATTAACCTGATAATGTTTAACAGATGCTTAAAGAATTATTATTTTAATATGTTTAGCATTACCAGAACTCTCTTAAACACTTCTAGGACTTCATTGATTACTTAAACACTTATGTGTTTGTATCATGATTAATTTCTTAGGTGTTTAAATGAATATCAAATAGCTTTCAGTTTTTAGGCTAACTTGCCAAATCGAACAGTCATTATACACGATTTCGTAACCGAACCTATGTGTATAGTCTTCTATTATAATTTGAAGAACTAAGTTGTTTGCTTGATTCTCAAGTTATCTTAGATTGAATTCTAAGCTAACCTTGGTCTTTGAAAACTATAAATTAATAGAGCATCTCTGACAATTGGAAAAATCAATCCCCTACACTTTGTGTCCTAGTTCATTCTAGATTCGTCCTCTATTGACCTTTTAGGTATATGACTAAAAGGCTTTGCTTGAGGATTCGTGAAGCCGGATCCGACTATCTTTACCTTGATAGTTCTTGAATCCTGATCTTGCTCTTTTGTTATCGAAGTTCCCGTAATCTGTTTCAGACAAAATAAATAATAATCGCAAATTTCTCTTCGTCTCAAACTTTTTGATTCCTCAAGATAGATATCTAAAGACCGATCTTAGTTGATATTTCGAAGATTATTCTTGAGAGGTGGTTAAGAATCTAGGATGCTCTTCCGAAGTCGTAAGTTCCGGATTTGTGAGGTTTGCTAGCTTTGTCTATTTCAAATAGATTTTCATACCTTGATCTTTGATCTAAACAAAAATCAAGTAGCCTTATCTGTTAGAGGAAGATTGGTATCAAAATTCTTCACTTCGGCTGAAGCAACTCTTAGGATGTAAAGGACGTCAGCTAAGGGAATAAAGCGTGTATAACCTTGCGAAGGGAAATAAGGAGCGCGACTGTAACTGAATTGCTGGGAGGGCTTGATTCGGTCTCAACTACATTCCGTTCCGAAGTCTGATAGTAGGCTAATGTATGTAGCGACTTAATACAGTGTGGTGTTCAATCTGGAAGAGATCCTAGGGTTTTTCTACTATTGTTGTTTCCTCGTTAACAAAATTTCTGGTGTCTTGTGTTTTTCCTTTTCTGCATTATATTGTTTTATCTTTATAATTGGTTTTACACAGGTTTGTTCGTTTTCAATCTACTGAGATAAGTCCTCTTAATTTTAATGGATTACGAGACTAGTTTATTTTAGAATTCGTATCTTGAAAGATAGTTAACAAGTTTAATCACTTGGAAAAATTCCGATTGAATTATTTGGATACGATGAGATTGATCTTGGATATTGGTTTTTGAGATCGTCCAAGTATTCTGCTTAACAATCAGGTTCACAGACCTTGTCTATATATATATACTGATTGAGTAGAGGTTACGATATTAACTCTACATACATATTATGAAGGATCATTAAGTTGGTCTACTTGCAATTGTATTAAGTTTTTTCTATACAGGTTTTCGAATGAAAAAGTTGGGTGTATTTGGTATCCCTACCTTTTTTTATAGAGGCTCTTATTTTTAAATAAATAAACTCCTTTGTCCGGTTTAGATCAATCATGAAATAAATTACCGAAATAATCAGATCTAGATTTACAAACTATCAGATTTAGATACTGAAGAATACCGACAAATGATAGCTTACTGATCTACTACGACTAGCTAATCAATCGTCTATCAAAGATAAAAAAGATCTAGTCGTATCCCAGCCGATCATGCTTTTGCAAGAAGTTAAATCTTAAAGATACAAAACCAATCAAAAATATATTTGTCTTCAAATCTTCAATATTTTCTTCTGTACCTGCATAACCAAACTTGATTCCAACTTATGATCGATCACACACAGAAGGAAGTTTGTTAACAACGGATGATCACAAGTCAACGTCATATCTAAAGATAGATATGAATTACCGTTAATCCCTTAATTTAGTTTGAGTGACCTTATGTCAGAAGAGAAGGCTCTCAAGAATAATCAAATTAGGTGCAATCAAGAGTTAACAACCGCTAGTCAATCAAGTCAATAAATCAAAAAGTAAAATAACAATACGAATTCCAGTTTCCCATCAACGGTACTAGTAGACACTTTTTTATCCCAAAGAAGTCTTTAACTAGCGGATGTATGAGATTTCGCCTAATTAGGTTACTCTCCTCTCCAATATAGTATTACGAACAATACTGTTAGTTGGCTACAGCAGTGACTGCAAAATGAGGTCCTTGCCTCAAGATAAGTTTGTAATAAGAACAAACTTCACTATTTATAGACCAAGGTAATCTGGACACCAAGGAATTTCCATAAACGAAAATATTCTCAAGATGTGCAATAAGCACCTTAATTCAGTGTTTTGTAATTCAAACCATTATCCAAATGTAATACCAAAATCTCTCTTGGAAAACTCAATATTAGCTAGCACATAACTAATCTTGAGAATGTTAGTGTTTCATTCTCTAACATTATAAAATCAATAAACTCATGTAATCAAACATAGTTTTCTAGGCATGAAATCAACTTTATGTTCATTACACAATCTAGTAAACAAGTTACAAATATTATGTCTATGTCGCTATTACGAAGTTCAAAAGATAGGAATTATACTTCGTAATTCCAATATACCAAGTGTTAGAGCAATGCTCGGTCGAACTCGCAAGCGTTGCTATCTCAAGCTTGTTTATCAAGTTTAGTTGCCAAAACTATAAGTCTTGATTTCTAGTCTACTTATAGCTAAGTCTCGGACTAGGATAGTAAGTGTAGTTGAGCTCTAGACTCCACGACGTTCATCATGAAAAGACGAAGAACTACTCAAGGAACTGGTGGATCTTCATCGACAAAAAGGTATGTGGAGACTTGAACTTATCTATCACTCAAAAGTCTATCTATTCTATCTCTTATCTTGAGACAAAAGTCGTATTGCTATATAGACTTCGATTATACACATTTGTTATTTCGAGCCGAGTTTATCTCACTTATCTATTTCTCGAAATATGTGTTGGTAAGCTTTCGCTTTGGCCAAGTTCATCTTTACTCATGAAGAAAGTCATGTTGATTGTTTCAATCTCTTGAAAATCGCTTTGATAATAAATAGTGTGTGAATAACCTCTGTATAACATCCTCTAAGAATGTTTCGATGATTAAAATGAGAGTTTAGAATATATAACCTTGAATGGATATAAACATTGTATGTGAACTCATACTTGTGTAAGTCCAAAATCCTTGAACCAAAGTATGCGTACTTTACTGGTTTAGGATGACCGGAGCTAGGTCCACGTACCCGTACGCGTACTGCCGAAAGTTCACATCCCGTGAATTTCTGCTGGAGTTTGTGAACTAAAAACAAGCTCAATCCGGGTACTTAAGTATGCATACCGGTATGCATACTTAAGTGGGTTATTTTCTAAAAAGGGTTTATTCGTGAACTAAGACATTTATAAATTAAGGAATGTAATCTTTGCAAACCGTGGATATAATGTTCATGAATCGATTCGAGTGAATCAAAATCGATTTTTTTTGGTTGTGTCTTATATACTTCTATGATATCTAAGCAATTGAACAACTCTCTAACTAGTTCTTTTGAGTCATTTGAACTAGTTATGGTGAAGATGAATAAGGTTGATATGAAAGTGCTCATATGACTAACCATTGGTTAACTATTGTTGAACCAACTAGGTGTACATGTTTAAGTACGGTTACTCAAACCTAAATGAAGTTACATTTCATATGTGTATAACAAGCTAAGATTTGGTTTAATGGTTGAAAGATATTAGCTTGAATCTAATCAGGTTTTCATCTAACGGTGAATATTGAATGCTTTGTTACCAAGGTAACTTATATTGCAAACCCTGATTTGGAGACTATATAAAGGAGAACTCTAGCAACTGGGAGACCTAATCCCCACACCTCCTATGTGATACTAGTTGTATAAGCTAGAGTCGATTCTCCTTTAACCTTAGGTTTCTATCGAGACCCTGTAGGTTAACGACTTAAAGACTTCAATGGGATTGTGAAGCCAGGCCCAACTATTTTCTCTGTAGTTGCGTGATCTGATCTTACTGTTTCTATCGTGATTGAGTGCAATCGTAAGATTAGCCTGAGATTAATTTCTCCAACAGGTAAGATAGAAAAGTAGTCACAAACACCTTCGTCTCATCGTTTGTGATTCCACAATATCTTGTTTCGCTAGTCGATTAAGATTATTGTGAGGTGATTGATATTTCTAGGCTGTTCTTCGGGAATATAAGTCCGGTATATCAATTGGTTCCTGTCCACCTTGATTTATCAAAAGACGGAACAAAACTCGTAGGTATTTCTGTGGGAGATAGATTTATCTATTCATGTAGACTTTTCTGTGTGATACAGATTTGTTTATTAAAGTCTTCGACTTTGGGTCGTAGCAACTCTTAGTTGTGGGTGAGATCAGCTAAGGGAATCAAGTGCGTAGTATCCTGCAGGGATCAGAGACGTAAGGAGCGCAACTGTACCTTGGATCAGTGTGATATTGATTGGGGTTCAACTACAGTCCAGACAGAAGTTAGTTTGTATTAGGCTAGTGTCTGTAGCGGCTTAATACAGTGTGTGTTCAATCTGGACTAGGTCCCGGGGTTTTTCTGCATTTGCGGTTTTCTCGTTAACAAAACTTCTGGTGTCTGTGTTATTTCTTTTCCACATTATATTTTGTTATATAATTGAAATATCACAGGTTGTGCGTTGTATCGATCAATTGGTAAATCCAACCTTTGGTTGTTGATTGAAATTGATTGATCCTTGAACACTGGTCTTTGGTACCGTTTAAGTTATTTCTCTTGTATTCAATCAGAATCGCAGATTTCTATTTTTTTGAGTTGGGATTGAATCGAGAAATTGAGATATAACTCTTTGATATACTTTTTATTAAGATTGAGTCTGACTGTCTAGTTGATTCTCTTCAAAGTATATTAGAGTTAGTCCATACAGATTGCTAAGCGAAATATTGGGTGAGGTTGTTAGACCCCCCATTTTTTCAATTGGTATCAGAGCAGGCAAACACGTTTAAAGACCTTATAAGTCTGTGTTTGTAGCGATTTGACTCTATGGACATAAATTCTATCTCCATAAACGTACCACCAGTCTTTGATGGCTCCAACTACTTGTGGTGGAAAATCGCTATGCGTACTTTTCTTCAAGCTCGTGATTTTCAAACATGGGTACGTGTTGTTAATGGCTATGATCCTCCGGTTAATACAAAAGGCGATGTATCTATACCTAAGGATATTTGTAGATATAGTCCAGAAAAAATCCTTGCTGCAAAGCAAAATTATGATGGCTTAAATGCTATCATTCATGCCATTACCCCATATCTTCAGCATCATGTCACTACTTGCACAAAGTCCTGGGATATCTTAGAAACCGTATTTGAAGGGAATACCTGTGAAAATGAAGCTAGTTTCAAAACCTAAATTCTGATTGGGAAAACCTTCGTATGGTAGATGAAGAATCATTTGATGAGTTTAATCACAAAGTGTCTGAAATTGTTAATGCATCTTTTACATTGGGTAAGACTATTCCTGAAAAGGACATTGTGATGAAGATTTTCAGATCTCTACCATCCAGATACGATTCTAAGATGCATGCCATCGTTGAAGGAAATAATCTCGCAACGCTTTCCAGAAATACTCTGGTTGCGAAGTTGAAGATCTTTGATCATGAGCATACATCCAAATCTGGGAAGGATGTTGCTTTCAAAGCACAAAAGAACACTAAATTACTTGATAAAAGTAAAAGTGTTTGCATCTCTTAAGATGATCTTTCTGGGGCTGATTCATCAGATGAAGATCTTGACAAGTCAGTCTTGTTAATCACAAGACAGTTTAGGGACCTTCTTTTGAAGAGAAGTAAACGGTTCTCCAGAGATAAATCCAGGTCATCAGATAAACCCCATAATCGTGTTCCTCCTAAAAACAGGGATAATGATGAAACTGGTGACGAGGATATGCCTCAGTGCTTTAAGTGTAAAGGTTTTGGTCATTTTTCAAATGAGTGTCCAAATCGAAAGAAATACACTGGGAACAAAGGTCTTGATGAAATGTCTCACAACTATGATTCTAATGAAGACGAAAAGTAAAGTGTTGCACTTCTTTGTGAAAATACTGATTTTGATAATTGTAGCAATACATACATCAATCTCGATAGTCTTTAAGGAGAAACCTCAACCTTTCTGGAAGAAAAAATTTACCTTTCTGTTGGAAACTCTCTGTCAAATTTTTCAGGTTCTACTATGTGTCTAGCAGCTTGCACATCTCAGATGCCTGAATCATATTCCAGGTTGACATGCTCTTATTGTTCGCTCAAAGGTCATGAATTGTCAAAGTGTTTCAAGTATAAACAGAAATTGAGGCATGCCAACAAACTTCAATGAAGAGCGAATCAATTAGCAAACATGCTCAAACTTGTTCAAAAAACCGCTTAGGTATGCAAGATTTTATCTTCGTCAAAGAAGTTAGTTTCCAAGGATAAGAAAAGATCATTAGTAAGAAATTTATGGTCTAGACACTATGAGAAACATGGTTTTATGAATTCCGATCGAAAAGGATATGGTGGACAGATTATTGTTCACCCCAGCACAACTTAATTTGTGTTGGTTAGTGCATCTTGTCTCATGTGCCTGATCAAAAGAGACAAGATTTTGCACACCTCAGGCTTTAAGAAAATATAAGACTTTAGTTGTTTTGATTTTCTTTTCTTTTTTTGCTCTGGGAGCATTGTAAAGTCTGGAATCCATGCCGCTTTTCATATCTAATTGATATTGGAAAGGACTTCCCTGTTTAATCAATAAAAGAGGGTTACAATTTACAATTCTTTCTTTTATAGGGTATGAGTTATGCGTACGTGAATCCATTAAGTGTATAAAGGTTCCGTAACCATACATTATTTTTTCCTTCCCTTAAACTCTTTTTAACTTAAGACTGCTTGTTGAGTTTAAGTTGTGACTTCCTCCCACAAACCCGTACGCATATGGATGCTCCAAGCATCATATCTTCTGATGGAAAAGATGTAAATATGATTGTTAAGCCATCAATCATGAAGGAAAAAGAAAGATCTCCGTTACCTCCAACTTTGAAAAGAAAAATAAGGAATGTGAGGAAGCCAAGAGTTGTTACTTCAAATTCTCAGAAGTTTTCTGATGTTCTTGAAGAGTTGAAGGAGACAATAAAGGAGATTCAACAAATAAAGGCTTTTGTTATGAGAACTCTTGAAATTCGGAAGGCCCTGGTTCGACATCATCAGCCCAGAAGGTTTGTTGGAATTGACTCCTTTCTTCATGAACCATATGTTCCCACGGCTGTTGACGACAAGGAGTTTGGGGCCGATAAAGAATTTTTCAGAGGTCTCAATGTCTAGGAAACTTCTTATGAGAATTTATTCTTGTGTTTAAGAAGGATAACTAGGATTTGGAATAGCCATTATTGTGATTACACATAGCTATGTCCAACGTTTTCATCTTCAATGTTTTTAGATTTATTTATTTAAATTCTAAAGTTTGTTTGGAAGATGATTTTGCAGTATTAATCGTTATGGTTTCATATATTTCAACTTGTTATGGGATATGTGTGTTTGCGTCCGTGAACTATGATTATCCCATACGTGATCAAAAGTTAAGTTCATTTGTCGATATGCAAGTATTGATAAAAGATTGAATGAACTTTTGACAAACAAAAGATAAGCCTATTATGTCATTATGCAAATATTGATGGAAGATATGATGAGCTTTTGTTTACAAAGATTAAGTCTCTTATATGTCATTGGACAAATAGTGATGAAGAATAGAATGAATCTTTGTTTATTCCACAGTATTGATCTTCTCTGATCCATATTTTTATGTATATACTTTGCGGCTCCGTAAGTTTTCTTATGTGAGCATTTCCGATTAAATTAATCATGGGTTCCCTTGTGGTTAATTTAATTGAAATTTTTGGATACAAATTCATATTTTTATATGATTTGTTAATGTCCAGAGAAATCCTTCCTTTCTTGTGAAAGTAAGATCACTCTTGTTGTTCTTTCGGGAATGACATTTTATGGGGAAGAGTTCTTAATTGAACTTGTGCTTAATTGCCAAATCTTTGTGGGGAGTGCGGCTATGGAATATTATAGGGGTTACCTTGTATCTTTATAAACTCCTTGATGAATGCATTTAGTTTCGGCTATATGATTGCATCTAAAAAGTTGATATGTACTTTCTTTGGGTCATGAAGTGTCTCTATGGAAATTCCATTAGGATCCCACTAGTTTTCGTACCTTTGCCAATTTTATTGACAAAAACGGGGAGAATTAATATGTAGTTCACACTACAAATACATATGGTTTTCGGATCTGAAAAAGTGTGGGTACAACAACCTCACCCAATATTTCGCTTAGCAATCTGTATGGACTAACTCCAATATACTTTTAAGAGAATCAACTAGACAGTCAGACTCAATCTTAATAAAAAGTATATCAAAGAGTTATATCTCAATTTCTCGATTCAATCCTTACTCAAACAAATATAAATTTTTGAGCCTGATTGAATACAAGAGAAATACCTTGAACGGTACCAAAGACCAATGTTCAAGTATCAATCAATTTCAATCAACAACCAAAGGTCGGGTTTCCCGATTGATTGATTCAACGCATAACCTGTGATATTTAAATTATATAAAAAAATATAATGTGGAAAAGAAATAACACAGACACCAGAAGTTTTGTTAACGAGGAAACCACAAATGCAGAAAAACCCCGGGACCTAGTTCAGATTGAACACACACTGTATTAAGCCGCTACAGACACTAGCCTACTACGAACTAACTTCGGTCTGGACTGTAGTTGAACCCCAATCAATATCACACTGATCCAAAGTACAGTTGCGCTCCTTACGTCTCTGATCCCTGTAGGATACTACGCACTTGATTCCCTTAGCTGATCTCACCCACAACTAAGAGTTGCTACGACCCAAAGTCGAAGACTTTAATAAAAAAATATGTATCACACAGAAAAGTCTACAGGAATAGATAAATCTGTCTCCCACAGAAATACCTACGAGTTTTGTTCCGTCTTTTGATAAATCAAGGTGAACAGGAACCAATTGATATACCGGACTTATATTCCCGAAGAACGTCCTAGAAATATCAATCACCTCACAATAATCTAAATCGTATGATGGCGAAACTAGATATTGTGGAATCACAAACGATGAGACGAAGATGTTTGTGATTACTTTTATCTCGCCTATCGGAGAAATTAATCTCGAGTCAATTATTTCAATTGTACTCAATACGATAGAATCGGGAAAGATCAGATCACGCAACTCAGACGAGCACTATTTTAATAAATGATTAAACCAGTATTTAATCATTCTTTCCCAACTTGTCGGCAAAGGACTTTGGTGCTTGCTCATTCGAGCATCTGGGCGCTACATGGTCGGCCCATCATCCCATGTAGCTGGTCACTCTCTCACTCATTGGTTGATTTTCTAGTAAATCATCGATGGATCAACAATCGATCAAAATTAGGGTTTCAAACCGAATGCTCTGCAAAGCATAATTTTGAACAGGTTCAAACACCACTATTTTCATGATTGATCAAGCAGTCAACATTTTATGATATAATATTCGGTCCATCTACCAATATTTTAAATTAATATTTTATTTGGTCGCGTTGCCAATAATCATCAAACGAGCAATATTTGCTCAGACGAGCAATATTTGTTCAATTTATCAATATTGAATCAACTATCAATATTTAATAATTCCTCAAATGAGCAATATTTGCTCAAACTAATAATGTTGATTCAACTATCAATATTCAACAATTCGTCATACGAGAAATATTTGCTCAGCTTGTAATATTCGTTATGTTGATTCAACTATTAACATTCATTCGAGAACTATACTTCTGTCCCAGCAGACATGCTCAGTTCATGAGTCTTAGAGCATTTGTCCATCATGCTCGACTCAATAATACTAAGACTCATCGTCTAGTCAAGTCAACAACTGTCTAAATACACGTCTGCTTTGCAGACTCCCCATTCATGAGACATTAATCACGTCACATGGGGGGACATTAACTAGGCTTTTTGTTTGGCGGCCTACGGCACGTGTGTTCACCCACGATGAGAATGTGATTATGTCGTGCAAGCGGTTAGAGGAGTTAGCAAAGTAGTGGGTGGACAATCAACCAAGTCTCCGCACGATGAGTAACTGATTTTGACACGATTTCCCACTTTCCCACTCTTTCACTCCAGCAACCGTCACACTTACTGGGATCAATGTGTCTAATATTCTTGTAATATAAATAAGTCTCTGAATCCATGATTTAAAAAACAAGAACGCTCATCTAAAGAAAGAATTCTCATCTGCACTAGAATTCTTGTATGAGCAATCACTCTCAACAGAGCGAATTCAATCCATCAGAACTTATCTTATTTCTTCACGTAGAATACACAACACATCTATAATCCCTGATCATCATTGATCTCACACACTTCTCAGCTTCCCTCCTGCAGATCGACCCATCCTCTTTTGTGACCGAACTGACTCTGGAACGGCCATTGACTTGGTTTAGGCCGGAGTTCTATAGATTGACCTCTCGAACTCAAAGCACTCCCGTGCAGTGCATCTGTTTGCAACAGGTTAAAGCAATTTTCTCGGTCGAGGAGTCTCTTCCGTACGGTCGTCTCTTCACTTTCCTATAAAACCAGCAAATAGTTTTCTCCCATTAACAGATTGGCGACTACAGTGGGAGATTAATCTCTCGGTTGCAATCTCAATTCGTCAAAATGGTTAATCTTAGGTCAGGTTGAGTTACAAATCCTAACCCGAATGGTGCTAGCACTAGCAACAACAGCGATGGTACTCCAGTCACTCCGGCTCCTAACAGTGGCGCTACTGATACCACCACTCCTCAAACCAACATCAGAAGTGAAAAAGTGGGGGTAAACAACCTCACCAAATAATTCGCTTAGCAATTTGTGTGGACTAACTCCAATATACTTGTAAGAGAATCAACTAGACAGTCAGACTCAATCTTAATAAAAATTCTATCAAAGAGTTATATATCAATTTCTCGATTCAATACTTACTCAAGCAAATAGAAATCTACGAGTCTAATTGAATACAAGAGAAATTAACTTGAACGGTACCAAAGACCAATGTTTAAGTATCAATCAATTTCAATCAACAACCAAAGGTCGGATTTCCCAATTGATTGATTCAACGCACAACCTGTGATATTTCAATTATATAACAAAATATAATGCGGAAAAGAAATAACACAGACTTTCGTCACGAGTCACGAGTAAAGATGAACTTGGCCAAAGCGAAAGCTTACCAACACATATTTCGAGAGAGAGATAAACTCGACTTGAAATAGCAAATGTGTATAATCAAAGTCTATATAGTAATACGACTTTTGTCTCAAGACGTTTAGATTGAAAACATAACATGCGAAGATATATACATTTAACTCTTTTCGACAAAGTCTAAAATCGTAAAATCATGATACTGCATGTTTCCGACCCGACTTCAGAAATGTATGTGAAACTCGTATTTTATGATCCGTGAACCATTTCACGATCTCTGACCTAGCGAGCATCCTCTTAGAGCTATGATGAATATGTTCCTTGAAAAGCCTCTCAGCTGAGCTTTCGACACTTCGCACATTTCATCATCACCTCTACGTAGATTCAAAATGATTGGACATCTCATAGATATATTGCATGCTAGTATAGAGCGTTAGTGCCCCAATTCCTTGCTTGAAACATTAGTGCCCCAATCTGATCGGGTTACACAATATTGACAACAAATAATAAAATGGATACCTTGAGAGATTATTTTTGTAGAGCATTGTTTCAACCCCTCTCATTGTTCCTTTTTTGGTGAAAATGCCCAAAGGATATATTTGAAGTTTAGTGAAGCTTAATTAATGTTCCCTCCGTTTCAAAAAGATAGGCTTATTTGTGTGTGAATTTGTACACAAACCAGCATATCTTTTTGAAATGGAGGGAGTATATTTTAAAGCAAGAAGTTTAACTAGTACTTTCTGACTTGTTAAAAAGTCAACCCAACCTCATTCATAAGTTGAATTGACTTAATTGAATATTTAATGTGAACTAAAAATTAAGAGCCCTATTATAGGAGCTCTATGGATTTGGTTGAAGGGCTCCCAAGATGACAAAATCAAGTCATCAAATAGCAATCAACAAAACCCCTTGGGGCAATTCCTATGGCAATGTATAAAATCAACTTTCTGTTGAGCCAGGTGGATGGTCAAATGGGTTTTTGCACTATGGGAAAGAAGTGAGTGGTTGACCGTCAAGCGCCAGGACGAAGTGCTGCCGCTGGCGTTTGAAGGGCAAACGCTGGTGCTCATTGTACAGCCACTGGCGTGCGTATTGAAGCCGCTGGCGTTTTAACCGAGACCGCCAAGGACTATTATTAAATGGTCACCGGAACAGCTAGTTTCTACCTCCATAAATACGGCTCGAGTTTGATCTCACAAATTATCAACAATCTTCATCCGATCAATCTTTTCTTAAATTCAATTGCTTTCGATTTTCAACCATGAATCCTGATTTTGATTCTTCTGAGAAAGATATGGAGATGGATGAAATAGTGTATGAAGAAGAGGAAGAAATGTGTATGGAGTTTTTGCGTCAAATGGATGAATATGCAATTCAAGATAGAAGAAGGCGAAATTTTATGTTGCAATTACAAACCGAGATCATACCAAAGCCTTTAGAGCCATATGAAGTTACGACTAGAAGATGGACGTAGCGAGATCAACATTTTTACCACGAAAATATGATGCATGATTATTTTAATCATGATTGTGTCTATTCCGATGAGGATTTTCAGCGACGATTCCGCATGGGCCGCAACTTGACGCAAATGATTATTGTCGAGCTTTGCCAGGTACAACCTTTATTTAATTATCAGTATGATGCACGACATGTACGAGGCTTTAGTCCCGAACAAAAGGTCATTGTGGCACTCCGTATACTATGTTACGGGGTACCAGCGGATTCCACAGATGATTACATCCGTATTGGTAAAACAACCGCCTTTAGATATCTTAAATTGTTTTGCAAAACAATAGTCGAGCATTTTGGTCCAACCTTTTTAAGAAAGCCTACTCAGGAAGATGTTCAAAGAATAACTGCAGAAAACACCGAGAGGGGTTTTCCAGGAATGCTAGGTATTCTTGACTGCATGCATTGGACGTGGCATGCGTGTCTGGTTAAATGGGCATGCCAATATAAGGGTCATTATCCAAAACCAACTGTAATTTTGGAAGCTTCAGCTACTTATGATTGTTGGTTTTGGCATGCTTTTTTTGGACTCCAAGGTTCAAATAACGATCTCAAAGTTTTATATAAGTCACCATTGTTTGAAGATCTTAAGAATGGGATCGTACCGCACTGTAATTTCACCATCAACGGTCATCACTACACTCAGGGTTATTATTTAGCAGACAGAATCTATCCAGAATGGTCAACTATGGTTCAAGCTTATAGTCAGGTAGGTGTTGGACCGACGACTTCGAAGGATATTAAGTACTTTAACACCCAACAAATGAAATGCAGAAAGGATGTTGAACGCGCTTTTGGCATACTGAAAAGTAAGTTTGCCATCATAGCTGGGCCGGCATGCTTTTTTGATATTCAAGAAATGAACAAAATTATGCTGACTTGTATCATTCTGCATAACATAGTCATTGAAGAAACCAGACGTGACCCAATCTGGACTAGTTTTCCAGATGAAGATTTGAGGCCGAATCTTGTGGTGGAGCATGGGCTTCCGGCAAGAGAATATAGACTTGCCACTGACAGACTCCAAAACCAGGGAATCTATGGACAACTAAGACACGGCCTAACTAAGCACATTTGGTCTTTAAAAGGAGCAAGAGACGATGCGAGGGGGTGGGGAAGAGGCATAGGGAGAGACAGATAGATGTTATTTTCAATTTAGCGTTGTTTATTTTAATTAATATATTTTTTAATTTAAAGTTGTTTGTTTAAACGATTACCCTTAAAATTAAAATTAAGGCAATTATATTAAAAGTAATTTTAAATTAACGAGTATAATTAAGATAAACTTAACTACTAAACAAGAATTAAAATCAGTTATCAAGACTGTATTCATCTTCATTTTATTCCAAGGCATCATCTTCGTCTTTTTCCACATTCTCATACTGGCCAGTTTGTTGAGGGACTTGTTGTTGTTCGGCCGCGACTTGTTGTTGTTCGGCCACATCCATTTCCTTGGTCCATACAGCAAGTTGTCGTTCATTCATTGTTGAAGTGTTCAAGGCGAATAACTTGTTTAGCTTACAACCCATTTAGTATTATTCTCGCGAAAGACGACTTTTTCGTTGTTGATTTATAGCAATGCCACGGTCCATGGCTCTATGTGCCTCTATCTTCAACTCGAATTCCTTGTGCTTAGCATAGTTGAACTCGTTTGAACCTCCTTCTAATGCTCGTTGGGCTGCGTCTCTCGCTGCTTTTGCAGCTTTTTGACCCCCTCTTCTTCTTCTCTTGACGTTGGTGTTAACGTCTAGATTAGAGTTGTGTTGTTCCTGACTACTTGGAGACCCGGTATATGGAGATCCAGTTCCTTCAGGTGAGGAAGCAGTCCCACCATTTTGAAAATCCTTTGAGATTGGACCATGTGGTGATCTTGCAGGCACTTGATTACCTTCCAGTAAGTATGGATTAAACTTGTTAAGCACCCTCAAAATGGTGAAACAAGTTTCATATTGGAAGCCCGATTTGTGGGATCTTTGCTACTCTTCCCGACATCTTCGTTCCATATCCGGTTCGCCATCACCACTTTTTTGTTGCGCCACATTTGAATGACCAAAGCTACATATTCACTAACTGATGCTGAAATTGTGTGAAAACGATGAGATAACCCTTCGGCATCACGTCTATTGATGTTACCGGTTTTTTCACAAAATTATTGTAAAATCTTTTCATATATATATATATACATTTTTTTTTTGATAAATACCATTGATTTCATCTAATGTATATAATACATAATTTCTACAAATTGACTCATCTTCATCCATCGTATACTTGACACCACTAATTCTTGTGTTTCTTGGTTGCGATTGTGGTGTATCTTGTTATGTATTTTGTTGTGTTTCTTGTTGTGATTGTTGTTGTGTTTGTTGTGGTGTTTGTTGTTGTGATCGTTGTTGTGATCAGTGCGATGAGGATGCCATATTTGTTAGGAATGAAATTTCTAGAGATGAGATTTTTTCTGGTAGATTGAGTTGATATGAATAGTTTTGTTTGAAATAAAAGAAAAATTAGAGATGGTATGAAATTGAGAAATTTTGAGGTAGAGATGAAGAAGGTGTGAGTTTTAAGTTTGGAGATGAATTGAATTTATAGAGAAACAAAAAGGAGTAATAGTCGTTGGATGAAAGTAGCTGTTGGCGGTTTTGGGGAAAACGCGACGCTTTAACCTATGACGCTGGCGTGCGATGGAATAACGGGCGGTTGTGAGACAAACGCCAACGTTTTTGGCTAAAACGCCAGCGAGTGTGCCACGATCGCCCGTCCTTCCATCGAGCGCGCGCCTGTTCATCCAACTCAATGAACAAACCAACAAATTTGTTGGTTTGTTCATCCGTTTTTCATGTTTGTTGAGTTCATAGTGGGATCAAAATGAACAAATCCTTGTTTTGTTAAGTCCATAAGAACTGCTCTTATCCCAGTGATTTTGTTAATGACTAGAATGCCTTGGATTAATTAGGGTCAATGATTAGATTGACTAAACTAAGTAAGGTTAGTGATTAGATTATATAATAATTTGATTTATAGTTAGTGTTTGAAAGTCAAAAAAAAAAAAATGTTTTTATTTTTCTTCTGAAAACTGAACATGTGGTTGGGAGTTCATACTTTCCCAACCTTAGAAATCTTTTACGGTTGGGAAATATTGATTTCTCAATTGTAGGCAATTCAGAAACTAATTTTAAAATCCTAATTTAATCAAATTTAACCTATTCATACAATCAAAAGCACAAAAAAAAAGGGTTGATTTTTCGGTTCTTACCTAATTGAAGCCATTATTAGCTGAAAACCCATGATTAATCGTCATTGAAGAAGAAACAAGAGGAAAAGAGGCGATGGAGGAGAAGCACAAAGGATGAAAGGGAAGAGGAGATTTGTATTTATTTTGCTTTTGGTTTAGTTTTTGATTTTTAACTAAATTTAAGTTGGTTATTAAAATGTAATTAGGTTAGTTAGTTTTTGTATTTTTATTATAAATTAGGTCCTCGGATACAAATATGTAGGAACCCTCAAAATTAAATCCTAGAAGCTCCATGAATCCTTGAGCCTAGGCTTAAAAATTAAACCATAAAATGTGAATAACACTCTTAAGGAATAATAGTTTTCTGATTTTTCTTTAGAAATTATTAATGTATAGAAATTAGTTTAGAAAAATCATCATTCAAATTTATAGAGATTCTCTCTAATTTCTCTAGATATTGTTTTAATTTTTTGGGCAGATTGGTCGGTGAAATCTCCCTAGGCCGGCGTAAAGAATCACCCAAAACCAGTCTCTCTAACTTCATTGCGTTACTATTGCCCGTGGCTCCTATTCTCTACTAGAAGTCTAGAACAACAATCGTTGTCTCTGTACTCCAAAAAACACGAGCACACATTCCCCCACTAACGTTACTGCATTATTGCGGTGTATTTTGGCCAACCCAATCTCCATTTTCTACTCCAACTACAATTTCAAAACCTTAAAACATACAATTAGTGACTACTACTGCTTTAAGAAGCTACTTGTGTCGTAAGATTTTTTTTCTGATGGAATGTTGTATGAAAATGACTAATGACTAAATAAGGTGATGACGTGTTAACGTTTGTAGCCACAAGATGATTTTAGACAGTACACCTAGTGGTCCAGCACTGTTAATGAGGCCATTTTTGTTAGGGGCCACCACAGTCCTCCCAAAGACCACCAATTTTATTTTATTTTGAAGTAAATTAAAGACCACCAATTTGTATGGTTGATAATGTAATGTCGTGTGCATATAGCATTGACCAAACCTGAACCTGCCGATTAGTGCAGTGAGCCAGTGACCCCATTCTTAAGTTCTCCTCATTTCTTGTTTTCAAGCCTAGAAGTTGCTGTTTATATCTTATAATTGCAGCGGGGAAGAAAGAAAGGGACATTACCTGAGAGAGATGTACTCGTATGTTCTAATCAAATCAAAAAGTTTGTTATGTTATGAATAGTCGGTTACTGGCCCACCGTCCGATCGAAGACCCCCCAGTTCCGTCACTGTGTCTGATATTTGTACTTAGGCTAGCTTTCACGTTCATTCAAATTTTTGAAAACCGTGGCTACGAGTGTGTTTTGCTGACTCGGCATCTGAATCTGACTCGACCCCTGACTAGGCTCAAGTCAGATGTGAGACCGATTTTTTGTTTTAAGTCAGAATTGACTTGCAATTTGACTCAGACATAACCCCTGATTCGGACTTATTGAGTCAAGGAATAAAATGCCCCTGAATCATGGGACCAAGCCACCGACTCACATATTTTTGAATCAGATGAGTCAGATCTGACTCGAAAAACAAACGTATCGAGTCAGGTCCAGATGAGTCAGGTGTTATCAGTCAAATCTGGACGAGTCAGATTCAGACGACTCAGATGAATCAGGGAAAAAAAGAAACAAGGTGTAAATCTCCAAATTCAAGATGTGGTTCAAGCTAGGGCTGTCAATGGGTTCGGGTCCTCCCGGGTATCACTAGACCCGGACCCTACTTATAAAGGTCGGGTCCGGTTCCTAAACTTGTGGACCCAGAATCGGACCCGTTTAAAATCCCGGGTACCCGCCGGTTCTGGGTACCCATTGGGTATTAAGAAAACTATTAAAAAAACCTCAAAAACTTAATATCTTTCGCTTTTTGGCTTGGATCTAAATTACTTTTATAAAAATTATTTATTATTTCTTAATTAATGTACTAAATAAAAATTAAATGTAAGAGAAAAATGAAAAATGAAAAAAAAAAATTAAAGACAAAAATAGCAAAATACTTGTAATTTTACTAAAAACATGAATAAAGAGTGAATAACCGGGTACCCGATACCAACGGGTACCCATCGGGTATTACCCGTTTGGACCCGTTTAGATTCGGGTCCAATCGGGTAATTACCAGTCGGGTCCTAAGTTGTTAATGGGTCCAAATTTAGGATCCGGAACCGGACCCAAATCTACCGGTTCCGGTTCCGGGTAATGGGTACCCATTGACAGCCCTATCAAGCAGTTGTTTGAATATGAACTTGGATCAAGTCCGGCGCGGCGCACCCAATGACCGGGTGAAATTTCTTTATCGGAACCGTCGCCGTCGGTTGCCAAAGTGTCGGCTGCCTTCAAAATATATATCTGCCAACCAGTGATGGCTTAGTGCAGCACACACACTCAAACTTTTTAAATACCAAGGCATGGGCTTTTTAATGTGGTGGTGAAAATCATACTCCTTTTATGCATAAAACTACTGTATCCCCGCTCTTTACCCCACTCCTTTCCCCCGCCGATGTATCATGCAGGTATTGGTTAATCCAATAATAATGGGACTCCTGCTAATCTTAATCCAGAGGATCAACGGTTAAGAATAATGTCACCTAACGGGGGAAGGGAGTGGAGGAAGTGTATCAGCTTCGGGCTGCAATGTACACATATAACACAGTATACAGAGATGATGACAGAATATAAGCAGACACACAGAATAAGATTGGACCACATAACATAATCCCTCCCTTTCTCTGTATCTATAGCTCTCTCCTCCATGATCTTCTCACCAAACTAATGTGAAAAACTCCTTTGGAAAATGGAGAAATTTTTCATGTGTTTCACCATTTGATTATTTTAAGAGTTTACTAGTACTGCTTCTGTCAGTCTGCCAACATTTCTTCTTCTGATTTCATCCATTCATTCTACCCTTGCCATACAAAAAGTTAACATCATCAATTACTGGAAAAAAAAAAAAAAATACCCAACAAAGATCTCAAAACTTTCTCTTCTTCTTCTTCCACTTCTTCAGTTCTTGTCATTTGTGAAAAAGAAACAAAACCCAGAATCAAGAACAAAATTCTCAACCCAATTCAGTATAAAAGTTTCAAACTTTATGTAGATTTCTCATTCAGAAGCTTCAAACTTAGTAAAAGATCCAAATTTAGTTATGGCATCAGGAAGTAGAGGAACTACTGGTAATGCAAACAACCAGCAGAATTCTTCAGGTGGAAGTAACATAAGAAACAATAATACTACTACAACTCAACAACCAACAGAATCTGTAAACAAAACAATTGCACAGTATACAATTGATGCAAGATTACATGCTGCTTTTGAACAATCTGGTGAATCTGGTAAGTCATTTGACTACTCACAATCTATTAGGAATACATCACAATCAATACCTGAACAACAAATTACAGCTTACTTATCCAAAATTCAAAGAGGTGGTCATATTCAACCATTTGGTTGTATGGTTGCTGCTGAAGAGAATACTTTTAGGGTCATTGCTTACAGTGAAAATGCATCAGAAATGCTTGATGTTATACCTCAATCAGTACCTAGTCTTGAAAAAAATGAATCTTTAGTAGTTGGTATTGATGTTAGAACTCTATTTACACCATCAAGTACAGCTTTGTTGGAAAAAGCATTTTCAGCGCGAGAAATTTCTCTTTTAAACCCTCTATGGATTCATTCAAAGAATTTAGGAAAGCCCTTTTATGCTATTTTGCATAGAATTGATGTGGGTATTGTAATTGATTTAGAACCTGCAAGATCAGAAGACCCTGCACTCTCCATTGCAGGGGCAGTTCAGTCTCAGAAACTTGCAGTACGGGCAATATCTCGGTTACAGGCTCTTCCTGGTGGGGATATTAAGATTTTATGTGATACTGTAGTCGAACATGTTAGGGAGCTTACTGGGTATGATAGGGTTATGGTGTATAAGTTTCACGAGGATGAACATGGTGAGGTTGTGGCTGAAAGTAAGAGGCCAGATTTGGACCCGTATTTGGGGTTACACTATCCTTCGACGGATATACCTCAAGCGTCAAGGTTCTTGTTTAAGCAGAATAGAGTTAGGATGATTGTCGATTGCCGTGCTACAACTGTTCCGGTGGTTCAGGATGAAGAGCTAATGCAGCCTCTTTGTTTAGTTGGTTCAACTCTTAGAGCACCACATGGATGTCACGCACGATACATGGCTAATATGGGTTCAATTGCCTCATTAGCACTGGCAGTTATCATTAATGGAAATGACGAAGAAGGTACCGGACCTTCTGGTACTCGTAATTCAATGAGGCTATGGGGACTTGTGGTGTGCCATCACACATCTGCACGCTGTATCCCGTTTCCTCTTCGTTATGCCTGTGAGTTCCTAATGCAGGCTTTCGGGCTTCAACTGAACTTGGAATTACAATTAGCTTCGCAGATGCAGGAGAAACATGTTTTGCGAACCCAGACTCTCTTGTGTGATATGCTCCTCCGAGATTCGCCATCTGGGATCATTACTCAGAGCCCAAGTATCATGGATCTTGTGAAATGTGATGGGGCTGCTCTCTTCTACCAAGGGAAATATTTCGCGCTTGGTGTTACTCCCACTGAATCCCAGATTAAGGATATTGAGGAGTGGTTGTTGGCTTACCATGGGGATTCAACGGGATTGAGTACTGATAGTTTGGCTGATGCTGGATACTCGGGAGCAACCACATTAGGTGATGCAGTTTGCGGGATGGCTGTTGCTTATATCACTTCAAGAGACTTTCTATTTTGGTTTAGATCCCATACAGCGAAAGAGATTAAGTGGGGAGGGGCGAAACATCATCCAGAAGACAAGGATGATGGTCAAAGAATGCACCCTCGTTCTTCTTTTAAGGCATTCTTGGAAGTAGTCAAGAGCCGGAGCTTGCCATGGGAAAACGCGGAGATGGATGCGATTCACTCTTTGCAGCTTATACTGCGAGATTCATTTAAAGATGCTGATGGAAGTATTTCTAAGTCAGTGGTCAATACTGAAGTTGCAAACACCGATTTGCAAGGGACAAATGAGCTCATTTCAGTTGCAAAAGAGATGGTTAGGCTAATAGAGACTGCAACTGCTCCAATTTTCGCTGTAGATTCCGATGGTCGGATAAATGGGTGGAATGCAAAAATTGCAGAATTGATAGGTCTGCCTGTTGAGGAAGCTATGGGGAAGTTGTTACTTCAGGACCTTATTTACAAAGAATACGTTGAGGTTGTTGGCAAGGTTCTTTCCCGTGCATTGCAAGGTAAGTTTTCGAACATGTGCTCCATTTAATAACGCAAATCACTTTTGAAGTAGTGGCTGCATGAGTAAATTTTGCCGTTTGGCTAGTTGATAATGCATATATTGGCGCAATTCTTTTCAAGATTAACCTCTGCTTGAACCAGTATTAATCGTTAGCCATCTTTGTTACCCTTAAAAAAGGATGTCTTTTCCACAAGTGGTTTTGCTGGACCACTGCTGTTCAGTATGTTATTTTATATTGACTTCCTAATTTGTGATCTTCACATTATAATTCTTCAAACCTACGTTGGTGCCCCGTTTTTCCTTTATTTATTAGCTACCTTTTTCTTTATTAGGAGAATCTTTCATGTGTCATCTTGTCATTTCAAGAGCATGAGTAGTCCCATCAATCAGTTCAGATCTATGCAGGTGAAGAAGATAAAAATGTAGAGCTTAAGCTGAAGACATTTGGTCCACAGAAACTTAACAAAAGCGTGTTTCTGGTAGTCAATGCCTGCTGTAGCAAAGACTATCTGAATAACATTGTTGGAGTTGGATTTGTGGGTCAGGATATTACTTCTCAGAAAGTGGTTATGGACAAGTTCATCCGTATTCAAGGTGACTATAAAGCTATTTTACATAATCCCAACCCTTTGATTCCACCCATATTTGCTTCGGATGAGAATACGTGTTGCTTGGAATGGAATAAGGCTATGGAAAAACTAACTGGTTGGGACAGAGAGGAAATGCTTGGAAAGATGTTGGTAGGAGATATATTTGGCGGTTGCTGTCGGCTCAAAGGCACTGATGCTCTTACGAAGTTCATGATTGTCCTACACAATGCAATTGGGGGCCAAGACACCGACAGATTTCCTTTCCAGTTCTATGACCGGAACGGAAAATATGTGCAAGCTCTCTTGACAGCAAATAAAAGGGTTAATTTGGAAGGAGAGGTTATTGGGGCCTTCTGCTTTCTTCAGATTGCGAGCCCTGAATTGCAGCAGGCCCTGGAAGTACAAAGGCAGCAAGAGAAGAAATGTTTTGCTAGGAAGAAAGAGTTGGCGTACATTTGTCAAGAGGTAAAGAATCCTTTACGTGGGTTACAATTTACTAACTCTCTACTGGAGGCAACAGACCTAAACGAAGATCAGAAACAGTTTCTAGAGACTAGCGCCGCTTGTGAAAGGCAGATGATGAAGATCATAAGGGACGTTGATCTAGAGCGCATTGAGGATGGGTAAGCTCTCTCTCTCTTCTTTTATATTAAATTCTTAGTCTTAAAGCGGTTGAGCACATTCTTTTCTTAAGGTGTAGGCCCATTTTGTTGCCCTTTCTTCTTACTAATGACATACCATAGTCATCCACAAAGTTTTAAATGCTTAGAACTGCTTTCCTAATTTTCTCGTAAACTTCTCTTCTGCTAACAGGTCCTTGGAACTGGACGAGGCTGAATTTTTACTTGGGAACCTTATAAATGCTGTTGTTAGCCAAGTTATGATTCTCCTAAGAGAGAGAGGCTTACAACTGAGACGTGATATTCCAGAGGAAATCAAAACACTGGCTGTTTTTGGTGATCAAGTTCGAATTCAACAAGTCTTGGTTGATTTCTTGTTGAACGTTGTGCGCTACGCGCCATCTCCAGACGGTTGGGTAGAGATTCAAGTCTGCCCAAGCCTGAAAATTGTATCAGATGGCATAGAACTTCTACACCTTGAATTCAGGTATTTCTCTATTCATGACTCCGAATAAAGCAAGTTTGATTCAACCTACTTAACTAGTGCTGGATGTAGTTACGCAGTATAATTGTATTACTTGCAAGATCTTTGTCCTTGTCCTTATCAGCGAATTTTTGTTGGAAGCAGGATTGAGTGTCCTGGTGAGGGCCTCCCCCCTGAACTCGTTCAAGACGTGTTCAACAACAACCGCTGGTTGACTCAAGAAGGTTTAGCCTTAAACATGTCAAGGAAGATTCTAAAGTTAATGAACGGTGAAGTTCAATATGTCAGGGGATCTGAACGATGTTCTTTTCTCATTATTCTTGAACTTCCAATGCCAAGGAGGGCTTCTAAAAAGGCTGTACATTAAGCCTATCCCAGCTCTCCGTTTAACCGAACTTATTAACCATTAATCAAACAATAACCTCATTTGGAATTTGACAGCTGAATTGAATGGTTCGGAGCTAACCGAATCCCATTCGTGTCAAAGGAATCGATTGTTCCATCACGTTGGAAAAGGAATGTGAGCTCTCTCAAACTAGTAATTCCTTTTACTGTAATAATTTATGATTAAAAGATCCAAAAATATGGATTCTAGAGAGGATGCAGTCAAGTTTAATACTGTATTTGGGTCTTGTGGTAACTTACACTTGGAACTGGTGACATCTTTCTTTCTTTTTTACCTCCAATTTGATTTTTGTATGCTGTATTTGTAAAGGCATTTTCATGTCTGGAGATCTCTAGATTGATTTTCATTTTGCTCTGAAAAAGAAATATGAGATTGGTACCGTGGAGTGTGGACAAAGATGGTTGTGGTCAAATTAATCAATTAAAACCCGGCGAAAAAAATATAAAGAAAGATGACGGCTGTGGGATTTGACCCCAAGCGCTTTCGGACCAGAGAACAAATCTGGCGCCTTAGACCACTCGGCCAAACAGTCATGTGTTGATGAGATGTCTAAACTAATCTTAATTAACTCAATGTTTTTCTCCTGTCATCATAGGTACTACTAAAAGGAAAACTCTCTCTATGTCACTAAAACTGCAAGTCCAAGTAAGAGAATCATGTTTATCCATGATTATTCCAACTTGCAATCCTTGATATCTACGGAAACTATTTTTGGAGTTAGGTTTTTGTTTCTTAGTTTTTGCTTAAATAAGTAATAGTGCATGTTGATTAAATTATCTGTCCAAAAAAGCGATGGCCACCTTTACTAGTTATAATAAATGTTCTGACCAGTTGGCAAGAAAGTGAAGTTGGAGTTAAAAGGTGATGGCCTAATTAGTACTCAGTAGTGCACAAAACACAGGTCAATTCTCTCTACTCAAGAATAACGGTTCAAAATTCACCACCAAAAAGAGAAGAGAAGGAAATAATACAGCCCATGATTTCATAACAATCCCATAACATTCATTCTTATTGGTTGGATATCCATATCGCTGCCAACGGGCACCCGAATAACCGGACCCGTCCCGAAACCGGATCAATCGGGTCCAGGTCTGGGTCCAAAAACTGCACCCGTTAATGATTTTCGGGTCCTAACGGGTAGACCCGGTCGGAACCGTTTACTGTCGGGTCCTAACGGTTCCCACCCGACGGGTAACCGCGGGTCTCGGGTATTGTAATAGAAGTGATTTTCTAAGGTTAATCTCGTAAACTAAGGGAAAGATTAGGTCAATATATATATATTCTTATTTCACAACTCAGGCTTCATTTTAGCCAGATCTTTCTTTTTTCTTCTTCCGGTTGGCGACTGCTCTGCAACAATCAATTCTCTCATTCTTTCACTAATGATCGATAAGTAATTTACTGATACGTTATAAATTGAATCATTGAAAGGTATAATTACTTACTATCTATTTATGGTTAACGTTTTTAGTTGTTTACATTTGTTTAGGGAGATTCTGAAATGGGGTTTTTACATTTTTACACTTGTTTAGGTGTTAATACTTACTATCTATTGATGACTTGAGTTGATTATTGGATTTTCTTTAGGGGAAATTCTGAAATTGTTTTCAATTCTTCATTATTTTTATCTTAAGTGAAGTTAAATAGGGGGTTTACACCTTAATTTATCATTTGGTTTAAGTATATTTTTTTTTATATCTGGATTTGTTGTTATGCATGTCATTCTGATTCGACCATTCTTATTTGAGGTAAAAGTAAATTTATTGAGATGATGAATATGGTAGTTCAGAATCTTCACATGAGTGATGATGAGTTATTAGTATATTTATTATACAGTGAGAAATGGAAAGGTTTGCTTGGATGTTCCATAAGATGTTTGTTTTTCTGCTTCATTGAGTTTTTTCTTCATGCTTGTTAAAATCAGTTGGTAGTCATTGACCACTATGGTAAGAGGTAACCCATATTGACGCAATTAGTGTTGTCTACAGGTTAAATCTAGTGGAATTGGACTGACCACTTGTGGATGGTTTGCATTCCTTTTGATTATTATGCCTTTGCTTAAATGGCGATTAGTGTTGTCTACCGGTTAATCAGAGATGCATACTATATGTCCCTACAGTTGAGTTTCACATGCATGTATAGTGTATACCCTTGACTCTAGTGTATGTCTTCTGCATTTTGCATCTCGCGATATAATGATTTATAGTGGGTACTCTTTGGTAAATGAACTAGATTTGCTAATCGTGCCATTAAACACGAGAGCTACTTGCTGTCAAAGTCCCGTTGTATTGCAGCTTACAACAAGTGTTTTTTGCTGCACAGGTTTCGTATCTCTACGAAGTTGTGCCGGAGTAGAGTCTTGGGAACTTCAGGTGTTTGAAACTATCAGTTTCATTGTTTATAAACACTAGAGTCTTGGGAACCTTATGATAGTATTATGTAGTGGCTTAAATAGATGTTCCATTGGTTGATTCTGTTAGGTCATCCATGTTGTTATAGTTTTATTAGCTGCATCAACAACTTTACTCTTTTATGACCAAAAACTCCACATGATCAGAATATAGTGACAAAAAATATATAAAGGGAACTTTTATTTGTATGTCTTGCTGCACTTACTTGAGAATGATTATTTATCTTCATATGAAAATTTTCATTTGCATGTCTTGCAGGACATGATGTCTGCTGATACAAATGGAGGTTCTTTTTGACATGGCCAAAGAACCCCAAGTTGCAATCTCCTCTCTTTTGTTTCTCTTTTGTTAATACATGTAAAGTAGATCCCAGAGTCGCACAGGAAGTTCTTTCTTTTGGCAACAGTATAGATTTATAAATCTGCCAATTTTTTGTTATGTTAGTTCTCTTTTTTTGGAAACATTATTAAAGTTCAAGTCTGCCAATCTTTTGTGGTTTATATTACGGCAGCTTAACTTTACATATGTATATGTTAGCGATGGAATTGTTGAACTCATTAGTTATTGACATTATGCATAAACATGTTTCAGTAGGACTTTTTTCAAGAGAACCGATATATACCCGGACACGATAATTACCCGGCTTATTTATAGGGTCCGGTTCCGGATCCACAGAATTGAGAACCGGACCCGGAACCGGCGGGACCCGTTGGCAGCCCTATCCATATCCATGGGACTCCCATGATACATGATGTGGCTTTTGCATAACCAAAGACTTAAACGAGTACTGAGGATGAAAAGGTCATTTGCATACCACATAATCATATACTTGATCTTAGAATATTTGTAGGATGGATGGTCTGGAAAGTCTGGAAAGTGTTTCAGAAGGTAAACAACATTCATGGTATGGTATATGGTTGTAGTATATGGGACACTTTTGTCATATAAACATGATTAACTAGCCGAGACACGAACTTTCACCCCATAAATTTGGCCTTAATTACTGACCTAATTTTACAATAATCGAACCAAAGGGTGGTGAGGGTACTCCGATTATCCCAAACTTCTAAATCCATACCAAAAATTAGTTTTCCCCGACATTACTTTTGGGGCTTGTTAAATTTAGATTTTCAAATACTTTTGGGGTTGTCTAACTTTGGGGGTTTGTTTATAGCCCGTGTGGATATACATTTAGAAGTATTTTTTTTGACTTCTAGAAGTCAAAAGATAAGAAATTAGTTTGGGTGTAAAATTTGAAAAAGACTTCTATAATCAGAAAAATCAACTTTTTGACTTGTACGTCTCACTTCTATTTCTGGTATCTAAACGCGCGCTATTAGTCCACCTAAATTTTCAATGCTACTTCTGTCGACGTAAATTTATGGTTTCCCAACTTCTCCAACTTGCATGAGCTCCAGAATGAGTTGGGTAGTTTGTCCATCAGGTGCATTTTAAGGGGTGAATATAACCACCCCCTTCTCAAGTACTATAAATATTTGGATTCACTAAAACACATCTGGTTGAGAAAGATGGATGATACATGATAGATAACAAGCAACAACAAAATAGAGGTGTGTGAGTGGAAGCAATAGATAGTGAGAGAAAAAAAATAGAGAGAATTAAATCTCAAAGAAAAAAACTACCCAAAATACTAAATCCTCCTCAAAAAGCAAAGACAAAACAAAACCAAGTAAGAGCCACAAAAACCCCAAACACAAAAGAAAGAAAAAGTATGAGTTTAGACAAACACAAAGTTAAAAACAATATTATAGGAGGCTTACAAGAGAGAGAGAAAAGAGTTGATTAACATCCAAATCTCTCACTTTCAGCAATAATCACAAACACCTTGCACACACAACAAAGTTTATGTACAGCTAGAAAAGATAGAGATAGGTAGAAGAGGTAGTAGATAGAGTTGATATAATCATACATAACCCATGAATTTTATTTCTTGTGTCTTTTTCTTATCAAATTTTTACATTTATAACACAAATATTTCATCTTTCGGCTTTCTTAAATTTTGTTTATAAATGGAAGAAAATCCATCACCTCAACCACCAGCACCACCACCACCAACTGAAGAATTACTAAAGAAGATCCAAGAACTTGAAGCGGGGCATGCTCGTCTTAAACAGGAGATGTCTAAACTAATACTTTCAAATGATACTTCTTCTTCTTCTAGAAAGTCTGAACATGGGCATCATCATCATAACAGGGCTCATTCAGTTTCACCAAGAAGATCGAGATTATCATCTGCTGCTTCAACAACAAAAAGGGGGTTCGAAGTTTCGAGTAATTGGAAAAAGGGTTCTGCTTCTTTTAATCATCATTCATCTCCTCTGCAAAGAGAAAGTAAGAAAAGGGATGATGATGATGATAATGATAATGACTCATTCAGTCCTAAATCACAAGGGATGATTAAAAAATCAACTTTACCAAATTTTACTGATAAACAGTATCTTAATATTTTGCAGTCAATGGGTCAATCTGTTCACATTTTTGATCTTCATGGTCGGATTATTTACTGGTTAGTCTTCAATTTCCATTCAATTTGCATATTTTCCGTTCAATTTTACTTCATTTTGATAGCTGCCAGCCAGTGTTTATTAATTTGAGTGTTTTGTCCCCTTTTGACTTTTGATGAATTTTATTTGAAGTTCATTGAATTTGTAGCATGACATAGTTGGTATACATTTGAGGTTCTATAATGGTTTTGTTTGTCCTATTGCCAGTTTTTGTTTTGGGGTTCATAAACACAAACTGTTGTAGATAACCTGTATTCAATGAGTTCAAACAAACAAAATGTATAGGGCAAACTTAAGTTGGTATGGAAATGTTTGTAGTGATATGCATCTTTGTTGTTGTTTTATGATTTCAGGAATCCAATGGCGGAAACCCTGTATGGATATTCTGTGTCGGAAGCTATAGGTCAGGATGCAACTGAGCTTCTTACAGATGTCAATGAATACGATGTGGCAAATGATATTATTCAGAGGATATCCATGGGTGAGAGTTGGAAAGGACAGTTACATGCTAAGAATAAATATGGAGAGAGGTTTCTCTCGATTTCAACCAACACTCCATTTTATGATGACGATGGCAGTGTTGTAGGGATAATCTGTGTATCAAGTGATTCAAGAGCCTATCAAGACTTTCCCATGTCTGGGACAAAATCATTGGAAGCAAATTCCAGCTATAGCAGGCCTAGCAGAAGTCCTTTAAATAAATCTGGTCTTGTTCCTCAGCAGCCTTTGCAAGTCGCAATTGCCTCCAAATTTTCAACTCTGGTGAGTTCTTCATTTCTCTAAGATTCAAATGCCTTTTGGGGACAAAAGTCATTATGGGTTACACTATTTCTTTCTGCTCTAACATAAAATGATTGCTTACTAAATGAAATAGGCATCTAAGGTGTCAAACAAAGTCCGGACAAAATTACGCTCTAGTGACAACAATGTCGAACGGGAAGGTGGTAGTGGAGACAGCCAATATTCTGATCATTACTCTGACCATAGAGAGGATGGAAACTCAAGTGGAGCTAGCACTCCCAGAGGAGATGTACCACCAACTGAATTTGGTATGTATCCTCATATTTTAACTATGGAGAAGTCACAAAGAAAGCCCTCTGCAGATTCTGGTGACGAGGGAGAAGGGAAGTCTGGAATTCACAGGGCAATAACTTCAAAAGCGGAAGCTTGGATTGGTAAGAAGGGGATATCATGGCCATGGAAAGGTAACGAAAGAGATGGAGTGGATCCGAGGACCACACGTTTTGTCTGGCCCTGGTTGAATCATGATCAAGAAAATGACACGGGACATAAAAGGAGTTCAGATTATGGGGTTAAACCAGAACAGCAGGCTGGGGATGGCCACAGATCAGCTGCAAATGAGGCTTCGGGTTCTTGGTCCTCATTTAACATTAACAGCACAAGTAGTGTAAGTAGTAGTGGAAGCACAAGTAGTACTGCTATTCAGAAGGTCGATATGGAAATAGATTGCTTAGATTATGAAATATTGTGGGAAGACTTGTTGATCGGAGAGCAGATTGGCCAAGGTAATAATGTCTTCCATTTCTGTGATTATTCTCTACAAAGATATTCGTTATTTTTGTGGCATATGGAATTTGAGGCTTTCTTTCTGACTTGCAGGTTCTTGTGGCACAGTATATCATGGTCTGTGGTATGGTTCGGTATGTTATTTTCCTGATAACTTCGTCTTTAAGGGAAATCAACATCTAAACACAAGTGAATTTAAGCTAACTTCCTCAGGGAAACAATACAAACTAAAAAACAAACAAAATCCCCCTTCATGGAATGTTTGTAATGGTGTATTATTGGCACTCTAGAGCCTGTCATATTCTTTAGTTTGGGTTGCTTAGTAAATAAGAAAATAAAGGGTCATGGTATTGCATGATAATCAATAATAGTCGTCTCTTCACAGGATGTTGCAGTCAAGGTGTTCTCGAAGCAAGAGTACTCTGATGATGTGATACTCTCTTTCAGACAAGAGGTGAATTTTTGTATGGCAGTCTAGTTAATGCTGTCCAATCAAGTTTATCACATTTGTCTTGACTTGTTCTTTCTTTCTTTCACATGTGGTGATATTGTACCATAATCTGCTCTGGCTTTACTAAATGGAGTTATATCTAAATAAGTTCTATATGACACAGGTCTCACTTATGAAAAGGCTACGGCATCCAAATATAGTACTCTTTATGGGGGCTGTAACTTCACCTCAGCGCCTTTGCATTGTTACGGAATTCCTCCCACGGTTTATTTTCTGCTACTGAAAACTTATAAAGATCAATATTCATCTCTCGTGATTTAGCATCTTGCACCTCTGTATTTTGACTAATCCATCCGGCTTGATATTATTCCTGCATCTTGATTTGGGTTTGGATCCTTCCAATGCAGCGGAAGTTTGTTTCGATTGCTTCAGCGAGGCACAGCTAAACTAGATTGGAGGCGACGTATTAATATGGCTCTGGACATCGTGAGTACCTTATGCATGGGTTGTCTTGCATGTTTCACATCCCTCTTCTTGTGTTTTTGAAGGCTTACATTCCTTGGTGGTGCATATTGTTCATTTATGTGCTTCGTGCTTTTACAGGCTCGTGGTATGAATTATCTTCATCATTGCAATCCGCCTATCATCCATCGTGACCTGAAGTCCTCAAACTTGCTAGTTGACAAGAACTGGACAGTGAAGGTCTGCTAATGTTCTTTTTAAAAGTTGCAGCTAGTGTTTTCTTTGCTCATTTGAAAACAGGATAACACGTTGCTTATCTTTTTTCTCTCTCTAAATTAGGTTGGTGATTTTGGTCTGTCGCGCCTTAAACGTGAAACATACCTGACAACAAGGACAGGAAAAGGAACGGTACATAAAGTTTCATTGCCTTTATGTGGACTGTTATAGCATAAAGCATTTAGCCACTTAATGTTTGACAACCAAATGCACTGAATTGTATTACTGTTTTATAGCCGCAATGGATGGCTCCAGAGGTCCTTCGCAATGAGCCCTCAGACGAGAAGTATGTTAAATGCTCCTATGAGTTTACGATGGACTTGTTTGTTATTTTATTTGTTTTTTCCACTGCTAGATAAATCCTGAACAATATGATAAATACTAATCTCACAAAAACTGGGAAACTGTTAGGTCCGATGTATACAGCTATGGGATAATACTATGGGAACTCGTCACTGAAAAGATTCCCTGGGAAAATTTGAACTCGATGCAGGTATCTTTTTCTTTGTTTAATTTACTGCATCAGAATACTTTCCTCGTAATACATATTATGTGGATCAACTCCCTCTGGATGGCTGCATCTCATCCTAGTTGGGTTGATTGTAGCCACCAACCTGCGAGCAGAGGATGAATAAAATACTTGACTTGGGTAATTAGAATGTGGATGGTGGATAGAAGTTAACAAATCAGAATTAAGCAATTTTGGTGCATTCTCAGGTGATTGGAGCTGTGGGATTTATGAACCAACGGCTGGATATTCCAATAGATTTAGACCCACAGTGGTTGTCTATAATGGAAAGCTGCTGGCACAGGTTATATTCTGATCATTAACTTCATAAGCTGTCCATATAACGAACTAACTGTTTCTTTTATTTGATCGTCAATATATCAGACCACTAACTTTACCTTTTCTGTTTAATCTGAAAATCTGATAAAACAGTGAACCACAGCATCGGCCTACGTTTCAAGAACTTTTGGAAAAGTTTAAAGATATGCAGAGACAATACACCATTAGATTCCAGGCAAACCGAGCTGCTAATGGAGATGCAACACACAGGGTATCAGAGACTTGAACACACAAAGTATATTCATGTAAAGGTACAGAGGTCATTGATCTTTTGCTATGATCTCACTGGACTCCTCGGACAAAGAAACCTCGGTCTTTAAGCTGTGATCACCACAGTGCATGCTTTCATTAAGGCCGGCATGGAAGCGTCAGGCCTCATTTTGGAACTGAATATGTGCACAATTGTCACCAATTCCGTCGATTTTTGACTCTCGGAAATCGGTTGCCACGTTTGATCTCATAGCTAAAAGCTGCTCAAGTGGAATGCTACTGTTGGATACTGCATATGAGAATCCGTAAAAGTTCTTCTGCATCCAAGCTGCTTTAAATGTGAGGACCATGAAGAATTATGAATGTGGTTTTGCCTGACTTCTGAAAACATGTCTTAGTTGTCTTGACTGTTGATTACTTGATTGATTCATACCAACTTAGCCATTTGTCTAACCATTTTGACATTGTATTGGATATTGTCTATATATTTCCACATTTAGATATCTGTATCATTTGTTAGCAAACTACGATTTGACCTTGGATAAAAGTGAAATCAAGGTCAGGCTTGACATCTTGAAAGTTGGAAGATGTTAATTTCAATGTTAAATTTGTACATTTTCAAAGAATATCAAACTATTACTAATTGCTTCAGATCAGGGAAAGAACTGTTTTTCTTTTCTTCTGTGTGTCCTGGCAATTGAGATCATTGTTGTCAAGAATGAAAGATTAACTGTGTTTGGACCTGTATCATTTTAGTGATACGAATGCACTCTGTGGATGAGCTCTCCTCTAGGATCTCTAACGAATGGCAGCAGCAACATCACCATTCTCGCTTTCTTCTCTGGGATCTCTAAACTAAGCCAGGGACAGACTTACCACATATCCAAGAAGACTTTATATTGACCTAGTAAAATCAGAGGATCATGTTTGCTAAAATAATTGTTAAAAACGGCCTGCTTATGTGGCACCCAGTCGACCTAGTATGAGGAAACAGTTTGTGTTAGTTATGACCGTGCTGGTGCGATTAAGTAGGAGGCGTCAACTGCCTTGCACCCTTTAAAGACATCATTCACCTTGATCAAAACAAAACGAGCTAGTGTGGTACCATACATGTTTTCTGCATATCAAGATCAAGAAATATAAAGAAAGATGGCTAATAATAATTACATTGAAGAGAATAAGATTGTAATAGTTGGAGGGGGAATTTGTGGACTTGCAACTGCTCTTGCACTTCACAAGTATGCTTACACATCTTCTAGTAGTTACCTACATCTTATTCTCATCACAATGTGCAGTTATCTCTGAAAAGTTGCAATCATAAATTTTGCAGGAAGGGACTTGAGAGTGTAGTGTTGGAAAGATCTGAGACCGTAAGAACCACTGGAGCAACTATTCTTATTCTTTCCAACGGTTGGCGCGCACTAGATCAACTTGGCGTCAGTACTCAGCTTAGACAGATAGCAAATCTCATCACAGCGTATACTAGCTTATTCATTCCCTCGATGAAATTTCATGTATTGCTTAGATTCGTTAAAAAAAGAAGAAGATACATTTGATATATGCACTACTTTGCATTTTTGTTAGACTGTGTATATCATTTACTACAACTTTTCATTTGTCAGGTACCGCGATGTTTCACTCGATAATGGCAAACAAGAAGAGATACCAATAATGTAAGTTTGTGAGATGTGGTTCTCTTAACTAAAAGTTAACTGCAACATTCCACTGGCACTATGAATTGTTAGAACAAAATGCTACATGTGAATTTGAAAGAAATTGAGTTGTTTTGGTATTGCAGGAAAGAAGAACTTCGATGCTTGAAAAGGCTTGACCTTGTACAGACGTTAGCTGATAATTTACCGCGTAATACAATTCGTTTTGGATGTCACGCAGTGGCTGTTAAGCTGGATTCCTTGACATCTCAACCTATTGTGCAACTACATGATGGAACTAGCATCAAGTGTAAGGTAATTCATTTTAACATTATGTTTGGAATCTGAAGCACTTGTAGAAAGCTCTTCTTACGTTAAAAGAAGCACTATTCTAAGAAGATAGAAGCCAACCAACTCCTAAGTCAATGGGTTACAAGTTGCATGGCAATTCAAATGAAAATTTAATTTCAGTCTTAGAGGCACATTGTAACTTCAATTCAGTGCAGGTTGTAATTGGATGTGATGGAGTAAATTCAGTCGTCTCTGACTTCATTGGATTAAAAGCTACAAGGAGTTTCTCTACATGTGGAGTAAGAGGGTTCACAAACTATCCATCTGGTCATGGGTTCAGCAATGAATTTCTTCGAATTCGAAAAGACAATCTTATCTTTTGTAGAACACCAGTCAATGAGAATCGCATGTATTGGTTTGTTGGCCTTCCATGGACATCTTGTGGTAAGTTCAAACCAAATTCTTATCGTCTTTTAAAGAGATTTATTACTATTCTCAAAATGTTTCATTTCTTTATGTACCAAATAAAAACAGATTTAAAAGACTCGAGCGAACCGAATATCATCAAACAAGCAACCATTAAATCGATCATGGATTTCCCACCAGATGTTACAGAAATTGTAAAGAAAAGTGATCTTGATTCATTGACTCTTACAAACATAAGATACCGCGCACCGTGGGATATATCACTAGGAAATTTTCGAAAAGGAACGGTAATTGTAGCAGGTGATGCTATGCATGTTATGGGTCCATTCTTAGGCCAAGGTGGTTCAGCTGCTTTAGAAGATGCTATTGTTTTAGCAAGAAACTTGGCAAAAGAAATGTGCATGAGGGGGTCGGAAAGAACTGGGAAACAGATTATGCAGGTGAAGATTGGAGCAGCAATGGATCGTTTCGTGAAAGAACGGAGAATGAGGCTAGTTAAGCTGTCTTCACAGGCTTATCTCATTGGAATGCTATTAGAACCGTCATCTGGCAGATTCACAAAGTTAATGATTATTATTGCCCTAGTTGTTTTCTTCAGCAATTCAAATGGCCATGCTAAGTACAACTGCGGTCATCTCTGATCTCACAAATGTGCACAGGAGACCTAGAGAGATGCTAATTGGCAGGTTTTTACTCCTACTTCCCTACTTCTAGTTGCTTGCTTCTCAATCCCAATAGGAGTCTCATTTCAGTGGTATTCTTGAAGATCATAGCAGTCAGAAGGTTCACTACAGAAATTTGGCTTTGGCGTTTCGTCTTTGCTTTGGTTTCTGAGGAAACCAATTTCACATGTCTTACTCAAGTTTCTTGCTAATACGATGTACATAGAAGTAGCTAGAAGTGTGATACAAGCTTAATGTGCCGTTATATCTATGCCTCTATGGTACATAGCAACATGCTAAAATTGTGGCACGGCACACTGTTCTATAAGGTTGTTGACAACACGCTGATTTAGGTTGTTGTTCTCTGTCAAGCTAATCTGTAAACTTATTTAGAAAAATATATAGCCAGGATGTTGTTTTGGGCAATAGAGACAGAGCTTTGCATAACAAGCAAACCCATGCCTGCAAGAGACGGATAGAGAGGAGTCATTTGGTTTTTCATGTTCCCTAGACAGATATGATTAATTGCACGCACGTTGCTGATAAGTTAGAAAAATCATCTTACAGCATCTGTTTTATATGTTTGTTGGTTGTTGCATATGCATATGCTACACTTAGTATAATCAGAACCCAAGGCTGTCGAGATTCCAACTGTAGCAAAACGTAGTTAACATCAATAAACAACCAAGTGTGTGAATCATTACAGATCTTTCTTTCTAGTGATCCGTTCATGCACGTTGATGCATTTACACATCTGTTTATTCTTCAACGACTTGAGAGGCTAGGGGACAAACTGTTTGTCATTAATGGTTGGAACAATGCAGAGACAGCGGCAAATATAGAGGAAGTTCCACCACATGAATGTGTCCCACTCATGTACCTTGTTGCCCATGTATAAAAGGAGCTCCAGATGAACCAACTTTCATCAAAACTTAATCTTACATTAACTTGTAAATATCTTATACCTTCTTCTAAATAATTTGAAGATGTCTTCCTCAAACAAAATTGCTTACCATGCTCGCTCCATCAGTTTGCCCACCAGATCTAACCCCCTCGCTGCTGCAGTTGAGGAAAAATTATGCAATTTGAAATCTTCAGATCTCACCTCATCCATCTCCAACAACTTGGTTGCTCTTAAAGACTTGTATGAATGTGTTGAGGATTTTCTTTCTACCGAAGATGGAAAATGCTTAGACGCAGTCTTGGACAGATCTGTCATGTTACTGGATGTTTGTGGAACTATGAAGGACGTTTTGTCTCAAATGAAGCAATCTGCCCAGGATCTTCAATCATCTATCCGAAGGCGATCAAATGAATTTGACGCTTACATGTGCTCTAGAAAGAAAGCCTGCAAAGTCATCCAAAAATGCCTTTCAGAGCTTAAGAAAAACACCAACAAGAACAATGACGTTGCCACTGATGTCAGCCTCCTAACAGAAGTTGAAGCGACTACTCTTGCAGTTTTTGAATCTGTGTTGTCTTTCCTATCTGCACAAAAGCAAAGAAATTGGTCACTAGTCTCAAAGTCGACCACTAAACGTCCAGCACAACAAGCTGTTAACGAAGTAACCAAGA
>JAJJMB010009125.1:9345754-9371091 GCA_023531105.1 Papaver atlanticum | reverse complement strand
TACATACTGTATACAAAAGAAATACAAAGTAATACAAGAATCACTTTAATCGAAACAATTGTCTCAAACTTACATAGCTTTCTTATCTTTTGTGGTGGAAACACGCTTTAAGGAAGCATTGACATTTGAATGAAGGCCTTGTTCATATTTTTACATTTGGTAATTAAGGCCTTGTTCTACCTATCTTTGTTTGAATGATTAAGGAAGCATTGACATTTGACATTTATTAACATATATATGAGATTAACATGTGAAGATTTTAATGGTTGAGAAACAAGGAGACATATGTATAGCCTGATCAGCGAGTGATACGGAAATCATTCAGATAACACGTTCTCTTCACCTTGATTTCAAGGCTGTTAAGATTCTCATTGTTGAGAGTTTATGCATAATATTCATTTATTTTCTTAAATGTCAACTTAAACACTAAACAAAATCCTACTTCTGTCATGCTATACATCCATGATTAATGATTTGGTGTTTAAGAACATGGATTACGATACGTGTGCACTTATAACAATTGGCTTGAGTGTTGTGACAAGGTGGCCAGTCCTAAAATGCTAACATGTACAGAAACAGAAGTTTTAGTAACAGCTAAACAAGGCACCCGGGAGAGGGATCCAGATGAGTTATGGCTATGTTGTCGATCAGGAAACACGCTTTAACATAAGCATAATGTAGGCATATTCTTAAATCGAAAAGATGTCAATATACTTAGATTAGCAAACCAAGGCTGTCGAGATTCCAACTGTCGGTAAATGCAAGTAGATCCTTCTTGGTAGTACGTAGTCTATTAATTCATGCACGATTGATACATTTTACAACTTGTCCATCTATATAACAACCTCAGATATAAGATCGACTTGATACCTTCATTAATTAGTGGCCACGGTTTTGTCATCCTTGTTTGGAACAATGCAGAGACAGCGGCGAATATAGAGGAAGTTCAACCACATGAATACGTCCCCCAGCTGTAGCTTGTAGCTTGTGTATAAAAGGAGTACCAGTTGAACCAATAACAATCATCAAAACATAAGTTTACTTAGCTTTCTATATCTAATACCTTCTTCCTCTACCAAATAAGGCGAAAATGTCTTCCTCAAACAAAATTGCTTTCCATGTCCGCTCTATCAGTTTGCCCACCACATCTCATCCAATTGCTGCTGCAGTTGAGGAAAAATTGTGCATATTGAGATCTTCAGATCTCACCTCATCCATCTCCAACAACTTGGTTGCTCTAAAGGACTTGTATGAATGTGTTGAGGATTTTCTTTTTACCGTAGATGGAAAATGCTTAGACGCAGTCTTGGACAGATCTGTCATGTTGTTGGATGTTTGTGCAACTATTAAGGATGTTTTGCCTATGATGAAGCAATCTGCCCAGGATCTTCAATCATCCATTCGAAGGCGATCAAATGAATTTGGCGCCTACATGACCTCAAGAAAGAAAGTCTGCAAAGTCATCCAAAAATGTCTTTCAGATCTTAAGAAAAACAACAAGAACAATGATCTCGTCACCGATGTCCTAACAGAAGTTGAAGCAACTACTCTTGCAGTTTTTGAGTCTGTGCTGTCTTTCCTATCTGCACCAAAGCAAAGCAACTGGTCACTAGTCTCAAAGTTGACCACTAAACGTCCAGCACAACAAGCTGTTAACGAAGTAACCAAGATTGATGTCGCATTGAGATCCAAAGTCATTGAAGCAAAAGAAGTGCAGAAGCCATTGGCTGCCCTTGAGATGAACCTTCAAGAACTTGAAGATGGAGTAGAATCTGTCTTTCGGTGTTTGATCAAGAACCGAGTTTCACTTCTTAACATGCTGAACCAATAGATAATATTCACCTCCCATTGGCATTTTCCGCTTTTTATCAGGAAATGTCTCATGGAATTTTTACTGTACATACATACTGTATACAAAAGAAATACAAAGTAATACAAGAATCACTTTGATCGAAACAATTGTCTCAAATTTACATCATTGTCTTATCTTTTGTGGTGTTTGTGCATATTTTTACATTTGGTAATTATGTGTATCATTATTAAAGCATATACGTATCACTCGGTAATTAAGGCCTTGAATGATTAAGGAAGCATTACATGAGATGAACATGTGAAGATTCTAATGGTTGAGAAAAAAGGGGACAATATGTATATCAGCGAGGGACGGATTTCACCTTGATTTCAAGGCTGTCAAGATTCTAATTGTTGAGAGAGTTTATGCATCATTCATTTATTATCTTAATTGTCAACTTCGAAACAAACTCTGACTACTTCCTCATGCTATACATGATTTGGTGTTTAAGAACAAGTATGAACATTCTGGGCTGTCCTTTTCTACCTACTGATAATATTGGCAACGTTCATAAATTCTTCTGAAACATTTACTGCGAACAGCTGAACCAATCTGTGTATCTCGTTTGGCTGAGTGGTTTAAAAGCTTGGCTACCCAAAAGTTCATTCATTATCATTTTTTTCCATGAACTTCAAGGGAGGTGTCATAGGAGAGAGAGCAATCCCAGAGAAGTTATAAGCAAGGTAATCAACGGCGATGGTTACAGGGCATATGGTGAAGCTTAGGTTGGTTATAGAAAACTATTTTGCTCGATAATGCAAGGAACAGACCCTAGAGGCAGATAGATTAAAGGAAGCTAAATCTTGTTCTGTTAAAAAAAAAGTGATTGGCTGAAGAAAATTCAGAAGAGAGGTGAAGAGAAAACAATGCCACAGAAGAAGCAATACTGTTTGATCGCAGTCTTAAGAGTGACGTCTTTAGTGCTGTCCTCCCTCCACTGGGCATTAACGAAACTGGGTTGTTCTGGGGGGTGAAAGATGCTTGATGGGGGTTGTAGTAAAAACAAGTATCAGTTCCATGTTAAATTGATGTGATATCGAACACTTAGAACCAAATATTTCTTGGTTACTACAGTTGGTTCAAGAGAAAAAGATAGATACTTGGATAATTTTCACTTACAGAAAACGTAACAGGGACAAGGACCATGAACATAAAAGCAGTACAGTTGATAATAAAATTGGAGGTGAAAATTACCCCCGAAGTACAATATAGAGCCTATCTTGGAAGTTATGCTCTGTCTTCTAGAAGGTATGATCAACTGTATTTTCACCTGTCTCATTCAATTAGATTCCAATGAAATTTCAAGAAATCTAATTTATGCATGCTACTCCATATTTGCTAGCGAAGCAGGTGACGTACAGCAGCAACAGCATCACCTTTGTGTTCCCGCAATGTTCTCTCTGCAACCTTTTTGTCCATCTATTTAGGCATTGAAAAATAGGTAAACATCAGCACTCAAGTGGATATCAAGTTTGATTTTCCTGATTGATATGGTGGCAAGTAGTAAGATAATGCAAGAAGATGGAAACACATTCAAACCTCTAGCTCGTTGGCAATGATGTCTATATCACCGGCATTTATCTTTACAGCAGCCAATTCTTTCTCTCTGCATAAACAATAAAACATTTGATTAAAAGACATTTACATAAACAAAGATAAACTTGAATTTTCATGATGTCTAGTCCTTCCCTGAAAAAGATCTATTATTGGCTCTAGGCTCTAGAGAACTGATTCAGAACTAGACTTAAAAAAATGAATCGAAGTGCCTGACCAATAACTAGTACATATTAAGTGCCATGGGCTACCCCCAACGTGAATAATACCACACAAGTCATATGCTACTTACTGCATGCTCAAGATTTAGGCTCCTTATATAGCAGTAAGTTGTTAAACCGCTAGAGATTTTTTACAGATCTAAAGGCCATCTGTATCTGTTGATATTGCAGAAATGCATTGCTCAATGAGAACATGGGAGTTCATGATGTATCTACTTAACTCGTCTGATTCGTAAGTAACAGAAGTGTCCTTTCTCATTGAAAGGTGAGAAAATTTTGAAGGATATTCCTAACTCTGATATCAACAGGGATTGAACCCGGTCTAACACCAGATTCCACCAACTGAGTTACCACAGGTTGTGTACAATAAAGGAGTCATCACAAAGCAGATTTTTTTTTAAGCCAGAGTTACTTCATATAACACAACAAGAGGATCTTTTAAGGACACGTGAACGAAATTTGAAAGCTTTCACTATCTCCACAAATGATGAAATACATATATCACATAAAAGAATTGTAAGTACATTACATAAAAGAAATTTGAAAGCTTGATTCATGAAAAAATAAACTCATATGACAGAAAAAGTATAGTGTCTCCGAATATTGTGTTCCAGTCAAGCAGTAGGCAACTTAAGATTCCCATCACAAATTAATACTTCTTACAAAACCCACACTCATAGACCTCTCATTATGTTGGAATCTCATTTTGGCATTCTATACAGCATAGTCTTCCAAGTACCAACAAAAATTACTTTACTGAAAATGGGTTGTTCCTCTATTGCTTAATCCATCAAGCATCAATGTCTACTTAGCGCATTCGAGGTACATTAAGAGATAGCAAACTGATCTCAAGAAGTCTAATTCACCAAATTTCTTATTACTTAACATATTACATAAGTAATATAATCCACAACTCACCAATTACATCCTATCCTCTTAAGTTACTCAAAATATTTCATGTTCCTAATCAAAAGTTAAGAATCCAAACCTCAATTTCATTGCATTCAAATCAGCTTCTGAAGATGCAGCAATCGACGCCATAGCCTACATGTACACCATAAAAGCATGAGCAAAACCACTAAGCATACAACAACAAAAAACAGCACTCTTTAAAGAGGGGAAATTCTATAGATACCATCAAAAATAACAGTAAAACAAACAAAGGGTTTGTGTAAATCATAAAACTAAAGATGGGTTTTAGTTCATAGATAAAGAGAGATACAGAATCACCTCTTGGACTCGGGATATATCGAGTTGACGATCTTCGACATGATCAGTGAGCTTGTCAAGGGCTTTACTCTGTTGCTGTAAATCCTTTGAGTCTTCTACGAGTCTATCAATCCCTTCATCTACAACCTCCATCTTCTCGCTCTTTTTTTTTCTCTCTCGAAGTCTGAATGGCTAAACCCTTGTTGGAAAATCTAGGGCACCTTCTATTTCAGAATTCAGAGTTGTATATTGATTTTGACGGTCTGGATCCCCTTCCTACATAGTAACCGGATCAGGACCAAACCCATATCATACTATAACTTTGTGGATACAGTGTTGGGTTTCCAAATTTAAAATATTAATTTGCCTGTCTGGCCCGGCCATTAACAAAATTTTAGGGAAATGCTAGACCCATCGAAACAAAAAAACCGAGGATTGCAGGACGAGTGAGAGATTGAACGAATACAATGTTGCGTTCTCAGCATCGGGATGAGGAAGGAAAGGAGTGGGCCCCATCATCCCTCTCACACGGTGCACTATTCGGGTTTTGTTTTCGGTCAATTAATAGTTTCTGATATTTTATACTTTTCTGTCACTAAAACAAATTTGATTCAAGTTTTTTTTTTTGATTAATCTGTGATGATAATAGACTTGGAAGAATTTTAATAACATCATGATATAGATTTGGTTTCTTTATTTTGAGGTGTAGATACCTAAAATAGGTAAGGTCACCTGAGATGAGCTTTAGGATGCAGTGTGAGTTGCGCAAGGTTGATGATGAAAAACCCCTCGCCTAAGTATGGACATAATGATGAGTCGAATTCATCCGTCGATTTTCGTAACCTCCACCGACTATTCTTTTTAGACGTCAGAAATACAATTGGGTATCCTCACACGTGTCGTAGACAGCCAGAACATAACACTGATTGATATCCCCAATTTGTGTGACTGAATCAGCCTTTGTGTAAGACTTGTTGGAAAGATAGCAATACTCTTTGTTGCCGGTGTTGCTTGAAATAAAGGAATACTCCTTAATTTATACATTGTGATATATGTAGAGCACGATAGGACATGAGATAACAACGGGATCATGCGTGAGACACGAGAGAAGTTGAGCGTCAGCCTAATATGGTCCGCCATGCATGGCTTGTAGATGGTGGGTTCTCCTTTGCAGGTCCTTTTGACAAGAGTGTAGAACTCAGTAGATTGTGTATATTCTTTTTACGTGTTTGAACGGGTTTGTACGGCTCAGGTTCATGGTGCCAGTTGTGGGCATGTTTATGAGACTGGGGATGAGGCTCATGCCTCATGGAAGGGCTTGTGCGGGAGGATTAGACATGTGCCATAGTATAAAACTTGTGCATGAGTCACGTGTTTGTACGAGACTCTGGTGAGCTCATGTGGCTATGATGTCATAGAGTCAGCTGTGGACATTCCCATGAGGCTCAGCTTAATGAAGTCAGTCGTGGACATGCTCGTGATAATAAGGGGGAGGCTTTTCAGTATGCTTGAGGTTTGTTAGTACACCTTACACGAAATTAAGGAGCATGTGACGTGACTGGTATGGATGTTACTAGGAGTCTGTCGTGAAGCTCATGCGGGTGAGGCTCATGGAATCTGGTACCCTAAATCCGTATAGTTGAGCTTGAAGTCTTACTCTTTACAGCAGAATGTGAATCATGTTTGATTCATGCTCGTGAGAAGTCTCGCTTATGAGGCTTAGGATCAAGTCTCCCTCATGAGGCCCATGCTCGAGTCTCGCTCATGAGGCCATACTCGAGTCTCGCTCATGTGGTTTAGGACTGGGTCGCGCCCATGAAAGAGTGAATGTGACTTAAGTAGTTATTGAATTGAAGTGACTCTTTCCCCCCTGATTTTTGTCTGTTACAATATCACCATCTACATGAGGGATTTAACTTATCACAATTAGGAATTAATCGTGTTAATTGGTGCAATGGCAAGGGTGCCAAACACACCATAATTTTTTCGATATCAACCTATGTAGACTCACTTTGTATAATCTTATCGTAACAATAATAAACTGAAGATTATTTCAACAAGGCGATCTTAGTACTAGTCAAAGTTTTAATTGAATCAATTATGGGATCTTTACCAAGATATGATTAACGTACAAGTGTATTTACTTCAATTGTAGAACTAAACAAAATAATACGGGGGTGAAGTAAATAGCACGGACACACAAGATTTTTTTATCGAGAAAAATTGCTAGGCAGAAAAACGCAGGACCTAGTCCAGTTTAAATACTCTCATAATTAAGTCGTTATACAAATTGACTACCGCAAATTCTTATAGTTGAGACCAAGTAAATACACATTCTCTACTCAATATCCTTGCGCCTACAACCAATCTAGCTAACGCAAGTGAATTCCAAGATATGTGCACTATCTTGAGTTTCTTCACCACTGTGAAGTCTTCTGTACTCAAGTCCTTTGGATCTCTACCCTAATTAGCAGAGTATTAAATTTGTTCCAGTAGCCAACTCACTTATCAATCGCCCAAATCAATCCTTAGATCAGCGATATAGCAAAGTAAAAGATCTTCCAGTTATATCAGTAAAAAAAATTGGTCAAAAGATCAAAGAAAGACAAAGATAATTGAAATAATCAACCTTGATAAACGAGATTTATCCAAGAAAAATAATACAACTAGATAGTTTGTTCGATCTTCTACAAGTCATAATTGCTTGTAGATCCCATAGAATTAAGTTCGCAAGAAGTAACACAAAGATCAGAACCAACAAGAAAAGTCTTCAAATCTTCAATATTTATTTAACTGTTCCACTATTGATCAAACACACAAAACAGAGTCTGTTATAACGTTGATTGGTCAACAGTTCTATCCCAAAGATCTTGAATATCACTAGATCTCCAATAGCTTAATCTTCAATCAAACTTAAGTGGCCTTATATCAAAAGAGAATGATCATAGAATAAACAAGTTTGATCTATCCAAAATAATTATACCGTTAGTTCTTAATCAAAAAAATAGTCAAAGAAAACTAAAAAACAATGTGATTTCTTAGTTTCGCACCGACCTTTTGAAGACAATGTGAAACTAAAAGTAAATTAAGTTGTTTAAATGTTTTCATATGTTTTTCTTTTAATTTTTAAATTAAAAAATAAATAGTTACTAATGAAACTTTTTTTTTTTTAGTTTTTTTTTATAAAGAATAACAAAATTATTCAATAAAATCGTACAGAACTTTTGTTGGTAGCCTAGCAACAAGCTGAGCACCAACACCCTTCTGGATAGCAATACCTAATCTATAGAAAATAAATTTACTACACCACTACTAACATCATTACTAACTAGACAATTCTTCAATCTCTTAAAAAAAAACACAGTATCATCACCAAGCTCCCCCAACGTGGTAAATGCTAGGACACCCAAACCATAACCATGCGAAACACACTGATCCAAGTATTTGTTAAGTTTGCGTAAAAAAGCATTTGAAATAGCTTGGCCCGGGACAAAATCACGGATACCTTCACTTGTGAAGGGTGAGACTCTTGTAACATCCATACAAACATCTTGGCCATTCTACCAATTAAGAACAAGAATATCAGTCGGGCGCAAGTCTCTATTATCATCAGACAAAAACCCAAGAGCTGCTTCTTTATGCGCGGGCACACCATCTTTGTAACAGAGCGTGGTCACCAAATATATCCATAGGTCTATTATAACTTGAACATAGGCCACCTTCGACAAACAAGGGAATGCCAAGACGATAATAAACAACAACTCGAAATTGTCTTGGTCCAAGGAATTGATTCAGACCACTAATGGGTACAGCCAACAGGTAATCTTGAGCGTGCTTAAATCGATTGCACTGCCATAAAATGGAATCTCTTGCAGATATTGAAAATTGGTTTGGGATTTGCTTTTTAACTGCGTCAAAATAAATAACTGCCAAGGAGTGCATAGAAGGGGGGGGGAGTATCATCAACACAATAATTAGAATGCAACCCACATACCTGGGTGAAGTTCTAAAGAGCCGACTGATAAGCAGAACCTTTGTATGAAGAGAATAAATTACCAAGAATCGCCTTTTGCACCGAAACTGTCTGACTCTGAGAAGCCAGGTAACAATAGTTACGGGTGTCTGCCATAGTGTAAATGCCAAAGCCACCTTCCTTGATGGGAAGAGTAGCAATACGCTATTGCAAAGGTCCAAAACCCGCCCCATCCCCTGTGACCATAAGTCTCAAGTACTGAAATAAATGATCATCAAATAGTTCAGTGGCATTTTGTAAAGAAGCAGGGTTGGTGGTGCGCATAGCGAAGTACAATCTGGACACACCGGTGCAGTTATGAAGTAATAACATCTCACTCTGAGGGTCCTTGAGTTTTTTGATGGCGGACATTAGATGGATGGTCTTGTGAACCCGATCCAACGCCATGTCACTAATAAAGTTCAAATCTATACTCACAGCCGCCCCCCCCCCCCCCCAAGAGTTTAACACCATTAGTTGGTCTGCCGATATCTCGAGGAAAAACATCTTCATCAAAACTTCTAGGATCAACGGTCGGCCAGAAAACCTCTGTTTTCTTTATATTAAGATGTAAACCTCTACTCGGGCCTTCAGACTCAATAATACTATGAGCTTTAGCCACCTCAAGAGTGTCTTCAATAATAGTCCCATCGTCAAGGTACCAGGCATGCAAATCAAGTTTGCACTGAGATGCAATGGTTTTCACAAGCGGATGGAGTGTCAAGGAAAACAACAGCGGACCGAGAGGGTCCCCTTGTTGAACACCAAGAGATGAGAACAAAGTATATTGATCATAATAAAGTCTAGCAGGCCTACTATAGCAAAATTCCACCCAACGTGAAATACCTGGACAATGGAGTCGAACTTTCTTAATAAGGTGAGACCGGCTTACCATATTGAAAGCGTTGGAGAAGTCAACAAGCAACATTGACATACATGCGGACCGACCTTTCAACTCCAGCAAACCATTTACAGCATGTAAAATACCCTCACCTCCAACAGGCACACCAACTCCAAATTGATGATCTCCCAAGTAAGAAGTCATAGCCTTACCAACAGAGAAAGCAACAATCTTAGAGACCAATCTGCGCCAAATGGTACCAACAGCTATCGGCCTAAGACCACCACCCGGCTTCAATTATGGTGTTAGGGGCGCACTAGCTATGAACTCGCCTAAACCACTGGGACATTTACCTGCCAGCCATAAATTGACACCCCTGTAATTGAAGCTAACAACTCATCCACTACTGCTGATGCCGTACCACTCAATGCATCCATTAAATGTTGCGCACGAAAACCATCTCGACCGCAAGAAGTCCCTCTGGAGAAACTCTTGATGGCACCAAAAACTGCCTTAGAATCAACCATAATAGAGTCAGCACTAACCGATTCTGACGGAATAAAAGGGAGTGGGGCTGTTGGATGTTTCAGCTGCAACTCAGCCAATGTGGATTCATTGCGAGGAGCCACACCACTGGAACACAACACCCGAATCGCAGCTGAAAAATGTCCACAACTCATCTTCTTCCTACATGCATTCAAGTTAGCAACATCTTGCTTCTTCTTAAGCGGCTGTTTACGCGGCAAAGGGACAGGGTCTTGAATCAGTTTACGAACCATAGCGCAACCATTACCATCCTTCCAATCAGAGAGTGCTTGGTTAATGGCCCTAACTTAAAGCTTACGTCTCATACCAGACTTCTCCTCTGCAGAGCACTTAGGTCTATAGACCTGCAATGTGGCGATAGGAAGAAGGAGAAGTCTTATCCAGGCTGAACAATTATCCGGGCTGGACAGAACTTTTTCGAGGAAGAACTTAAGAGTTCTCGAAAATGCAAGTTTGCATTGGTGCGGAATGCATGAGACAGTAGAAAATTGTCTCTGAAATGCTAAATGAAGCAGCTCCAAAGAGAATACATCCTCACCTGCAACAATCTCCTGAAATGCAGTGACATCCGGCGCAACATCAACAGCAGGCAAAACAGAAAACTCCATAGGCTTGGACAGACCGTAAATAACAGTAGTTGTACCATCAGCAGGTCCGGCAATGACTTCACCATAAACAGAACCCCCTTTCCCCTTACAGGGGATCTTCCAAGCATGCAAATGCATGCATTTGCAGCAGATCCACATACGAAGATGCCGAAGAACCTTCTCCCAGGCCCGGTAAACCCCATCATCGTTAGAAATAAGTTCCCTGCAAAACACCCTGTTGTCGTCATTGGAAAAGTGTTTTCCCTGCAAATGTTGTAGAAAATATCCCTTAACATATCCCCCCCCCCCCATTTACACCATCGCAGCAGCCATGAAAACCCTTAAAGGGACATTGACAGACATCATTACCAGCCAAGGAAGAAGACGATGTAACAGCAAACAATGCAGCAGTCTGAGACCTAGAGGATGAAGAGCATGAACCATTTTCAACCGGAGAAACAACAGACAAATCTGAAGACGTAGCAGGAGAAATCTGAGTCCGAGAGGTTGAAAACCTGGTGCGTCTAGGCATAATGAAGAATAAAAACCCTAAAAAGGAAAAATAATTAAAATAACTTTATTTTAATTAATTAGTTAATTTACTTTATTAACTAATTAGTTAATTTATTTTATTTTTTATAAATTAAAATAACTTTTCAAGCCTTTAAATAAATTAACTTACTGTTAATGGTCAATATATGACATGGGTATTCAGACATTTGTCATAAATGGCCTAAAGGCACATAAATGCCCATTACATAGCCAGTTACATCTAGCTATGGTGATCCTAAGCAGGTTACTTAACATAATTTAGTTGCATTCTTATAAATATATTGATCTTAGATTGTGTTATCACTTACAAAACTTTTATATTCTCACAACACGTGAATTTTTTTTAAATAATTGTATTCCATATTCCACTAATATGAATAAGTAGCCTAAGCCAATAAAAAGTCTCCAGTATCAACCAAATATATTTACCCATTGATTCTACTTAAAGAAACCACAAATAGTGGGATGAAAAACTTGTAGCCTTTCCAATTTTCTTTATCATCCAATATTGAATGGGATGATTTTTATTAATAGCCTACGCCAAAAAAAAAAATCGGAAATTGAATAGGTTCACGAAAAATAGAATGAACCACCTATAATGACTAGAGACCTATAAAAATCGAGTAGTATATGTTCCTTTCGTACCTTCATATTCTTCTCAAACTCATGATCTAGGTAGAGTTTTAATACATGCAACACCAACAACAATAACACATGAGAATTTAAGTGAGGTGCGAACAGATAAATATTCCTATTCAATGAATTGGTCAATGTATAAACAACCTAATTTAATAAGTCTGGAGATGTTGTTGGAAGTCATATATGGGTTTTGTGGTGGGCTCATATCGACAAAAAATATAACATTGATATTAATAAATTATTTAATTCGATTTAATTACAATTAGTTTATAATGATATTTTATCAAAATGATAAATAGCTATGAGAGGTGATGAGATGATGGATGATATCACTTGTTAATGGATCCAGATGAAACATCAATAACACGAAGAACATCCCAATAAATAAATAAATAAATAGTTTTCGCTAAAAACATGATCGAGGGAAGTCTTATCATGCCTAATCATGTAGTTTTTTGTAATTTTTATTTTTAGATTTGGAACGTTAGACAGGCATCCGAACTATACACATACAAGGTGTAATTTGTCCTCGCTTTGAGACCAATTATGAACATCTTAGAGATTGATTCAAACTTATAGTTTCTTCCGATGATTGTAGTTCATTTAATGGTGTTTTCATAAAATTAATATTCGTTCACTTTAGATCATTATTGAACGAGTTATGATTGATCATTATTGAACGAGTTATGATTGATTGAATGTATAATTAATGTGTTTAAATGTTTTTAGATGTTTTTTTTTCAAATTATAAAATAAATTAGTTATAGTTAGTTAATTTACTTTATTTTTTTGTAAATTAAAATAACTTTTCAAGCCTGTAAATAAATTAACTTATTTTTAATGGTCAATATATGACATGGGTACTCAAAACAATGCCATAAATGTCCTAAAAGCAAATAAATGCCTAGTTACATCTAGCTATGGTGATCCTAAGCATGCTAATTAATTTAGTCCGGTTGCATTCTTATAAAGATATATTGATCTTAGGTTGTGTTACCACTAAAAAACTTTTATATTCTTACGTGAGTTTTTTTTAAATAAATGTATTCAATATCCCACCAATAGATAGGATTAAAAATATAACAATGATATTATAAATTTATTTAATCTGATCTAATTAAATAATTTAATGTTCATCCAAACTAACTGTCTCCTCCCTAGTACCAACAGACACAACACTATTGATTTCCAGTCTACTAAGTCAAGTCTCGGACTAGGTTAGAATTTTGTAGTTGAGCATCAGAGATCACCCTCGAAGATATTTGGAGAACTCCTTGTTGATGATGGATTTATGACGAAGGTCATATTCGTAAAATCACATCGAAAATTATGTATCTCTGATCAGTATCGGAATCATAAGAAATTTATATCTTCACAAGGAGTGAATCGCAGTTCTGTAATATCATGACAATAATAATATATGACGGCGATATTACGGTTTCTGAGGCAAAAAAATTATTATTCCATATATTTCATGATTAAAGCTGAAAGACTCGGCACATTTGTTGAATTTAGAATTCATCTCTGATGTCTGATTTAACCCACAATCATATATGATGTTGATCACATCATACCTAAAGGATCCTATACATGCGGCATGCTAGTGCAGAGTAATCAATTAATTAGTTCTAGTGTTGTATTCATCAGTTGAATTCCTTGAGAAAATATGCTAATCAAACCCTAATATTCACATACTTAGATCCTTGGCTTTCTCAGCTGAATTCCATAGAATAGTAATGGATATTCACCTTTCAGGCATTTGAGGCACCCCCGAGCAAGAGGCGTGGGTGTATTTAGTAATAATGCTCAAAGGAACATCAAAAAACATGGAAGAACTAGGATCATAAGTCTGATCAATGAAGGAAAGGGAAGAGAGAGAAAAAATAATAATAAAATAATAAAGGAACCGTGAGGGTAGGCCCACACGGCTACCTGGCCGGCCATGCTGCCGGTTTTAGCCGGCCCTCCCCTCTTTTCCGTATTTTATTATTATTATTATTATTATTTTAGGGTTTTTCTTTTTCAAGGTTTCATCTTTCGATCAAGTCACCCTCTTGAGACCCATGCTCGAGTCTCGCTCATGAGGCCATACTCGAGTTTCGCTCATGTAGTTTAGGACTGGGTCGGGCCCATGAAAGAGTGAATGTGACTTAAGTAGTTATTGAATTGAAGTGACTCTTTCGCCCGTGATTTTTGTCTGTTACAAAATCACCATCTACATAAGGGATTTAACTGATTACAATTAGGAATTAATCGTGTTAATTGGTGCAATGGCAAGGGTGCCAAATATACCATAATTTTTTCGATATCCACCTATGCAGACTCACTTTGTATAATCTTATCGTAACAATAATAAACTGAAGATTATTTCAACAAGGCGATCTTAGTACTAGTCAAAGTTTTAATTGAATCAACTATGGGATCTTTACCAGGATATGATTAATGTACAAGTGTATTGACTTCAATTGTAGAACTAAACAAAATAATGCGGGAGTGAAGTAAATAGCACAGACATACAAGACTTTGTTAACGAGAAAATTGCTAGGCAGAAAAAAGCAGGACCTAGTCCAGTTTGAATACTCTCATAATTAAGTCGTTATACAAATTGACTACCGCAAATTCGTATAGTTGAGACCAAGTAAATACACATTCTCTACTCAATATCCTTGCGCCTACAACCAATCTGGCTAACGCAAGTGAATTCCAAGATATGTGCACTATCTTGAGTTTCTTCACCGCTGTGAAGTCTTCTGTACTCAAGTCCTTTGGATCTCTACCCTAATTAGCATAGTATTAAATTTGTTCCAGTAGCCAACTCACTTATCAATCGCCCAAATCAATCCTTAGATCAGCGATATAGCAAAGTAAAAGATCTTCCAGTTATATCAGTAAAAAAAATTGGTCAAAAGATCAAAGAAAGACAAAGATAATCGAAATAATCAACCTTTATAAACGAGATTTATCCAAGAAAAATAACATAACTAGATAGTTCGATCTTCTACAAAACGAGTTCACATACCTTAATACATTAAGAATCCAGGGACTTCAGTTCGCAAATGAACCTGAGTTCATGAGTATAGACAATATTTTGCATACAGAGTATGTGAACAAGTTGTCATACTTACCTATTTTAGAACCTAACCACTGAGTTCGCAAACTGAGTTCGCGAACTACCGTTTCAGACCTTGCCTAGTCTTGCCGTTCGCAAACAATGTTCGCAAACCATAGTTCCGGACCTATCACGGATAAATTCGTTCGCAAACACAGTTCGGAAACAAGAGTTCCGGACCTGAACTTGTACTTCACAATTCACATACTGGGTACGCATACTGTGTTGTATCCAGACATTGGTAGTAGTTCTAAAACTTTCATTAATCAATTTGAAACATCCTTAGAAGAAAACAATGGTAATCTTACACATATCATTAGCTTCAAGTAATTTTCAAATGATTATTTGATCAATATGTAACATCCCAAGATAACATCAAATGATTGTCTCACACAAATCATGTAAGATGTACAAGGTAATTTTCACATGATCATCTTGACTTAATATTTAGTTTCCAACAAATGAATAGACTTACGATTGATATATAAGTTTTAATCTCCATATACCTTTTGTCGTTGAAGTTCCTCCAAGCTCTTCAGTAGATCTTCCTCTTCAATTAGTGAACGCCGTGAAGTCTAAAGCTCAACTACATACTTCTATCCTAATCCGAGACATAGCTATAAGTAGACTAGAAATCAAAATATAGTTTTGATCAACTAAACTTGACAAACAAGCTTGAGATAGCAACGCTTGCGAGTTCGACCGATCAGTACTCTAACAGAACATATTAGCTCGAAAGGAATTTCACATCCATCAACGAAGCCGTTAATTTTGTCTTGCGTCAAATGAATTTATTTATGATTAATCAAAAGGACTTGAAGTACTCTTAAAATGAGTAATGATTATTATTATAACTATCGAACCAGAATTATCTATTATAATACAATACAATATAAACCATAAGAGTTTCTCGTACTGTTTTCATATGTACATCAAAACTAATTGCAACCTACAAAACTAGAACAATATACTAACCCAAATATTGGATTATATTTATCCCACTAGATAGGCGGAATCCTGACTCCAAAATGACTTTTGAAATATATACCCTTATCTATGATGTATGAGTAATTGTATTAAGAATAAGACAAATGGTAAAAACAGGAGGAAGAAACACAGATATATATAAAAACCAAACAATGTTTAAAGACTAAGAGATTTTACCTTTAACGTCTATATATGAGGGACAGAGGAAGTATTAGATTATCACTAATCAAAATAATATACATAGTAATCCGCTACACTTGACGATTATTGTTTTGGAAAATGAATCCATATCCATATTTTTCTAGATTACAACATGAAAATGCAAAGCGACAAAGCAGTACCTGGTTAACCAAGGCCATAACAAATTGGTGAATAGGGCCCAAAATGAGCTCGAGTTGGTTAACAAAGGCTATCTAATTTGTGGATCCGTCCGTATCATCTAAATCCATCTGTATTTTCATAATCCCGATTTAGATTTGTGAATTTCCGGCCTAAAACAAATTATATGCGTATTTATGAATTACTGAACTATAAGGTCCGTACAATAATTTGCCATGTCATCACCAAATTACAATTTTCTACCACATTTCTAACTTTTAAAATCTTAGTTACATCAATGTTATTCCTTTAGATCCTAAAAGCATAGTATCTAAGGCGGGATTATGTTAAAAAAAAAAAATTACAGGTTAATGTATGTCAAATTGGTATCGCTAAAACGAGTTATACATGTACACATGTCGTTCTGAATCACGAATTGTTGACTGAATACTGGACCGGATTTACATTCTTCCCAATGTAGTTAATATCAGATATCGATTTGCCTCTGCTAGGACCGATACACTGGTACAACTTTGTGTCGGGGAGATTATAGTTGAAATATCAGTGCAATATCGGTTCCAAATTTTATGCCTATAATTTTTATAACAGACATTTTTTCACACATTTTCTGTTAAGATATAATAAATACATTCAAAATTTTTTTAAAAAGAAATGAATATTCATTCAAAACACAAGAGCCGTCATACGAAGTTCAAACTGGAAAAAGAAGTGTAACTTCGACAACTTTAAAGTTCACTATCTAAATGATAATTGAACAAGGATATTATAATTTTAATCATAATCGTTTAACTCATTGAAGATATCATCATCTTCAGTAACTCCATTAGTTCCATCAAGTATTCCTCAATTAGCTAGATGAGATTGACAAGAATAAATCCATTGATTCTTGTCGATGATATTGAGAAGAAGAACGCAATTGTTAATACTAAAATTCCTTTTACTAATTTCCTTCAGCGGAGATCAGTTTTTGTCGTCTAAACAACTAAAATTCCTTTAATTTTTTACTGAGATTTAATAACTTATTCATTCCCTTTACTTAAAAGAACTAACTATCCTCAATATTAAATAAAATTTCTAAAATATCCTCAAATCAAAAAATATGGTTGACTCCTATCGGCCGAGATTATAGGCGATATAATGGTTTTCGTCTCTCTCAAGCTCCGAAACCGATGATATCGCCAATATATCGGCCGTATCGGCCAAGATTGACCACATTGATTCCGTCAAAACGAATAATACTTGTACGTTTGCATCGGGAGCTTTCCCCATACTCCGAATTGCTAACTAGGGGGTGAACTACATGGTTCTCACACACTTATCTGAATCCATATGAGAAGCCAAAACTAAATATTCACCGTCCAAAATGTTTCTAAATCCGTATGACTCGCCTTGGGACCAAGGTCTACCGCAAAAAAATTTAGGGTTTTATCTAAAACCCCGAAATGTTTACTCACTTCACTATACGCTCTCTCGTATCTCTGATCAGACATATGAGAGGTTTATCCAATGATTAATAAAAAGTATTTTGGAATAATTTTAGTTTTGTAACAATGATTATCAATATTAATAATTGGCTGCTGTTAGAGCATAGCTTAGTTGAACTCACCAAGCGTTAGTATGTCAAGTTTGGTTGTCATATTTTAGTATCAAAACTCATCTAGAGTCGCTTGATTAAATACTAGTGTCAACTTCATTTAGGTTAGACTAGAAAGTTTAGGAATGTTGAGACATACAAGTATTGCTCCGAAGACCTGAAGAATGATAAGAAGTAACGAACTATAACGACGACATCATCCTTCCACTTGAGGTTAGTAATATTGACTTGAGCTTGTTTCATTCCTGATGTATCTTTCAAGTCGTGTTATATTGAAAACATAACTGCGAAGCTGTATATATTGTATATAATACTCTAGTGATGAGACATGATCATAATAGTATGATCATAGTATTTAGGAACTAGACTACGAAGTATAACGCTTATCATTTGAACTTCGTAGATATGACATCGACATAATCTTGTATATATTTTTTATGATTATGTGTATGGGTAATGGTGAAGATTTTATCCTAGGAAACAATGTTTTACATTTTTTTAAAGGAAGTACATTCATGAACTTATTTCATGAATCGAAAAGGAAATCAATAAATTTATTGGTCCGGCTATTCATTGTATATTCTTTGGATGATCAATTTGTGTGAGTTGGTGGAACCGATCTTAACTCAGGTTATGTATCTTGGTATAACTGATCACAATACCTAGACTTATGATTTGGTATAACCGGTCTTGGTAATTGGTGTAATCTATCCTAAGTAATCACCATGAGATGGTATGATCGATCCTTTTAATTGGTGTGACCGATTCTGGTAATTGGTGTGACCGATCATAAGTGTGTGTGACCGATCCTAGTGACTGGTGTGACCAATCACAAGTAGATACCATGTTTAGGTAGAACCGATCCTAGTAATTGGTATAACTGATCTGAACCCATGTATGTGATTTGGTAGGACCGATCACATCTAACCATTGTGACTTGGTATTACCGATCACATAGTAGTCTTGGAATACTATTAGAACCAATTCTAAACTTGTTTGGAAGTGTCGTAGAACCGATTCCAAGAATCAAATCCATGTAAATACGAAATAAGGATTTGCAGTGAAAAGATGTCAACATACTTTGAACACGAGCAGTAACTCTTATCATTTATTGTTCAAAGATATTCCTTGGTACTCAAGGTGATCCTGTTCCGAAATAAATTAAGAATCTTTTAATTTAGGTTTTTTGTTTTATATGCTTTAATTATAAGCAATTAATGCATAGCTCTAGAGAATAAAAATTAGTAATGTGCATTTACTAATTGGAGATTTTCTATGAGAGATTTCGGAAATATTGGAAAAGCATATATTGGAATAAGGAAAACCGAATTTGGGCATTCATTGCATATCTTGAGAATATTTTCGGTTTTGGAAATTCCTTGGTGTCCAAACATCCTTGGTCTATAAATACCTAAGTTTGCATTTCTAGCAAACTATCCTATGAGCCAGGCAAACTTCATTTCTTGTTGTTTCTGGTGGAGCCGTCTAATCGGAGAGGAAAGTATCCTAATTAGGTGAAATCTCTTACGACCGTTCGTTTAAAGACTTCTATGGGATCAAGAAGCTCTACGAGTACCGCTGGTGGGAAACTAGATAATTGCAGTGTTATTAGTTTTCGATTTGATTTGATTGACTAACGGTTGTTGAAACTTTGATTGCACCTAGTTTGTGTATGCTTGGGAATCTTCTCTTCTGATATAAGATTCACTCAGACTAGATAAAAGTATCCACGGGATCCTTGGAACTGTTGTCAGATCTAAAGACATCTTGTGATAATCCATTGTTAACATACACCGTTCTGTGTATGATTGATCACAAGAGATTCAAGTGATGTTGTGAAGGTATTTGAAGGCAATATAAGATTTGAAGACGAGGAAGAATTCTTATTAGTTTTCGTATCTTGTGGATTTAGTGCACAAACCTTGATCGGTTGGGATCCAACTAGAATCGATTTATCTTTGATAGATCTGATTGATTAGTTGCGTGAGATCGACATTCTCTATATTTCTCTTTGAGATCTATATTGATTGAGTACGAATCTAGACTTAACTATTCGGTAGTTATTGTATATATTTATCTAACCAGACAAAGGAGTTTATTAGATTAAACATAAGATCCTTTGTCAACAACTCATCATAATTTTTTAGCAAAGATAGATTAGAGTGGTTACCAAACAGATTCTTCCTTTGCTGTTTGGAATACGATCCAAAGGACTTGCTATTCACGTGCGTGACTCTAGAAGTCGAAGGCGCAGGGATACTGAGGAAACTAAGTAGCTAGGGGTAGTCTGCTTGGTCTCAAATATACGAAGTTGGTATTAGATTTTGTATAACGGCTGAATTCTGAGAGTATTCAAAACTGGACTAGGTCCCGAGGGTTTTCTACATTTGCGGTTTCCTCGTTAACAAAATCTTGTTGTGTCTTTTATTTATTTTTCCGCATTATAATTGTTATTATAATTAAGTAAACTACACAAGTACGTTAACTCCGTAATACTTAATAGTGATCCTATAGAGTTTCAGTTATTATCGAACATATTATCAAGTACACACTTTGTTATCATATCGTCTCTATCGTGTATCCATAGTCAATCACATAAGTGATCTTGTTGTTGTATTGTATCGATCTCGTATCCATAGACGATCACACGAAGTGTGAACCGAATTGTCGTATTGTCTCGACTCTGTCCATAGACGATCACATTCGGAAGAGGACTTATAGGTTGATAAATAAACGATTGTGGTGTATTTGTTATTGTCCTGCATCTTCTTATTTTTTATAAACTATAAATGAATATTTATACCAATAGTTGGTTGGTGCTGGATTGAATTCAATCTTTTAGTGTGTATGTTTATGCTAACAGATCCGCTCCTCTCGCTGCAGGAAATAACTAGTTCTTTGTATCCTTTTGACAAAAGTGAATCAGTTCTCAGTATGCTCAAACTAAAAGTACTTCACTTTTAATAAATCATTTGATGATTTGCCTTATCATTTAGTTGTAGTACATACTTAGTGGAGTTGCTTCTTTCTTACGCTTATATCTTTCCAATTTGTAAGCGGAAGATTGCCACCCTGTTTAATCTCAAAACATGGAGCTTGCAACAAATAAGTATTTTTTAGATATATATTTCGTCTCCCTTGGGCAGTTTATGTACTAAATTACCTAGTGCTTGCTGCCTTTTACATTGTTTATTTTCTTTTTCAAAAAAATGTTGAGATTGCTCATGATAATTGTTCTCTTGTGCTGGTGGATAACAATATAATGTCCCCTGCAGGAGTCCTTGCTGTCAAGGTATGGGCAGCAAATTGAATATCCATTCATCTATTTTAAGTAATTTGTAGACTTCATATTATTACCTTGGCAAGCTAGTCCAGGATCAGAAGGATGAAAACTTGTGTTTTTTTTTCATGTACAGGTTATACATATTTATGGAAAGCTTTCACCCCCTAGTTGTAAGATTTCTAACCCTCGAATGCACCTTTTATATTAATTATTCAGTATGCATATAAGTCTATTTATACTTTGGATGGATAAAATAGCCAATACACAACGAGTTGCATGTATCCCATAAGTGCCTTATGGGTAAACATATATTCAAACTTGCACAAATCTGATTGTTCTTGGGTTTCTCACGATCTTTATTCAAGTACTATGTAGTCGTGGTACCCTTCCTCTTTAGGCCATCATAACACTGGAATAGTAACACCTTTAATCTACATAACTTTTTTTTTTTCTTTCAGTGATGGTCGTATCTCTTCTTATTTACTTACTTTCCTCTGATTTTTTTTAGATGGGAAGTTCACTCAACAAGGCTATATTTTGCTAGCATGAACAAGTAGGATTGATCAGCTAGGTGCAAAAAGTAAAGAAGAGAGGTTTGAGAGCAACAACTGTAAATGGATCAACTCAAGGTGGTTACACAGGAGGTCTTTGGAGTGATGGTGTTATTCTATTTCAGTTTAGGTAATATTTCGATATTCATATCTGCTTGATAGTATTTCAATATTCATGTTTGCTTACTGTATATGCTTTCTGAAAGATGGTAAAACCAGTTGTAAGAATGCTGCTAATTACATGCAATTGAAACATATTTAACTTCCTTTTTTGTTTCAAGAGCATAGTAGTGGAATGGAGAAGCAATATGATTTGGTTCTTAGGGAGTAGACATCTCTTTGCAGGTGCAATTCAACAAGGTATGTGCATCACTAGTGTGACTGTTAAAGTTTTATTCTCCAACGCATAAAATTTATAGAGACAAATAGGATTTGGTTCTTATGGAGCAGACATATTGCAGAGAGTTTCTCTCTGTTTTTCTCTCATACAAAGATAATGTTAATTGCTTCAGTAGATAGCCACAGTATGTGTTCTCCTCAAGATTGCATGTACAATGTCATTTTTTTCTTTTTTTGTATCTTTCTTGTCATATTTAATGACAGTTGGAACACTTAAGATGTGTCGATAAACTATCCTGGCAAAACAAATGACTGACCATTAAAGCAATGATAAAAGCAAAAGGCTTTGAGATTTAATGGTTATGATAAATTCTGCAGGTAATATCCAATTTTGTAAATGGCCAATCAACGCTTGTGTCAAGATAGCTGGATTGCAGTTGATGTCGATATTAGAAGAACAATTGAACATCCCTGGTCATCAGTATGTGGAATGCTTGTGAAAGGTAAGGAATAGATTTCACCCTTACCTATGTTTTCATGAAGTTATAACAGCTTGTCAGCTTGTCTTTTTATGTTGGTTTTATTGATTTGTAAACTTATTTTTGCTGCAGGTACTCTATTATTAAGTGTGGGCTCAGTTCTGAAAAAGCGGGGTTCTAACAACCTCACCCAATATTTCGATTGGCAATCTGTATGGACTAATCCAATATACTTACAAGAGAATCAACTAGACAGTTAGACTCAATCTTATAAAAAGTATATCAAAGAGTTATATCAAAGATTTCGGTCTGGAATGTAATTGAACCCTAATCAATCTCACACTGATTCAAGGTACAGTCGTGCTCCTTACTCTCTGATCCCAACGGGATACTACGCACTTTATTCACTTAGCTGATCTTACCCACAACTAAGAGTTACTACGACCCAAATTCGAAAACTTGATACACAAATCTGTATCACACAGAAAAGTCTATTGAATAGATAAATATGTCTCCCACAGATATACCTACGAGTTTTGTTCCGTCTTTTGATAAATCAAGGTGAACAGGAACCAATTGATAACATGGACTTATATTCCCGAAGAACAGCCTAGAATTATCAATCACCTCACAATAATCTTAATCGATTAACGAAAGAAGATATTGTGGAATCACAGACGATGAGACGAAGGTGTTTGTGACTACTATCTTGCCTATCGGAGATATAAATCTCAAGCCAATCTTACGATTGTACTCAATCACGATAGATACAATAAGATCAGATCACGCAACTACAGAGAAAATAGTTGGGTCTGGCTTCACAATCCCAATGAAGTCTTTAAATCGTTAACCTACAGGGTTTCGTGAAAAACCTAAGGTTAAAGGAGAATCGACTCTAGCTTATACAACTAGTATCACACATGAGGTATGGGGATTAGGTTTCCCAGTTGCTAGAGTTATCCTTTATATAGTCTCCAAATCAGGGTTTGCAATCTAAGTTACCTTGGTAACAAAGCATTCAATATTCACCGTTAGATGAAAACCTGATTAGATTCAAGCTAATATCTTTCAACCGTTAGATCGAACTTAGCTTGTTATACACAAATGAAATGTAACTCATTTAGGTTTGAGTAACCGTACCTAAATGTGTACACTTAGTTGGTTCAACAATAGTTAACCAATGGTTAGCCATATGAGCACTTTCATATCAACCTTATTCATCTTCATCATAACTAGTTCAAATGACTCAAATGAACTAGTTAGATAGATGTTCAATTGCATAGATCTTATAGAAGTATACAAGACACAATCGAAACAAAATTGGTTTTGATTCACTCGAATCGATTCATGAACATTATAGCCATGGTTTGCAAAGATTGCATTCCTTATTATATAAATGTTTTAGTTCATGAACAAACTGATTTTAGAAAGTAACCTACTTAAGTATGAAAATGGGTACGCGTACTTAAGTAATCGGATTGAGTTTGTTTTTCACTTTAAAACTCCAGTAGAAATTCATGGACGTGAACTTTCCACCGGTACATGTTCTAAACTACGCGTACTGGCGGATACTTACCCGGATTTCCAACAACCGCCACTACGCGTACGGGTACGCATAATTTAGGTTCCCTGTTTTGGACTTTTACACAAATGTGAGAACACACTATGTTTATATCCAAAGATGGTTACATGTTCTAAACTCTCATTTCAATCATTGAAACTTTCTTAGAGGATGTTATATAGTTGTTATTCACAAACTATTTTTCATCAAAGCGATTTTCAAGTTATTAAAATAATCAACATGACTTTCGTCACGAGTAAAGATGAACTTGGCCAAAGCGAAAGCTTACCAACACATATTTCGATAAATAGATAAGCGAGATAAACTCGGCTCGAAATAGCAAATGTGTATAATCGAAGACAATATAGCAATACGACCTTTGTCTCAAAATATGAGATAGAATAGATAGACTTTTCAGTGATAGATAAGTTCAAGTCTCCACTTACCTTTTGTTGATGAAGTTCCACAAGTTCCTTGAGTAGTTCTTCGTCTTCAATCGATGAACGTCGTGGAGTCTAAGGCTCAACTACACTTACTATCCTAATCCGAGACTTAGCTATAAGTAGACTAGAAATCAAGACTTATAGTTTTGGTAACTAAACTTGACAAACAAGCTTGAGATAGCAACGCTTGCGAGTTCGACCGAGCAGTGATCTAACAATATCCCCCTTTGTCAATTTTAGTTACAAAACTATCAATACATATGGAATATAAAATAAATAAACTTTGTAGCTTCTCATCCAAATGCTTGATCTCCTTGGTTCTTCAATATTATTCGAAATCTTCGTCACTTCCAAGTACTCCAATGATTCTAAAGGTATTCAATTCAGCATCATCGTTGTTGAAGATCCGTAGCCATAACAATGAGAAAACAATGGCTCTCAATCATTGTTATACAGTGTCATAGTATTATTACACAGCATCAAAGTTCAATTGTATCACAACTTCGACAACAATACTATGGTGATATGTATCACTCCCCCTTAGTCAATACTTCATCTCACATGAAAACCACTCCCCCTTACATAATGATCCGAAAACCATATGTATTTTTAGTGTGAACTACACATTAATTCTCCCCA
>JAJJMB010009125.1:9265405-9318868 GCA_023531105.1 Papaver atlanticum | reverse complement strand
TTTGAGAATCTACCTTGGCAAAAATAGAGTCCATGTTTATATTTCTTAAGCTAAAATTGTTGAGAATAAATAAGTGAACCTTATGTTATGAAGATTGGCTAAATCCTTAGTCCCAGTACCTCTTGCACCAATTGTAATATTATTGTATATTTTTATTAAATTTAAAAACTTGAATCTTCACAAGTCTCAACGAACCTTTTACTGCAACAAACTTCAAAATTACATCAGTGATTGATCACAAGAGATTCAAGTTGTTTGTGTGCAGGTGTTTATTGAAGATCTAAGAAGATTTGAAGACAAAAAAGATTTCTTATTTGAGTTCATAATCTTTGGTGTGCACAAAACTTGATCGGCTAGGGATCCAACTATAATCGGTTTATCTTTGTGATAACCTTGATTGATTAGTTGAGTAGATCGGCATTAATACAATTCTTTGTGATTCCAAGTATTGATTGCATAGTATAGACAATTACTTTGGTAGTTGTTGATAGATATATCTAAGAACCTGACAAAGGAGTTTATTGGGATAAACGGGAGAGCCTTTTGTCAAACTCATATCACTTGTTTGAAAAGAGTTGTTACCGAACAGATTTGTTGTTCCTTTACTGTTTGGAGTATGAACCAAAGGAATTGTTCCAAGTGCGTGACTTATTACAAGTTGGAGGCGTAGGGATACAGACGGAACTAGGTGAACTATAGGTTTAGTTGCTTGGTCTCAACTATACGAAGTTGGTTTAGATTTTGTATAGCGGCTTAATCCTGAGAGTATTCAATTCTGGACAAGGTCCCGGGGTTTTTCTGCATTTGCGGTTTCCTCGTTAACAAAATCTTGTTGTGTCTTTTACTTTTCTATTTTCGCAATTAAAATTATTTTTATTATAATTAGAAGTAAAATACACAAACGTTAATTCCTATTTACTTGATAGGAATCCTATTGTGTTTGGTTAAGTCTGAACCTATTATCAAGTAATCATACTTCGATGTTGTATTGTCTTGATCTTGTATCCATAGTCAATCACACAAGTTATCTTGTTGTCGTATTGTCTCGATCTCGTATCCATAGACGATCACACGAAGTGTGAACCGATTAGTTGTATTGTCTCGACTCAGTCCATATACAATCACTTTCGGAGAAAGGACTTATAGGTGGAAAAGTTTTAGATTGAGGTATGTTTGGGTACCCTCGTCTTTTCAATTGGTATCAGAGCAGGCAAACACGAAAAGATCTAACAATCTGTGTTTGGTGCGATCCAACCTATAGGAAATTGAATCTTATGTTTGATTCAGTTAACGTTATGCAAGAGTATGAATACTCAAAAGTTGAAGATGTTACCACTTCGTTAACTCATGATCCAGGAGTTACGAAAATCAAGAGTACATCTGAGTTTATCTCTGATGAAAAAGAAGACGCTGATAAAGAGTTGATAAAAATCCTAAAGCCCATTAAATATTTGTCTACAAGAATGCTAATATTAAAGACAGAGTAAAATCTTCTTAAACGTGAGATCAGGGATAAAGACATTCAACTAGATAGTCTAGCCAAAGAGAATATGGATCTCACTGTCAAATTAGAAGCTCTTGGTAAAAATATTACTCAAGATAAAGAGACCCATCCTATGACTCTGATGCTGTTGTAATTTCTTCTGATGAAGAAACCAAAGGTCCTTGCTCGACTTTGAGAGATTGTGATAACAAAACGTGGTGGATCACATCTGAAACAGATCATAATGATGGTAGTTTGTCTAACTACATCAAGTCAGAAGAGGATGGGAAAACAGCTTCTACATCTACTGATGATCAATCGAAATCTTGTCCGAAGGAAACTTTGAACCGATTCTGTGATCGTGATCCTAAGGAATACAAATTTCAGTCACTTGACAGGAAACTTATACTTCTTCAAAATACGGTGGTAAAAATATTGAAAGAAGTTTCTTGTCTTAAAAAACTGATAGATCATTCCTCAGTAGAAAGACAGAATATACCACAACCCAACAAGGTCAACTCAAAAGAATCAGAGGTAAGAGTTTACAATCGCTTCTGGAAAAAGGTTCCTCCTCACCCATATCGAAACAATTCTTGTTTTGATGAAGAACAATTCCAGAAGAAAGGGAAAGATAGAATCTCTGCCAATGGAAATAATCATGAATTTCCGATAATTGTTTCAGACAATCATACTGATGTGCATCATAAGGAAATCCTTAGAATGAGAAAATCCTATGAAAATCTCATTGACAGAATTAAGAGAGATTTATCTATCTCTGAAAATTCTCTCATCAGTATATCTTCTCCACATGATCATATCTCTAGAGTAAGAAAAGATCATTATCTTAGGAGAAAATATTTAGGGAAGAAATTCCCAAAGAGAAACATGAACTATATTTCTGATACTCGTTGTAAGCTAGAAAAAGCTTACCCCGATACAACTTAGTTGTATCGAATTTGTCCACTCTCATCCTCTTTCGTGCTCTTAATTACGGATGGGAAAAGCACAATAAACCGAGAGCACATTTTTCTGTGTGTATTTGTTTATCAAAAATTCTGTGACATTTTATGGTTGACTGCGAAATCATATCTGTCCAAAATTTATTCATGTTTATCATGATCTTCCAAAAATAGGTTTTATTTAGAAATTTCGAATTTTAATAAACCTTCCAGCATGAGAAGTTCGGACAAAGGAAACTGAATATATTCTTTTAATATTTTCGGAATTTCCTGATATTTTGGGTCCAAGAGTTGTCTCTTCTTAAAGAGAAACTATCTCTTGCTTGTATTCTGAAACCCTGATCAATCCTTATTTAAATAACCGAGCATGCCTTCAATAACTTGCAGTGTCACAAAGGCTAATAAAGAGGAATCTCAAAAGGTTTAGGATTGTCAAGGAATCAATACAGAAAGGAAGAAGAAAAACATATCAAAAAACATGTCTGATTATGATTCAGATAGTTCGAATGGATCTCAAAATGAGTCATGTCTGTTGGCTTACAACCTTCAAGATCCAACCGAAACCAAGTGGATTCGTTCTGATAGAATGATTCACTATATCCAAGGTTTTGAAGAACTGAGAACCAATCTCATTATGACTGTTCAACATCAAGATTGGCTAAAAGAAAGAATTGATGAAACAAGAAGTGTTCTTGCTGAACTCAAGGTTCTAATTGAAGAACTTGAAAAACAGGAAGTGGTTGCAGACAAGTCTCTTGAGACATGCTTCAAAATTTTGAGTACTGATGAAATCTCAGTAAACAATAAGAGCACCATTAGAGATTAAGATACATGCTGTAATTCTTAATTCAGGAAAATAGACATTAGTTTTTGATTTCTTTCAATAATTTTATAAGGTCTATTTTGAATAAAACTATCTTTTATTTATGAATAAAATTATTATTTTATAATTTTTCTTGTGATAGTTTTCTATTACATAGCCTGTGCTTGAATGCTTTATATTATTGCTATGTACGTGTTAAGGGATGTTTGATTTCGGTTTTCTTAGCCTTAATATTCGATCTCATATGATGTGAACCCTTATGGTTTGGGTGACTTTTTGGTTTAGCAGGATTAAGTTCTAGCCCATGTTGGTAGGCTTTATCAAAGGATCATAAGGGGTTCTGATTGAAACTAATATGTGAAAAAGTCACAATATGTTGAATCGTTTTTTGGTTTAGCATAAAATAATATGTGTTTCGGGGTTTCAACTTTTGCATCGCATTAGTTAAAACTGGTTTTCAACCTTTCTCTGGTAAAGGTTGCTCTTTGTTGTTGTTCTTTTGTTTTGGCGGGAGGACGACAACACAACGGGGGAGAGTTCTATGTGAACTTGCGCTTAATGATATATCTTTCTGGGGAAAAGAGGATGCGGAACTTGAGGTAAAATTTTTGTTAGTTAATCATTTTCCTGTTTAAGGAAAGCCTGATTTTATTGCATACATTTTGCTTTTGCTTAACAAAATTTTGGTACAATTGATGTTTATTCCATTATTTGTGTATGGATGTGTTTGTGATTCAATTGTTTCCGGTTAAGAAAAACTATTGTTATCTTGCTTTATTGTTTGGTATCAATTGTTTAGGCTTACGAAATTATGGTGCAATTGTGGTACTATAATGTCTATGTTTGTTTCAATTGCTTCCGGTTGAGGTAAATAATTATGCAAGTTGATTTATTTGGTTTGTATGAATTGTTTATGGTTTAACAAAGAGGTTTCCGGGATAAGTTGTTTAGTCCAATTGGATTCCGGATAAGAGAAACTAAGTTAATTCTGATCATAGTTAGACTTATCAAAGTGGAGGTTTTGGTTATTCAAGTCTAATCGAATGCCTTAGCAAGAAATGCTAGTTAACTAACCTAGTACTTGTCTTTTTTAAAAGTGAAAGGTCTAAGTTATTATTTGAATAATTAGAACCTGATGAGAAAAATAGAGTTAATTATGATCTTTATTTTGGTCTTATCGAACAAGCGATTGTATTTGTACAATCGGTTTAGCAAAAGAACTAAGGTGCTTAGTTAATTTTTGATTTGCTAAACTATTAGGGAAAATTTCTTCGGGTAATTGTTTCCTTGGTAACATATCAAAACAAAATTACTTTGTAGTTTCGGTTTTGATATTGGTTATCTAAAATGGTGTGTGGAACCCTCGTGCTTAACTCTTATAGGTTTTGCAAGTCTTTTAGATTTGTAAGATCCTTTCGGTTTGTCATTTATTTGCTCGTACCTTTGTCATTTTGTGACAAAAAGGGGGAGAAATATATGGAGTAAACAAGTGATTTGGTATCACTAAGGAAAGGAAAATGGTGCTTAAATAACGAAAGAGTAAAGCATAGACTAAGGGGGGGTAACATATCATATTGATACTTGTGGTTATCTTAACTACAAAGGGAATAACAAAGACGTGCGGATTGAAAATCTACCTATCTTACCTTTAGGGGGAGTATTAGCTTTGTTATTATAATGTCAACATCGGCATTTATGGATTGAATGTATACAGGTTATTGTGCCGTTGAAACTTGGAATCAAGCGTATGTGTAATGAATTCTTGTAATTTGTTTATCCATATGATGTAAGAGTTTTATCACTAAAATTGACAAAGGGGGAGGTTGTTAGAGCATAGCTCGGTTGAACCCACCAAGCATTGGTATGTCAAGTTTGGTTGTCATATTTTAGTGAATCAAAACTCATTTAAAGAGTCGCTTGATTATTTACTAGAGTCAACTTCGTATAGGTTAGCTAGAAAGTTACTAGGATATGATACTTATAAGTATTATGTGAAGACTTGAAGAAGTAAAGAGCTACAACGACGACATCATCCTTCCTCTTGAGGTTAGTAATATTTGACTTGAACTGTTTCATTCCTAACGTATCTTTCAAGTCGTGCATATTGAAAACATAACTGCAAAGCTGTGAATGATTATACTCTAGTTAGACATAGTATTAAGGAATTATAATACGAAGTATAACTTCTATATTTTGAACTTCGTATATAAGACATTGACATAATCGTATGAATGCTACTATGATTATGTATGGGTATGGGTGAAGATTTCTTCCTAGTAAACAATGTTTTACATTCGTTTAAAGGAAGTACAATTCATAAACTTGTTTTATGAATCGAAAGGGAAATCTCTAGGCTTATTGGTATTGTTATTCATTGCAAATCTTTGGATTACCAATATGTGTGTTTAGTATAACCGTTCATAACTTTTCTATGTTTCTTGGTAAAACTATTCACAAGGCCTGACTTTTGTATTGGCATGACTTTTATTAGTGAAACCGATCTTAAGTAATCACCTGAGATGGTATGATCGATATTTTGTAATTGGTATGACCAACTCTAGACATTGGGGAACCGATCCTAGTAAGAGGTGCAACCGATCACAAGTATTTGGAATCGATCCTTGTAAGAGGTGCAACAAGTCTTAGTAATTGGTAACCGATCCTATGACTTGTGCAACCGATTACAGGTTAAATACCATAAATATGTGGTAACCGATCCTAGTACCTAGTCAACCAATTTTTGGTAACTAGTGTGACTGATCCTAGTACCCACATGGAGGTACAACCGAAACTTGTTTTGGTAGAACCGTTAAACCCATGATTGGTGATTTGATAGGATAATCAATCACATAGTTCTTGGAAGTCAGATGAACCAATTCTAAACTTGTTTGGAAGTGTGGCAATATGAAAAAGGATTTACAAAGTAAAGATGTAGACATACTTTGAACATGTGCAGTAATTATTATATTTTATTGTTCAAAGATATTCCTTAATAACTAAAGGAGAATCCCGGATCGAAATAAATTGAGAATCTTTTAATTAAGGTTTTTAGTTTTATATGCTTTTAATTTCCAGCAATTAAAATGCATATCTTTAGAAAATAAAATTGGTAATATGCATTTACTAATTGGAGATTTTCTACTGAGATTTTGGTCAATATTTGGACAAAGCATTTCCAGGAATTATGAAAACCGAATTTGGAAATATATTGCATATCTTAAGAATATTTTCGTTTTTGGAAATTCCTTGTTGTCCAAACTTCCTTGGTCTATAAATATTGAAGTTTGCATTTCAAGCAAACTAATCCTTAGAGCCAGCAAAACTACCTAGCTGTGTTGTTACTAGTGGAGCCGTCTATTCGGAGAGGAAAGTACCATAATTAGGCGAAATCTTTTACAACCGCTCGTTTTAAAGACTTCTTTGGGATTGAGAAGCTCTACGAGTACCGTTGGTGGGAAACTAGATAATTGCGGTTTATTATTAGTTTTCGATTGATTTGATTGACTAACGGTTGTTGAACTTTGATTGCACCTAGTCTGTTTATGCTTGAGAATCTTCTCTTCTGATATAAGATTCACTCAAACTAGATCGAAGTATCAACGAGGATCTTTAGACTATTTGTAGATCTAAAGACGTCTTGTGATAATCCATTGTTAACAGACTCCGTTCTGTATGTGATTGATCACAAGAGATTCAAGTTGTTTGTGTGCAGGTGTTTATTGAAGATCTAAGAAGATTTGAAGACAAAAAAGATTTCTTATTTGAGTTCATAATCTTTGGTGTGAACAAAACTTGATCGGCTATGGATCCAACTATAATCGGTTTATCTTTGTGATAACCTTGATTGATTAGTTGAGTAGATCGGCATCAATACAATTCTTTGTGATTCAAAGTATTGATTGCATAGTCTAGACAATTACTTTGGTAGTTGTTGATAGATAGATCTAAGAACCTGACAAAGGAGTTTATTGGGATACACATATATGACCTGTATATATCAACACCATAAACTCATAATTACTGTTTCTATCGAATGCTCAATTGTGGATAGAGAAGGTATGAGTAAAGAAGAGAAAAATCTCCCTGAAGATTTCAAATAGTCATATAATTACCGAGAGGTCATGTTCTTAGTTCATGTGATTCCTCACCCTTCATAAGATTGAGCACAAAGGTGAGCATGCACATTCCAACACAACTAGGTTGTGTTTATTTGAGATTTGTCTTCTTTGTCACAAGGGACTAAGACAGAATCACTCTTAACCTCTTGCTTGGTTTGCTTACTCTTGTTCCATCTCTTGTTTTTCTTCTTTTACTTGTGATGAAGAGTGTCAATATCACAACGTCCATTCGTACAAGACACTTTAGACAACAAGATGTCTTTCCTTAGTCTTTTAATAAGACTCTCAAAAATATTGTTACCAACAGTTATCAATTGAGTGTCATTCTTGTGACTAACTTTTCGTCCCTTTTTTATCCATGGAGGACTTCGGGACCTATTTGTAGATGGGTTTCGCAGGTTTGGCTTTCTCCTTCATACCATCAGGATTATTGCCCTTTTGGATATTTTGCGAAACGACCTTTCTCCAATTTGGAACATCATATCTTGTCTTTGCATTTACAAAGTCATATCTCTTTCTATATTTCGGGTATTTTATGAGATGACCTTGTCGAGCGATAGGAAAAATTTGAACTATCATTATAATAATTATTTTGCTTAGACTTAGGACAATAACGATCTGAGTTCTTTCGGGGAGCAAACTTAGCCAATTCGTTTGATACAAAAGAAAGTGCATCTTGCATCTTACGAACTTTGCATCTCCATTGCAAGTGTCCTTTATTACCACAAAATCCTTTGGCCTATACGGACTAGTCTTTGCTTGGCCTTGGCCTTGCAACACGAGTTTGACTTTAGTTACTTGTTCTGACGATGATGAACTTACGATCAGTGCTTGATCCTTTCGATCCACAAATGAGTTGCAGCATTAGTGGTCTAGCATTATGTCGTTCATATCATCTATTTGCGAGGTGATTGCGACATCATGGTAAATCATATCATATGGTTCGGTAATGCGATACAAGAGATGATTGTTTTCGTACTTGATAAGGTATATTGCAATCCATTTTTTGGATGCTCATACTCTCTATCAATCCATTCGACATAGGCATGCACCAATTGCGAATTGGGCATTGCCAGGAAAGGAAACTAAGTCGGTATGCAAATTAGGGGAGCTGGCATAAAACAGTTGTATCATAGGGATGATGCAAGGCAAGTATGGCATGAGCCTGACTGATGCACCCTTGACAAGAGAAAGATCGGTACATGCTCCCAGCTCAATGCCAAAACAAAGTAAGGAAGCTGGAGAATAGGCTTGCAATCGCCTATATGTAAGTCCAAAACATCCCATATGCCTGGACAAGACTAGGAAGTTAGCGGTGGATGTTGCATGCATCAATATTAGCCTTTACGACCTTGCACCATTCGCAGAACAAGAATAAGTTAGAACGATGTGGAGGCTGTCATGCTTGCAAAGCATGCTTTCAAAGACAAATAAACGTGTACTTGATTTGCAAGATATCCATATTACTAGTCCTAATATACACCCTAATCCTGATATACACCCTACCCAAAACTCAAGCCAGTTTTGATGATTCGCCTTGCCTTTTGTCAAGGGGAAATGCAAATCGATTAATCATACCACAACTGGCATAGGCAATGAAATGAAAAGGTCACAAGAAAAATTAAAAGGAGTTAGCAGCTAGTTAATCGAGTCAAAGAAGAGAAAAGAAACGCAAAGCCACTGGTGATTTATTTTTCTTCGAGAGTTCCAAATTCAGGGTTGATTTGATTGTACAAAATTGACAAAATACATTTGCTTTGGCTGAGTGCAAGCAATGATTGGCAACTGAAATAACATAAAATGGAGAAATCTATTAGAAAGAAAAGTGTGCTCGAAGGAGAGTAGTGGGAAGTGAAAAGCACGATTGAGATGGAGGAACACTATGCATGAACCACGAGTGTCTCTAATTACAGGTAAATGAAAGCAAGTACATGCCAGATATCCACATTTTCAGATTTGATAGATAAAAAAAAAAAAAAGCAAAGGCGTGCCCATTTACTCTCCCTTGTTTTTTCCTTCTCAATCAATATAATCATCATATGGGTAGTTGAAACTTAGGAAGGAAATAAAACCACCCTAGTTCTTAAGAATCTTAACCCCTTTAAGTCCCATCATGCAAACAATCAATCACTACTTGACTCGAACTTGACTAGAGCAATAACATTTATAAAGTGCATGATTTGAAACCTTCTTTTTTTCTTTCTTTGGAGGAAATTAGTCACCGCTCATGGACTTGAACTATCCACCGAAAGATTGCCATCTAATGAATATGTAGCTGTTGCTTCTTGGGACCCATATCATTGGAAAGCTTGTTGAGCTTGAAACATGATCAGTTCGGTATGAGTCAAGGACTCGAGGGGATATATGTAGTCACGCTTCCTTCCACTTTGCATGAGGAGCCAAGGACTAATAATTGACCCTTCCTGTTAAAAGGAGATATCATTTCAATTAGATCTTTGAAATTTAGTTCAAAATTAGAAAGGAGAATTGATGTGCATTATAACTTGTGATGTTTCAACCTTACTGTGATTCATTAAATGTATAAGGATCGGTTCTTCATTTGTTCCCCTAAGAGCATCTCCAACAGTGGGTGCTAAAAGTCTTATGTGGAATTTTTATTTAGATCCTTATTTATGTATGTGGCACAAATAGTAATGCTTTGCTCATGGACTATCTCCAATGGTGTGGGGTCTTATTTTTAAGATTTGTTGTTTGATAATGATAAAATTGATTCCATCTTTTCTATTGGTCTATAACAATTTATTTAAAAATAAAAAAATTTATATAGTTAAAATGATGATGTGGAGGTCATTCCCAAGGTCTAAATAAGACCTTCTCCAAGACCTTCATATTTATTTTGACACCCTTCCTATTTAATAAGACCCACTGTTGGAGATGAATTTAATGTAAATGAGGGTCTAAAATCCTATGTGTCATAAAAAAAAAAAACTTTCACCCTCTGTTGGAGATGCTCTAATGAAAAGGAAGCCGGCGACCGAAGCCCCTGTGAACGGCCGCAATAACTATAGCTCACCCTTGGGCGATCATGACCCTTTGTCCTTTAGTTGGCCATCGTAACAAAACTTTGGTATATGATTGCTGGTGCTGCCAGAATCTAAATCTTCTAGAATTATTCTACATTCCAACTGGGTTGTTAGGGTGGGAATTTGTTGTTAATGGTGTCATTAATATAATTAAGTTAAAACCGCCATGAAATATGAATATTTATGATCTTGATATGGTAATTAGAACCTTTTCATTACAATGTCGTGACAAAAAAATGTACTATACATTATTCATGTTACATCAAAAGTAAGTGAAAAAAAATAAAAAATAAAATCTTTCATTTTCATTATCTATTTTTATATGATTAGGATTTGATTTACAGCATAAAAACAAAATTGTCATATGATATGAGGGCACATAAGAATCATAATTTAGATCTTGATTGATTGAAACAAGTTGAGATCTACTTTTTTGGATCCATTCCCTGCAGTCCTTTTTCTGTCCTTTTTATTTTGAATAGTTTAGGTTCATTGTATCCACCATTAATCACATTTTCAAGGTTACTGTTTAAATATTGTTAACAAGAAAATATCTTAAAAATTTGTAGGAAGTGTGGCTTGCAATTGCTAGTAGGTTCTAGAAGAGCCGTTTAGCAAACCTTGTCTTTTGTTTCTAGTTTTCTTATTTTAGATTTTAGAAATGGTTAGTATGCCAGTACTGCCAGCCAGGTATTGTTAAACTCGAATCGCTGACTTTAAATATATCATCAGTTGTTTTGCTAATGACATGATTTTCATTTGAGATTCACTATTGCTATTCCAAAAGGGTTAATCATCATCTCCATTAAGGTGGCTTGCTGTCTTCTTGGTTATCCATATAGAATTATTGTTACGGATTATTACATTGGCGGGAGGGGACTATTTAACCAGTCACCTTCCAGGAATCCAGTTGTCTTTTAGAAGCACCCTTAGCTAAGACGTCTGCCACAAAAATGGCCTCATTTCACTGGTGATTGAAAGTAGCATTCTCAATGATATTGCATATGATATGCAATTTTCGTTCATTGTCGCATTTATTATTTTTCATTTTCTTAACCATTTGTGAAGCTAGAATACAAATCATATACTGTTAGCAAGACAGCTGCAAAACTCACTCGATTGAGAATTTTTCCCTCCTTAATGATTGGCGCCCAATTTTTCAACATGTTATTATTGGCGTTTGATGAAGCTAAAAGAACCAAGTAAAAATGTTAAAACAGCCCTACCAAAGATTTGTACGAGTCACATTAAGGATCTAAAGTTAGAAAAAGAAACCCTTAAATCAGATTCTTTTTGGGCGTGTCTTGAGCATTTGTGTGATATCTAAACAAGATTGTTGAGGATTAACTAAAATTAAGATAGCCATAATTAGGGGTTTTAGAGAAGGAATGCACATATGAAATCTTAGCAAAGATTTTAAGAATAAAGAACCTCAAGAAGGGGGACTCATAAGAAGAAGGGGATTGGACTATAATTGTCATCTTTCCACCATCACAAAAATCAAATCTATACCATAAGTAAAGGAAATCTTTCTAAGTTTGTTCAATAGATCTTGATCAACTAAAAAACACGGATGTGATTTTATTTAGTTGAATTTTTTGTGTGCAAAAATATAACTATACCAAAACCAAGAAAGAAATCAACTTGCATTCACACAACATTGTGCCTGTAATAGAGTAAAGTGGTTGATGATGTCATTATAGTACAATGATAAAATTATTGGGTAATAATATCAGTGAGCCGAGTTCGAAACTCATCGACACCAGATTCACCACCCAAAAAAAAGTGGTTGCCAAAACGAAAAATCATCACTAAATTTTAACCCACCCTCTTTAGATGGAAGGTAGCAGCAGCACCGGCAACTTTTACTATAATTTTGAGGTCTTTGTCCAACTTACTGGTTAGATCACAAGATTGCTATGGGGGTGTCTCGAATTACAAGTGGATGTACTATATTCATGCAGAACAAAACTATTATAACCACAAGATTACTAGATAGGTACACTCCATTACAGTCTTGCAGATCGCGAGCACTCTCAACCATTTTCAGAAGGGAGGTGATATCCGCTAGACTACACAGTGGTCTCTAAAAGAATAACTTGCTTGACCTCTTGAATTTCTGTCTTCTTCTCATACAGTTAAATGCCTTTTCCAAAACAAATTTTTTTCACGAACCGTCGAAAAAACCGTCAGACACAAATCCAAACTCAGACCCAAACCGCCCCTTGCTGTTCTCCACGGGACCACCAAAACAATCTGTGAGATAAAAAGTGAACTCGGTTTTTACGTGGTTCCCAGCTTGGTCTGTCCGGAAGCACTGTTTCCAAAATTATGTAACTTCAATTTCTCTCGAAATAAAATTGAACGAGTGGAAAGGTGAATAATTAAGAGACTATCTTTATCGATTCTTTTTCCACCAAATAGTTAGCAACTATTTGGTTTTTTCATTTTGGGAGCTTCTTTAAAATTCCTTGCAGTATTGATCGCTAAAAATATGCATTTTTAAGATCTGATGTGATGATGAAAGCAACTCATCAATGGTATTAAAAGAATGAAAGCTCGAGAATTGTAGGCGCGGTGTGAGGTGTGACTGTGCAAGTAAGATCTCGATTCCTTTCGGGAATGGGGGCCATAGAACCACGAATTTAGCCACCCCTTAACTTTTTCTAGCTTTTGTTTTTTTGTTTTAAATATATTTACACGTGAAGTTTTTTTCTTTCTTTTGATTTTTAAATTTGTGAGGCAATCTCTTATCCAACGTAAGATGAAGTCATCGTAAATATGAGCTTGCTTTGTATGGTCACAGTAATCTACACGTTTATGAGTCATCCTCAACCTACGGCCATTGGGACTGGATGAGGATATCCCCGATGGCCAGAAGATAGACGCTTATCATGGCCCAATTTCAAGCCACAGCCTCTGTCTAGGTTCAGTCGATGAAAATAAGTTGCTGAGAATTTTAATATTTTCAAGTGCGCATAGAGTTTTGTTCTTATATAGATGTCGTAATAGAGTGTTTGGTTTCGACTTAGTTAAACTTAAAAAAAATATATTCCTAAAAGATACTTCTATTTTCTGAGATGCACAACAGAAACATTACTACTTGCTGTTTTTCTAAATCTTTTAGTATAACAAATAGTTCATGCCCCTTACCCTTACGAGCCAAATGAAGTCGGCTTATGATAGAAGTGTTGAGAAAATTGGCATCCCGAACGCAGCGGAATACAGGATCATAAAGGGCAATTGGTGATATGAACCAAACATGACAGAAATAAGAAGAGAGATAGAAGATAAACAAACACCCAACAAATTTAGTTAAGATAGAGTTTGACCAAACCCAAACTCTTTCCACCCACTACACCCCACAAGAAGGGCCAATGCCGGTGTAACTCCACTACTGCTAACTCACAATTATGCATTTGACAACTAGCACATGCAGTACTTCAACTGAGCTTATGGCGACTTGTTACCAATAAAATTATGAGTGCGGTTTACAAGGACGAGAATGATTTCCTAGGATGTAACACCTATATGATTTAAGGTTCAAATCGAGAAGTATATGACAACTTGCTGCTTATTTTCTCAAATGGGATGCCTGTGGTTTTGCACATGATAGGCACTTATCGATCAATTCTCAGGTATGTGGTGGATATTGTTCATTCCTTTCACATATCCATCCTTTCATGATCCATCGTAAGCAAAACAGTCAAATCACCTTTGGAAATAATATCTCATCATTGTACCCAATAATGTGAGGTTTCTTTTGGTTTCCTTTGCTGTGTCACTTGCAAATCCATTTTGCTCATATTATCATCATATAATATGTGGCCCAATTTTATTCTCAAGGGTTCATACGCAGTATATAGTAGAAAACAAGGTTTCTGTCTTTCTGATATGCGCTAAAACAGAAAAGTAAAAGTAAAGAAAGGCGAGTACACTCCGTGTCCAAGGTACAAGTATACCGCGTACATTGTCAATAAAGAAATAAGAGACTGCAGCAGCTACTTGCCTATTTTCTCCCCTCACTAATATGTCACCCTTCTACACTTTGCCTACCAGAACTGGACCTCTATAAATTATTAGGTTTCTCTTTTGCTTTTCTAAATTAGCTTAATCTGAAGATTATAATAGAAGTAATTGGAGAGCAACTAGAGTAAAATTAACAGATGCGTATCATTAAAGTAGGTTAACGTTTGCCAATTAAAATATACTTTCATGTTCAAAAAGTATATTTGTATGAATGATTGTTAATTAAGCAAGACATATTCGAGTTAATGTGATTTATAATCATTCCTCAGTCAGCAGTTAGTCTCGACAAAGAAAAAGTATCTTTCAATCATCAAAGAATTTTGTATTGGCTGTGAGGATTTGCCCGGAGGAAATCTAGTGAGAAATTCCAACGGTATTGCCGATATCACTATAGTACAGTGATAAAGTCATTGGATGATGATACTAGTGACCTGAGTTTGAAATTCGTCAACACCAAAATTCTTTATTGATCCAAAAAAAAAAAAAAAAAACCTCCAACGGTATTGAGGATCCAACTCTTCTCTCACATGAGATTTCTTCCGTGAGAATTCCTAGGTTAACCCAGTATTATTATTTGATTATCTTAAGAGAAACACATCATATGGAGTGTTTGATCATTCAGATAGTTCAGAGCTTCTTCGTGAGTGGAAGAATTATGCGCAAAATGAACAAACTAACCTCTGCTTGCTTCCGAAGACTCAACTGCCTCAGTTTTCGGGTGATTATAGACCAATAGCTTTACGTAATACTACATATAAGCTAATATAAAAAATAATGGCACTGAGACTCAAATTTTTAATGGACAAGATGATATCACCAGTGCGGGAGGCTTATGTTCTGGTAAGGCATATAAGTGACAACATTACACTTGCACATGAATTAATACATTGTATGAAAATAAAGGACACAAAAAAGGGTTATATGGAGTTAAAGCTAGATATGTCGAAAACGCTTGATCGGGTGGAATGGTCCTTCTTAGACAATATTGTGAAGAAGTTTGGGTTCGTTGATAAATTATGTGGTCTTATACAGGAGTGCATCAGCACATCTGAAATCCAAGTTACGTTAAATGGGTCACCCTGTTTAAACCAACAAGAGGAATTAGACAGGGTGACCCAATCTCATCTTATTTGTTTCTTCTTACCATGGAATTATTCGCAAGGGCATTGGAAAGAGCTAAACATGAAAAGAAAATACAAGGAATCAAAATTGCGGAAAATGCACCCCAGGTATCTCATTTGTTATTGGCCAATGGTTATTTGTTATTTGTCAAGGTTGATATCCATAATGTTAACCACCTGCTACAAGTTATTAATTCCTTCATTGAAGCCTCGGGCCAACAGATCAACCTGTAGTCTTCTTCTCGAAACACTTGCATTCAAGATAATATAGAATATTAAGCAGATTAAAGATGAAGCGTATGTCTTTGGAGGAAAAGTATCTTGGGATACCAATTCTCAACAGGCGCAAATAAATATCATTCTCAACATTAGTTGAAGGCATGAAAACAAGACTGCTGAAATGGAACAGAAAGTTTTTGACACCGTTAGGGAGGTCCATAATGGTAAAGATTGTTTTGAGCGCAATACCCTCACATCAAATGGGTGTTTTCAAAATTCCCAAAGTAACTATCAAGGAGATGGACAAGGTTCAAAGAAAATTTTGGTGGAAAAAAAGAAAGATGAAAAAGGTGTTTACTTGACTTCATGGACTAAAGTTAACACTCATAAGCCTCTTGGAGGTATGGGCTTCTGAGATTTAGAGTGTTTCAATGAAGCTTTGCTTGCGAATGCGATTTGGAGACTCTGCAACAATTCTCAATAGTCTTCGGCAAAGGAATTGAAAAAAGATATTTTCCTGCAACGTCAATCTTACATGCAACAACAAATTAGAATTCAACTTGGGCATGGCAGAGCATTTACAGTGAGGTGTACTTTGTGCATAAATATAGCTTCTGGTTTCTTGGTAATGGTAAGAAGATACGTACATGGAAAGATAACTGGATTCCAGACAAACAATCACCAGTAGTTTCAACTGGATTTTTTGAATTTGTTGTAAACTACAACACTGTGGGTGATCTCATTGATTTAGACACTAATTCATGGAAATAGTCAATCATTTAGCAGCTATTTTCACCTAAATATGCCAGCAAGATACTAGCCTTGAAGATTCCCTTAAACACTCCAAACATACTAATGTGGATTTTCACTTGCAATGTCCGGTTTACAATCAAATCATCTTATCACAAACTAGTGGATATCAACCATAACAATAATATCAACTATGATGCTGAAATGGAAAGTTCTGGAAAATGTTATGGGGCTTAAAAACTCTACCAAGAATTAAGACTTTCCAGTGGAAATGCATCAATGATATCATTCCATGTAGTGAACGTATGGCTCGAATAATACATTATGGCGGAGAGCATTGCAGCATGTCTAGTCAGGTGGTTCAAACCACTAGGCATATCCTATGAGATTTTCTATTCATTGAAGCTGTTCGGACTTCCATTTCTGAAGCAAGAAGAAGCATGGGCATTTGACACTTCTGTTGAAAACTGAATTAGGAGCTGGTTCAAGAATGGTTTCAGTGAACTGGATGAAGAATGGATAATAAAGATATCTAATGCAAGTTGGGAAATATGGAAAGCAAGATGCAGATGTATATTCCAGGGATTAAAATCAAATCCAGTTAAAATGATTAGAAGTATACATTATCTCAATAGTATGACAGGTTTAGTAATGAAGAGAACACGCAATAGTGGTGATAGTACTATCCTGGGTATTTCTACTCAGACTACACTGCTCCCCTCTAATCCCTCCACTTTTGCTATGTGCTGTGATGCATATTTTAAGACTATATTATCTGAAAACCGTACAAGACTGGGAATAATGCTGCGTAACTCTGCATGTGGATTCGAGCAAGGACGATGCATCTATACGCATGATACTTAAATGTGGAACATGAATAGGCAGAGGGGTTGTTGCAGGCTATACGTTGGGCAGAAGAACTTGACTTGTAGCAAGTTTGCTTCGAGTTAGATGCGCAGAATATAACATCGGCAACCAGTGGAGAATACCAAAAAGTTAAATGGGAAAATCAAAATCTCATTTTAGACATTATAGACTTTTTTTTTGTAATTATCCATTATGGACTTGCAAATTTATCAATAAGAAATTTAATGAATCAGCAGGTAAGCTGGCAAAACACTTTTGTTCTTTTAAGGTTACCAGGAGATGGATTTCATATCCACCCAATTTCATTGCTTTAGCCTTACGAGCTATTATAAATATTGTACTGACTTCCAGTATCTGATATATATGTTCTTGGTGTCAAAATAAATAAATTTATCCACATATATATACTCGACTTTGAGACATCCATATGAATTGTTTAGTTATAGTGTACGTGGTATGAATCATGATTTGCAGTATATCAATTGATACGGCACGTATCTGTACCCATTAACATTGATCCAAGATATTTATTTTATGTGTATTAATATGTATCATCCGTATAATCCAAAACGTATAGATGAATATTAACTGATACAAATAGACTTTTTTTGTGTGTGTGTTTTCCAACATCCACATTGACCTTTTGTTTAGAAAACTTGTTGATTTGAACTTTGAAGTTTAAAAATCCGTTGACATATATTAGTGCATATTAAATATGTATGTTGAGAATATTTACTTGTGTTGCATTGCAAATACTTCTTAGCATCCCATGTTCAAACACAAAAAATACGGTGCATGTTAAAGTATAAAATCTTCCTAGCACGCATGTTAGAAATATAAATGCATATTGGAGATGTTGATCATAGTTCATTGTACATGAAAGTGAGGCTTTAAGTAACATACAAATGTGTATTGTCTAGATGGTGCATACCTTATAATTTTTGTTTATCTTCGCATATTCACGATGAAGTAGCTAATGGTTAACAGAAAATACTATTGCAATAAGAAAAATAACAAAGTGAAATAAAGGGGTCAGATTTGGCGTTTTCTTCCCTTTAAAGATTGCTAATTGGCAATACTTTTCCTAGAAATTTTTAATTAGCGAAACCTCCTATCGTTAGGTTATCTATATAGGTGTCAGTTAGCTAACTCATCATCAGTGAATGCGTAGAAAATAAATATGCGTGGCTTGCTAACTACTAAAATGTACTCATCTTGTTATCCTCATCTTCGTTCTCCCCGAAGAAAATACCAAAAAACAAAGAAAACTGTTTTCTCCCAAGAACCTTAACCACTAAGATAAAAAAGATCACCCGATGTCAAAAATTTATCATGAAAAACTGATCTCCCAGGAACCTTAATCATAGTTGTTCCTCCATACGTTCTCCACCTAATATCCTTGAAATTGTTGTTTTCCCAATAAACAAATTTTTCTTTGATCATCCTGTTAGAGCACTGCTTGGTCGAACTCGCAAGCGTTGCTATCTCAAGCTTGTTTGTCAAGTTTAGTTGATTAAAACTATATACTTGATTTCTAGTCTACTTATAGCTATGTCTCGAATTAGGATAAAATGTGTAGTTGATCTTTAGACTTCACGGCATTCGCCAATTGAAGAAGAAGATCTACTGAAGAGATTGGAGGAACTTCATCAACAAAAGGTATGTGGAGACTAAAACGTATCTATCACTAAAAAGTCTATTATATTCTATCTTCTAATGAGACTAAGTCGTATAGCTATATAACTTTTACATTATACACATTCGATATTTCGACCCGAGTTTATCTCGCTTATCTATTTCTCGAAATATGTGTTGGAAGATTTTTGCTTTAGCTATGTTCATCGTATTCTTGACGAGTTTAGTTAGAAACAATTTATTTATTAGAAACTAAATATGAAGTCAAAAGATGATCATGTGAAAATTACCTTGAACGTCTTATATGATTTGTGCGAGATAGTCATTTGATGTTAGCTCGGGAAGTTTCGTATTGATCATTCGATCACTTGAAAATTACTTGAAGCTAATGGTATGTGTGAGATTACCATTGTCGTCTTCTAAGGATGTTTCAATGATTAAACTGAGAGATTAGAACGATTACCCATGTCTGGATACAACATGGTATGTATATCCATTATGCGAACTGTGTTGTGATGATTCAGGTCCGGAACTCTTGTTTGTGTACCTAGTATGCGAACGGATTTACCTGAGAAGGTCCGGAACTCTTGTTTGCGTACCTAGTATGCGAACGGGTTTACCTGAGTTGGGTCCGGAACGGTTGTTGGCGAACTGGGTTTGCGAACGGATTGACTAGGCCAAGGTCCAGAGCTGTTGTTCGCGTACCCAGTTTGCGAACACAGTGGTTAAGTTCTAAAATCGGTGATGTATGATTCTCATACTCATGAACTAAAACATTTATGATTTAAGGAATGCAAATTAACTTTGCAAACCATGGCTTAATGTTCATGAATTGATTCTTGTATAAGTACTTTCTACGATTACGAATCAATCCGATTTCGTTTCAATTTGTTCATGAATATTTTTATGAGATAGTGAACAATTGAACAACTCTATTTGAAACACAGTTAGATTCATTTGATTATCTATCATGATTGATTGATCATCATATTTGATCTAGAAGTGTTAGATGAATGTGGTTAAGTCAAAAGTGTTCATATGGCTAAATTCGGTTAACTGTTATTGAGCCAACCCAATATATACGTTTAGGTACGGTTACCCATATCTAAATATGAGTATATTTCATTTGTGTGTAACAAGCTAAGACCATCTAACGGTGGAGATTAATTTCATAATTTCTAAGCAGACTTAGCTTGAATCTTAAATCAAGAGCTCATCTAACGGTGAATATTGAATGCTTTGTTACTAAGCTATCTTAGCTTTGATTGTAAGCAACCCTGATTTGAAGGGCTATATAAGGGAGAACTCTAGCAACTGGAAAACCTAATCCTGACACTTTCCTGTGTCCTGGTTGCAAACTAGAGTCGATTCTCCTTTAACCTAGGTTTTCCAAAACCATTATTAGGTTAACGACTTGAAGACTTCATTTGGGATTCGTGAATCCAGATCCAACTATTTTCTCTGTAGTTGCGTATTCTGATCTTACTTGTTCTATCGTATTGAGTTTTATCTTCTGTAAGATTTACTCGAGATTTGTCTCCAATAGGTAAGATATAAAAAGTAATCACTACAGTTCTTCATCTAAGACTCTTGTGATTCCGCAATAACTTTTTATGTTAATCAGTTGGGTTATTGTGAGGTGACTGATATTTCTAGGATGCTCTTCGGGAGTATAAGACCGGATTATTAGTTGGTTCCTGTTCACCTTGATATTTGTATCAAAAGACGGAACAAAAAGAATAAAGGATAGACATATCTGTTGGAGACAGATTTGTTTATTAGTCTTCGACTTTGGGTCATAGCAACTCTTAGTTGTGGGTGAGATCAACTAAGGGAATCAAGTGCGCAGAATCCGGCGTGGTTCTAGAGGCGTAAGGAACACGACTGTACCTTAATCGGTGTCAGACTTGGTTAGGGATCAACTACATTCCAGTCCGAAGTTAACTTGTAGTAGGCTAGTGTCTATAGCGGCTTAATACAGTGTGGTGTTCAAATTTGGACTAGGTCTCGGGGGTTTTCTGCATTTGCGGTTTCCTCGTTAACAAAATTTATGGTGTCTGTGTTATTTCTTTTCCGCATTATATTTGTTTATATAAGTGAAATATCACAGGTTGTGCGTAGTTCAATCAGTTGATAAATCCGACCTTGATTGTTGGATAGAACTTGATTGACACTTGGGCATTGGTCTTTGGTACCTTTCAAGCTATTTCTCATATCAATCAGGCTCACGGATTTCTATATGTTCGATTTGTTGATCGTATTGAGAATGAGATAAATCTCTTTGATATATTTATTGATTGAGTCTCACTTTTAAGTTGGTGCTCTCGGAATTAAATTGGAGTTATACAGATTGCCGAACGGTTTATTGGGTGTGGTTGTTATACCCCCGCTTTTTCACCCCACCCCCACCCCGTCATTCCAAACACCCCAGATCATAAAGCCAAAATTACATTCAAATAAAGTGTAAAAGATTCTTACCTGCTCCATTAGGTTCAACAAGAAGGCAACATTCTCTAGATTTGGTGGTGGATGTCCATCGAATATCAAATTCTTGATTTTAATTAGTGTTGTTGTAAATGATAAAATATAGTATCTACCACATAACTGACAATTGAAGAGTTATACAGCTGAGATCTGAGATGAGCCTCAAGGTCGGATTTCAAAGACTCAAGTTATAGGTCACCATCTTTAGAAGGGACATGTGGATAGACACCGAAGATCTGAGTTCAACCTTAGAAGCTGAGAAGAACCTTGAAGCTATCAGCTAATTGGACCTAGAAAGCCAGATCGTCAAAACGAGGAGTTGTCCCATGTTGAAAAAAATGCAAGGCGGTAAAACTAATTTGTCGAATCGTTAAATTAGATTAGAGTGTTAGAACTTCATTGAATCCTGAATGCATAGTCCGTTGACTTATTGTACTCGCAAGTTTATTAGGAAGAGCCGATTATTGTCCGAAAAAATCGAATAATCCTTGAAGTCAGTGCTACACCATTTTCGGTGTGTTTTTCATCCTCAATATTCAGTACCTTTTGTCTAATCCTTACTAAAACTCGGCACTCATTTGACAAAAGTTCGCGATATTTACATATCTTTTATTTAGATACTGCTATTACAAAGTCGTTACATGGGATTATGCGTTAATAAATTCCACGAGAAGTAACCAATACAGTACAAAAACAGTCATATAAGATTCGATAATGTTGGCATTTGGTACCCCGCATCGACACCTTAAACAGTTAGACTCATAGGGTTCTCTTTAACATGGAAAACATGTGCCAAATATAAAGCTGTATGAGTTCGTGTTGATCTGGGGCCATGATTTTTTGTAACCTCATTTTAGAGCAACATGTGCAAAAATATTTATAGAAAACGGCATGTCGGCTATTAAGCACGAGTCAATTAAAAAACCACTTGAAGGAAATGGCGTCACATTTCAACAGGTGACTGACTGGGTTGGCTACTACCTTATGATGATGAGCTTCACTATCTTAATAAATATTTTGCTACAGGTGGGAGAGCTGTACTAAAGTTAAGAAACTGAGCCATGATAGTGACTTAATGGACCAGATCCGTTTGGCGTAAATGCGTTCATGACGGCTGGGAAATATAAGGACGTAACCAATATAAAAATAACATGTATACTTCAGCAGCAGCCATATCTACATGACCTCAAGAAATCTAGCTGCTCATGAATGTTCTCCTAGACATTTTTCACTACTTTATCCGGTCATGATAATTTAAACCAAACAATTAAATAATTTCCAGTTAAAAAGACTACAGGTAAAATAGTTTTTGTTAGTTAATGTGAAGTTGCTTAGCTAATTAAGATTAGTAGTAATTTAGTAAGTACACATGAGTGTTCCACATGCTTTGTATTAGGTCTTATGTATGCCTAGTATAAAAAGAAAGAGAGAAAGAAAGAAAATGTAATCCAAATGAAATAGAATTGTGTAGAGATGCAGAGAGAAGCTAAGAGCCCTAACCTCCATTCAACAAATTTATTTCAAATTTCTTTATCAATTTAGTCATAAAACTAATAATTGGTATCTAGAGCTTAGATTTATAAGATTTGATCTTGGTGAGTGAAAAAAAATCAGTCAATACCCATTAAATCCAAAAAATCAGTAACAAATAAACTTTTCAAAATCTTGATCTAAACAAAAAAACCCAATTTTTTCAATCAATCTTCAACCAAATCAATGGCAAGTAGTAGTAACTCAAGTCTATACATTCAACAACCTTCAATACCACTTTTTCATGGAGAAAATTATGATTTTTGGGCCATCAAAATGAAGACCTTGTTCATGTCACAAGATGTGTGGGAGATTGTACAAAATGGGTATGATGAAATTGAAGATACATCAACTCTAGAACAACCCCAAAAGGATTTACTTAAGGAGAGTAGAAAGAAGAATGCAAAAGCATCCATGTACATTCAACAAGGAGTTGGAGACACTATTCTACCAAGAGTAATCCATTTTGCTTTAGCTAAAGAAGCTTGGGATATCCTTCAACAAGAGTATGGAGGTAATAAGAAGGTAAGAGAGTTGAAATTACATTCATATAGAAGAGACTTTGAGAATCTAAAAATGAATGAGAATGAATGTTTGAATGAGTTTTCTTCAAGAGTTGTTGAAATTGTTAATAATATGTTGATGTATGGTGAGAAGATGGAAGAAAGAACAATTTGTGAGAAGATATTGATTTGTTTGCCGGAGAAATTTGAACCCATTGTGGCGGTTTTGGAAGAGACTAAAGATTTCTCTACATTAAAGTCACAAGAATTATGGGCTTCCTTGAAGGTGTATGAGCAAAGGTTGTCAAGACACTCCGAGAAATCGATTGAGAGTGCTTTTCAATCGAAAATGAACTTGAACTCAATGAAGAAAAATGAGTACAAGGGTGATGCTTCATATAACTTCAAAGGAAAGGGGAAATGGAAGAAAGGAGGAGCAAGCTCCAACAACTACCAAAAGGGTGATTCTCAACAAGTACCAAAATGCAATTTTTGCAAGAAGAATGGTCATTTGGAGAACAATTGTTGGAACAAAGGGAAACCTCAATGTCATCATTGCAAGAAGTATGGACATTTGGAGGAGGATTGTAGACACAAAGGAGATGAACATGCCGGTAGAGCGGAAGAGAAAGAAGAAAAAGGAAAACAAAACTTGTTTTATGCTTGTCAAAGTGCCGTAGAAACTTCCAAGAGTGAAGTGTGGTTTGTGGATAGTGGTTGTACTACTCATATGTCCGGTGTGAAGAGCTTGTTTGTTGATATGGATACATCCATAAATTCTCTAGTGAAGATGGGGGATGGAAACATGGTTCAAGCTAACGGAAGAGGTACAATTTGCATGCAAACTATCAATGGAGCAAAATACATTAGAGATGTGTTATATGTTCCGGATTTGGCACAAAATTTGCTTAGTGTTGGGCAACTTGTGGAGCTTGGGTACGCGGTTCATTTTGAAGATGGATATTGCACCATTTATGACAAGAAACACAAGAACAAGAGACAGGTAATGAAGAGTATCAAGATGGAGAAGAATAGAAGCTTTCCAATTGTATTTGAAAAAGAGAAGAATGTTGCATTGAGGATGGAAACCATTGATGAAACATGGTTATGGCATAAAAGACTTGGGCATTTGAATTTCAATAGTCTCAAGGTGCTTTCCAACAAGAACATGGTGCAAGGACTTCCACAACATATCAACCACAAGGATGGAGTATGTGAAGGTTGTGCACTTGGGAAACAACATCGCCAACCATTCCCAAAAGGTGTAGCACGGAGAGCAAAAAAACTTATTGGTTTGGTACATACCGATGTGTGTGGACCAATGAAGACACCAACTCATGGAGGTAATAGATACTTTATCTTATTCATTGATAATTTTAGTCGTATGACTTGGGTGTACTTCATGAGGCAAAAATTCGAAGTTTTTAGCATCTTCAAGAAGTTCAAGAGCCTTGTTGAAAAGCAAAGTGGTCACTACATCAAAGTTTTGAGAAGTGATAGAGGCAAAGAATACAACAATAAAGAGTTTGATAAATTTTCTGAAGATGAAGGCTTAGAAAGGCAACTAATCGTGGGTTATACTCCTCAACAAAATGGTGTTTCCGAGAGAAAAAACCAAACCGTTATGGAGATGGCGAAGTACATGCTTCATGAGAAGGGTATGCCTAAAGTGTTTTGGGCCGAAGCCGTCAACACCTCCGTCTACTTGATGAATAGGTTTCCAACAAAAGTCGTATGGGATAAAACTCCAATTGAAGCATGGGGTGGAAGAAAACCATCGGTAAGGCATCTTAAAGTTTTTGGTAGTATGTGTTATTCTCAAATTCCAAAGGTGAAGAGAACAAAGCTTGATGAATCAAGTGAGAAGTGTATATTCATTGGCTATAGCCTCCAATCAAAAGGTTATAGGTTGTTTAGCTTGAAGAACAACACAATGATCACAAGCCGTGATGTCTTGTTTGATGAAGGAGCTTCATGGAATTGGGAAGAAGGTAAAATTGAGAAGAGAACCATTATTGTTGATGAAGAGCAAGAAAATTCAGCAACAAATGAAGTTGAAGAAGGTGAAGAAAATGAGGAAGAACTACCTCAAACACCTCCAAATACAAGACAAGGAGCATCTCCAATTATGTCTCCAAGTACTAGTGCATCAACATCACCACCATCGGCACCAAAGAAGATGCATAGGTTGAGTGAAGTGTATGAAAGATGCAACTATTGTGTGGTCGAACCGGAAAATTTTGAAGAAGCATCAAAAGAACCGGTTTGGATAAAAGCTATGGAAGAAGAAGTTTTAGTCATTGACGAGAACAATACATGGGAGAAAGTAGCAAGGCCAAGTGACAAAGAAGTTATTGGTGTGAAGTGGATATACAAGGTCAAGTACAATGCGGATGGATCGGTTCAAAGGCACAAAGCAAGGTTGGTGGCAAAGGGATATTCACAACAACCCGGCATCGACTACAATGAAACTTTTGCACCGGTTGCTCGTCTTGACACCATTAGAGCCGTGATTGCTATGGATTCCCAACAAGGTTTGTTACTTTATCAACTTGATGTCAAATCGGCATTTTTGAATGGAGAACTCCATGAAAAGGTCTATGTAGAACAACCACAAGGTTTTGTGATTGAAGGAGAAGAAGACAAAGTATACAAGTTGAAGAAAGCCTTGTATGGACTCAAGCAAGCACCAAGAGCTTGGTATAGTGAGATAGATGGATACTTCAAAAGGCAAAACTTCAACAAAAGCAAGAGTGAGCCTACACTATATGTGAAGACAAAAGGTACGTCTATTCTCATTGTTGCCTTGTATGTTGATGACCTTATCTTTATGGGAAATGATGTTCATATGATTGAACAATTCAAGAGAGAAATGATGATGAAATATGAGATGAGTGACATGGGTTTTCTCAAGTACTTCCTTGGTATTGAAGTTCACCAAAGTGAAGATGGAGTGTTCATTTCTCAAAGCAAGTATGCCGAAAAGGTGTTGAAGAAATTTGGTATGCTTGGTTGTAACCCCACATCAACACCACCTGTAGTGAATGAGAAACTCAAGAAAGATGATGGAGGAAGAAAGGTTGATGAGACTTACTATAGAGGTCTTATTGGAAACTTGTTGTATCTTACACATACAAAACCCGACATCATGTTTGCTTCAAGTATTCTTTCTAGGTTCATGAGTTCACCTAGTCATCTACATCTTGGCGCGGCAAAGAGGTTGTTGAGGTACATACAAGGAACAATGAATTTTGGAATCATGTATTCAAGAAATTTGGATGTCAAATTAGTTGGCTATTGTGATAGCGACTTTGGGAGGATGTATTGATGACATGAAGAGTACATCGGGGTATGTTTTTTCTCTTGGTTCGGGTATATTTACATGGGCATCGAAGAAGAAAGAAACCGTAGCTCAATCCACGGCGGAAGTGGAGTACATTTCGGCATCAATAGCTACATCTCATGTTGTATGGCTAAGAAGAATCATGGAAGACATTCAAGAGAAGCAAGAAGAAAGCACCGTAATTTTTTGTGACAACAAATCGGAAATTGCTATGTCATTGTAGAGCAAGGCACATCAAACTCAAGTATCACTTCATTCGAGAAGAGGTTGAAGATGGTGAGATAGAACTCAAGTATTGCAAAACGGAAGACCAATTGGCGGACATATTCACCAAGGCACTTCCCAAAGGCAAGTTTCAAAATTTTCGAGAATTACTTGGAGTAGTAGAACATCACATTAAGGAGGAGATTGTTAGTTAATGTGAAGTTACTTAGCTAATTAAGATTAGTAGTAATTTAGTCAGTACACATGAGTGTTCCACATGCTTTGTATTAGGTCTTATGTATGCCTAGTATAAAAAGAAAGAGAGAAAGAAAGAGAATGTAATCCAAATAAAATAGAATTGTGTAGAGAGGTAGAGAGAAGCTAAGAGCCCTCACCTCCATTCAACAAATTTACTTCAAATTTCTTTATCAATTTAGTCATAAAACCAACAGTTTTGGGTCAAAATTTGTTTTTAAAAAACAAAAATAGATTTAATATCTAACAAATTCCCCCAAATTTAGCTAGTGAAATCGTTTTCCGGCGAGAAAAAACCGGCAAATATTTACCAGAATCGTAAAAACAAAGAAATCTCCGAAAAAGTACAAACGACACAATCGGCGGATCTACGTGTCAAATTGTACACTCGTCATCATTAAATATTTTTCAACGTCGCTGTCAAAGGAAATTCTAATTATAAATACGAATCGAGTTGTCAATAACAACTCAAGTCATCTTCAGTTAGAGAAAAAATATTTCCAGAGGTTTTTAGTTATCATACGTTGTTAGTTTGATTATATAAACTAGGAATTGATAAGATTTTGCAAGAGATAAATCCAAAATCATCTGGGTTTTGTATTTGAAGAAAGAAAGAAACCAAACAAGATATGGTTATGGATAATGGTTATCTTGATTATGATCAGTTTAATGTAGCTGCAAGAAGATATGATGAACAGGATATGATTATGAGTAATGGTTATCTCGGTTATGATCAGTTTAATGAAGCTGAAAGGATTAGATTAATGAATAATCTTAATCATCATCAACAACAACAGGTATTATTATCTTCTCCTCCTCTGGTTTTCATGGTGTATGGGTTAATGGGTATATAACCATCGGTTTTTCTAATGTGATGTTTTTGTTTGTATGTGTTGTAAAGGATGGAGGGCAATCAGTTGATATCTCTGGAGAATCAAGACCACTTGGTTTAAAACTAAGAAAAACTCCATCATTTGTAGACCTTATTGAATCAAAGCTATCTCAAAAGATTGATAATTCTACGTACCAAACATACCATGATACCACCACGACTACTCATAATGAAAGATCACCAAAGGCTAGAGCCAACAATTTTGCTATTCGGCCGATGTCTTCCGAGAAATGGAAAGCTTCAAATTTCTGTGCATCACTGCTTAGAATTGGCTCTTGGGAGGTATTTTATTGTCAACTTCTTTTTTCCTTGTTTTCTACTTTATTCGACATTCATATTGATCTTATTTTGTGATTTGAATATTTAAATTCCTTTTTTTTTTTTTCAGAGAGTAGCTAAGCATGAAGGAGATTTAGTGGCCAAATGTTATTACGCGAAGCGTAAACTAGTATGGGAGATTTTGGATCGTGGGCTGAAAAGTAAAATTGAAGTTCAATGGAGGGATATATCAGCCATTAGAGCCGTTTTTCAAGAAAACCAACCAGGGATTCTTGAACTAGAGGTAATACATTCTTTTATCATTAAAAAAAAAAATCTATTTTTTATTAAGTTCATAATTCTGTTAGTTTTCTAAGTTTTATTCATTTTGTATTAATGACGTAAACACTTTGATTACTCTCAGTTGGAAAATCCTCCTGTGTACGGCAAAGAAATGAGTCCGCAGCCAAGAAAACATACTCTATGGCAACAGTCAGCGGATTTTACAGGAGGGCAAGCACCAAGTTACAGGTAAACACTAGATTTAGATAGCTATATTTTTGCAATTTCTCTTATATGGAAAATTCAGCTTTTGTGTATCTTTTTTCTTAAGCCCTTTTCTTTTTGCAGGAGGCATTATCTTCAGTTTCCTGAAGGAACACTCGAAAAACACTATCAAAAGATTCTTCAATGTGATAGTCGATTGTTGCTGTTGAGCCAGAGACCTTTTCCTTCTTCTAACTCCGCTTTCTTCCACTCAAGTACTGAGTATCATCAAGATTTTTATCTAAATTTTAACGGACATCAACCATCACCCCAGTTGCAATATCCTCAGTTCAGCATTCAAAGACCTATGTTACATCCTTCTTGTGAAGATTATAAGTTCAACCCAGCAAGTAGGCCTCCAGTTGCTCCTAGAACTCAGATGTCACACTCACAGATTCCGCAAGGTATGGATCGAATTTTTTTTTCTCTTCTTTTGTCTATAAGTTTGGACTCTCAAAATGATCTAAAAAGGTCTTTCGATTTTTATAATTGTAGGTATGAATGTTCCATTTGCGGAAAGTTTGGGCAACCAAGGAATCCAACAACATATGACTTCATTTTTAAATCAAAGGACGACAAATGAAGATTTCTTTTATAGGCCAGAGGAAGAATATCGAGTTCAAGAGCCAGCCTTCATAGCTCATATGAACCAAGATCATCATGCTTACCTTCCTCAGTATGACTCATCCCTAGGAAATTCACATAGGAACGAAACGACATTTAATTCGAATATGCCATGTGAACTGAGCAACATTGTGAAGGATTTGTTTGATGAGCAAGATGCAGCAACTGTACACCCTAGTGATCAACAAGCTCTTTTAGCAAGAGTCAGGTCTATAAATTGCCTCCTTGGGCTACCGGACAACACTGGTGTCGATGTCTCGTACGAGAAGAATAATTACAGTTCCATGGAGCCAACTTATAATACTCAACAATCGCACTATGATATGGAGTTAACTAGCACCTCTGGTCAACCTAATGGAGCTATGTTTATGGTTCAGTCGTTCCGATCTACAAACTCCGAACCATCAATGGAACAAATAGAATATCCTACTACGGGACCCCAAAACTACTGGAGAAATCTCTAATAAAACCTAGAAATCAATTTTAGGTCTTTGTTATCCAAGTGTAAATATTCCTTTTTGAATGAAGCAGTTTTCCTAAGTGGAACAAATAGAATATCCTATAAGTTTGAAATCAATGAGCATAAATCAATTTTCATGTATTGCTCCCTCAGCATAATCTTAATCTATCGAGTGTAGTACAAGCACACCTAAAAAGTTCAAACCGCACGGCTAAGCTGTTTAAAAATCGAAAGAGTTTGGAAATTGCAAAGCTGCCGTAGTAAGCTAGCTTGATTCCAAACACCCGAGAACAAATTAAAGGTTGTAAACCTTCAGGCGAAGGTTTAAGAGCCTTATTGTTGGAAACCTGAAAACTACTAGGCCTCACTCAGATACTGGGAGGAAAAAACTCTTCCTAGACTTGAGTCTTTTAGAAGGGGAGCAGAGCTGCACTTTCCAGAATCCATAAACAATGCTCACAAAGACCATTTGAAGTGGCACATCTGGTACATGGATCATCTCGTGTAAACTTTAAATAGCTTAGCCAGAGAAGATCAAAAGCTTATTTTGGTTGAGATGATACTTACTGCTCTATATTTATTTACTTGGGCGGGTTGGTTTAGAATCTTCAGATCCAACAAAGAGCTTCTCCTCAAGGAAATAACAGTAGTAGGTTTACTTATAGTGCCCGGGTAATATTTGTTTCAGAGTGGGAAATACTACTGAGAAAAATAGCTTCTCCTCAGTTGCAAAAGAAAAAGAAAAAGAAGCTTCAAAGATAATGTGATTGACCAGTAATGGAGTAAAACCATGGTAATGCAGCCCTTCCGGAGCAATGCATACGAAGGCATTGTACTTCAACGTCCTATTTTTTGGTACTAAACCAAACTAAGAGTCAACTTTGTGATACTGTGGAGTTTCTTGTTTAGTTCACTTTCTATAACCAACCATTATGGCACATACTCAATCTCATAGTTTCAAATCAGCACATCATTTTGCTATTACCTTGTGAAAAGTGAATCATGGCTTTACATTAGAAAAAGGCATTGAAGTAGAAGAATCTTCAGGCACGGATGGTGCTGACAGCGGTTCACCTGAACCATCTGCAAATTCACCTGGTGCACCACTCCCTTCAACGCTAATCTCGTGAAAGCTTCTCTTCTTCAACAAAGATTCCGTGTTTCCGTTCTCATTATGGTTTTCCTGCTCAGGTTGTTCTTGCGCTTGTATTTCGCCATTTGGAAGAGCAAGTGGCAAGGGTTCTTGACCACTAAGCCGATAAAAAACTCTTTCAACTGTTTCGCCTATCTCCTTCATAAACATTTCATTTTCTGACATCAACTCCCAGACTGCTTTTGAGGCTTTGTCAAGTACTGGAGTCCTGCAGTAAAATCAATAAAATGGTTGTTACACCACTCCCACTGAAGTTTTCGGCCTAAAAAAGTCTCAACATTAGACAAGTGACTAATGTGATGACACTCCCACTAGCATAGTAGCATTTGCACCTTGTTCATGGGGTCATGACATTTCTAACTGTGCATCATAGTTGTTGGTCAGAAGTCTTAAATGTTTCATTGGTAAAATGTGGCAAAACTACAACAACTTACTCAAGTTCATGTCTTAGTGCATCAAACAGCTCCCTTTTCGTCTGCTTCTCTGCACCCGGTGTGTTAAGAACCTTACTCTGCTCCACCATTGTGATTGTATTCTTCTTTAGCTCCTCCTGCAATACAGAAGGACCAAGCAGGTTCAAACATTCAACACAAACAACTTAATTTCTCTCGAAAAACACTAATGACATTCGAACTCCATTTAAGAGGAAACACAAACGCAAACCATTCTAGCCCCAGAGACTATAGAATCCTTGTCTAGAACCTGACCCTTGTTTGTGTCACGATGCTAACGTAGTCGGAATAACAGGAGCCACAAAAGCAATCTTTCCACAACTGATGAATGCTTTCAATTAAAATTAAAGCATATGATGTTTAAGCTCAATGTCGTCTACTGGGTCAGCTAAACAATCTATCTGTTTTAAGTGGAACGGGCCATGGCCACACAGTGGGGTGTTCCTAAATGCAATCTGCTCGCAGATTTTTAAAGAAAGCTGCGCAAACAAGGGCTAAGGTTAAGGACACTCAAATGCTTACTTTGCCCTACTTCAAAACCGACCAACCATGTTAACTTTCCCGGTCATCAAAACTGAAAACTTACAGGGCACAGTGAATGTGTTCATGACAACATAGTAACCAAATGACACCAAAAATCAGAACTTCACCAACAAGATACAAAATTCTAGCGAAATTAATGAAAATAATGAAACTTTTCTTTCGGCAATGAAGTATGATAGAACAAAGAAAACTTACATTGGCTTTTAACTGGGCAATGACTTTAAGTCTAATAGCATCAATTGTACCATCATTCATCAATGATTCAAGAACATCTTCAGGTGTGACAACTGAAGAAGTAGAAGAAGTAGATGGACATGGAGAAGATGAATTCCTCATAATCACCCAAAATTTCTGACACTGGTTCCACACGAATTATGAAAATTTCAAAAACCCTAGATCGGGGGGTGATAACTACACAACCCTTGATCTACAAAATCATTAGGGTTTTGAATCTCTTGATTTAAAGAAACCTAGACGAGTTTACCTGTAGGTAGAAATTTCTGTTTCTCCGAACCTCGGCACATGGTAGACCGCGCATATGGAGTTGAATTTAGATCTCCAAACAGTTGAGTGTTTTCACCCACTTTAAATTTTTTTTACCCGGTCAATAAAATTAAATTAAAAAGCAAAAAATTGTACATGGGCTAGGTCAGACTAGAAGCCAGACGTTAGGCCACCCCCTCATCTAGCCTAATTGAAACGATAATAAACTTCGCCAGACCATTCTACATATAGAATAAAACCTGGCCTCCCCTCAAAAATATCTTCGGCCAGCAAACAAGCTTGCTTAGACAAAGCATCAGCCGAAAAATTAGCTTCTCTATAGCTATGAATATAACGAATATTATTGTAAAAGTTCTTCGCAAGTCTCCATTTCGGCAATAACTGCCAAGGCAGCTCACCTTTCTGAAAAGCTTGAATGCAACTCATCGAATCTGATTGAATGCAAATATTCTTCACATTCCACCTCTTGGCTAGCATCACACCATAAATTACAGCACACACTTCCGCATAATAATTAGTTTGCCAGCCAAGGCCAACACAAAGAACTCCGAGCATTGCTGCATTGGCATCACGAAAAGTAACACCAGCACCGGCCTGGATTTCCAAGTGAAGCCCCATCACAACAAATCATAATTTCACCTTGGTTAGGAGGAATCCAACTAACCTCTATTGGAGTAGAAATTCTGCACGATCTGTGTTGCACCTTAAAATAATTCAAGATGCGTAACTCCTCCATATTGTTATACATATGGCCCTTCATTCTGATTGAGTTATCATGAATTACCTGATAAACTCGACCTTTAAAACCAAACCACTGCACCTGCACATCCTCAAAAAGACTTTATTACGCAACTTCCATAGTTCCGTGACAATTGCAAGATTAGCAACCAGCCACAGATCTTTGATCATCTTGCTTCGACCTTTTGCAGCTTTATACGAGGCAACCTATTCTTCATTTGGTTGCAGTTTAAATATATTAGCCGCCCAAGCAAAATTCGCTTAGCAAACCTGTAATGCCAAGTAATATGGCTAATAATCTCGCAATTCTTCCTACACAGACGGCACATCGTAGGCATGCTCCTACATGTCTTCTTAATAATATTATCTTCACTCGCACAACATTGTTTTGACCAAATCTTCCAGTACTGTACACTCAAAGTTGGATGCACAACTGGCCTAGAGAACAAAGCAGCACTAGGCTGAAACTCAAACGACGTTCTAATAGCAGCCTTAGCAGACTTAACTGGAAAAAACGCCTTTGCTATCTAAATCCCAAATCTTATAGTCTTCACCACCAGCAATAAGAGGTAAGTTTTCAACATCAATATTACACCTGATCACCAAATCCCTTGTATGCTGAGGAATGACCCACGCACCATCAACGATAATATCACTAACCTTAGCCTTAAAATCATTAGGGCCTTTAGAAGTGATGCCAAGTCTCTTCGCAATCGAAAAATCACCACACCAATTATCAAAAAATAAGGAAGTATTAGCGCCATTACCTATAATTGATCGTGTATGCTTTTGCACAAATTTATAAATCAATCTGATTCCCGGGAAACCCGAAGAACCCAGTTTATGATCAATCAAATTACCATTTTGAAGTATTTTGCCCTCAAAAATCTTGCCCAAATCTTGTCCGAGTCACGTATAGTAACCCACAACTTCATAAGCATGGCCTTGTTGACATCCAACAGTTTCTTAATACCTAGGCCACCTTCACGCCTTGAACAACACAGGTTATCATAAAGAACCGTAAAATATTTACGTTTCTCAGCATCGCCATACCAAAGAAAAATTCTAATGGCCCTTTCCACCTGCTTAATAATATTACATGGCCATTTGTACACAACCATAGAATGAATTACATAGCTAGAAATTACTGATCTAATCATAACAAGTCTATCTTGAAAGGATAGAAGTTTGCCCTTCCAACCGGCCAACTTGTCCATAATCTTATCCACCACATGCCTAACATGAATGTGGCGAACAGTGTCAGGCTTCAATTGAATTCCCAAATATCTATCCGGGAATAAAGCTCTTTCCATGCCCAAATAGTTTGAAATAGCAATAGCTCGTGAATCTGTGTCGCCTCCATAGTAAAATTTACTCTTCGCACAATAAACGCTTTGGCCAGATGCCGCTTGATACATATTGAGCAAACTCATTAAATTTTGCAGGCTATGAAGATTACCTCTGCAGAAAATAAGAATATCATCAGCAAAAAGAAGGTGAGTAGGCGTCATACCTTTCTTTCGAACCATAACATGCATGCTTCGTCTTGCAAACAACTTAGAGAGATTACGACTTAAAATATCTTCAATGAGCACAAAAATCAAAGGCGAAAGAGGATCACCTTGTCGCAAACCTCTAGATATGCTGAAAAAACCCTCAGGACTACCATTTATCATAACAGAAATCCGAGCTGAGCTAAGAATGTTAAGAATCCAAGAACACCAATTTTCGGAAAAACCATATTGTCAAAAAATCTCGGCTATAAATTCCCAACTCACCGTATCAAAAGCTTGTGTAATATCCAACTCCAGGCATACATTACCATGTTTCCTTGGCGTATTTATCTCATTGATTAACTCAGACGCCAAGGCTATATTCTCATGAATATTCCTCCCCTTCATAAACGCCACTTGTTCTTCAGAAATCAACTTGTTCAGTACCGTACCAATCCTGGTAGCCAAAATCTTTATTTTGAAGAAAAAATTACTCAAACCAATTGGCCTGTAATCCTTAATAGCATCAGATTTGTTATTTTTAGGAATGAGAACGATAAAACTAGAGTTAATGTCATTGGGAATTTTCCGCATTGCCCAACAGTTTGCAATGGCACTAAAAAGATCACCATAAATAATATCCCAACACTGCCTATAGAAAGAACCTGAAAAGCCATCTGGGCCAGGGGCAGAATCAGCTCCCAGGTCAAAAACAGCTTCCTTGATCTCCTCCAAAGTCGGCATAGAATTCATAAAAGCACTTTTAGTGGCCGTTATACTTTCATGGTCAATTTCAAACAGCTTTGGATCAATAAAAACATCACCACCATTGAATTTGTCTTTGTAATGATTGACAATGTAGTCCTTAATTTCATCCTGCAAAAACAAAGTAGTGTTAGTTGAAATCTTTAGTTATGAAATTGTGTTTTGGCTCCTCCGCATACGAATGCTATTATGAAAAAAACGAGTGTTTTGATCACCATCCTCCAACCAAGTTACTCTCGATTTCATCTTAAGCATCACTGCTAACTCCGTTCTCACATCGTCAACATTTTTCCTAGCATCCGCAACCTTTGTAAACTGAAACTCATCCGCCGGATCATAATCAAGAAGATCATTCTCAGTTTCCAGTTTTAATTCAGCTTGTTTCAAACGAAACTGCATATCACCAAAGACCGTTCTGTTCCACAACTTCAACGCCTCCTTCAACCTTTTCAATTTGCTAGCAAAAACAAAAGGAGAGCGCACCATCAAGCCTCATATTCCAGTTATCTGCCACCAAATTCATAAAACCTGGATGGGATAGCCACATCTTTTGAATTCTAAAAGGCGCCCTAGCCGGTCTTGGATTTTCAAAAGTAAACCCAAAAAGAGGGGAATGATCTGAACAAATTCTGGGAAAAACCTTACACCTCCAATTCACATATTTATAAAGCCAAGCATCATTGACAACTGCTCTATCATGCTTAGAGACAATTCTTCGAATTCCACTCCGACAGTTAGACCACGTATATTTTTTTCCAATAGCATCCGCCTCCACCAGTCCATTATCCGAGATCAAACTTCTAAACTCATTCATATAAACATCTTTAATTGGCTTACCACCCTTCTTTTCCTCCAAACGTAAAACACAATTAAAATCACCCTACGCCAACCAAAGAATATATATAAAACCCAATCCCAACTGACGCCAAAGTAATTTCCTTGCTACCGGATCAAAAGAAGCATGAACAGCCGTAATGTAATCTCCATTAAAATTCAAAGAAATTACTTGCTTAGAAGAAGATAAAATACCTGGCCTGGCAATAGAATTTCTCCACAAGACCCAAATATTACCTTTTTCACCGCCAACTTCGTTAGTAATAACATCTTCACAAAAATCATCTAATCTTAAACTCCTAACAAAATGTGTAGTGCAAAAAACTTTTGATTCTGCAATACAAATTATGTCTGGTTTGTGCAAGCGATAAAGCTCCATCAACTTGGCCCTTGCACTATCCTTAGCCAAGCCTTGAGCATTCCAATAGAAAACCCGCATTAATTAACTCTATCCTTTGGAGGGCTTGCCGAACCCTGTCGTGATTTACTTTTACCTCGAGTTTCAACCTAGCTAACTTTAACTGGTTTAGTACCGCTAGCCTTCTTCTTAGGAACCTTTGGTTTAGCACCGACCGCCTTTTTTTCTTCAAGTTTCTTCAGTTCCGCCAACTCCTTCTTCTCTCGCGCCTTTTGATCTTTCATAGTGCTCCATTCCAAATTTTTAGTTTCATCCTCAACTGGATTTGAAGTAGTAACTGATTGCGTCAAATCAGGTGGAATTTCTGAGAAAACCTCCTCACCTTCATCATCTAAAACATCAGTCCCAGTATCAAACATGTTTGATGTCATAATGCCATCAACAGTTTTTTCTGGAGTAGTTCTTCTTGCTGTTTTAGTGGCGGGACTAAAACCATCATCAAGTAATTGCTCCAAAATATAATTAGTAGGCAATGAACCTTGAGCAACAGGTTCAATTCTCACATATGAGGTATGCGCTTCAATTTGCTTACACTTTTCCAAAACCAATCTCCTTAAGTTATCTACCTTTGCTTTAGCTGCAACTTCCTCAATTTTAGCCAAATCAGCGGCTTTATCCAATTCTGTATCCCTTTTCTTCAAATCCTCATATGCTTTGATAGCCTCAATCTCCTCAGACTCCTCCAAATCCTTGTCAGTTTCCGAGGAAACCACAGCCTCAGCACCATCATTGTGCACAGAAATAACGCAATCATTGCTCGTAATGTTATCACCATTATTGCGCAAACCAGAATTAGCGTAATCATTGCGCGATGTAGACACTGTGTCATCATTTTTCTGTTTAAGTGGAGCACCAACATTGCGCTGTATCGCATCATTGCATAGACTTGTATTTTCCGATCCACTAGTAGCAGCACTAGTCAAAGGGCTAGATATGTATTTATGCTGACCAACAAACATCTCAGTTATCGAAGGTGGAGTCTTAGTTGTTTGATCAGGAGGCGTAATCTTTGCAGATTCATCCACTGGCTGGTTCGGTGGATCAACTGGGACATCATTTTTTTTTTCATACTTACATAGCTGCCAGAAATTTTTAAGTTCGTTAATCTCAGCTTGGAGCTTTTTCTTGATCTCCGGATCTTTTTCAATTTTTGCTTTTTCTTTCAATTCTTTACGCTGTTTTATTCTACATTCAACTTATTCATGGCCAAAAGATTTGCAATATTCACAAAAGCTAGGCTGGTTAATAATCTCATAATCCGCATAAAAACCTTCAACATTTTCTTCATCATCAATAACAATATTGCCCAAAGGTTGTGAGAAATCAATATCCATCAAAACTGCAGAAAAATAACCATACTCGTACCTTAAGGTTCTTTGATCAACAGCAACAGGCTTTCCTAGACCCCTAGCCATCCTAAAAAACGTCTCTTCATCCCAAAATTCCCATGGGAGATTATTAAAAAACGTACCCAAACTGCAGCCCTTGTGACCTTGTCAACATCAGGGTTGAACATGGGCGTCCATGGTTGAATTTTCAATTGTTGATGCTTAGCTTTCCACGGACCTTCATAGCTAACTCTCTTGCGATCATCTTCATTGTCCAGTTTGATAACAAAATATCCTCTTACCCAAGGAATAAATTGGACCGAATCAGATAGCTTCCATTGATTCAATAAATCACGTTTTGCATCTTCAAAAGTTAGGGTTTTAAAGTCTAAACGCCCAACTAAACTATACTTCCAAACAGCTTTGATTCTTGCATGTGTTTCTTTAGGAATCTTAATAATTACGTCACCATGAGAGGTTCGAATAGGAAGATGCGACAAAGTATCGGCATCAATCTTTGACATAACATGAGTTATCTTCTTTAGAACTGACGCATAGGAATTTTGTTGAGCACCAGCGCCAGTTGAATCTTCACTTGGTTTCCTTTGATTGTTAGAAATAGGGTTTCCAGTTTTTGGAACGTAAACCTGTCTAGTTCTAGATTTTGAACGATAACGATTTCCTGGTTGTATGAAACGACCACGAGCATGGAATGCTTGTGATTGATCACTTGGATCAGGAGGTTTTGATTGATCTTACGCCATAACAACGCAAAATCAAAGAGTAAACAAACATGAAAGACAAATAAAATCAGGGAGAGGAAACCGGAGCTCCTTTCCCGTGAAACCCTAGCTTTTGCTCTCTTTTTTTCTTTTTCACCAACTTTAAATTCAACGGAATCTGATACTTCCTCGAGACATGCCGTATCGACTTTTCTCCATATAGGAACATGTAGCCACAGCTCACAAGAATCATACCTATCGTTTGCCGTATGAGATGTCTATATCAATAGGTACCCGGGACAATAGCATTAAGTCATTAAGATTTCTCTGTTTTTTTTTTGTTTTATTTTTTTCTGGGCGCAAGCGGGTGAAACCAAATACTTGTTTCGTCCCAAATACTTACTGAATTAAGATTTTACAAAAATATTAAGAAATTGAAATTATTTTCACATCGACCATCAATTTTTCAGGTTACTTGTTTGACAAACTAGTTTTCACATTCTAGTTGTTAGTTCCTTATTGATAAACCCGAAATTTTATGGGAAAATATGAAAACAATTTAGTACGTTTTTTGCGGAAAAAAAAACTAATTAAGCAAGTAATTTGGGAAGGAGGGAATAAATAACAAAACAAAACAAACTAGAATTTAATAAAGAGGACTCCAGTTCAATGAAAGAAATAATGCAGGGGGTGTAAGAAGGTGTCCTTCGGTGTTGAAATTATGAGTAAAAGTATAAGCTACATGAGTATGAGCAGTTTGATTTTTCTCTTAGCAGAACGTGGGTGAATTTGCAATGGCCCAATTGAGCTGATAGTTGTCTGATCAGAGCAATAATATGGAGAACTCTCCATGGAACTTTGTTGATGCTGCCTTGCAGGAAGTTTTATAAAAATATACGAATCACCTTCAACTAAAACTTTATTATGACCCATTTTGACAGCCAGGTGAATTGCCAATAAGAAATTGAGCCTCCTCAAGCAAAAGCATTATGAGCAATTCCAAAAATAGTACCTTTAGAAATAAATTTACTTTCCTAATTGTGTGCTACTGCAACCCATGAAGCATGACTATTCGTTCAAGCAACATCAACATTAATCTTAACGAATGATTTAGGTGGATGCTACCACTTTGGTTGAGGCTAAGCTATTGAAGCAAAGCCTTGTCATTAAGCTGAACTCAAGTTTGTAAGAGCATAATAAAGGTGGAATTGCTTAACTTCTTAAGAGATGATGGTATGAATGTGCATTTATTACTTCTCAGTAATTAGGTGATTTCTTGTCTGCTACACAACCCACATCAAGCATGCTCCCATACAAAAGACACAGTTACTATCCATTGTATGTGACCATGAGCTCATTAATTCCTTTACAGTAGCTTGACCTTCAACTTCCACTCTCAAACTTAGGGGACTTGCAAACATGATAACTTGGATTATAAGGCAGTGGACAAAAAGTCAATAGGCTCCAAAAGATTGTTACAAAACCAACATTCAGATTACACATTTTCAATGAATTTCCCAGTTTTCATCATCACCCAACACCATTGTGTTTTTAACCATCAGGGGTTAGCCCAGTTGGCCAGGAGCCTGACTCTCAAATATGAGGTCAGCGGATCGAGTCTCCGCTCTAGAGTTTGGAGATCTCATAAAATACTCCTCATCTTATGTAAATTTAGTTTAAGTTCTTAATGTATTTTCTTTCCTATTAAAAAAAAAACAAACACCATTGTTTATTAGGCATCAAACAAAGTGGTGATTTCTAGGAGCCGAACTTTTATTGCCCAGAACTCCTTGATGGAATGTTATTATCATTTGAAATATAAAACTCACCGGTGTTTGTTGCCACCATCTTCTGGAAAAGACTGTGAGGTGAAGTCTCCATGACTTGTAAACTTCCTTATGAGTTTATCCTTTTATCCCCTATTAATATAAATACTAAGAATATGAGCGGCTATAGTTGGCTCAAAAATCTAGTTCACAAGTAGGGTATCTTAGATCATTGCTCGGTCGAACTCACAAGTGTTTCTATATCTAGCTTGTTGTCAAATTTAGTTGATCAAATCTATGTCTTGATTTCTAGTCTTCAATTAGTCAAGTATCGGATTAGAATAGAAGTATGTAGTTGAGAATCGTACATCACTGCGTTCTACCTTTTGAAGGCGAAGATCAACCAAAGCTTTTGGAGAAGTTCTTCAACAAAAGGTTAGTGCAGACTGAACCACATATTTCTCAAGTTATATTCATCCTTCTATCTATGAGACGTTGTCGCATGACTAATTAGACTATTGCAAGCATATCAAGAATTTCAAGTCAAGTTTATCTTGGTAATTAGTTCTCGAAATATATATGACTAAGCTTAATGAACATTTGTTCATGCTTGGTGAATTTCGGTTAAGAATAATTTATTGTTCATAATCTAAATCGTGATTCAAGATTATCATTCAAAAATATCCTTGAACAGTGATATGTGTCATTGATGTTATTCGGGAACATTTCGAATTGATTTATAGAGAAATATAGAACTGATGTAAATCTTGATACAGGACAGTATGCATACCAGTTCACATACTGGGAGAACTGTTATAGGTCCGGAGCCATAGTACATGTACCGACGTAGTTATATGTCGACATCAACTTTTTAGTACAGATACCCGGTATCCATACCATAAAAAGTCTGTTGCTCGTAAACCAGAAATGGTACGCATAATAAGTATGCATACCGTAAAGGAACTATTGGTTTTGAAACCTGTGTGGTATCCATACCCGGTAGGAAAACCGGAAAATTTATGTGAGTTTCTGAACTCATTTTTTTCTTAAGGGTACACATACCTGGTACATGTACCATGACAAAAATAGTCACGAACAAGGTAGGGTACACGTACTTGCTCTGTCGAATATTTTCATGCACAAAAGTTATTTCTGTGAGATAGTTGGCATTTGAATAAATCTTTAAAAACACTATATAGACATGATTGATCACATTATAACCTATGGTTGTGAGTCAAGAGCAAAGTCTTAAGTGTTATATGAAAATGATTAAGCTTATGGTTCAATCGACTAGTTTCAGATAACCGTCCATGAACAATGTATTTATACACGGTTCGCTTATGGTTCATCCTAACCAGAGTGTATATCTTGTTATGTTAATCTCCTTTCAAAGATTCATCTAACAGTGGATATTCTTTGCTTGGTTCCAAATCTATCTTAGCTTAAACCTAAAGCAACTTATACTTTGAAAGTCTATATAAGGGAGAACCTCAAGCAACTGGGATTTTTGAATCCCTAACATTATTCTTTGTGTGTCCTAGTTGTAAGCGTACTAGAGTCGTCCTCTCCATAAAACCCTTCGAGGGTATAACGACTAAAAAGACTTCACCTAGGGATTCATAAAGCCAGGTCCAACTATCTTTTATCTTGATAGTTCGAGTATCCTGATATTGTTTGATTGTTGATCTGCTCACTCAAACAAGATAGACAGAAATCGCAAAGTTTTCTTCGTCCCATACTTTTTGATTTCACAGGTTCAATACCTGTGAGGTGAATAATAATCTAGACTGCTCTTTGGGAAGCATAGGTCCGGATTTTGAGGTTAGCTAGACTTTGTCTATTGCTATCAATTTCTAGTCTCACCTTGATCTACGATCAAAAAGGAAACCACATATAGGCTTATATGTGGGAGGAAGATTGGTTTAAAGTCTTCAATTGAGTTGAAGCAACTCTTAGGCTGTAAAGGACGTCAGCTAAGGGAATCATTTGCGCAGAGTCCTGCTGGGATTCAAGAGGCGTAAGGAGCGCGACTGTAACTGAATTGCTGTGAGGGTTTAATTCGGTCTCAACTACATTCTAGTCCGAATTTAATTGGTAGTAGGCTAGTGTCTGTAGCGGTTTAATACAATTTGGTGTTCATGTCTGGACTAGGTCTCGGGGTTTTTCTGCATTTGCGGTTTCCTCGTTAACAAAAATTCTGGTGTCTATGTTATTTCTTTTCCGCATTATATTGTTTATCTTTATAATTGAAATATCACAGGTTGTACATAAATCAATCAAAGTAGATACATTCATCCTTGTTTGTTGGATACGACTTGATTGATTCTTGGATATTGATTTTTGAGATCGACCAAGTACTCTCACACATTATCAGGTTCACGGATTTGGTTTTGTAAACTTTCTGATTGTGGGAGAAAGAGATATAAGCTCTTCATATAATTCCTTGATTGAGATTCATTAAGTTGGACTCTCGGAATTGTATTCGAGTTTAATTAGTCCATACAGGTTTCCTAAGAAAAAGTTGGTGGTGTATTTTGTTACCCCAACGTTTTTAGGGTATTCCAACTAACTCCATCTGCATATATACGATCACTACCAAATTTACCCGATGAGTATTTGTGACTTATAGAGTTGGTGTAAAATCTTGAATTGCTGGAATCAAGGGGTCAGAATAGATTTTGATGTCTTTACCATTTCTCACAAGCCACATGCATCCTTAATTCAAGTCATTTCTTGATTGCAACATGACACTCCAAGTAGAAGAACACTTCCTGGGCTTTTTAAACCTAAAAGATATTTTCCTTAAGTACTTTGCCCTTAGTATAAAATGCCACAGAGAAGTTAAGTCTTGTAAGAATCTCTAAGATAGTGACTTATAATTTAACTCCGCCAAAGACCTTAAACCGTAACCACCTTTGTTTGTGCAAGTTGTAGACCATTCTCATTTGAAGAAATGTATCTTGTTACGGTCTTTGTTATGCATACACTTGAAATTCCTCAAGATTTGAGTAAGTTGATGTAGAATAGTCTTTAGCATATAATAATAGATGGGAATAAATTCCAAAATTACTGGAATCAGGGTAGTCCTCCCTGCATGGGATAGAGAGTTTTTCTTCCGGCTAGTTGTTTTCCTTTTAAAATTATTAATTATGAATATTTATTGCCCTGTTGAAGAATCTTCAACCCCGGATATGATTCACTATGACTCAAAAACGTGACATCAAATCTTTTTGAACTTCTTCTGAGGTACTTTTGTTAAAGTAAACTGGGATTTGTTATAGCCGACTACATGACCTGATATGTTATCATACGCTGCTGCAAGGTAACATTATTTAGTAAACGTTGTATCATTCAAAACTCCAAATAATATCGCATCATCAGCAAACATTACATGGTGACCACAATGATGGTATCTGTTAAAGCATCACCAAGTCGGATTTGTTTTGTTATCTCAAGCTTGTTGGTAATGTTAGTTGCACAAAACAATAAAACAATGAGAACATCAACGATGACTTCATTAAAAAAGTTATGTGGATACTGATTTCATTTGTAACTTTTGTTTAATTCTACCTTTCTAATCTATCGAAACAAGTGGTCACTCTATGGAACAATTTCGATGACTGTAAATATACATTTATGTATACACTCGAGGGTATTTGAGCCTAAGATTTTAGTGAGAATGACCTTTTTCCCTGAAAAGGTCGTCATATAGTAGTGATTGGAGATACGAATTCAACGGGCCAATAATCACTCAATTCCGAGTTATAAGGAAAAAGTTATAATTGATTTATTAAAGCAACACTTATTATGTGTTGCTAAGACTGTTAGAGCACTACTCGATCGAACTCGCAAGCGTTGCTATCTCAAGCTTGTTTGTCAAGTTTAGTTGTCAAAACTATAAGTCTTGATTTCTAGTCTACTTATAGCTAAGTCTTAGATTAGGATAGAATGTGTAGTTGAGCTTTAGACTTCACGGCGTTCATCGATTGAAGACGAAGAACTACTAAGGGGAGCTTGTGGAACTTCATCAACAAAAGGTATGTGGAGACTTGAACTCATCTATCACTCAAAAGTATATTTCTACTCTATCTCCTATTTGAGACAAAAGTTGTATAGCTATATAGACTTCGATTATACACATTTGATATTTTGAGTTGAGTTTAACTCGCTTACATATTTCTCGAAATATGTGTTGGTAAGCTTTCGCTTTAACCAAGTTCATCTTATATTCTTGACGAAAGTCAAAAGATGATCATGTGAAAATCGCCTGATAACACCTTATATGATTTGTGTGAGACAATCATTTGGTGTAGACTCGGAATGTTTCGTATTGATCATTTGATCACTTGAAAATTGCTTTGAAGCTAATAGTTTGTGTGAGACAGCTATTGTCGTCTTCTAATAATTTTTCAATGATTGAAATGGGAGTTTATAAAAGTTAACCATGATTGGATATAGCACAGTATGTGTACTGGTCTGTTAGTTGAAGTTCAGGAACTTAGTATGCATACCCGTATGCGTACCGGCGAAAATTCAAGTCCGGGAATTCAACTAAGTTTGGTGGTGTACGACAGTATGCGTACCCGTTCGCATACTGGCGAACCCAGACCAAATCCTGCTACTTAGGTATCCGTACCCGTTTGCATACTTGAGTGGGTTAAGTTCTAAAATCGGTTTGTTCATGAACTAATATATTTATAAAATAAGGAATGCAATCTTTTGCAAACCGTGCCTATAATGTTCATGAATTGATTCGAGTGAATCAAAATCGATTTTGCTTTAATTATATCTTGTATACTTCTATGAGAATATAAACAATTGAAAAACTTTAGAACTAGTTTCATTTGAGTCATTTGAACTAGTTGTGATTGAGATGAACAAGGTTGATATGAAAGTGTTCATATGGCTAACTTCGGTTAACTATTATAGAGCCAACAAGGTGTACACGTTTTGGTACGGTTACCCATATCTAAATGAAGTCACTTTTCATTTGTGTGTAACAAGCTAAGTTCGATCTAACGGTTGAAAGATATTAGCTTGAGTCTAATCAGGTTTTCATCTAATAGTGAATATTGAATGCTTTGTTACGAAGGTAACATTGATTGCAAACCCTGATTTGAAGACTATATAAGGGAGAAATCTAGCAACTGGGAAACCTAATCCCCACACCTCCTATGAGATACTAGTTGCGACTAGATTCGATTCTCCTTTAACCAAGGTTTTTCCTAAAACTATTATAGGTTAACGATCTAAAGACTTTATTGGGATTGTGAAGCCAGGCCCAACTATTTTCTCTATAATTGCGTGTTCTGATCTTGCTTTATTCTATCGTATTGAGTACTATTTTCTCTAAGATTTGCTCGAGATTTAATCTCCGATAGGCAAGATAAAAAGTACTCACAAACATCTTCATCTCATCGTTTGTGATTCCACAATATCTTGTTTCGCTACCATACGATTAAGATTATTGTGAGGTGATTGATATTACTAGGCTATTCTTCGGGAATATAAGTCTGGTGTATCAATTGGTTCCTGTTCACCTTGATTTATCAAAAGACGGAACAAAACTCGTAGGTATTTCTGTGGGAGACAGATTTAGCTATTCAATAGACTTTTTTGTGTGATACAGATTTGTTTATCAAGTATTCGACTTTGAGTCGTAGCAACTCTTAGTTGTGGGTGAGATCAGCTAAGAGAATCAAGTGCGTAGAGTCCTGCTGGGATTCAGAGGCGTAAGGAATGCGACTGTACCTTCATCAGTGTGATATTTGTTAGGGCTCAACTACATTCCAGTCCGAAGTTAACTTGCAGTAGGCTAGTGTCCGTAGCGGCTTAATACAGTGTGGTGTTCAAATCTGGACTAGGTCCCGGGTTTTTTTTTTGCATTTGCGGTTTCCTCGTTAACAAAATTTCTGGTGTCTGTGTTATTTCTTTTCCGCATTATATTTATTTATATAATTGAAATATCACAGGTTGTGTGTGGTTCAATCAATTAGATAATCCAACATTTGGTTGTTGATATAAATTGATTGACACTTGAACATTGGTCTTTGGTACCGTTCAAGTTGTTTCCCATAATAATCAGGCTCACAGATTCTATCTGTTTGATTTGCTGATTACATTGAGAAAAAGAGATACAACTCTTTGATATATTTCCATTGATTGAGTCTGACTGTGTAGTTGATTCTCTGGGAATTATATTGGAGTTTTTCCATACAGATTGCTGAAACGATATATTGGGTGTGGTTGTTAGACCCCCGCTTTTTCAATTGGTATAAGAGCAGGGAAACACGTTTAAGACCTTATAAGTCTGTGTTTGTAGCAATCTGTTTTTCTATGGATAAAAAAAATTGTATAAGTTTTGCGCACATAAATGTATTACAAAGTTTTTGACTATGCCAAATGTCTTGGGCTTACCTTAAAGGATAACTCCTTAGATGATTCTTCCGAATCCCGAGGTAGAAAATTATTGCTATCAGATTCTGATAACATTCCCTCTAATAAGACAGTTGACACTATGTCAAAAGCTGAAATGGAACTCACCAGAACTTCAAAAAAATCTGCTTAGATTATTGATTTTCAAGGTTCTGAAATAAAGTCTCCTGAGGAAAATCATGCTCAACTCATTGATGAATTTGAAAAGTCTCTTGGTCGAGAACGGGAACTCTATAGTATTATTGAGTCCTTCTCTAACAACATCGAAAAACTTGTTCAAGAAACTACCATACAGCGTGAAAAGATTAGTGTTCTTGAGGATATTGTTAAAGAAGATTCAATTAGAGAAAAACGTTTGATCGAGACTCATTCATCAGAACTGAACAGCTTTCGTGTTGAAAAAGAGAAACTGGTTGCATCCCTTCTTTTAGCCCAGGAACAGTGCAAATCCTTGAAAAAGGAAAACTTTGTTTTAATGAAAATTCTTCTGTGCCAATCACTAATTCTCAGGTGGAATTACAGCACATGAAGAAAAGTTCTCCAAAGGAAGTTCCTGCTAAGAAATTTTTACATAACTTGCAGTCTTCTAATAAGGCTATGAACTTAAAATAGATTCCTTCCGATGTTTCTCTTCCACAAACCTGTTCCTTCTGTGGGAAAAAGAATCATCATGCTCTACATTGTTTTGCTAGAAAGAAACAGATTTTTGATCTTCAAAATCTACTTCTTTTTACAGTCGACTGAGTAAATTGTCTGACGATATCTACAATGGATTTCATTCCTGCAGAAAACCAGAACTCTCATAAAAAGGGTTTCAATGATCACTCATCTCGAAATCTCTACCGGAATTGTGTTCCTCCTTATGGTGCAAATTCTTACACCACAAATATACACATTCCCAGTATTTATGAGAATAATACTGGTAAGTATAAGTCTAGGAGGTGGAGATCTCTTTATTCTCATCCTCTGGAACCAATCTCTAGAGGTCGTAGACTCAATCCTCAGAAAAATCTCTCTGATGGATTTACTAAAAAGGTTATGTCTAATTCTTCTGGAAAAAGAAATAACCGAAGGAAGGCAAGGAATACAAGGATCAAACTCTCAGATGGTATCTACAATTCATCTCTCAATATTCATGGTGGAGTTCTTCTCACTCTGCTACTTAACTCTAGGTAATCTCATCCTTGTATATAACTTGAGAGTTGCAAGGATGACATTTGCGAGATGTTCAAGTCTACTGTAGGTTACCATTAGTCTTGTGTTTGATTTAGCTACTTTCTTCTTTTGAGAAGGTTGAGTCATTTCTTGACTCCCAATAACTAATGTATCTCTTCTTTATGCTCTGATTGATTCTTTTGATTATTGAGATACGAAGGTAAGAGATATCTGGAAACAGAAAGGTTTTCCCTTTTCCTTGGACCCTTTCTGATCTTTTAATAGGTCCACGAACGTCCGTGTCTTTCTTGTAAGTTTTTAGGGTTTTCACAACAAGGGTGATCTCTTGTTCGTAAACATATATATTTACATATATTGTTTGTCCATCCCTTTTAAAAATAATAATATGGAGAACTCTTCAGTACCTCAGGAAGTTGTGAATCTTGAGATGGAAGAAGACGGTAAAGGATGTGATTCAGTTCAAGACCTTGTCTTGAAAAAGATGATGGCAAGGAAGGAGTACAACTCCTGGATTGGTGAATCTGTCAAGGATTTAATTCTTTTTCAGAATGACTCAAGGGTGGAATTTGCAAATCTTCAATTACAAATTAATCATCTCCTTGATGGTCAGACCAAAATCCTTGAAAATCAAAAGGCCTTGATTCGGAATCAGAAGAAACTCATCGTGGACTGTGTTAAAGCTAGGCATCTTGCCTGCATTGTTGATCGGAAAGTGAATGTTCTAACTCATGAACATGGAGTCTCTACGATCAAGAGAATCAAGGATATCAGTGATACCTTTTATGATGGACCCTTTCAAAGGTATGATGTTATCAAAGAAACTTGATTTTTGTTTATGTCTAGGAAACTTCTTATGAGAATTTATTCTTGTGTTTTAAAAAGGATAACTAGGGTTTGGTATAGCAATTATTGTGAGTACACATAGCTATTGCCAACGATTTTCATCTTGCAATGTTTTTAGATTTATTTATTTAAATTCTAAAGTTTATTTGGAAGATGATTTTGCAGTATTAATCTTTATTGGTTTTATATATTGCAAAAATTGTTATGGGATATGAGTGTTTGCATCCGTGAACTATGATTGTTCCATATATGTCAAAATTTAAGTCTATTATATGTCTTTATGCAAATATTGATGGAAAATAGAATGAACTTTTGATAACAAAGATTAAGTCTATGGTATCATTATGCAAATATTGATGAAAATAGAATGAATCTTTGTATATTCCGCAGTATTGATCTTTCCCTGATCCACTTCTATGTGAAAGTACTGTGCAGCTCCGTAAGTTCTCTTATGTTGAGCATTTCTGATTAAATTAATCATGGGTTCTCTTGTGGTTAATTTAATTGAGTTTTTTTGGATACAAATTCATGTTTCGTGTAATTTGTTAATGTCCAAAGAAATCCTTATTTTCTTGTAAAAGTAAGGTCGCTCTTGTTGTTTTTCCGGGAATGAAATTTTATAAGGGAGAGTTCTTAATTGAACTTTTGCTTAGTTGCCAAATCTTTGTGGGGAGTGCGGTTGTGGAATATTGTAGGAGTTATCTTGTATCTTTATAAACTCCTTGATGAATACACTAAGTTTCGACTATGTGAAATCATCGAAACAAAGTTGATATGTTCTCTTTTAATCATGAAGTATCTCTATGAGAATTTCATTATGATCCCGCTAGTTTTCGTACCTTTACCAATTTATATTGACAAAAAGGGGGAGAATTATTGTGTAGTTCACACTACAAATACATATGGTTTACGGATCATTATGTAAGGGGGGTGGTTTTGATGAAGTATTGATTAAGGGGGAGTGATACATATCACCATAGAATTATTGTCAAAGTTTTGATACAATTGGACTTTGATGCTGTGTAATAATACTATAACACTGTATAACAATACGAAAACAACTTGTTTTTATATATGGTTATGGCTACGGATCTTCAACAACTATGATGCTGAGTTGAACACGTTCAGAATCACTGGAGTACTTGGAAGTGATGAAGATTTCGAGTAATGTTGAAGAACCAAGGAAATCAAGCATTTGGATGAGAAGCTACAAAGTTTATCTATTTTGCAATCCATATGTATTGATAGTTTTGTCACTAAATTTGACAAAGAGGGAGATTGCTAGAGCACTGCTCGGTCGAACTCGCAAGCGTTGCTATCTCAAGCTTGTTTTCAAGTTTAGTTGCCAAAACTATAAGTCTTGATTTCTAGTCTACTTATAGCTAAGTCTCGGACTAGGATAGAAAAGGGTAGTTGAGCTCTAGACACCACGACGTTCATCATAAAAAGACGAAGAACTACTCAAGGAACTGGTGGAACTTCATCGACTAAAAGATATGTGGAGACTTGAACTTATCTATCACTCAAAAAGTTTATCTACTCTATCTCCTATCTTGAGACAAAAGTCGTATTACTATATAGACTTCAATTATACACATTTGCTATTTCAAGTCGAGTTTATCTTGCTCTCGAAATATGTGTTGGTAAGCTTTCGCTTTGGCCAAGTTCATCTTTACTCGTGACGAAAGTCATGTTGATTATTTCAATATCTTGAAAATTGCTTTGATGAAAAATAGTGTGTGAGTAACCTCTATTTAACATCCTCTAAGAATGTTTCAATGATTGAAATAAAGAGTTTAGAATATGTAACCATCTTTGGATATAAGCATATATAGTGTGTTCGCACATTAGTGTATAAGTCCAAAACAGGGAACCAAATGTATGCATACTTGTGTGTATACAAAATGGTTGATGGAGACTGGGTAAGTATGCGTACCCGTACGCATACTGGCGGAAGTTTACGTCCGTGAATTTCTGCTGAGTTTGGATTTCAAAACCAACTCAATCTTGTTACCTAAGTACGCGTACCCGTACGCATACTGGCGGAAAGTTCACGTCCGTGAATTTCAGCTGAGTTTGAAAACCAAATCAAACTCAAAACCGGTTACTTAAGTACGCATACCCGTACGCATACTTAAGTGTGTTACTTTCTAAAATTGGTTTATTCGTGAACTTAAATTTATATAAACTAAGGAATGCATATTTGCAAACCTTGGCTATAAAGTTCATGAATCGATTCGAGTGAATCAAAACCAATTTTGTTTCAATTGTGTCTTGTATACTTCTATGATATCTAAGCAATTGAACAACTCTTGAACTAGTTCATTTGAGTCATTTGAACTAGTTATGGTGAAGATGAATAAGGTTGATATAAAAGTGCTCATATGGCTAACCATTTAGTTAACTACTGTTGAACCAACGACGTGTACACGTTTAGGTATGGTTACGCAAACCTAAATGACGTATAGTTCATTTGTGTATAACAAGCTAAGTTCGATCTAACGGTTGAAAGATATTAGCTTGAATCTAATCAGGTTTTCATCTAACGGTGAATATTGAATGCTTTGTTACCAAGGTAACTTAGATTGTAAACCCTGATTTGGAGATTATATAAAGGAGAACTCTAGTAACTGGGAAAGGTAATCCCCACACCTCCTGTGTGATACTAGTTGTATAAGCTAGAGTCGATTCTCCTTTAACCTTAGGTTTCTACCGAGACCCTGTAGGTTAACGACTTGAAGACTTCATTGGGATTGTGAAGCCAGACCCAACTATTTTCTTTGTAGTTGCGTGATCTGATCTTGCCCGATTCTATCGTATTGAGTACAATTGAAATAATTGACTCGAGATTAATTTCTCCGATAGGCAAGATAAAAGAAATCACAAACATCTTCGTCTCATCGTTTGTGATTCCACAATATCTAGTTTCGCCATCATACGATTTAGATTATTGTGAGGTGATTGATAATTCTAGGCTGTTCTTCGGGAATATAAGTCCAGGTTATTGATTGGTTCCTATTCACCTTGATTTATCAAAAGACAGAACAAAACTTGTAGGTATTTCTGTGGGAGACAGATTTATCTATTCTTGTAGACTTTTCTGTGTGATACAGATTTGTTTATTAAAGTCTTCGACTTTGGGTCGTATCAACTCTTAGTTGTGGGTGAGATCAACCAAGGGAATCAAGTGCGTAGTATCCTGCTGGGATCAGAGACGTAAGGAGCGCAACTGTACCTTGGATCAGTGTGAGATTTATTGGGGTTCAACTACAGTCCAGACCGAAGTTAGTTTGTAGTAGGCTAGTTTCTGTAAGTGCTTAATACAGTGTGTGTTCAATCTGGACTAGGTCCCTGGGTTTTTCTGCATTTGCGGTTTCCTCGTTAACAAAACTTCTGGTGTCTGTGTTATTTCTTTTCCGCATTATATTTTGTTATATAATTGAAATATCACAGGTTATGCGTTGAATCAATCAATTGGGAAATCCGACCTTTGGTTGTTTAATTAAATTGATTGATACTTGAACATTGGTCTTTGGTACCGTTCAAGTTAATTTCTCTTGTATTCAATTAGACTCGCAGATTTATATTTGCTTGAGTAAGGATTGAATCGAGAAAATTGAGATATAATCCTTTGATATACTTTTTATTAAGATTAAGTCTGACTGTCTAGTTGATTCTCTTAAAAGTATATTAGAGTTAGTCCATATAGATTGCTAAGCGAATTATTGGGTGCGGTTGTTGTACCCCCACTTTTTCAATTGGTATCAGAGCAGGCAAACATCATAAACCTAATAAGTTTGTGTTTGACTGTTTCCTAAAGGTGTGTCTCTATGGGAAACTCCATTAGAAAACTTGCTCTTGGCATCTGTAACGCACGCCAGAATTCCGTAAAGATTGTTCAAAGATTATTTATTAAACCTCTTGTCTTTTGTGATAATCCCGCTTCATCTAAGTCCTTGGAAAGTTTAGATAATGAGGAACAATCTAAAGGAAAATTTTAAAGTTCTTCTAAGAAGGGTCTCTTAAAAAAACGCAGTCGAAGCTCAAGGATATGGAATCTCACTAGATTAACTCTTAATCTTTATGAGGAATACTATCATAATGGATCAATTGACAAAGATCTATTTAGAGCTTTTGAAAGCGTTT
>JAJJMB010009125.1:9186216-9265395 GCA_023531105.1 Papaver atlanticum | reverse complement strand
TAATGGATCAATTGACAAAGATCTATTTAGAGCTTTTGAAAGCGTTTTCAAATTCTTAGTAAAGCTTAATTCCTTTGAGAATAAGAATAGTTCTGATAAAAGTTCGGTACCTATGAAATCATGCATTCATGATGTACGAACTAGATCTATCTCCAACTCATGTGAAATTGATAAAAAGGTTTCTTGTGAGTTCGGCATAGGTTCTAATATTCATAAAAAGTATTTTCTTGGGTATAAGAAAAAGGATTCAAAACACTCTATTAATCCAGAGTATCATCTTTACTATGATACTGTTCACAAAGATCAACCGGAAAATTTGCATGAGAATTTCTCTACACATTTGGCCTCTTGGTAACAAGACTGGCAATACCTGATAGACGCATTATTGTGTCTAATATGTCTCAATTGTATATATTGTTAGTGTTCGATTTTGTATTTATTTTGTTATTTTATGTCTTTGTAGGTATTTTTAGAGAAATAAACTCTTGCGGCGAAATTGGCTCGAAAAGTGGTGTTTTACACCCAGGATAGAGTACTAAAGGCACCCCAGAAATGCACCGGAAGCACCCCAAAAATGTGTCGGAGGAACCCCGAAAAAATTACTGTCTACGTCCAAAAATTACTATTTGCACCCCATAAGACAAGTGCTAAAGGGACACCCGTGCAGGATTAGGGGGAGGACATGTTCTTCTCAAATTCAAAAGAATATTTTTGGCGGGAAAATAAACTTATTTCTCTGTCAAATTTTCGATCGATTTTTGGACGTGATTTAGTGAGATTCAATCCCTGAAACTTAATGGGTAGACGTGATATGACCATAGAAAGCTGTTATGGGTGTCTGTTTCGACCGAATTTGGATGAGTAATCCGCAAGAAGAAAACAGGGAGAAACGAGAATATCACGTGTTGAGAAGATTTTGTGGAAGATTTTGTGGAGATTAGAGCGAGTTTAACATATTTTCAGCGTGCAAGAAGTGTGTGGAGATCAAACAGATGCGTGGAGGAGATAAACAGGGGAAGAATCACGTAAATATCATCCCCGAGTAAAAGAAAATATTTTGGATTTATTAGCGAGATTTTTACGTGTTGATTGATATAAATAGGTTGATTGGGGTCTCACTGTGGGATGGAGAGAGTTGGGAGCAGTTAGGAAGAACCAGAGAGTCGAGAAATCAAGTGGCAGAAAAACTCCATTTTCTGCTGCTATGAAGAACACGAAGAACATTGGACGCACGCAGAACCGTCGTTTTTCAACAGTGACAACGACAACTGTTTGTGGGTCGTATTGCAACAGTGTCAACAACACTTCATTTTTATCGTTCTCTGTAACAGCTCGGTTTGTAACGAACAAAAGTGTTACAAACCCGGTTTTTATCAATTTTTCTCCTATTTCATCATTTGTGAACCATTTTTGAGCATTAATAAAGATGAATTTTGAGCATGTTTCCATGATAATGATGAGCTAATTCTCGCGTAATCAAGGCACGGAGGAAGCTATTTATGCATGAATAATTGGTAACTATTCTATTTTTCTTTAATTTTTATTTTATAATTCACTCAATCACTACTTTGTAGAATTTTAATTGTTTGCATAATTTTTCCTAATTAGTTGTGATTCAATTAGATAGGTTATGCTTTGGTTAGATAATCTATGCTTAAGGGATACAATTAATGTTTGAGAATATGCTTGATAATTTGTGAATTAAGAAAAAGAGATTTTAAAAATAATTAGAGTTTTGGAATTTTTATCATCATTTATTCATGTGTAATAGTGGAATCTAGTGTCTTGGTTATTTTCACTCTAAAAAAACAAATTTGGATTAAAATTTTCTCTACTTTTAGTGTAAATAAATCTAGCTTTCCAAGTCTTACGAACTCATTCTTACCACTATCTAAAATTACATCAATACCCCATCTGTATATAACTTGATCTGGGGCAAGTAACGGTTGACAGTGTTGTCTGGGTTAATTTATTTTGTAAATCCTTTTCTTCTTCTTCCTTCCAAGGTCAACTAAAAGTTGTGTAGGCTCCCTGCTATTCTTTTATTGCACTATACTGATCTCTTCCAGTGTGCATACCTTGGATGGTAAACGTTTTAAAAATCCTACTTTTCTTTTGTGGGTCACGGTTCGTGAACGGGTCACAGCCCATTTGAGGCTACATAAGAAGCTGGTGCGCGTACCCTTCTTCTCCCTTGTAACGTCTGTGTACGTGAACTTTTCTAGGGTTCATGTATTTTCTCCATTAAAGCATCTTTGGAGAACAAAAAGTGAAAGGGTTTTCAAGAGACAAATCAAGTAAGTTCTTCATTCACCTTGTACTCTCACTTTCTAGGTTTTATGGGAAATTTCAAGGTTTCAAAGAAGGTTTCAAAATCTTTGGATGCATCTTCTTCTAGCATGACTCTTCCTCAATCTCAAGACTCTATTAAAATTAGATTTGTCAATGATTCTAGTAGTATGATCTTTGAAAGGATTGCTTCTAGTGGTTTCATTCTTGAAAAGAAGTTGGATTTGTCTAGTGGTCATAAAGAAGAGTTGATTTTCTGTGAAAAGTTTAATCTTGGAAACATCTTTAATGGTCTTGATGAAGGTTTTGACACTCTCACAAGGATTTTCTATGCCAACATTCATGATGTTGTTCTTGAGAACATGGAATTCAAAACCATGATAAAAATAAAGAAATTTCTTGTAGATAGAGAGTTGATATCAAGGATTACCGAAATTCCTTTAGGTAATTTTCGCCTCCCTAGACCAAGTGATGAAAGACCATCATATGAAGCCATCTCTCATGGTCTTTGTGACAAGAGTGTTAATTGGAATGAAGGAAAGTTTCCTACAAATTATCTTAGTCTTGCTTTGATGTCCTTCAGAAAGCTCGGTATCTCTAATCTTTGTCCGTCCACAATTGAAAATTCTCGATGGAGTCGCGAGTTTGCGGAATTGGTCTATTCCCTTGAATTGGGTACCCCAAGTCTCAATATTTGTGGGTTTATCATTTTTCAAATGATCTCAATGACTTCGCCCAACAAGAAGTTAGGCTTCCCTTGCTTAATTGGACAAATTTGTTAAGCACTCTCATTCGCTCCAATTGGCAACTCTCTTGGAACTCCCAAACTCGTTCGCCCATGTACCTTTAAGCGTATGAAGGAGAATGTGTGTAAAAGACAAAGATGTGATTCCCTTGACAACACTTGTGATCCTACCACTTTGAGTCTTCTTCAAATAATTCACAAAGGTATGTTTAAGATCAATTCAAGGGTAAAGTGTGTGCAAGAACAATTGTGTTTGATTGCAACCAAGTTTCCTGAAATCAAGGAAGACATGGATATTATTCAAGTCTCTTGGATGGTTTCAGAAGATGAAGATGATGAATAATCTCTTTTAGTCTTTATATCTAGGAAATCTTCTTATGATAATTTTATTCTTGTGTTTTTAAGAAGAATAACTAGAGTTTGGAATAACCATTATTGTGATTACACATAGCTATGTCCAACGTTTTCATCATCAATGTTTTTAGATTTATTTGTTTAAATTCTAAATTATTTTTGTTTGGAAGATGATTTTTGCAGTATTAATCTTTATGGTTTTATATATTGCAATTTGTTATGGGATATGTGTGTTTGCTTCCGCGAACTATGATTGTCCCATACGTTGTCAAAAGTTAAGTCTTTCATACGTCGATATGCAAGTATTGATAAAAGAATGAATGAACTTTTGACAAAAACAGAAGTTAATCCTTTATGCCATTATGCAAATATTGATGGAAGAAAGGATGAGCTTTTGTTTACAAAGATTAAGTCTATTGTATGTCATTGTGCAAATAATGATGGAAGATAGAATGAATCTTTGTCTATTCCGCAGTATTGATCTTCCCTGATCCATATTCTTTTATGTATATACTGTGTGGCTCATGTAAGTCTTCTTATGTTGAGCATTTCCAATTAGATTAATCATGGGTTCTCTTGTGGTTAGTTTAGTTGAGTATTCTGGTTGAATTAATCATGGGTTCACTTGTGGTTAATTCAATTGAGTATTTTGGATACAATTTCATATTCTTATATGATTTATTGTTGTCCAAAGAAATCCTTCTTTTCTTGTGAAAGTAAGGTCGCTCTTGTTGTTCTTTCGGGAATGACATTATATGGGGGAGAGTTCTTATTTGAACCTGTGCTTTATTCCAAATCTTTGTGGGGAGTGCGGCAGTGGAATATTATAGGGGTTATCTTGTATCTTTATAAACTCCTTGATGAATGCATTTAGTTTCGACTATATGATTGCATCTAAAAAGTTGATATGTGCTTTCTTTTGGTCATGAAATGTCTCTATGGAAATTTTCATTAGGATCCCACTAGTTTTCGTACCTTTGCCAATTTTATTGACAAAAAGGGGGAGAATTAATGTGTAGTTCACACTACAAATACATCTGGTTTTCGGATCATTATGTAAGGGGGAGTGGTTTCCATGTGAGATGGAATATTGACTAAGGGGGAGTGATACATATTACCATAGTATTGATGTCAAAGTTGTGATATAATTGAACTTTGATGTTGTGTAATAATACTATGACACTGTTTAACAATGATTGAGAGCTTTTGTTTTCTCATTGTTATGGCTATGGATTTTCAACAACGATGATGCTAAACTTACAACCTTTGGAATCATTGGAGTACTTGGAAGTGACGAATATTTCGAGTAATGTTGAAGAACAAAGGAGATCAAGCATGTGGAAGAGAAGCTGCAAAGTTTATTTTTTGTAATCCATATGTATTGATAGTTTTGTCACTAAAATTGACAAAGGGGGAGATTGTTAGATCACTGCTCGGTCGAACTCGCAAGCGTTGCTATCTCAAGCTTGTTGTCAAGTTTAGTTGCCAAAACTATAAGTCTTGATTTCTAGTCTACTTATAGGTAAGTCTCGGACTAGGATAGAAAAGTGGAGTTGAGCTCTAGACTCCATGGCGTTCATCATACAAAGACGAAGAACTACTCAAGGAACTGGTGGAACTTCATCGACTAAAAGGTATGTGGAGACTTGAACTTATCTATCACTCAAAAAGTCTATCTACTCTATCTCCTATCTTGAGACAAAAGTCGTATTACTATATAGACTTCGATTATACACATTTGCTATTTCAAGTCGAGTTTATCTCGCTCTCGAAATATGTGTTGGTAAGCTTTCGCTTTTGCCAAGTTCATCTTTACTCGTGAAGAAAGTCATGTTGATTATTTCAATATCTTGAAAATTGCTTTGATGAAAAATAGTGTGTGAGTAACCTCTATTTAACATCCTCTAAGAATGTTTCAATGATTGAAATAAAGAGTTTAGAATATGTAACCATCTTTGGATATAAGCATATATAGTGTGTTCGCACATTAGTGTATAAGTCCAAAACAGGGAACCAAATGTATGCATACTTGTGTGTATACAAAATGGTTGATGGAGACTGGGTAAGTATTTGTACTCGTACGCATACTGGCGGAAGTTCATTTCCGTGAATTTCTGCTGAGTTTGGATTTCAAAACCAACTCAATCTGGTTACCTAAGTACGCGTACCCGTACGCATACTGGCAGAAAGTTCGCGTCCGTGAATTTTTGTTGAGTTTATAAACCAAATCAAACTCAAAAACGATTACTTAAGTACGCATACCCGTACGCATACTTAAGTGTGTTACTTTCTAAAATTGGTTTATTCGTGAACTTAAATTTATATAAACTAAGGAATGCACATTTGCAAACCGTGGCTATAAAGTTCATGAATCGATTCGAGTGAATCAAAACCAATTTTGCTTCAATTGTGTCTTGTATACTTCCATGAGATCTAAGAAATTGAACAACTCTTAAACTAGTTCATTTGAGTCATTTCAACTAGTTATGGTGAAGATGAATAAGGTTGATATGAAAGTGCTCATATGGCTAACCATTTGGTTAACTACTGTTGAACCAACGACGTGTACACGTTTAGGTACGGTTACACAAACCTAAATGACGGATAGTTCATTTGTGTATAACAAGCTAAGTTCGATCTAACGGTTGAAAGATATTAGCTTGAATCTAATCAGGTTTTCATCTAACGGTAAATATTGAATGCTTTGTTACCAAGGTAACTTAGATTGCAAACCCTGATTTGGAGACTATATAAAGGAGAACTCTAGCAACTGGGAAAGGTAATCCCCACACCTCCTGTGTGATACTAGTTGTATAAGCTAGAGTCGATTCTCCTGTAACCTTAGGTTTCTACCGAGACCCTGTAGGTTAATGACTTGAAGACTTCATTGGGATTGTGAAGCCAGACCCAACTATTTTCTTTGTAGTTGCGTGATCTGATCTTGCCCGATTCTATCTTATCGAGTACAATTGGAATAATTGACTTGAGATTAATTTCTCCGATAGGAAAGATAAAAGAAATCACAAACATCTTCGTCTCATCGTTTGTGATTCCACAATATCTAGTTTCGCCATCATACGATTTAGATTATTGTGAGGTGATTGATAATTCTAGGCTATTCTTCGGGAATATAAGTCCGGGTTATCGATTGGTTCCTGTTCACCTTGATTTATTAAAATACGGAACAAAACTTGTAGTTCAATTGATGAACGACGTGAAGTCTAACGCTCAACTACACAATCTATCCTAGTTCAAGTCTCAACTTCTCTAACAACTTCATCAACAAAAGGTATGTGGAGACTTGAACTCATCTATAATCAAAATTCTATTTCTACTCTATCTCCTATATTGAGACAAAAGTTGTATTACTATATAGACCTCGATTATACACATTTGAGATTTCGAGCTGAGTTTAACTCGCTTACATATTTCTCGGAATATGTGTTGGTAAGCTTTCGCTTCAACCAAGTTCATCTTATATTCTTTACGAAAGTCAAAAGATGATCATGTGAAAATCGCCTGGTAACATCTTATATGATTTGTGTGAGACAGTCATTTGGTGTAAACTCAGAATGTTTCGTATTGATCATTTGATCACTTGAAAATTGCTTTGAAGATAATAGTTTGTGTGAGACAGCTATTGTCGTCTTCTATGAATTTTTCAATGATTGAAATGGGAGTTTATAAAAATTAACCATGATTGGATATAACACAGTATGCGTACTTGTATGCTAACTGTTGCAAGTTATTCCAAGTCCGGGAACCATAGTATGCATACCTGTATGTGTACTGGTTTGTTAGTTGAAGTCCGGGAACTTAATATGCATACCCGTATGCGTACCGGCGTAAATTCAAGTCCGGGAATTCAATTGAGTTTGGTGGTGTACGACAGTATGCGTACCCGTTACTGACGAACCCATACCAAATCCGGCTACTTAGGTATCCGTACCCGTTTGCATACTTGAGTGGGTTAAGTTCTAAAATCGGTTTGTTCATGAACTAATACATTTATAAAATAAGGAATGCAATCTTTTGCAAACTGTGCCTATAATGTTCATGAATTGATTCGAGTGAATAAAAATCGATTTTGCTTCAATTGTATCTTGTATACTTCTATGAGAATATAAACAATTGAACAACTCTAGAACTAGTTTCATTTGAGTCATTTGAACTAGTTGTGATTGAGATGAACAAGGTTGATATGAAAGTGTTAATATGGCTAACTTCGGTTAACTATTTTTTAGCCAACAAGGTGTACACGTTTAGGTATGGTTACCCATATCTAAATGAAGTCACTTTTCATTTGTGTGTAACAAGCTAAGTTCGATCTAACGGTTGAAATACATTAGCTTGAGTCTAATCAGGTTTTCATCTAACGATGAATATTGAATGCTTTGTTACCAAGGTAACATTGATTGCAAACCCTGATTTGAAGACTATATAAGGGAGAACTCTAGCAACTGGGAAACTTAATCCCCACACCTCCTGTGTGATACTAGTTGCGACTAGAGTCGATTCTCCTTTAACCTAGGTTTTTCCTAAAACCATTATAGGGTAACGATTTAAAGACTTCATTGGGATTGTGAAGCCAGGCCCAACTATTTTCTCTGTAGTTGCGTGTTCTGATCTTGCTTTATTCTATCTTATTGAGTATTATTTCTCTGAGATTTGCTCGAGATTTAATCTCCGATAGGCAAGATAAAAAATAGTCACAAACATCTTCATCTCATCGTTTGTGATTCCACAATATCTTGTTTCGCTACCATACAATTAAGATTATTGTGAGGTGATTGATATTACTAGGCTGTTCTTTGGGAATATAAGTCCGGTGTATCAATTGGTTCATGTTCACCTTGATTTATCAAAAGACGGAACAAAACTCATAGGTATTTCTGTGGGAGACAGATTTATCTATTCAATAGACTTTTCTGTGTGATACAGATTTGTTTATCAAGTATTCGACTTTGGGTCGTAGCAACTCTTAGTTGTGGGTGAGATCAGCTAAGGGAATCAAGTGCGTAGAGTCCTGCTAGGATTCAGAGGCATATGGAACGCGACTGTACCTTGATCAGTGTGTGATTGGTTAGGGCTCAACTACATTCCAGTCCGAAGTTAACTTGCAGTAGGCTAGTGTCTGTAGCGGCTTAATACAGTGTGGTGTTGAAATTTGGACTAGGTCCCGGGGGTTTTTCTGCATTTGCGGTTTCCTCGTTAACAAAATTTATGGTGTATGTGTTATTTCTTTTCCGCATTATATTTGTTTATATAATTGAAATATCACAGGTTGTGCGTGGTTCAATCAATTAGATAATCCAACCTTTGGTTGTTGATATAAATTGATTGACACTTGAACATTGGTCTTTGGTACCGTTCAAGTTGTTTCTCATAATAATCAGGCTCACAGATTATATCTGTTTGATTTTCTAATTACATTGAGAAACAGAGATACAACTCTTGGATATATTTCCATTGATTGAGTATGACTGTCTAGTTGATTCTCTTGGAATTATATTGGAGTTTGTCCATACAGATTGCCGAAACGAAATATTGGGTGTGGTTGTTAGACCCCCGCTTTTTTCAAAGACAATTCGTAAATAGGAAATAGTCCAAGAACTTTCTGTAACGGTTCACGGACTAAACCACAAAAACTTGACTAGATGCCTTTTCTAGTCAAGTTGTTGATGTTTCCTCTTCTATGCAAGAAGACTATTCTTCTACACACAATTGATCGACATATTAAAGTGTTTGTGATGTTTTATACTCCTTCCTAAGTTAAATTGTGATTTATCTTATGGGTCGAGATCATGGGACAATTATTTTGAATAAAGATTTTACAAATCTTTTTGACTGTTGGATCTCACTATATCTTGTGGCCACAAATTCGGGTGACATGGCATCTAGATTTCCCAAATCCTAATACGGTTTAAGCCATGCCAAGCCAACAGATGGAATTTTTGTGATAAAGGAAATAAATATATTCGCAACTACCAGAATATTTTGCGCATTCTGAGTTTAGGATAGTAATCGTCTTCTCTGAATACATACCGTATATTTTCTCCATTGCCTTCCGTTCCTTGATTTTGATTTCCTAATTAGAAAGGAATTTTCTCCATTGCCTTCGGTTCATTGATTTGATTTCCTTATTAGAAAGGAAAAAAACATGCGAGTGTTTAACTCAATTCACATGATCAGAGCCGGAGGAGATAGGTTTCAGAATTATTTTCTCAATCACGAGGCTTTTTTATCTTTTGGTCCTATCCTAAGATACAAGACGTCATGACCAGATTAAAGTTACTAGCTAAAAATCCTAGAGTACAAAATGAGACGGAAGATGTATAGTATAATACCATTAAGTTGCTAGCTAGCAGTAGCAGTACAATAGATGGGATGAAAAAAACTTTTCAAATGTGAAAATATTTTTTTATATATTAATGAATCTTCTGCTAATGTATTTCTTCATTTTGAGTTTGGTTTAGCTGTTTGGATTTACTTTCAAATGCAGTTGGACTGGTTCTTTACTATGCCCAAGGACTTGCTGCACTATTTTCGTGGAAATCCTTCCATGTTCGAAAATATATTCTTTCATCAAGTTATCAATCACCAGAAAAATGAGGTTAAAAAATCTTTATAATGAGGTTAAAAAATCTTTATTCAATTATCCAAGAATCTCTTGGACATCAAATGTACAGAGTTTGCATTCGCGAAGAACTCAAAATAATCAGCTATTTATTCGTTGCAGTTGAGTCTGAAAGTACTCACCAAAATATTCAGTAAAAAATACTTAAAAAAATTCCCTTAAGTGACTTAACTAAGCTATTGTTTGTAATAAGTTCAAACTTCAAATATTACATTCCTGAATATATCGTTCCAGAATTCCTACATCAACATGAACAATCAGAATCGAACCTGCCAAAAAAAATGCATTCATAAACATGAAAACACAGTTCAACAGAAAATAACTCAAGTACAATCACATGTGTGTATATATAATGTAATATCCGTCCTAATTTTAAGGGTAATTTTGTAATTTTTGTAGAAAGGGCAGTTTAGTAACTTACTATATATATATATTTAAAATTATTGTCATACTCTTGAGAATATAAATAATTTTTCTTTTGGAGTAATTAATTAAGATTTAATAAATTGGAGCAATAATACTCCGTGCATTAATTGGTAGTGACATTAGCATGTAATTAAATTTAGACATTTTTCATAAAGTTAGAAAAAAAAATAAAAAAATTTAGCTAGCTAATTAGAGGATGAATTTTAAATACATAAGAAAAAAAATACTGAAAATGAAAGATTTGAACAATTTTGGTAACTTAGTAATTTGGCTCTTATGAAAATATGTGTACATATCTCTCGCATTTATTAGTAGGTGTAAATAAGGAATATAATATTATTTAAGTTTATAAAGATTGAGGAAATTTATCGATGATTACTAAATTGCGTGCACATAAATAATATAATTAAGAATTGTTTATTTTTGGTAATGTTTTAAATTCACTAATTTAAATAGGGAAATTATTATTGCTAGTTGTTACGTGAGGTAGAAATAGAAACAATTATTATTATTATTAATGTCTCTTTATTATTGGTTGTTGTTTGATTAGTTTGTAAATTTAAAGAAAGATAAATTATTTTCCTTAGTTGTCGCATTTAGTAATTAATGGAATTTTGCATGAGAGAAAACGTATTTGGAGGAAGAAAAATTAGTAAAGGAAACTTCATAAATATTTCGCATGGAAAAATATGTATTTTGAGGAAGAAAATTCATCAAAGAAAACTTAATAAATATTTTGATAAATCATGCATGAAACTTTGGTATCAGCATACATGATAAGAATAAGAAAAATGTTGAGACTTGCCGGTGGGGAGAGACTAGAAAATGATCGAAATGGTAGAGAAAATGTTTAGTTTTAGTTTCATTTAGGTATAGTATATATTAAATTTTTCGCGGTTTTTAAGCCTAATCTTTGTCCAACATGGAGATTACAAACTAGAAATGAAAGCAGCTAGTGACTAATGATTCGGAAAATATAAGTGACCTGTTGGAGCTTTCGTTCTTGGCATCGATGTTTTATATTATATGTTTAGATTGCTATTCGAGGTAGGCGCAACACAAACAAAAACTCTATTTATTTATTTTCTTTTCATTTGGGTGTTTTTAATTAAATTTGTGTTTATATTACTTTTACCATTTGGTTGGTATGTGGTGGTTTTGATTGAAGTTTATGGTTAATAATGATTTTTGATATTGTAGTATGAGCATGATTTTGATTTGGGCTACGGTCCATGGGCAGCGATCCATAAAAATATTTTTGACGGGTACGAGTTATCCATGGGAGTTGATGGTTGCCTCCCTAAAACAACATGGGGATCTTTAGGAGTTGATGGTTGCCTCGGTCAGTGAATTGTTTGATGAACTACGGTCGTGCTTGATCCTTTTGGGTACGTAGGCATCCGCTTGGCGGTTCAGCACATAGGGTTCTAATATAGAATGTGGTTTTGCTATCTTAATTTGAATTGCTCATAAATTGATTATAATTATGTTTGCTTAATAATTTTGATGGACTCTTTAATGAGATTGGTTAACTTCAAGTTAGGTTAAATGTAGTGAAACTAAAGAACGAGTTCAGATGCTTAAAGTTGTCGTTTATGCTTGGAATTCTTTTTATAAGAGGTAATTAATCATAGCTTTAAAGTTGTAAAATTTTATATTATGATGAGTTGACTAATTATCGTTTTTAATATCTAATAGGTTTTGGTATGGTTGTTTTTGTAGTAAACTTAAATCATCTTCGGGAAGATTTTATGGAAATTGTTCTACTTTAAAAATAATTCTTTGCACTAACGTTAAATCCATAAACTGTCCTAGAAGTTAAAACTACGATCCCTTGACTTTTAGAAGTTAAACTTTTCTTTGAAAAATGTATATTTATCTTTTATATTTCTAATTGATAAGCCTCATTCAATTTGGAGTTGTGTGTGAGATTATATAATATTTGTAAAACAGAAGGTCACAAATTTTGATTTTCTGTAGTGCTGGTCAACTAAGTGTTTGACTATGATCTTAGGCAACTCAATTTCATTTTAAAATCCTAGAAAAATTTATATATAAAATTATTATAATATTGATTTTATCTATATAATGATCATAAAATTTTGGAACTCGTACGAAGCCGGTAAAATTCTAAGAGTTCAACTTGGTCCGCCTTCAGTTTTTACAATTTGGTGTTAAAATCGTTAATTATTAATTAAATCCTAAAAAAATTGGATGGTGTTAATATTTTTATTTGAAACAAAAATGTGTTTTGTTTCTGGTGGTTTTAGAATTAGGTTAAATCATCGGTTAGATTTTTCCTAAATGGTTTTCTAAGTTTTCGTTGCAATAGAAATGTCAACATAAACATAAATTAAGCTAGCCCAAATAAATTGTGTAATGAGATTGGGCTTAGTAGCCGATCTTCGGCTATGATATTGAAGTAACATCTCCGGTTTTGGGAATTGGATTCGGGCTAGAATCCGGTTTTGAAAAATGGGGTGTTACATATAAACACTTCCAACATTAGTCATTAGAAGAGGGAAAAGAGGACTGTTAAAACTCTTAAGCTGTAATTTAGTATTTCTAAGTATACCTTAGTGTAAACTTCATTATTGTGAGGCAATTGATTTCGGCACAAGTCATCAAGGAGAACGATATTTGAAGAACTATATGTGAAGCACTATGCATAAAGTTTTGTTATTGAACCGCACAAGGGGGGGTGTTACAGGGCCTACGACCCATGGATGTGCGGTCCAACTAGATTCCTAGGGTTGTATATAAAGGAAACTATGTAATGCTTTTACTCTGATCCTCTAATAAGATTATTCTTCTCCTTCCTCCTATCTTTCCTTGTTTCATCCAAATATTCTCCTCAATCACTTAATACTTAATAACAGGATTTTTTTAGTTTGCCCCTGTATGATTTAGTGATTTCACTTTATCTAACTTTGGTAGGCAACTTCTTTTTTGTTCAAATTTACTTTATATGAATGCAAATAAAACGCCACTTTGACCAAGTATAATGTTAAAAGTGAACTAAAAGTTACTTCCACAAAGGTACCCTACACATGAGGAGAGGATCCATATGTCTAAATATAATATGAAGGACCACCCCCACTTATTTCTTGTCGATTAGTTTTGAGTTGGATGCTAGACATGCTTCGATCAAACCTTGACCGTAATTCTTTCACATACAACTAATGCTTGGCTATAAGCCTTTGCTTGCTATAGTATACATTTCTCTTTATACAAAAGTTCCTTCTGCACACAACTAGTTGACTATACTTTGACTATAATTCCTTCACATAATCAATGTTTGACGGGTGAGTCTTTGCTTGTTGTACATCTCTTTCAAAATATTCCGCCACATAACCCATACAATGTTTTCTTTTCTTTGGAATATGGTAACAGCGTCTACAAGTGCCTTGGACTAATCCGTGAAACTGTTTTCAGCGTGTTTCAAAATTATATAAAGAAGAAAAGTTTAAGGTTTTAGTCAAAAGATTTAGAAATCAAAGCAACAAATTATTCTTTTTAGTTTCTCTGTTTTTTTGGTAATGGAATCTTCATGGGAGAAACTAAAGGGAATTGCACTTTCTGAATACCAAAATCACAAGAAAGATGATAAAAGACTTTGTTTATTTCGTCCTTGTCCCAAGATATTAGATGATTTTACTCAAGCTTGCAAGGTACGCGTACTCATCTTCAATTTGATCCATCACTATTAATTTCAAAGTCTACTGAAATATCAACTCATGAATCATTTTGGTTCAAAATTTGCTGCAGGACATGCACGACATGAGAAAATGCAACGATAACATACTTTATGCTGCTACTACAGCAGCCAACAATGCATCTGGTAATTTTTTATCTTTTTTTTTTTTTTGAAGCAGGTAATTTCTTGATAAACGAGTGAATATATTTTTTTCGATTTTGTTACTGGTCTCTCCACATGCCCTTACTTCCAAATTCTTCAGAATTCTCAAAATCTTTGCGGGAAATGGGTACTTGTCTACTTGAGCAAAGTGAGCTGAATGGCGATGAGCAAAGTGGTAATAACGAACTGTTTGTTTTTCAATGTTACTGCTGGTTATGAACTTATGATGTTTTGTATTTGTGTTCAAGTTTTTTCTCTGAGCAAGTAATTTTGGTTTCAGGTAATGTTCTCCGAATGCTGAGTAAAGTGTAATTTGAGCTTCAAGAACTTGTTGATAGCTATGTGAGTCCTTAACTATTGCAATCTTGAGACATACACTGACAAAATTTGTATATAGTTTACCGCTATGAACACTGTAATTCCTTGATCCTGTTATAATGTCTAACACTTCTTCACATTATTGCAGCGGTCTCATATTTTCCAGATAATAACACCGTCTGAGTCCATTCTCAATCAACTACAAACAATGGAGGTCTGTTGTGATAATATTTGTATACATCCTTCAGGTTTTGTTCACAGTTGTGGTGACATTATTTTAGCTTATGTGTTTTGTTGCATCTGTTAATCTATGCAGGAGTTGAAACAACAGTGTGATGGGAAAAGGTAATTCGATCTCTTCTTTTCATCTTAAAATTTTCAATTTACCTTTTTTTTTTTAATTTTCTGCAACTTGGGGCGTTTGTCCTTTCAGAAATGTGTATCAAGGCCTATTAGCTACCCAGAGGGAAAAGGAAAGGTCAAGAAAGGATGACAACGTTTCATCGCAGCATTTGCAAGCAGCCTCCAACGAATACGAACATGAGGCGATTTGTTTTCTTTCCTGTTTGAAATCATTGAAAGAAGCACAAACCCGGAGTTTCATGACAAAGGAAGTTCAGCACCATGCTACACAGGTTAATTATGTTCTAGCTAGCAAATCAATTTCAGATGGGTAGATTCCATGCTAGATGGTTGGCATGTTTTGGTAATTAATATTTTTTTCTTGTCCCCCTTTTTCAAATAAAAATAAAATAATATTTTCCTATGTGTGTGCATTGAGCTAGCAGATTAGTCTCTTTAGAAAGTGACTAAAGTCTCTCGAGGCAGTTGACCTAGAATTGAGATTTGTAGCTGAACATCAAGATAATGCTTACAACTCAAACGGCCTTCGGGATCACTATCAGGAAAGATGTCCAAGCTTGAGTGACACTTGCAATAATTCACCGTATACATTGCCCTTGGAACTCAAAAAGCACGAGATGAATTTAAGAGCTAATGAAATGAAAGGAAGCAGCAACATCAAAAGAGCTTCGGAGAAGTTAAATCCTCTTTTGTCATCTAAGAAACTAGGAGAGGTTCATGTCCTTCCTAACCCCCCAAGTGATAAAAATGCAGGGTTAGTTCAATCTACTATGGTGAGGAGAAGTCAAGACCTCTATGCTATAATAGATAAGCGGTTGACACCATCAAGTGCAGCAGCATATCCATTACCCATGCCCCCTCAAACACATAAGTGCCGTCGTAGCAATTACGTACCTTTAAGTGATAGTAAGGAGCTTTAGAGTGTGGCTACACTCTTGCGGACTTGCAATAAATTGAATTATATATGTAGAGTTGGTTACTGCTATAAGTTGATCATGTTCGGTACATATATGCTAAATCAGTATCATTAGTGAGCTTAGTTTTTATAAACGAATGTAATTATTATCGAATAGGGGTCGATATGGAATGGAATTTAACATCTTATGATTAATATCAAAGTTATATCTTACAGAGATTGTTCTCTTGGTATTCGGTAATGGCTTTTAGGTTGTATCTATACATTTCTGTCCAGCATGATTTGCTAACTTGCTATATATGAGAGCTACGGCTATGCTCGGCAGTGGTAATGATTCCATAGGAAGAACTTGTGGTGTTTTAATTTATGAAGCATCCCTTTCAAAATTGGGAACGTTTCTCAATATGGAATGTTTCTACATAAACTAGGATATAGCTAATTTTCACATGGAGTAGGTTATTTCAGTTGTGGATGTGGAATATCCTCAGCTTCTGCAGTTTCTAGGGACTTTTGTAGCACCATTTGATGTATCTGGTGTTCTCTATAGTGAGCTTAGATAAGCTACTGAGTCGCATATCTTCACTTATGCTAATTCGCTTAAAAGTTTAAAGAGCCTTTTCGTATCCATAATACTATAATCCACAGAGAAATTAGAGAATGTTGTAGGGCTTTAGCCCATGGATGTGCGGGCCAATATAGTAGCTAGGGCCTTATTCCTATTGTATATAAAAGACTATATTTATGTAACATATACTTCCTCTAATGAATGAAATCTCCTTCTCTGCTTGCCTCTTTATCTTTTCCATCCATTGAAATACGTTATCAGGCACGAGCTCTACCCTGCGGCAATGGATTTTGATTTTTTTTTCTTTTGGGTTGCTATCAAATACACTGCGTTGGAATCAATGGAATCGTCATCGTCAAATCAGATAAGTTGGATCTATTTTGTCCTATTTTTTTTTCTTTTCTTTTCCCTAGAATAAAATCACTAGGAATTGATTTGTTTTTTTTTAATCTGTTTTATACCATATTGATTGATTAGAAAGAAAAAAAAAATCTATACTCTATGCCATGATCTATATTTTTCTTTTCCACAATCTTCTATTTTGTTCAAATCAGTAATGCAAAAATTGTTTTGAATCTGTTTTGATTCGATGGAAACAGATCTGTTTTGGCATATTCAGTAAAATAGATTTGATGGAACTTTGTAGTGAATCTATCATCTGTCCTATACCATATTTCAATCAAGTGATTACATTTTTTTTAATTTAATATTGTTAGTGATTATATTTTTTAATCTAATATTTTTTTAATATTCTTTTGTGTTGTATTGATTATTATATCTCCATCCGTTCGTATTCTCTTCGGGGCGAGGAGAAAGTTCATCTTCTGGTCGTCTCCGTGAAAAAAAGAAGAAAAAAAGAGTTGTTCCAGGTCCCAACTGTCCCGTCATGTTCCTGTTCCCGGTCTACCCCGATCCGGTCCACCCCAACCCAGTTCATCCGATCCGGTCCAGCCAATCCAGTTTAGTCCTATCATGTTCCGTTCTGGTAGTAGGTTGTGCATGCTTGAGTGGGTTCCGGTTCTACGTATGTATAGTTGGAACCAAAGCTTGACCCGAGGTATGTAACTATTGTGTTGTGGGTTTTAATGTGGGTTCTAACGTTGAATACTTGGTAGGCTTATTTATTTGTTTTTATAACATGCCTAGCTCTGTTTTTCTTTGCATTAAGATAAATCCATATCATATAAACGGTCAAATTAGATTATGACTGTTGATTTTGATCATTAAGAATTTTGTTCTTAATGTTATTTAGTTCTCTTGAATATGATATTGGCTATAGTTGAATGGCGTCTTTTGTACAATTGGTTGTACCAACTTGATTCAAATGTATGTATTTGGGGTTTAGAAGTACTTGAACACCATTATTGCATATTTGATATTTTCTCCCCAAAATTAATGTTCCGTGGAATGTAATACACTTGCCCGACTATTAAAGAGTCGGTAGTTTCAGAAGATACTTTGCAAATGAAATCACATGTATTCCAATTTTTTTGTGGAAGAACTCACAATTTTTTTTATTTGAGTCAGAAAATTTCCATTTCTCTACTTCATCCATGATACTAACGAAATAGTATATGTTGAAGTGTGACAACAAGAGAATTACCTTTAGTAATCTACTCAACCTAAAGTAAGTGATTGACATGTGTAGTGAGAATCTCTTGGCTTGTTGAGATAAAGAAATTTCTCAAATTAAGCTAAATGTAGCAAAATTTAAAATGGAAAGAACCCCCCAAGTAATGAGGGTTAGACGTACCGACTCATATAAAGCATGTGAAAAGGGACATATGTATCATGAGACAAAGATGTACTTTTGTCTTCGGTAGTAATAACACCAATACACAAGTATCAACCGAGTATGGGATCAGCTAAAATGTAATTTTAGCTCTCATCATAAATAAAAAGAGTTGGAAATGCACCTGGTCATAGGTATTAGTATATACAATGTAATGTGTGTATCATAGTAGCAACCAATTTTCACATCAACTTTAATGGCAACAAGAACTTTGCCGGGCCAATTGACTATCTTATTGAGTTGAACTAGATCCAATGTCTGCACTTATGGAATGAAAACACGAGACATAAATTCTCTAAAGCACTTGAGATATATTGGGTGACACGTAATATATATTCACTCTAAAGTACTTGAGTTGAATCCCACTTTTATTACGTAATAAGGCCACACCACTTATTAAAACTCTCAAGACTCATAGTTGTTTTTCTTCCACTAGCTTAAGGAATTTAAACTAGTTGTTGAACTATTTCCTTATAATGTGACTACGAGGATTGGATCATCGAGAGAAGCACTACTCAAATATTTGTTTTCAAGATAGAACAAAGACGCCACATAATCTCTACATGTACTGAGAGATAATCACACCTTGTTAAATTCCAAACAAACCCATGCAAATGGATATCATGTGGAACCTCACAGTGGTGAGAATGTAATTGATTGCATCTTTTATAATCTCTAATATATTTGGAAGGAAATATATTTTAGAGAAACTAATGAGTCAACTAGTGAAATGTAAATCACTATAGTATTTGGATTATTGAATCCATATTGATTCCGACGATGAAATGTTGGGAATTAACTCATACAGACTTTGACATAACTATAAAGGAACTTTGGTTGTGACATGATGTTTCGTTTTAAAATGACTCATATGTACATCACTTTGTTTGAGTGGACGAGACAACGGGAAAAATATTGACAGAAGGCGAAGTATAGGATGCTCTACATTGATCCTATTAAACATGCAATAACCATCGATTCCTTTTGATGTATACTCTCTAGCATTTACAATGGGTGGTGAGTCCTTACATGTATAATATGTGCTAGTAGTTTTTCAAACGCAACATTACTTGGGAACTATAACTAATCCAAAATGTCAAAAATCCACGAGAGCCATAAATCACTTTAATGGTCCGCATTCTGCATGGATATTTTTATAAGTATCACCTCGTTTTGTTTGTAATATGGATTGTTTGCCATTTGCATCTTAGGATGGTCTCGATCCTGTTTTACTGAAGACTTTGTAAAATGAGTGATATGCTTTCTTACTTAAAAGTATAATGGGAAGGGGGGTTGTGTATCTAGTACTTTAGAAAACACTTATTTTATTGAGAGATATGCCATTACTAAGAAGATTTTTCGCGTTAATTATTTGAATAGATAAGCAATGAGTATGTAAAGAGAGTAATGTTACTTACATTGTTCGTTGATTTTCAGTTGTTCCGTATCTGGCCTTTTTTTGCATTTTCTTTTGTCATGGCCTGGGTCACTACACAATGAACACTTTCTTTTCTTGCTGTCAGTACTTAATTCAATTGAGCTTTTTATTCTGTCAGTGATGCTAGCTTTACCTTTTCCGTTATCATCCTTAGGCCTTCCCTTAGTTTGAAATACATTAGGATCTTCTGTAAAAGGCCTACATGCATTAGTAAATGCAATATTCTCTCCAAGTTTTGATTTCAAAATTTGAGAAGATTCATTATCCGCAACCAGTATGTTGTGTTCATTCATAATACGATCAAAAATCCCTTTAATACCTTCAATCGCCATTTGGTAAATCTTATATGATTTTGATGCAATACAAGTCAATTGAGTATATTTTCGACATAGATGACTCAGCCTAAATGCTTCAGAACACACGTAGTTGTCGTTTCATCCGTCACTCTAAATGAGTTTTCACCTTTCAACCATCTCTTCAAAATAAAATGTGGAGGAATTTCATCTACCTCAAGCTTTACACGAAGTTTAAGTACATGTTTGCAAGGTAAATCTTTAAACTCAAAATATTGACAATCACAGTATCCTTCATAAATACCCGGTTTCACTTTCACAACGTATTCTTGGAATCCTCCAACCCTATACGTTAATAAGTAACTATTGAATTCATCGTCTTTTTCTATTTCTTCAGACTTAAAACGTATTGATGCTACCAATTGCTCGCTAAACTTATTAAAGATATTTCTGGTATAAATTTCGGCCCCATGCTTTAATATTAAATTACCTTTCTCAATGAGTCGTTCTGTATGCTATGATATATAATCTTCTTCGATTTCTCTATCAACAATCTTCTTCAATGCTTGTTCGTACCTGATTGCAAATTCTTGAAGGTTGGTCTTTGACGACACGAACTCATTAAAAATGCATTCACCCCTTCACTACGGCCTGTTGTGTTCATCCCTGCATAAAAAGTACTACGATGGTATATGGGTACCCAAGACTTGCGAATCTCATATAATTCTGTTAGCCAATCATTACTAGTTAAACCAAATTCTATGATCATGTTATTCCACTTCTCCTCAAAATCATGAATTTTGTAAGTATGATGGATGCATTTTTTAACAACTTTCTTCAATTTTGATTGCTTAAAGTAAACATGAGATAATTTCTCTCCGAACTTTTTTTTTATATGCCAAAGACATAAACGATGGCGAGTGTTTGGGAATACCTTTTTTATGGCAGCAGCCATAGCAGAATCTTGATCAGTTATAATAGGAGAAGGATGTTGCCCACTCATAGCTTTAAGCCAATTAGTAAACAACCATTCAAATTTAAATTTTGTCTTGTATTGTAAAAGTGCACATCCGAATTGTATAGTTTGATAATGATGATTTACCCCAGTAAACGGTGCAAACGGCATCTCATATTTGTTTGTGCGATACGTGGTGTCAAAGAACACCACTTCACCAAATTGATTATATGACATACATGATCGAGCATCAACCCAGAAAAAATTTACAGCCCTACCATTCTCGTCAACTTGAACAGCATAAAAGAATTGTGGATTTTCAAGTTGTTTCTTTTGTAAATATTTGAGAAGCGATTGGGCATCACCAACTTCCAAATTCTTATGCCTAACATTACGCAAATGATTCCAACAATCTCTTCTGTTAAACCCAATTTCATCTCCACCAAAAATTGTTGGGATTTTGCTAATTTGAATGTTTTCCATACTAAATATCATTGTCAAATCTCGCGCAACATCTGGCATACATTTATTGACACACATGAGCTTCCTCTTCAATGGCGAAACAAATTTGTGGTTGTGATCATCCAAAAAATTTGTCACTCTCCATTTATTATGTTCTTCATTAAGAAGCACCCACATTTTTGCTTGACACCCACATTTGACGGTATTGCAGCTCCGACGTATTGCATCCACTCCGACTATCTTTTCTGTTTTTTCTCTCTTCCCTTCATGCGAACATACCATATAAGCTGCTGTTATAGTGTTCACACCGATACGTGTCTTGTTCGTTGATCGTACTCGTACTGAAAAACCATTTCGTCGGCTATAGTCGGTGTAATATTCTTTCGCTTTTTCATATGTATCAAATTGCATTCCTTCAAATGGTGTCTTCAAACTACCATAAATATTGATTTCAGTATGCGTATCATCACTAACGCCATCTTTTTCAGCCTCTAAGTAATTCTTGTCAAAGGTTTCACCAGGTACTTGTCCAGAATCACAATTGAAACTAAAATGTAATCCATCCATAATTGGATCCTACACTATTAAGAAAAAATCAACTTTAGTACTGTATGAAACCAGTTCAAGAACTATAATTTCGTAAAAATGGTAATTAGAAAACCTCTTATCACTTACCCACGTTAGCTAATTAAAAAGCTAATATTGTTCTCGATTGAAAAACAAAACAGGTATATAAATGCCCATGCACAAATTTATAGAACTATTATAATCGCGTAACATTGTATCGTAGCCAATCATGTTGGAGATTAAAATAAAATTATACCTTGTTGTCTTCTTTTTACTTAACCAATCATGTGATGAAGATAGTTCTTATTGAGCAGGGAGGACATCTACGGAGAAATTTTTAGTGTGGACGATGGAAGGAATGTTAATGGAGAAAATATACGGTTTGTATTCAGATAAGATTACTATCTTAAACTGAGAATGCGCAAGATATTCTAGTAGTTACGAAGATCTATATTTCCTTTATCACAAAAATTCCATCCGTTGGCTTGGCTTGGCTTAAGCTGTATTAGGATTTGGGAAATCTAGATGCCATGTCACCCGAATTTGTGGCCACATGATATAATGAGATCCAACAATCAACAAGATTTTTTAAAACCTTTAGTCAAAATAATTGTCATATGATCCCGACCCTTATCTTATTTATTAAGAGACAATTACGAAAATACAATTTATGCTAAGTAATTATTATGCTAGACTAGTAACTTAGGAAAGACTATCAAAATAAAGAGAGTCTTGAAAAAAGTAGTTCATGAACTTGCTTAAGATTCAGGCTACCATTCACTATAAATAAGGGGTTCATGTAAGCTACACAAACCATCCCTTGGAAAAAATTGTGTGTGCGTCACAACGTTGTTTTCCACTACTTATGTTCTCCAAGAACAAGAGTGAGACAATAAATACTTTGCTTGGGTATCACGAAACACAAGTTGGTGATAATCTTCTTATAAAGTTACGCAACTTGTATCTAGGTTAATTCATCAATCCCTGTGTATTTTAAGGTCCTTCTCGTCTGATATAAGATCAGTGAAGGATTGTTGAGCATAAACCTTAGATTTGATAGATTTCAATCTAAGATCGTATACCGACACTAGTTGGTCGAAATCTGGATTATAAAGAAAACTTCATATAAGGTGTCTCATAGATTCATTAGGAATTTTTACAAGTTATATATAGATTTATTCTAGTTGTTCTGGTTGTAGAATATATTAGGTTTCTTTACAAGTTTTGAAGAGCACAAACCCTAATTCTACAAGTTTGTTTTGATATTTACTTTTTACCTAGTTGTTATTCGAAACAAACACAAGATTTCCAAAACCTTAATTAAAATCCAAAGGGAAATCACATCGGTGTTTTGCGAAAGCAAAATATCGAAAAGTCTTTACTGAGGTTGAAACAACTTTTAGGATGTAACGGGCGTCAGCTAAGGGAATCAAGTGTATAGAATCTTGCGAGGTTCAAGAGACGTAAGGAGCACGACTGCATCTAAATTGATTGGAGGGTGAATTCGGTCTCAACTACATTCTAGTTCTAAGTATGATAATAGGCTAGTGTATTTAGCGGTTTAGTACAGTGTGATGTTCAAGTTGGACGAGGTCCCGGGGTTTTTCTGTAGGTGCAGTTTTCCTCGCTAATAAAATTCTCTGTGTTTTACTTTTTACTTCCGCATTATATTTGTGTTTGTTATAATTAAATTAAAAGCAAGTGATTTGATAATCAACCTAAACAGTTTTACTAAAATTGTATAGAACCTACAACTTGTTCTTGTGAATTCGTATCTTGAAATATAGATTACAAGACTTGTTATTGTTGGAATTCGATTCGTGTACTGTTATGTACATACTGGGTTGATATTGGACATTAATTTTTGAGATTGTCCAAGAATTCTTGTACACCATTAGGTTCATGGATCTTTGATCTAAACTACTGATTATACAATAAAGATAAACCACATATGAAACCATATACAAGGATCTGTTGATAGTATTAGGTTTTGTCTTATAGGTCCGAGTGAAAACGTTGGTGGTATACTTGGTACCCTCTCCTTTTTAGCATCTATTGGTAGTCACCACTGCCCCATTCTAGTTACTACTGTTAGGAATAATTGTCCTACTAAGGAGCCAAGAAAGTTCAATAAATGTTGGTTAAGCGATCATCAACGCAAGGAAATTTTGAGTCGCAATTGGAAAACAAATAAGTTAGGATCTCACACTTATAAACATAAATCCTCTTTGTGGAATGTAAAAAATTCTTCGAATTAGTGGAATCATCAATCCTTTGCACATGTTCAAATTCAGGTTAGTAATATAAACAAAAAATTTGAACTTTTGCATGCCTGGGGTGTTGCTGATAGTTCATATAATAGAATATTCTTTCTCATTTCGATAACATGAGTAAGTCCTCTAATCCCTTACTTTTGCTTGAATTCATGAATATTATATCTGAATGCGTTTCTGATCTTGATAACCAATCTTTGCTAACTATACCTACTCATGAGGAAATTGAACAGGTAGTTTTCAAATTGAAGTCATAAACTTCTCCGGTCCAGATGGCTTCCCCCCACCCCACCCCCCGATTTTTGTCAAAAAATGTGGGATGTTGTTGGTTAAAAGATAATTAATATGGTTCAAGCTTTTTTGCATTTTAAATATCTTCTTAAACAAAACAATCACAATTTTCTTCCTTTGATATCAAAAGTACTTTTTTCTAGAAATGCTTCTGATTCAAACCCATAAGCTTGTGTAATATATCTTACAAGATTATTTCTGAGCTTATGGCAAATAGACTAAAACCACTTCTGAATAGAATTATTTCTCCATATCAAACAGCCTTCTTAGAGAATACAATAACCACATCTGAACATCAGTCTGAATAAAATTATAGATTTTGGCAGGTGTAAAGTCGATCCTACTGAGTTAATCTCTCTTATAAAAAAAGGAGATTAATGAACGGGATAATTTTCTCACTAAGAGCACTACAAAAGTTGAGACAATCACTACTATGGAATCCATTTGGACCTGATGTGGACATTGAGAAGATAAATTTTGATGTTTCTTTAGATAAAGATACTTTTACAATGGGTATATGACTAATACAAAGATATTTTTCAGGTGACTTTAAAGGAGCAAGGAGGGACTCTAGAGAGACATTAGATGAAGAGCAATCAGAAGCATTAGTTCTACTTAAAGCAATTGAATGGGCTTTTGCTAAAGGTCTACAAAAAGTACATTTAGAGCTAGAGGGAGAAATCAAGAATGTTGTAGAGGTTGTGAATAGATCAAGTAGTAGTATTAAATGGACAACAAGCCCAATAATCAATAGTTTTTCAATTCTTTTAAACCCTGTTACTTAATTGAGTTGTACCTATGAGGTAAATTCATGTGCAGAGCTTTAGCTAAAATTCTAGACGTGAAATTCTGTTTAATTATAATTTTATTGTTGCACCCGTTTCTCTTATGCAAAAACCGGAAAAAGACAGAAACCATGTACGTCAATTTAGTTCCCAATAAATTCATTAATTTCCTATCCGAAAAAATTTGTGTTAATAAATTTAATTAGCTAAACTAACTAAGTGATAGTGGTTAGGTTAATTATTTGATTTAAAATTTAGAATAATGAAAGGCATCCGCCCTTCCTCACTTTTTCATTTTCAAGGCATTTTAGAACTAGAAATTAAGACTATGATCTAGCAGTAATACTTGTTTTACAACTAGAAATATCATTTCAACGGCCAGAAATTGCGTGATGAAAATTTTGTATTTTTCAGAGTCATTGTTAGGAATTAATTCATCATTATCTAGCCGTAAACAACTAATAACGGCTGGTAATGATTTATGAGCCGTAAGCAGTTCATTTACGGCTAGGAATCAATTCCTAGCCGTAATAAGTTTATACTCTGTACGAAAACGCTTTTTTTTTTTTTTATTCCGAAAAAGAGGCGAGCCTCAATGATATTCATTACAATAAGCCGATTTAAAATCGGATTTGGTTACACTGACTTGAAGATTTCCAACAATTATAAAGAGCTCAACTAGATAACATGGATATTCAAACAGACAACGTGAGTTTTCAAGATACCCAACAACATAGTTGCATGACCAATTCATGAGAAGATTTCCTACCATTCCTGCCCAATTCCTAAGTAACAGAACTAGTGTAAGTGGCCTTGGCTGGATCAAAAGTAACACATCCAACTCAAATAATAAATCTATACTCAATAGAATTATTAGGATTCGTAAATCCAACCACTTCTCAAGGGTTTTATCAAAATCATATTGATGACATGGGTATAGTAGGATCCATAGATCCATCCCATTGGGTCTTCATCTGACTCGGTCTTTTAGAATTGCTTGTGGCTGGTGTCTTCTGTATCTTTGTATTAACTTATGTATGTGTCTTCGAATATCTTGTTGCTGGTGTCTTAGTTGTTGTTGTTGGAGAGGAAATCATAATAGGAGTCATAGAGCCTGAAGGTGCTTTTGGGGAAGTTTTTATGCTGTTTCTAGATGAGAGTTTGTTGAATAATCCTTTAAACCAAGAGCCTGAACTGTTAGATTGAAAATTATCCGCAAGAACATGTAAAGAACTTGATGAAACTTTCAAAAACCCAGGTACAAATCACCCTTTTGATCGACAAACTCATATGAAAAATTAAACACAGCAGAGATCAAGTTCCCTCAAAAAAACCCAGATTAGAAATCTAGAAAAGAAGCTAAACTAAAGACCTAGAACAATTACAGGAAGCAAGGAGGAACTGTTGAAAATCAGAAGCCCAGTTGAAGACTACTAAGCCGAGATTCAAATGACTGATAGAAAAAACTAGGTAAAATTGAATCTACTGATGAAAATAATAATAAAAATAAAACAGAAATAAAAGATGATCTTCCTTGAGTTGACGGAGATGAAAACTATTTCTAAGACTTTGATGAAGATGTTGCTGAAGAAAACAACCAACGGATCCAATAAAAGACCTTGAAACGCAATATCACAAACCGGAAAAAAAAAAACAAAAAAAACAAACAAAGATTATAACTAAAAAGGTAGTCAGAGAAATAAAAGATTATTGAACACAAGGAATGGGAGAAGATTTTCCTGCTCAGATCAGCCCCAAAGGAGCCGATCTGAGCAAAACGGCGTTTAAAAAGTTCGGGTTTTCGTCGGAAAAGTGTTTTGGAGAAGGAGAACTTTTCGGAGAATAGAAACTTGTTTAGTAGTCTGTGCTTAACAGAATAGAAGTAAAATTCGATTATTCCGTACGAGAATGCGTATATTCTTTTACTCATTATAAAATTGAAAATGAACTGATTATTTTGATACTGCTGCTTTCACTGTACGATTACGAATTCATCAATTCCCAACCGTAAGGTGTTGTTTTACCGCTAGCTTTTTTTTTTGAAGTCATCTTTTTCATCAATTGGTGGTGGATTGTGGAGGAGAAGAAAAGGAAAAGAATAATAGATTTAAGTTTTTTTTGTTTATGTAGTATTTGGATTTAGGTTTAGTTCTGGAGAAATGGTATAAGGGTATCTTCGACTTATTTTGCATGTTAGATGCCGCTATCCACGTTTAGGAGATCTTAATCCTATGCAACCCTCAAAACTTTTCCATTGCAACCCCAATAATACAGTTGTTATCATACGATAAATATCCAAATAGCCCGACCTAAGCCATGGTAACCCCAATTCAAGGACAAAATATCCAAATAGCCCAACCTAAGTCATGTTAACCACAATTCAACTGCACCGGATCAACAGGGAGTGTCATCTTATTGTGCGTGGATTTGAAGGTATTAATCATAGCAATTTACAAGTTCAAAACATTGTCAGTCAACAATGAGATCCAAACAAAAAGCTGGTTGTAAAGCGAAGTGTGCTCACAGCATATACCATCCCCTCATTCTGTTCCGTATCTAACTCATCTACCCAATGGAGAATGTGAAATGCTAAATGACCCTATGAGAATGGATCCTCACATGATTAGGCTGAATCTGTTCGAAAGCAAAAGGGTGAAGTAGTAAGAACAGTTAATGACAGTTTGACACAGTAAAGCCTAGAATTGAATAGTCATTTACATTCTTAACCCAAAGAGTACTCCTGATGTTTAGTATCCAAACCGATACCTGTACGTTTGCCCATTAATAGTGTCGAAACAGCAATTTTTCAGAAACATACATGAACGCCTAGCAATCTATTCATCTCTAAGATTCTCAAACTCTGTCAGCTGTTGTCTCTTGGTGCACCGGTCCATCAATCTCTCCAACGATGACCACAGTTAGGGTTGCAGCAAACAAAGAACAATGTCATACCCTCCTCGCCTCTTGCAGTTGCCTGCATATAACCACAATCCAGTAAAGGTTGTTACAACCTGTTGTTGCAGACTAGAAACAAGTTATAAGATAGTCTTCACTGAAGATATAAGTTTATTAATAAGGACAGATGGGAATGAGATGCCCATTATCCTAAAATCAAGTCTCAGTCTAATTCAGGAGATTACACAGCTGCTGTGCCGTTGGAGAAGTAAAACCCTGTGAATTCGACTACTACTAGTCTATCTCAAATTCTCAGACTTCAGATACCAGTTTATATAAGGTCTACAACGATGTCCCGCAGTAAACAGTAGAACAGGTAGAAATAAATTGAAAGATGAAGTAATGGTCATATAGGACGTCTTTAATTAGCACAGGTATAGCTCAAGACAACTTTTTGAACTATTAATCATATTGCAGAGATAAGAAAGCTGAAAGATAAATCAAAATTGACCTGGAAGAAAACTGCCTCGCCGTGATTGCATAGGGCGCATCTCACTGCTTTAGTACGTGGAAGAGTTGGATCTGCAGCTACATCCTGCAAGATTTGAGTACGCTCACCCACAGAGTGATGTATCTCATTTCTATACACACAGTTGTTTTCAGCAGCTTCCTACAGAATTTCAAATTAGATTAGACCACAACCTCTTTTACACCTTCCTGATATTTCCAACAAAGACCAGCAGAACAACCAAAAAGAAGGTGCTGAGAAAACCTTCTGTAAGATCACAACTCAAGTGCAATTAACCTCATGGCCTTCCAATATGTAGTCTCTCTTAACAAAGACACCTTGATTCTTAGCAAAAAAAAAAACACTCATACCAAAATCTAAGCATAAAAAAACAGCTCTCATAATCCAACATAGAGTAGTTTAATTCGATCTTCTTCGGTAGCTTTCACATATGTTGGTGCACAAGAAGGATTGGCAGTCTTTTAATCCTTATCAAGGACTAAATAAAGTGATTCTAACCTTTTTTGGTCTAAAAAACATGATTCTACTGAAGTTCAAACAAATCGTTATTAGACGGACCAAAAAAAGTGTTTCTAACCTTCTTTGGTCTCGAAAACATGATTTTACTGAAGTTCAAACAACTGAAGTTCAAACAAAACATTATTAGATGAGGAGGCATGGTATGATGTGACAAAACTAAATATAAGATACAACCCTCTCGAGGAAGACGCTTAGCATTCTAAGAAGGATTACTGTAATAACTTTTACAATAACAGTAAAACCCATAGAAAAATTTGTAAATGCTTCATACGCAAGTCATGGAAAAAATGAAAGTAATGCAATATAAACCTCAACAATGCAATTATATTCAGAAACGCAACAAAAACTAGATTAACAACGAAACATACACATTATAGTAACAACTAATTTGTAAACATACACATTATAATTTTTTACTACTAATGCCAAGCTGGCTTTTCAGATTAACTACGTTATACAGATTAAGTAACAACTTGGCTTAAGATTTTGCACTTTTAGCATTAAGCCATAGAACTGAGATGGAGTAAACCTAGTAGTAGGACCCTTGCTGTTCAAAATGTAATCAATAAAAGCACACACACAAAAATAACCAAAAAACTTCAGCTCTCATGTTTCAACTTGATAGGAACAACTAGTAACAAGAACGAACAGAAGAATTATAACAGTAAAGAAGGAAGAAAGGCAGGTCAAGAGATAGACGAAACTAATAAACAGATAGCGAGACATCACAGATAGAGGACATTCACTTTCATTCCTAGCCGTGTCTCTTGCTGTGTCTTCTCTCTGAATTCTAACATTCATCCTACTTTTAATCTGACCTTCGTCCCTTCCTTACTGTTAATTTCATCTAATTTCACCATGAGTCCTATTTGATATGGTGTGGGCCCTTAACCCCTAACAGTACACTCCCTAGACTAATAATCAACATAAGAAACTCAAACCCTAATTCAATCTTAGTAAAATCCAGACAAATTCGATCACAAAAACTGTAAAAATCCACTGGTACAAGCAAAACTCCCACCGCCAGTAAAACCCTAAACCCAAATTCTGGACTAGAAAAACAATGTGAAGTTACAAAACAGAAATACCCATAAGTATTCAAGGAATTAGGGTTTTATACCAGCCACATGAACTCTAAATTTAGTTGAAATACACACCTGATGCTCACAATTTCTACATGCGTAGAGAAGTATCTTCTGTTCCTTATCTTCTTTTGGGTACAGAATGTTGTTACTGCAAAATCCAAACGGAAATTTTTTTTTAAAAAAAAATCCAAATAATGGAGAACAAAAGAGAGTGAGAGAGAGATACCATTCACGGCAAAACTTCATGGTACTCATCTTTACTTGATAGAAGGAAGAAGAAGCTTCAGATTTGTTTGATCAACAGTGCTTGTGCTTTTCACTTTCCCTCTTTTCTTCTTCTTCGACTTCTCTGTCTTTTTCGCGGGCTCTCACTCTTCGGTATTTACGAGGGTTACCTTGATAGAATTCGGTATTTACTTGATAGAATTCGGAAAGCCAGCCACTTTTAGGGTGCGTTTGGCACGGAGGTAGTTGATGGTGGAGTTCAGTCAATATGAGGAGTCAGGGTGGAATTGAATTCCAAGGGTGCTTGACACGGGTGGAATTGGAACTCGAGGGAGTTAAACTCCATCCTCCAGTGAAAAACCAAATGACACCTCCCATATGGAATTTGAAACTCCATTCTTTCAACTCCACTGACATTTTAATTTTATTTTCTTTATTTTCTTATTTAAACAATATTTGAGTTCTTATAATTACAAATTTACTTTGTTAATTAACTAGGTCTTGACCCGTGCCGTTACGTTGGTTAATTTTTAATATCGTATTAATTGTGTCCCGGAAACTTATCAACTGTTGTGGTAGCGGTTTTTGTCTTTTAAATATGATATAGCGCTTAACCCATGTCGAAACGACATGGGGATAATTTTTATCTGGATATTAAATGTGGGGGATCCCTTCAAACTCTTAGATTCACATTATCTCACACTTTGAAAGACATTTTTTCTTAATAAAACTTATATAAGTGGGAGAGTATTTGAAGTTAATATTCTGGGAATATGCCGTGTCGCAAAGCTCTACATATCCACAAAAAATGAGCATATTCTGAAATACTAAACCCCACCATCTACCAATCTTAATTTTAACCGTTGAAAATTCGTTGGTTTTCGACGGTTGATTTTCAAAGTTGTAGATCACGGAGTTATACATTTCAAGATTTGCTCATTTTTCGTGGGTATGTATAGCTTGGTAAGATGAACATATCCCCAAATATTAGCTTCAAATACGCTACCGTTTGGTTTTTGTAGAAAAGATAGTGCCCAAAGTGTGAGATACTGTAAAAATAAAAGTGCGAGGGGATCCTCCCTCATATTAAATTTAATCTTTATTAATTATCGAGTTTACTCTCTTTATCATTACAAAAGTAAAGAAAAAACCAATAGATATTTCTACTCTGCAGTCCACGACTCGATAACTGGTAATTTCATATGTTCTGATTTGGATTCATGTCGGTTGTCTGCAGTTATTAAATAACGTGACAATTGATTCAAGTGTTTTTTTTTCCAATTGTCATGTGTTTTATCCGAGTTTACGTTAACATTAAAACGGTTAACCACGTTTTACACTTTATAATTTTACACGTCTTGTGGCATCACGGAATTAACATAGTCTATTATTACTCACCAATACGCGCCACCACCACAAAACTACCCAGTAAATCTTTAATTTCATTTTATAAATAGTACTTATCACATGTATATTTAAGGTTTAGTCCACCAAAGTTTACATGTTTATTTAAAAAAAAAAAAAAAAAACCCTCTCAGTGTCAATTTCTGACTCCGTCGATACTACCACCACTGCCGTCTACCCCCTATAGGTTGCTGGGAGTAATTCTAATTTTCAATCACAAACACCATATATGAGGTTTAGATAGAACAAAATTAACTCGTTAATCCAATTATTATTTTTTCCGTCCTCTTTTGTATTGCAATCAATTTTATTTTAACATTAAAAACCATGATTTATACGATATGGTACCAAAGATAGCATGGGTGCCATTTGGTTGATCCTGCTGTCATGAACAATTTGTCATATATGATTTGATATCATCCCTGAAATATATAGTACATGCCTTTTTCAATCTTGCTAAAACAACCAACTGCATATTTCACAATACAATGTTATCTGACTATCCGTGTTATAATGACACAGTACTAATGTTGTCCACCACCACTCACCAGCACCCACCGAAACTACTTCTTCCAACACCACCACCAGGGGCAGAGCCGGGATTTTGAGGAAGGGGGACAAAAAATTCTTGAAATTGGATACGGGTGCAAAATACACTTAATAGCCCATTTTATGATAAAAAAAGAAGATCAAACACAATTAAAATTGGGCTTGGCTACGCCCCTGACCACCACTAATATTGTTTCCGCTTCCAACACTTTTTAAGAACGCCAATGCTTCCACCACCAATTACCGCCACCAGTGTCTATTGATATCATTTTTATTTTTACCAAAATTATTTATTAATGGAAATACATATATATTAAATTAATTAAGGGAACATTTATAGTGAAAAAAATTAATAAATCATTTATTATGAGCAATTAGTGAAAATCTAATTAATTGTACACTTTATAATGAAAAAAATTAATAGATCATTTATTATGAGCAATTAGTGAAACAATAATTAATAGATCATTTATTATGACACGTGTGTTATATGAATTACATATAATTATATTAGATTATTTAGTGAAAATTGTTTCTAATCAAATTCTTTTGGACTTTTGAACAGAAGCCCGAAAAACGGGGCATTCTATATACATATATTGTAAATGCCAGTCGATAGTCAAATTATGATGTGTAATCTGAGTAATTTTTGTAGTTTCTCGCTAAGTGTATCTATCAAGATGAATCCAAAATGCTACTTCCACTAAAGTCTAAAGAAAAGAAATAAAACATTGGTACTTCAGAAAATCTCACCTTTCTGGACCAAAAATTTGTGAATAGATTAAAACCTAGGCAACCTATGATAGTCAAATTTTCATAATCTGCTAATAACAAAATAGAGACACCCAAATTCAATCATGACATTATTGTAATTAAGTAGGCTATACTTAAAATGTATACTTCAGTTAAATATACAATAAATGAAATTCAAGAAAATGATAGAAACCCCAGAAATTCATAGATGCAGTGATATCAAAAGAAATGGTTTTCTCAAATATTATTACCTCAGAGTAATTTGGTTGGTCATAGATGTACGTTTTGGTGGAAGAAGATTGAGAGAACATAGAAACAAGATTAACCAGAAGTATATTTTTGGATTTAAGTTTCTTTTTGTTCTTTCTACAATCTATCTCCCCTTCCTAATTTTATTTCTGATTTTTGTTTGCTCCAAAGTGAGGAATTAAAGTTTTCAAAATCCACTCATCCTACGGATGTGAGTGAGAGAATAAATTGTTCTTTTTATTGGAAGATAGGATGTGAGTGAGAGAATAAATTGTTCTTTTTATGGGAAGATAGGTTTGTTATTTTCAGTTGATCAAATTCCTCTGTTTTGATTTTGACTTTTGAGATGGGAGGAAGAGAATATGTAATTAATTTATGTAATGACCCATCCCTCCACCGATACTGTCCCCACTTAGCCACTGCGGCAACGGGCATCGCTGCGGTCATCCAGCAGCAACTTCCCGGGAGGTCACCCATCCCTGGATTTCTCCCGCCCGAGCACGCTTAACTTCAGAGTTTTCTGTCAACTTTGGAGCCAATTGTGCTGAAAAGGCCTCGGTGTTAGGAAATGACAAATCATTACTTATATTCCGTTCGGCCAGCCACTGCCGATTATCGGGGTATTACAATTTCTATCAATTGTGTATGGATTTTGACTTGTGACATTTTCCTTTAGTAATTATATGACATAACAGTCTGTTTTTTTTTTAATCTTTCATGTACTTTAACCGAGACTATTTTATATAATTAAGGACGATCAACCACATCTTTTAGTTTATAAAGTTACCCATTTTGTGGCGACACAAAATTAACATAGTCTATTACTACTCACCAACCACCGCCGCCGCCACCACCACAAAACCATATGATATTATTTCTTTCTCCACCATAACCGCCCACCTCCCGTTAGCCGTTGTTCGTACTTCTAACTTTGAATTACAAACACCATGTATAAAGTTTTAATTGAACAAACCTAGGTCGTTAATTAATTTATTTAATTATATTTTTTATTGTTATATTCTCTTTTGTAGTGCGATCACTTTTCTTTTAACATTTAGAACCATGATTTATACAATTGGGTATCAAAGGTAGCAGGGTACCGTGTAAGTGATCCGGCAGTTATGATTATTTTTTCCTAAATAGCATGGTATCATCCTCAAAATATGGCATCTGTTTATATCAATCTTGTTAAAAACAACCAACTACATCTTTTACAATACAATGTTACCCATGTTTTAAATATACAGAACTAATATTGTCCACGACTATTCACCAACACACACCACCATAAACCACCATATATAGAACTAATATTGCCACTATTTCTTCCACCACCACCACTCACTGCCACTATTTCTTCCATCACCACCACTCACTAACACCCGCCACCGCTTTTATCAGCCATTACTTCTTACACTACCGCCACTAATTTCTATTAATATAATTTTTATTAAAATTATTTATATTTATTAATTGGAATACATATTTATTAGATTAATTAAGAGAACATTTATAATGAAAATTTAATTAATTATTTATTATGATCAATTAATGAGACACTAATTAATAAAACATTAATAATGTTTTTAAATTGAACAAATTACGGCCATTGATTTATCTCCTCCCTAGACAAATCTGGACCTCTCTTTATCTTGTCTAACTTTTCCAAACTGTGCTTTATATTCTTGATATATAATTTTATATTGATTTTTTTTAATTTTTAATTATTATTTTTAAATTAATTTAACATTATTTTAAATGTTTTCAAATTAATTTTCCTAATTTTTTTTAGTAGTAATTTTTTATATTGTATTATAAATCTATTTTTGTAAGTATACATATATATTTATATTTAATTATTTTTTAATTCAATATATCAAAATAAATTATACTTAGATATAAATACTAATTATTAATATTATATTAATTAATTTATAGTATTATATTTATATATGTGTATTTTTTTTAGTGAATAGTTTTTTATGTAAAATTTAATATTATATAAAAATTGTTTTTCTCACATTTAAAAATAGAATAAAAAAATTATTATTAAAATACATTAGTATTGTTGATAAATGATAAATTTTTATTTTAAAATATTATTTTTATTTTCATCATGGTTTCTTCTCCGGCGACCATTCTGGCGACTGAAAACCAGAATTTTTCTCCTGATTCACCATGGTCTCTTCTCGATTTCATTTTGTTTTTATTTTTATTTTCCTTTTGATTTCCTTCCCACGTTTACACGGGTTTTGTTTTCCCTTTCGTCTCTTTTGTTCGTTGTTTTTTCTTATTTTTAGGGTTCGAGTTTTTCTTCTCCATTTTAGGGTCCACCTGCAGTTTCTATGGGCAGATCAACTAGGGCTTCTTCTTACTGCAACACATTGATTACAAACCCCTCTTCCCAGGAGCCCTCTCCATGTTCTTCCTCTGCAACTGATGCTACACCCGACAATGGTTTTTGTCACTGCCCTTTCAAGAACCATGATGGATGTCAGGATGGGATTAATAAACATCTTCATGACAGACACCTCTTTTCTGATGCTAACAAGTCCATCTGCAGAGAGTTAATTGCCAATAGTTTACATATTTACCTTGCCCGGGAGAAGGTCCTCTGCTGCTTACGGATGTGGCTGTGTTGTAGATGTATGCATCTACATGCTTGGAAGAAGCCGTGCAGGGGTAGAGAAGGGATTCATGGAGACGTAATTGCAGGTCCAATCAATGGTGCAGTCCCAGATTTTCTTCTTCACGGCGTAGTTAAGCCTGTTGAGGTAAGTGCTGGTTTTGGAAATACTAGCGATGTTGTTGAGGTAAGTGTTGTTGGTTTGGGAAGTAATAGTGATGTAGTATGTGGTGACTCTATGGGGGAGGCTTGTGGTGACGTTGTAGAAGTTCTTGGCACACTTTCTACAGATTTTCTCAATGTTGTGTTTCAACGACAGTTCACTACAGTAACCTGTATTCCTCATCAGTGCAGGCTCTTTTTTTTGAGGACTTTGAAGGCCTGCCTGGACAGGGTCATTGTTAACCCAACTAATATGTCTACCTGGCTACAACTTATCCTCCTTCCCATTTGCACTTTAACTCTGTACAAGCTGAGAAGCTATGCAGAAGCAAAGTCTGGGAATCGCAAACGTTTACAGATTGCGGCCATACATCACAATCTATCGGTTTGGAAGGAGCCTAATGGGTGTTTCATACTGGTTAACAAACTGCTGCAATTACCTGTCTGTGTTGGGGCTAAGAAAAATGAGTCGAAGAAACAAGCAGCTAACTTGATAGCTTTCCGTAAGAAAATAGGATTTGGCCACTTCGCTGCTGCTATCAGAGTTTTGTCTTCTAATGGAGTGGCTCCCTGCAATGAAAGAACTTACTCTGAGTTGCAGGAAAAGCATCCAGCTACGCCTCCTCCTGAAGTTCCTAATGATGCTATTACGATGGACCCTATCACAGTAGAGTGTCGGGCAGTTTTGGGAGCTATTAAGAGCTTCCCGAAAGGTACATCATGTGGCCGTGATGGCCTACGGGCGCAACATTTGGTGGATGCGATGAGTGGGGCTACAGCTGCTGTCGCCGACGATTTACTCTTTTTGATCACATGGGTCGTCAACCTTTGGTTGGCCGGAAAATTCCCTGGATGTTTAGGCGAGTTCGTTGCCAGTGCGCCCTTGACACCGTTACTTAAACCCGGAGGTGGTCTTAGGCCCATTGAAGTTGGCACGGTTTGGCGTAGGTTGGTCTCTAAAGTGGCTGCTTTCTCCGTCGGAAAGGACATGACTTCGTATTTAGGTGACTACCAATTCGGTGTTGGTGTGCCTGCTGGTGGGGAAAGTATTTTACATGCTGTAAATGGCTTACTGGAGTTGAAAGGTCACTCAGACAAGATGTCAATGCTGCTCATTGACTTTTCCTATGCGTTCAACATGGTGAGCAGATCTCAACTCATCAAGGAGGTTCGTCTTCATTGTCCAGGTATTTCTCGTTGGGTGGAATTCTGTTACATGCGGCCTGCTAAACTCTACTATGACCAATATATTTTGTCATCTGCTCTTGGAGTCCAGCAGGGTGGCCCTCTCAGTCCCTTGTTGTTTGCTTTGACACTTCACCCCCTGGTAAAGATTATTGCCTCTAGCTGCAAACTTGATTTGCACGCCTGGTACCTTGACGATGGTACAATTGTTGGTGATACACTTGAGGTGGCCAAGGCATTACGCATAATAGAAACTGAAGGTCTAGGTAGGGGTCTACATCTAAATATAAAGAAAACGGAAGTCTTTTGGCCTTCTATTGATCACAGAAGTATTGCTGATGGTGTTTTCCCTTCTGATATTGGTAGACCTTCTAATTGGGTTAAACTCTTGGGGGGACCTGTGAGTTTGGATTTGAACTTTATTAGTGACATGATGTTGAGTAGGGTGAACAAGACTGTTCAACTAATGTCTGTCATCAAAAAACTCAAGGACCCTCAAAGCGAGATGTTATTACTTCGTAATTGTACTGGTGTGTCAAGATTATATTTTGCAATGTGAACTACCAACCCTGCAGCCCTTCAACAAGCCACTGATCTTTTCGACGATCATTTGCTCAAGTACTTGAGACTCCTAGTCACTGGTGATGGCGCAGGTTTTGGTCCTTTACAGCAGAGATTAGCTACCTTGCCAATCAAGGATGGTGGCCTTGGAATTTATACCATGGCAGACACCCGCACCTACTGTTTTCTTGCTTCTCAGAGCCAGACTACTTCGGTACAAAAGGTGATCCTTGGTAGCCTATTTCCAACAGACAAAGGTTCTGCCTATCAGTTGGCTCTTCAGAATTTTATCCAGGTATGTGGACTACCTTCTTATTATTGCGTCGATGATACTGCCCCACCCCCCTTCCATGCACTCCCTGGCAGTCACTTATTTTGATGCAGTTAAGAAGCGAATCCCAGACCAATTTTCTATGTCTGCAAGAGATTCCATTTTGTGGAAGTGCAACCGTGTTAAGCATGCACAGGATTATTTGTTGGCTGTACCAATTAGTGGGCTTAATCAATGCCTTGGTCCAAGACAGTTCAGAGTTATTCTTTGCTATCGCCTTGGTATCCCGTTGTTTGTTGAGAATAGTCTTTCCTCAAGTTGTAACAGATCTACGGATATCTTTGGGGACCACGCGCTCCATTGTGCTAAAGATGTTGGAATTAAGTTTCGACATGATCTTGTACGTGATGTAATCGCTGACATTTGTTACAAAGCTGGTGTGCCTGCGCGTAAGGAAGTTTCTCGTGGATTTCTGTCGGATGATGACAAAGATTTACGGCCTGCTGATATCCTTGTTCTTAACTGGGAAAATGGTCAAGATGTTTGTATGGATGTCACAGGTGTCTCGCCCTTCACTGGTGATGGTACTCGCTCTTTCGTCCCAGGTAAAGCTATTTCTAATGATGTTTCGCATAAACACACTAAATACTTGGACAAATGTGTATCACATAGATATGGTCTGGGCGTTCTGGCCTTCTCTACCTTAGGGAACTCGGGGAAGATACTTTATGTTTTTCAAGCGTCTGAAGAATTGTTTAGTTAGCAATGATGCTAGTAGTGGTTTTGGTAGTTTTATTTTTCATAGATTAGGTATTGCTATTCAAAAAGGAGTTGGTGCCCAGCTTGTTGCTAGGTTACCAACCAAAGTTGTATGCCAATCTTAAATTTTTGACTGTATTTTCAAAAATTGATTTTAATTAAAATTTATTTATTTAAACGTAATATTATTTTTATTTATTTAAAGGTAATATTAAAATTTTAATTTATTTTAATTAAATTTTAAAATATTATTTTTAGTAACCTCCCTTTTTGGTGAGGATACTATATGTTTTTTTAAACGTTTGAAGAATTGTTTAGTTAGTAATGATGCTGGTAGTGGTCTAGGCAGTTTTATTTTTCATAGATTGGGTGTTGCTATTCAAAAAGGGGTTGGTGCCCAGCTTGTCACTCGGTTACCAACCAAAGCTGCGTATGAATCTTTGTGATTCTTTATCTCTCAATCAAAATGATTTTTAGAAATAAGAAAAAGAACAATTTAAAATAATAAAATATAATTATTAATATTATAAATATTATTATTATATTATAAATATTAATTTAATAGCATTATATTTATATTATAATAGATATAATATTTTTAATAAATAACTTTTACAATTTTTTAATGAAGCAAGTGATCTTTTAAAAATTATAAATCTTACAAAGCTTTGGTTGGTAATCTAGCAACAAGCTGGGGCCCGACTCTTTTTTGAATAACAATGTCTAATCTATGAAAAATAAAACTACCTAGACCGCTACTAGCATCATTACTGACCAGGCAATTTTTCAAATGCTTAAAAAAACACAAAATATCCTCACTAAGCTTTCCCAAAGTAGAAAAAGCTAGAACACCCAAACCATAACCATGAGATACGCATTTGTCCAAGTACTTGGTATGTTTACGCAGAACAACATTGGAAATGGCCTTGCCTGGGACAAAAGCACGAATACCTTCACCGCTAAAGAGTGAGACGCCTGTGACATCCATACAAACATCTTGTCCATTTTCCCAGTTAAGAACAAGGATGTCTGCAGGGTGTAAGTCCTTGTCATCATCGGACAAAAACCCCAAGGCAACCTCTTTGCGTGCAGACACACCCCCCTTGTAGCAAATGTCAGCGATTACATCACGTACAAGGTCATGTCGAAACTTGAACCCAACATCTTTAGCACAGTGGAGCTTGTGATCACCAAAGATATCCATAGGCCTGTTGCAACTTGATATTAAATATATAATATTTAAGTAATTTTTTGAAATAAATAAATTTTAAAATATTAAAATAATATAATTATCAATTTCTTTCATAATCATGCCAAACACATCAATTTGGAAGGATGGAATTCATTTTCAAGGTAATTTGATTTCTAGGTAGTTGGAACTCCCTAGAATTCAAACTCCTTCCGTGCCAAACGCAGCAGAGACCCCGGAACCAATCAATAGTTCTCGATTGACGCCCATTTATCCCGAAAAAATTCGAAAGATACTGAATAGTCATACCTTTTAATATTAGGATATGTGGATAAAATGTGTTCGCTTTCTGTTTGGATTTCACTCTCTATAAGTAAAACTGGTCAGGGTTGCGTAAAATATGCGCATTTTTGTTTACAGGCAGATAATAGACGCTTTACAAGCAGATAAATTTATTGAGTTCGAACATTTGCCTTCAAACGTATCTGGAGTTGGAGTGCATACAAATGGCTACCAGAACCATCCATAGCAAAGGTCCCAACAGTGTGCAACCTGCTCGATGTACGCTAACATGACTAAGGAGGCCACCAGTTCAAGCGGTAGGTTATCAGTTACCCTTATATCTAATTCATCGGTCACATTTTCATTTTCGGGGAAAAATCACTAAAAAGTATAGAATAGGCTAGGCTAACAACATAGAAACAACACTACAAGTCAAGTCATTCAAACAAAAAATAAAAAACGTAGTCACTTGATCCAAAAACATAACATGTACCAATTTTCTATAAACTAGCTAGAAAAGAAGTTTGAGACAACATCTATTACATAACTTTAGCCGTATGAAAATTGTTATCCATTTTGAAGTTTATTACTAAGAGCTGGAATGTACTCCATGCGTACAGGTGCGACTGTTCATTTATGACTGGGTATCACATAATCAAGAAGTCTGTTATTACCAAGGGATCTTTCTCTAGTTCTCGGCTTAGCTACTTACTACTCTGCCTTTGCTCTTAATCCAGATCATTTCCGGGGCTCAATTTTTGGCATGCTAGCATTATATTGTTATCTCGGTTAGTGGGGACCCGCTCCTTATCTACTAGCTGACTCACTTGACGTAACTGGCATACCAAATGAACCAAATAAACCTGATTGATAATTATGATTGAATTCTTTCGTCTGAGGTATGTTTTTGTGAATATTAAATGAATCAAATGGGGAAGATGAAGACTAAGAAAGGTCATGCGGGTGCATGGCAATGAGTTCATTCAGGCAATTTGCCAAACGTTTGATTATGAAAAGGGATTTTATTTATATTTTAAAAGTACAAAAGATTCTACAAGAAATTAGTTGGAAACCTAACAACAAGTAATGTGTGTCGTAAGTGCAATAAGTAATGTGTGTCGTGAGTACAACAAATTAATCAAGATATTTCCCAATAATTAACTAGTAATATAACGGTAGTAAGAGATCATTCCCACAAAGAGCTGTGTAATTGATAGTTTATTTGAATCAGCAAAATAATGTAAAAGACAAAGGGGGATTGGTTTTAAGATAAATAAAAAGACAATAATAAAGAAAAGATGATCAAGGAATCCTTCGCCGTTACCAAGTGTTAACAGGATTAAAATACTTATCTATCTTCTGTTATAACCATTCATCACTAATCGTAGGATAAAAGGTACGCTTAGCTATCCCCAAAACTCCTTGTATAACCGGATAACAGGTATGCTTAGTCACCAGATTATATCTAACTGAGCCGCCTTGAGGTACGCTTACAAGGTGTAACTCGATCAAACACTTTAAGGTTTCTGAATTTAGGTTTGATCCCAGCAGTTAAACTCAGTACGCTCGGTTTATTTACTGGTGTTGTTTCCACACACGATTGCTTTACAGAATCCCTATGCAGGGTCTCATGTTCTCTACTTGTGTAGGAGATGATCGACAATTACGGATCGCTCAAGTCTCAACTAGCAATCGAATGATCAATAAACTAATCTAGTTGTGCACCCAAACCAATCTAAGAATCAATCATAAACCCAAGATATAGTGAAAACAATCGATGATGATAAAAACTTCAAATATATTTGTATTACTAATAAAGCTTTACGCTTAGAACATTGAATTCATCTTTAATCAACAAAGGATTTAGCTACGCATATTACAAACAAGATGAATAATGGTGGTTTCCCCTAAAGGGGTAAACCCTAGGTTTAGATGTAGAACTTGTGATATGAGATGTAGAGATTGATTCCTCCCTCTTTGCAAGGCATAATACCTATTTATATAGGTTTACAATGCTTATCCTTCAAGTATCCTAGTTGGCTCCGGAAACCGACCTAAAAAGTAGTAAAGAAAGACCTAAAAAGAGTTCGTAAACTTTTGTCTCCGTGGTACACGTACCAGGTATGTGTACCCTCCTTTAAAAAGTATCCAGGGAATTTTTAGTATGTGTACCAGGTATGCGTATCCCTCCAGTTCACGGAATTCCAAGTTACGCCGGTACACGTACCCAGTACGCATACCTCTCCAATCTTCGGTATTTGATAAACTTGTTTCGCCCGTAACTTCTTCGTCCGAACTCGGAATGACCTCATTCTTTTTGCATTATCTTTGTAATTGAATTATCTTCAAGATGATGATAAGAAATCATGAATTTGAATGAGTTAATCTTGGTATTTGGCGCGTCTCTTGATTTTGAGCATCTTTGCTCTTTTTCTCACACTTCTTCCACTTGTCTTCTACTTTGGCACTTGGATACTTGGAATACTTCTCTTCTTAGCTCTTTTTAGCAATTTGTAGCTCCTTTTTGAATGATTCACCTAATAGAGACAAATAAAAGAAAACAAGAGTAATAACAAGAATACATGCAAGAATTATATCTAAAACAAGTATGGAATGGACACTAAAATCATATGAATTATGCACTTATCAACAAGTTGTGCTCCATATTTTTTTTGAGAAACCTCATATAGGGACAGCTGAATCCAATATAGAGGCTTCACCCATGACCCTAGTGTCTATTTAGTTGGCTAAAGGGTGTCCTAAAGAAGTTTAAAAAGTCTAAATTACCCTTTCATCAATCAAACCTAGATAATAATAAATAAATAAATAAAAGATAAACCCAATTCTCCAATTTTAATCATCATTAACAACAACCCAAAATCAATCATCATCAACAACAACTCAAAATAAATCATCACCATCAACCCTTCCATCAATTAAAAGAACTAAAAAAAACCTAGCACCCTAATTCTAATCAACAACAACCTAAAATCAATTGATTTCAAACAAGATGAAAATATATTAGATTTGAGAATCGATTTCAGAACCAGTTACGGTTGGGTTTTTGGTTTTCATAAGCTAACTGTAATTCAATATGTATGAGTTTTGGTTGGCTTTAATAAGTTATGGTTGGCTTCGAACAACCAAAAACACGAGTTACGGTTGGCGTTAGTGAGTTATTGGCCTCGAAAAATCAAAAACCCAACTGGTTTACGATTAGGTATGTTATTATGCGTGAGTTACGAGTTAGCTTTCAAAAATAAAAAACCCAACCGAACTCTTTTACGGTTGACTTCGATAAGCAAAAATCGCAACCGCAACTAGTTTATGATTCAGTTTTTCCCTATTTTACCGGTCATAGTTGGAAGTTCATCATTATGTAATTGTAAATACCTCTTACAGATAGATTCGAGGGAAAAAAACTAGTTGTAAACTGCTCTGATAAGCTAAAAAAATCAATCTTTTTACGTATTTTCACCATCATGAAGTATGTAAAATTTGGTTTGTCTATCATATAAGGATTCACCCACCTCAAATTTCTCACTGGAATCACTCATTTTTGTTGCGTGAATCAAAATCTAGGATTTTGAAAAACAAACTATCTTTTCTTTCTACTTTTCTTCCCTCCAAAAGAAAGACTAAAACACTAACTCTAAATTTAAATCAAAACCAGTAATCTAATTTAAAACTAATACTAGATTAGCTAATCTAATTAAATGATTAATACTAATAAAAATAAGGGCTATTTAGCCATTAAAAAATATTTAGATAAGGAGTTTTTGAAATTACTAATTGGTGGCCCTATTTTATTTTATTAGAGCTGCCTCTCTATTGGATTTAAAACCTGACTAATTTAGGGCCTATACATATTAGGAACAATTGATAAAGTACCCCCCTTTTCTGGTACAGACAAAAAAAGTCCCCCCGACATATTGAAATTTGTTAAAGTGCTTCAGAGTTAGTTTTTCCATCTAGTGTCAACTAAGACTAGGTTACTTTACATATTTACCCTTTACTTATTGCCACATTGATTTTCTACATCATTTTTCAAGTTCGTCGACCCCGGTTCAAGATCGTTACACCGCTTTCAGGTTCGTTACATCATTTCCCAAAAAGGGTTCATCATTCCCAAGTGTTTTGGGGGTTTTGCTTGGTGGAAAATAGACCTTCTACAACATTTTTCAGGTTCGTCGAGCCCGGTTTAGGATCATTAAACCGCTTTCAGAATCGTCGAATCATTTACCTTCCTATATAATAGATATATTTCAGGGGTAAATATGACTTTTAATTGGAAAGATAACTGCAACCTAGCACTTAACTGGATGGAATATGCTTTTGAATAAAACGGGGTACTTTAACAAAGTTTTAAAAAGCAGGGTACTTTTTTTTGTGATTTTTTCAACGCGGGGGTACTTTACCAAAATTATTTGATGCCTATCGCTACAAGACAAAAAAATAATATCATTTTGAAGTAAAATGGAAAATCCCTTAGCCAACTATTTTACTTAATGGCTAATTTACCCTTGATTAACTAGTGTTGATTAGGGTGACTAATTGATGTTTAATCTTGTTAACCTTAGAAATCAACTAATCTTAATTCATCATAAAAACATCAAAAAAAAATTGATTTTTCAAAAAAACTTTAAAAAAATAAACTCAGAATCAGCGAATGTTCATGCACTCGTAGACCAATTCTGGGTTGATGTTCTTCATTCCCGAAAAAACCCCAGAATCGGTTGGTATTACTTTCGACATTGATCGATCGCCAGAAACGGAGGTTATAAATGCACATATAGACCGATTATGCGATACTTTCATAAACTAAACATTCATTCATAGTTTATGGAAATCAACACATTATATAGTTTATGAAATAAACGCATTACACAGGACAATTTAGTATGCGAATTCTTGAATCTCGCACATCAACACATCGTCAATGAACCTCCGAGAACGATGGTACAACACTATATATTCTTTGTGGTGAATGAACTTTCTTTCCCTAATACATATTCTCCATAGTCCATTGAATCGTTCCAGCTGAAATTCAACGAATTTCACGTTAGGGTGCAACCATTAAACGATGAGATAGGTATAAAAAAAATCGTATTATTCACTTTTTCACTAAGAGGAGATTGTGGATGATGGTTGTACACCATATTTATAACTTTAACATACTCTCCCACTACAATTTTCATGTATGCGTACGAAATGCTAAGTCTCTCCATCTACGGTTTTTTGGATTCGTGGTGCGCTCATAATATAACATTGAATATAGTTCATCGGGATGTAAGTGGAAGACGAAAATGAACAATTTCACGAGCTGCATATCTTCTTCCTGATCTCTATTTTGAGTAGTGGATGAAGTAGGGGTGGTTAGAAGTTGCAAGTTTGGGGTAAAATGTGCTTGCGAAAAAGGTTGTTCTTATATAAGTGAAGACTTAACCGCTAGTTTTTCTGAAATCAACTTAGACAATCGGCTTATAAATATGTCCACATAGACCGATTTTGGCCTTCCAATATCATATAAAATATGCCTTGCAACAATCGGTTCATAAGGAAGCACATGTAGTATGATTCTTGTCAAAAAAAGTATATATATAGTGGCATTTTCCTTACAAGAATCGAATTATATGTCTTACCACATAAACCGATTCCTGTAGGTTGTTAAAATTTTGTATTTTTTGTTTCTCAGAAGCGGTCTTTAACTATGTCGATATAAACCGATTCTGAACCCTGGCAAGATAAGGGAATGAAATTTTCAGAACATGTGTATGTGTTTAACAGTAAAGACCGATTATGAAATTGTAATCCTGAAGAAAATTGATAATCGGTTTTTAGAAAGGTAAACGTTAACCGATTATGACTGAAAAAACTGCAAAAATCCTATAATTTTCGGCCCAAATTATAGTTCTTTTGTCGCGTCTTAGGCAAACACCACAATCTAAAAACCAACCAGATTCATTCACTCATAAACTAACGAACATAGCCTAACATAATTCGACCATAAATTCAAAACATAATTTTTGACTTTGTAATTATCCATAGTAAGAGACATAAGTTTGGAAAACAAAAAGCCATCCATTCATCATCATCCTCATCACCAATAACAGCACCACCATGACCACGTCAACGACCACAACCACCTCGCCTTCGTTTAGGAGGTCGTTCTTCGCCAGATTCATGTTGGACGGTGCTCGATTCACCTTCGGAGTTCATTTTCGTAACGACTTTCTTCCTCTTGTTCTTTTTCTTCTTCACCGCTAGCTTTCCGCAAACTTTTCACCCACATTTACATCTTCCAGACCCTTCATATCTGCAATATTTTTTTCATTCTCCCTAACCTTTACTCCTTGCCCTGTACATAGCCTTGCTTTGTTTATCAAATGCTCAATTCGTCTTCTCTGTTTTCATTTTAAATAACAAACATTTAACAAGTCATGCTAAAACCATTAACAAATCCATAGTTGAGTAACAAAACACATCAAGAATTCAAGAGTTGTATCTCGGTCCTTGATGAGGGTCTCATTGTCTACTCGTATCATGCGAGTATGTGAAAAGTTGAGGTACCATATGGCATGTAATTGGGAGTTGCCTCATCATCTGTTTTAGGGTAACAAGTTACTCCGTGGATATGGTACATTCTATCTTCCAAATAATCAGATGATAGTAACAGATTGTGAACAACCTCAATATCATTATCAAGAGATTTATTCTTGGTTTCATCCAATTTAAACTTCTTTTGCTCATCTGGGATTTTTTGTACATGGTTGCATTGTCTCATAACTCTCATCGGGTTGTATATTACGTATCCTTTGGGATGAAACAAAGGGACAAAATAACATTGGTATTCGCTCCCAACCATCCTTTCTTCATCAAAATCCGACTTGTATGGGTGAAAGATAACATCTTTCATTTTCAAGTTTTCCAATTGGTGCCTCAACTCTATATGCTCCTCCCTTTGGGACTTCGTCATACCATTGAAGATGTACCGATCTCCATAACAAGATTCGTCCCACTCCTTGTTCAGAAAAGCCCTTTTAGCAAACTCTGGGAAGTACAAATATATCCACACCTGCATAAAAGCCATATTTCCTCTGATTTATCCCCATAAGCCTTTCTCAACTCGTTCAACGATTGTGAAAGGATGTCAGAGCCCCAAGAGTTGTCGTGAACTTTGTAATGGTTGCAATAGCTGAATATAGTTGGCTTTCACACGGGAACCAGAAACGTCAAGGAAGATAATAACTCCGAAGATGTGGAGAACATATGCATGGATTGTAGCTTCGATACGTTCATTAGTCACCTTTTTACCCTCTGCACGAAGCTTCTTTGTTCTTGGTTTTTGCTTGATCTACCAGCATCTCTGACTTGGTCTTGTCATCATCCCAACCGAACACATTCTTGGTGAACTCGTAAATCTTGTACCACTCAAGCTTATTCACGTAGTTTTTCCCCCTTGCAGCTTTACCTGCTATGCTTAGGCCGGTAATCAACGACACATCATTTAGAGTTATTGTCATTTCGCTAGTCGGATGAAAAGTAATCTCTCGACGGAGGCGAAAATAAGAGGTTTTTCATATCCAACAACAAAATTGTCGACCGCAACCAACAACCCCGTAGCATCGACTAGTTCGATTACTTTTTCTACTTCTTCTATTGTTGTTTCTAGTCCTTCCAGTGACCATAAGGTCATCATACTCGCTGATGTTTATGGATTAAGAGGACGCACGGTACCGATGTGGTGTTAAAAAGCAAAACCGATAGGCAATAATCAAAACACTAAGCGGATAATATGTTCTATCTTAAATAACATAAGGTTGTGATATTTACTATGGTATGGAAGTCAAAAGCAACCCAACTTTCTTTGTACCCCCATAACAATTCTCCTTTATCACTGGGTATCCCATAAACATGATCAGTAGGGCCGCGATGGAACATCTTCTTCGGGTCGGGCATGTGGTCCCCTTTCTTCTTCTTTGGACCATCTTTTTTACCTTGTTGTTGAACTTGATATTGAACTTCTCTTCCTCCTCCTCCTTCTTCATCAACTTTTTGCCACTTTCTTCTTCATCAACTTCCTTGTCACTAGTTTGTTCTTCATTACTTTCTTCTTCAGTATGTGTATCAGAGTCAGATTCATCTTATAGTTGAAGCTCCACTTGAGATGGTGGTTTATATATGTGGATCCCGTTGGCTTTACTCGCTGAGCCCCTACGGTGTTTAGCATCCATATTTTTACCGCCCTTTCAATGAGGTTCCAAACTCTAAAGAGTAGCAAGATCATGTTTTTTCTTATATTTCTTTCCGACTTTCTTTTGCTTTTCATTGTTTTCCTTAGAGAGTATGGGGATAAACGAAAAACAACAATCAGATTAAAGTATATTTATGAATTCCAAGTATATAATCGGTTTGCACGATACATACACAAACACCAATTTCTAACATTATACTATAAGAATCGGTTCATATAAGTGCTCATGTAATCCGATTATAGGCTAAAAAGTTAAAACGAGAGGGTATCAAATACACCACCAACTTTTTCGTTCGGCAACCTGTATCGACAAAATATTAATACAATTCCAAGTAGACCAACTTAATGATCCTTGAACAAAATTGTATAAAGAGTTTATATCTTTTTCTCTCACAATCAGAATGTTACAAATAATGAATCCGTGAACCCGATATAACTGTGAGAGTACATGGAGGATTCCAAAGATCGGTACCCAAGTTCAATCGAGTCCAATCCAAATAAGCAGATCATAATTTTGCAAGTATGAAGCTTGTTATCTATCTTCCAAGATACGAATTCTATAAGAACAAGTTCTTATAATCGATCACAATCAAGATGGACGTATCTACTACGATTGATTATGTACTACTTGTGATAATTCTATTACAAAGATAAACAATAATGCGGAAAAGGAAAAACATAAGACACCAGAAATTTTGTTAATGAGGAAACCGCAACTGTAGAAAAACCCCGGGACCTCATCTAGATTCGAACACCGAATGTATTAAGCCGCTACAGACACTAGCCTACTATCAGAACTTCATACTAGAATGTAGCTAAGTCCAAATTTATCCTCCAAGCAATTCAGTTGCAATCGCGCTCCTTACGTCTCTTGAACCTCGCAAGGTTCTATGCAATTGATTCCCTTAACTGACGTTTTTTATAGCCTAAGATTTGCTTCACCTTAAGTGAAGACTTTTGATACCAATCTGCCTCTCACAGATAAAGCCTATTTGACTTTCGTTTAAATCGCGAGATCAAGTTGGGGAAATCTGTTTGCAGTAGCAAAGCTAGCAAGCCTCACAAATCCGATACTTATGACTCCCGAATAGCATCCTAGATTAGTAACCACATCACAAGAACAATCTTAAATGAGTTGGAATTAGAAAATATTTTGGTACTTGGATACTTGGATTACTTCACTTCTTATATATTTTGTAGCCATTTCCACTTCTTTTTGGATAATTCACTGATCGAATTTTGATAGTGGTAAGAATGAGGTTCGTAAGACTTGTGAAAGCAATTGAATTTAGATTTATTAAACTAAAAGTAGAGAAAATTTAAATCCAAATTTGTTTGTTTTTTTTAGAGTGAAAATAACCAAGACACTAGATTCAACTATTACACATGAATAAATGATGATAAAAAATCCAAAACTCTAATTATTTTTAAAATCTCTTTTTCTTAATTCACAAATTATCAAGCATATTCTCAAACATTAATTGTATCCCTTAAGCATAGATTATCTAACCAAAGCATAACCTATCTAATTGAATCACAACTAATTAGGAAAAATTATGCAAACAATTAAAATTCTACAAAGTAGTGATTGAGTGAATTATAAAATACAAATTAGAGAAAAATAGAATAGTTAGCAATTATTCATGCATAAATAGCTTCCTCCGTGCCTTGATTACGCGAGAATTAGCTCATCATTATCATGGAAACATGCTTAAAATTCATCTTTATTAATGCTCAAAAATGGTTCACAAATGATGAAATGGGAGAAAAATGAATAAAATCGGGTTTTGTAACACTTATATTTGTTACAAAATCAATTGTTACAGAAAACGATAAAGGAATACCGTCACTGGCACTGTTGAAGAACGACGGTCTTTAAGGGTCTTATGTTCTTCGTACCTTCTTCACCAGCAGAAAAATTGTTTTTCCTGCAACTTCGATTTTCCGATTCTGTGCTGCTCCCAACTGCTCCCAATTCTCTCTACCCCTTTCCTCTACATCCCATAAGCTATTTATAACCCAGAAGCACCTCCAAATCTCGCCAATTACTCCTCAAAATCATCACAGTAAAGGAATATTATTCTCGGGAATAATTTCTTATTTTCTTTCTCTGCATGCCCTAAATTGCTTTTGTCATGCGTCTCTGAGCTGTTATTCCTTCCAAGATAAAGAAAAAACTCTAGCAGAGAAGATATCCTCCCTCTTTGATTCACAAACATTCCATTTCCAGCCCGAGATAAAAATCTTCCCCTGTTTGATGAGATTCTGTGATTTAATCAAAATGAATGCACTTACCACCTTTGTTGTGATCTAACAGGCTGGTATATATCCGAAGCAAGATGAAAATCCAACTAAATCTTCCTCAAAATATCAAACACAAAGTACGCAGGAACTGGAAATTTGAATCCAGAATTCCCGCCAAAATTTTCTTTTTCAAACGATGAGGGTGAAGTGCCTTGAATCCAAAACGCGGGTGTCTTTAACAGCTCGGCTGCCTTGGGGGCGCCCTTATCCATTTTTTAGGGTGCCTTTAGTAATTTTGGTGGGTGCCTTTAACACTTTTTCTGGGGTGTTTTCAACATTTTTTCGGGGTTCCTCCGGTGTATTTCTGGGGTGCTTCCGGTGCATTTCTGGGGTGCATTTAGTACTCTATCCTGGGGTGTAAAACACCACTTTACGAGCCAATTTCGTCGCAAGAGCTTATTTCTCTAAAAATACCTACAAAGACATAAAACACCATAATAAGTACAAAAATGGGTACTAATAATATATACAATAGAGATGAAAATAGACACATAAATGCGTCTATCATTCACCTATAAAAAGACATAAACTAGAAACTAATCATAATAGAAGGTTATATGCAAGAAATAAAGCTAAAAAAAATGGTATTGACACTCAAAACATGTAAATAATGCACTTATCAGTTGGATATTGGTTGGAATTAAACGAAACCGAATCAAGGTGCTTATTGCATATCTTGAGAATATTTTCGGTTATGGAAATTCCTTGGTGTCCAAACTTCCTTGGTCTATAAATAGTGAAGTTTATTCTTCTTACAAACTCATCCTGAGGAAGGAACTTCATTTATAGTAACTGTTGTAGCCGACTAATAGTATCTTGGAGAAGAGAGTAAGCTAATTAGGCGTAATCTCTTATGTCCGCTAGTTTAAAGACTTTTTTGGGATCAAGAAGCGCTAACTAGTACCGTTGATGGGAAACTATAATTGCATTGTTATTTTAGTTTTCGATTATTGATTTGATTGACTAACGGTTGTTAACTCTTGATTGCACCTAGTTTGACTATTCTAGAGAGCCTTCTCTTCGAACTTAAGGTCACTCAAACTAGATCAAGAGATTAACGGTAGTTCAGATCTGATTTTAGATCTGACGTTGATTTGTGATCTTCCATTGTTAACAGAATCCGTTATATGAGTGATCGATCATAAGTTGGAATCAAGTTTTTTATTATACAAAACAAAAGACTATTGAAGATTGAAGACAAGATGATTTTCTTATTGGTTTCGTATCTTTGTGATTTTGCTTCATGCACAAACTGGATCGTCTGGGACCCAACTAGATCTCGTTTATCTTTGATAGACGATCAATTGAATAATCGTATTAGATTGGCAAACTACCATTTGATGGTATTCTTTAGTATCTGAATCTGATAGTTTGTATACCTAGACCTGATTAACTTGTTAATCTAGATCTTAATAGACCTTACTTGACATAGGAGTTTAAATGATTTAAATGGAAGATCCTTTGTGAATTAAACTAGAAATATCTTTGATTAACTTCTTGAGATAATGAGAATGGTTACCAAACAGGTTAGTCCTCTAGTGTTTGTAAGACGATTAAAAGGGTTGAGTGCTTAAAGTCTTCAGAGAGGCTGAAGCAACTTAAGATAGTGGACTCTATCTTAGGAGTCACATGCATTGGCCAGATTGGTTGTAGGCGCAAGGATACTGAGGAAACTAGGTAACTAGGGGTAGTTTACTTGGTCTCAACTATACGAAGTTGGTGGTGGTCTTTGTATAATGGCTTACTTCTGAGAGTATTCAAAACTGGACTAGGTTTCAGGGTTTTTCTTCTTTTGCGGTATCCTCGTTAACAAAATATTGTTATATGCTTTTACTTTACTTTCCAAATTATAATTTGTCTAAGTTATAATTAAAGTATTTGCACTTGTACATTAATCCAAAACACTTGTGTTGATCCCTAAAGTTTAAGGTTCGTTTCAGACTTATATTATATACCAAGTGTATAACTTGTGGTTTGCTATCTTCTTGACAGTCTCTGTCTATATTAGATCACGCAAGGTATCGGTCTTATAGGTTGATGTCGAAAAGATTGTGATGTACTTGGTAACCTCGTCATTTCATATGGAAGTGACATTCTCCGCAATAATAACCGGAAGCTCTTAATTATCACCCAAGTATGCATACTTTAAGTGACCAGGGAGAGGCTTAAATTCTAGTTTAGGTGCCTGCACAATATAAGGTAAGGGAACCTCATTAGTTACGGGTAAACAAATGTAAGAGATATTACCCATTTCGGCTCCTTGTGATGTTGTTAAAGAACCACAAATATCCACAAACTCCTTATCTATGTCGATGTCCAAGTTAGGCATGCCATAAACATCCAAATCAATGTTATTTAGTAACACAACTACAAGTTCATCTTCATTGCTCAAATCAAGCATTTGTTGTGCTAACGAACCAGTAACGTATGTTAGAGCATTGCTCGGTCGAACTCACAAGTGTTGTTATCTCAAGCTTGTTGTCAAATTTAGTTGTCAAAACTATATCTTGATTTCTAGTCTACAATTAGTTAAGTCTCGGTCTAGGATAGAGGTAGTTGAGAAATGAACCAGTCATCATTGCGTTTTACTGTTTGAAGGAGAAGATCAACCGAAGATTTTGGAGAACGTCATCAACAAAAGGTAAGTGAAGACTGAACAACCTATTTCTCAAGTTATATTCACATTTCTATCCTTGAGACGTCGTCGCATAACTAATTAGACTATCGTGCATAGACAAGAATTTCGAGTCAACTTTATATTGATAATTAGTTCTCGAAATGTAATAACTAAGCTTAATGATGAACATTTGTTCATACTTGATGAATTTCGGTTAAGGACAATTTATTGTTCGTAATCAAAATCATGATTCAAGTTTTATCGTTCGAAAATATTCTAGAACAGTGATATGTGTCATTGATGTTATTCGGGAATGTTTCGAATCGATTTACAGAGAAATATAGAACAACTATAGATCCGGATATAAGACAATGTTATAAATCTTACAAACTGGGAAAACTGTTATAAGTCTGAACCCGTATTACATGTACTCGTACAAGTAGCAGAGTAGCTATATACATATCGACTTGCAGATTTGTGGTACGCATATTCTTATGTACACCATGTAAAAATGTGTTCAACTCGTGAACCGGATCAATATGCATAATTGTATGCAAAACATTTTGGAACTGTGGTTACGGAACCGAGTTAATTTACAAACTGGTACACGTACTGAAATAGTTTTGTGTTCCTAAATTTGGTTTAGTACCCAAACCGGTATGCAAACCAAAATAGTTATGTGGACTCCAGAACCGGTCGTAGTCTTAAGGTTTCCAAACCGGTACGCATACCTAAATTGTTATGTTAACTCCGGAACTTGGTTTGGTTTGTATTTTGTGCATTTACTAACCATGTCGATTATCTTCAAGTAAGATTAAATTATTTCTACGAGATAATTAGCATTTGATTAATTCTCTAATAACACTAGACTTATTTGATCACATGATTCTAACTCAAGGTTAATGTCTTAAGTGTTCATGAAATGAGTATTAAGCTTTTAAGTTCAAATCGGCTAGTTTCAGCTAACCACCTTGAACATAGTCTTTATACACGGTTCGGTTACGGTTTCACCTAATTAGAGTGTATATCTTGTTTGTGTAAATAAGATTCAAAGATTCATCTAATGGTGGATATTGTTTGCTTGGTTCCAAAGCTATCTTAGCTTAAACCTAAAGCAACCTATGGTTTGAATGTCTATAAAAGGGGAGCTCCAAGCAACTGGGATCTTTGAATCCCGACACTACTTTTTGGTGTGTCCTAGTTGTATCTAGAGTCGTCCTCTCCAGAAACCCTTTTAGGGTTTAGCGACTACAAAGACTTCACAGGGATTCGAGAAGCCAGGTCCAGTTATTTTTTATGTTGATAACTCGAGTATCCTGATCTTGTTCGATTGTTGATTTATCACTTGAACAAGATAGATAGAAATCACAAAGTTCTATTCGTCTCAAACTTTGTGGTTCCTCAAGTTTTATACTTGTGGGGTGAATAATAATCTAGGCTGCTCTTCGGGTTGCATATGTCTGGATTTTGAGGTTATCTAGACTTTGTGTTGTTATCGATTTGCAAACCACCTTGATCGAAATCCGTTTTGATCGTAAAGGAAATCACTTTTATAGGCTTAATTTGTGGGAGGCATATTTGCTTTAAAGTCTTCAATTGAGTTGAATCAACTCTTAGTTGGTGTGACATCATCGAAGGGAATCAATTGCGCGGAGTCCTGCTGGGATTCAAGAGGCGTAAGGAGCGCGATTGTACCTGAATCGGTGTGAGACTGAGTTCGGGCTCAACTACATTCCAGACCTAAGATAATTGCTAGTGGGCTAGTGTCTGTAGCGGCTTAATACAGTTTGGTGTTCAATCTGGACTAGGTCCTGGGGGTTTTCTGCATTTGCGGTTTCCTCGTTAACAAAAACTTCTGGTGTCTGTGTTATTTCTTTTTTCGCATTATATTGTTTATCTTTATAATTGAAATATCACAGGTTGTGCGTTAATCAATCATAGTTGATACATCTGACCTTGTTTGTTGGATACGACTTGACTGATTCTTGGATATTGGTCTTTGGTACCATCCAAGTTATCTCTTTGTAATTAGGTTCACAGATTTGGTTTCTTAAACATTTTAATTGCAAGAGAGAGAGAGATAGAGAGAGATATAAATGTAGACATTATTCATTGATTGAGTTTAGCTCTCGGAGTTGTGTTGAGTTTGTCCATACAGATTGCCTACGAAAAAGTTGGTGGTGTATTTTGGTGCCCCCAGTATTTTCAATTGGTATCAGAGCAGGCAAACACGCTAAGACCTAAGTCTGTGTTTGAAGCAGTCTGACTATATGAATAGAGACGAAATCTCTGATGACCTACACCAGAATTCCTTAACGATTTTTCAGAGTTTATTTTCCTTAAGACTTACTGTATCACAGGATGCTCTCGACTCATTCAAGATTTCCAATATCTTGATTGATTGTAAAGAATCGATAGGAAAAATTAAAGAATCCTCTGCAAAGGGTAAAAACAAGAAACGTCCAGTTAAGAGTAAGAAGTTACGCTGTCTTTGAAGATTGCTAAACAGTCTGTGTAAGGAATGCAATAAAAGAAAGTCTATAGATGAGATCTCTTTTTAGCTTTTGAAAAAACCTTTAAGTTCTTGGAATACATTACAGTGGTCTTGAGTAAGGAGGTGCCCATTCAAGTTTTAGTTTCTGATAAAGCCTGTTATCAGTATGGGAAACCTGGGCATGTCAGAAAATATTGCACATATGCAATAGTCCTGACTACTCCAGATGGTTACGGAATATCATCACTTGATCATTATGAGGATAAAGAAACATAACCATAAAACTGTCACGCCGGAGTGGTTTGTGAGCATCTTGCTCATCCAACCTCTTGTTAACAAGATCTTGGCATCACCCTATCATGTAACTTTCTTGGGATGGGGCAAGCAGTTGTAAAGGTTTGTTTCTGTTTGTAATTTTTTTTTGGACCGTGATATATCTATCAATGTCCTAAATTTCTGATCATGTGGTAATTGACCCTATATAAAGGAAGGTTCTTGTAATCAAAAGTGATCAAAACATCACATATTGTTGAGCTAGATCCAATTTTATGATATCATAAGATCAGAATAAATTACAGCACTTCTATTTCAGTGAATATCAATAACTTGTGCTCTGAAATATTTTCATTAAGCTAAGAATAAGACTAATCATCTTATTAAATTAATAATCTCTAAAATGTCAATTACTTGGTCCAGAAATCAAAAATTGATTCTAATTGGATCCCATCCGATCAAGGTTTGTGCACTAAATCCACAAGATACAAAAACTAACAAGAATTCTTCTTCGTCTTCAAATCTTCTATTGCCTTCAAATACCTGCACAACACTACTTGGATCTTCTTGTGATCAATCACACAAAGAACGGAGTCTGTTAACAATGGATTATCACAAGATGTCTTTGGATCTAACAACAGTTCTAAAGATCATGTCGATACTTTGATCTAGTCTGAGTGAATCTTATATCAGAATAGAAGATTCTCAAGAATAAACAAACTAGGTGCAATCAAAGTTTCAACAACCGTTAGTCAATCAAATCAAATTGAAAACTAATAACACTGCAAATTATCTAGTTTCCCACCAATGGTACTCGTAGAGCTTCTTGATCCCACAGAAGTCATTAAACGAGCGGTCGTAAGAGATTTCACCTAATTAGGATACTTTCCTCTCCGAATAGACGGCTCTACTATAAACAACAATAATAAAGTTTTCCTAGCTCTTAGGATAGTTTGCTAGAAATCCAAACTTAGGTATTTATAGACCAAGGTTGTTTGGACACCAAGGAATTTCCAGAACCGAAAATATTCTCAAGATATGCAATGAGTGCCCAAATTCGGTTTTCTTAATTCCATTAAATGTTTGTCCAATATTTCCGAAATCTCTCATAGAAAATCTCCAATTAGTAAATGCACATTACTAATTTTTATTCTCTAGATCTATGCATTAATTGCTGGTAATTAAAGCATATAAAACCAAAAACCTTAATTAAAAGATTCTCAATTTATTTCGGTACAGGATCACCTTGAGCACCAAGGAATATCTTTGAACAATAAATGATCAGAGTTACTGCTAATGTTCAAAGTATGTTGATATCTTTACACTGCAAACCCTAAATCCGAATCTACACAAGTTCATGAAGAAAGTATGTAAATCATGGAAAATCGGATTTGCATCTTGGAATCGGTTCTACCACACTTCCAAACAAGTTTAAAATTGGTTCTACCAGAATTCCAAGACTACTATGTGATCGGTCATACCAAGTCACAATGGTTAGTTGTGATCGGTCCTACCAAGTCACATACATGGGTTCAGATCGGTTATAACATGGTACCTACTTGTGATCGGTCAAACCATTCACTAGGATCGGTCATACCAATTACAAGGATCGATCATACCATCTCATGGTGATTACTTAGGATCGATTACACCAATTACCAGAACCGGACATACTAAAATCATATGTCTAGGTATTGTGATCGGTTATACCAAGATACATAACTTAAGTGAAGATCGGTTTTACCAACTCACACATATTGGTCATCCAAAGAATATGCAATAATTAACCGGACCAATATATACCTATTGATTTCCCTTTCGATTCATGAAACAAGTTCACGAACTTACTTCCTTTAAACAAATGTAAAACATTGTTTCCTAGGATGAAATCTTCACCATTGACCCATACACATAATCATATAACTATATAAAGATTATGTTGATGTCATATCTATGAAGTTCAAAAGATAAGCGTTATACTTCGTAATATAATTCCTAAATACTATGACCATTATTATGATCATTTCTATCTACTAGAGTAGTATTTATATACAAGATTCACATGTTATGTTTTCAATATAGCACGAATTGAAAGATACATTAGGAATGGAAACAAGTTCAAGTCAGTATTACTAACCTCAAGTGGAAGGATGATGTCGTCGTTGTAGTCGTTACTTCTTCTCATTCTTCAGGTCTTCGGAGTAATACTTGTATGTCTCAACATTCCTCGACTTTATAGTCTAACCTAAACGAAGTTGACTCTAGTATTTAATCAAGCGAATCTAGATGAGTTTTGATACTAAATATGACAACCAAACTTGACATACCAACGCTTGGTGGGTTCAACCGAGCTATGCTCTAACAATCTCCACCTTTGTCAATTTTAGTGACAAAACTCTATATATATATATGGAGCTAAACGAATTATTAAATAACTCATTCTTCATACGCTTGATTCCAAGTTTCAACGGTACAATAACCTGCATATATTCAACCAATAAGCCGTTGTTGACATTTGAATAACAAAAACTTTTATTCCTCCTAAAGGCAAGCTAGGTAAATATTCAATCCGAACATCTTTGTTATTCCCCTTTTGTAGTATGAAATACTACTCAACAATATGATATGTTTCTCCCCCTTAGTCAATGCTTTACTCTTTCATTAGATATAACGTTTAAGCACAATTGTCCTTTCACGGTGATCAAAAATCACTTGTTTACTCCATATATTTCTCCCCCTTTTTGTCATAAAATGACAAAGGTTTGAGAAAATAAAGGAAAAACCGAAAGGATCTTACAAATCTATAAGACTTGTACAACCTATAAGAGTTAAGCACAAAGGTTTCACATACCATTTTAGATAACCAATATTAAAACCGAAACTACAAAAATAATTTAGTTTCAATATGTTATCAAGGAAACAATTGCCTGAAGCAATTTTTCCCTATAGTCCAACAAATCGACTAAGTTACTTAATTCCCTTATTGAACCGATTGCGTATGTACAATCGCTTGTTTCTATAAGACCAAAATAAAGATCAGAATTAACTTTATTTTTCTCATCAAGCTCTAATTATTCAGACGATAACTTAGACCTTTCCCTTTAGACAAGACAAACACTAGGTTAGTTAACTAGTTTTTCTTGTCAAGGAATTCGATTAGACTCGAATAACCGAATCCTCCAATTGATAAGTCTAACTAAGATCAGGATTAACTTAGTTTCTCTTATCCGGAATCATATTGACTAAACAAATGATCCCATAATTTTGTTAAGCCAAAAACAATAGATACAAACCAAAATAAATTGATTTGCAATTATTTTTCTTAACCGAAAGCAATTGAAACAAATATATACATTACAACACCGCAATTGCACCGAATTTCGTTAAGTAAAAACATTTGATACCCAACAATAAAGAAGATACCAAACCATAAATCAAATAAATTGACACAGTTTTTCTTAAAAGGAAACAATTGAATCATATAAACCAATCCATACACAATAATGGCAATTGTACCGAAGTTTTGTTGAGCAAAAGCAAAATATATGCAATATAAACTGGCTTTTCTTAAAAAGGAAAAATGATTAACTAACAAATAAAATCGTTACCTCAATTTCCGCAGCCACTTCTCCTTATAAAGATATATCATTAAGCGCAAATTCAAATAAGAACTCTTCCCCAGTGTGTTGTCATCCTCTCGCAAGAACAAAAGAACAAAAAAAAAAAAAACCTTTACCAGAGAAAGGTTGAATAGGTTTTAACTAATGCGTGCCAATAGCAAAAATTGAAAACCCGAAACACATATGTTATGCTAAACACAACTCATGTAAACATAAATTGATTCAACATATTTTGACTTTTCACATATGAGTTTCAATCGGAACACCTTATGATCCTTTGATAAAGCCTACCAACATGGGCTAGAACTTAATCCCGCTAAATCAAAAAGACACACAAATCATAATAGTTACATCATATGAGATCGAATATTAAGGTTAATAAAAACCGAAATCAGACATCTCATAACTCTGAGAATCACATAACAAAAATACAAACATTCATTCACAGGCTATGTAATCGGAAACTATCATATAAAACAAAATTTATAAAATAATAATTTTATTCATAATAAATATTGATAGTTTTATTCAAAATAGACCTTATACAAAAATATCGAAATAAATCAATACATTGACGTCTATTTTCTGATTAGATCTTTAAACAGTTTTTCTCAAAGATCATCTTCAATATCCTCAAATTTCTCGGGATTTTCATCTACAACATCACGACTGATTTCCCGAATTCTACACATAGTACCTTGATTATGTTCACAGGCTAAAGCCTTAACCTTTCGATTAATATTCTGATCATACTCCATATTACCGATTCCATGTTTAATTAACTTTCTTTGTTTACGGATAATAGTTCTTAGTAATGCTGCCTGTCTGTAATGAGTTTCAACAGTACTGAGAAGGACTTGATGAAGATTGAGAATATCAATCTTAGCATCCAAACTATTTTGGACAAGAAGATTAGTAACTCCTGCTTGAGATGTCACATCTTCATTCTCTTTTCGTTTATCCTCACAACCAGATTTCTTGAAGGAATCAACAAGATTAACAGTTTCACTAGAAACCTTTTCACACAAGGATTTCAAAATCTTGGCTTGAGATCTGGTTTGAGGATACATATTTTTAGTATAGGTTCTAACACAAGATGAGTACATATACCAGAGGATTTCAACACATACCAAGCATAGGTATCAGCCTTAAATAAATAATTCTGACCAGATTCGAAAATAATTTCGCATCTTATGTGTTTCCAAATCCTAAAGATCTTTTTGAAAAGAATCAATCTTAAAAATCATGTAATAAAAATACTCAGACAAGAAAACTTATCATGTTTACACAAGTTGTTGTAAGACAACTTTTCTACAAAAAGAATTATTAAATATCTTCAAGTATATTGTGTATTCTCTCTATGTTGAATAAGAGATATTAACAGGATATCAGATGCCCAGATACTTGTGCTTCCTTACATCAAAAGATTGGGCATTGTAAGGATGCACTTTCCAACATTGTTAAGTGTTGGGGTGAGAGGAATTTTCCTTACCAAGTACCGTTGGAGCAACATCTTCCTTCTTATCTTTAGGGACATGATCTTGTGTCCTTGTATGGGTTTCGAATGAGCTTGATACATCCTTTTCATCATGATTATTGTGTGACGTTATATTCTTGATTACTCTTTGATCCCAGGATGGTATTTACTTTTTATTCGAACCCATGTAGTCTTGATCACACATCTTACAGATTGCAGAGATCTTTGTTTCAAGACTTTCGATATGTCTTTTTAAGGTATCCATACCTTGTTGAAAATGTCTTTCTAAAGATTTTCCAAAGCATACCTCTTGACATGACTCTGTAAGAATTTCCCTTTCGAGGATTCTATTCCTTACTAGTGAATGTTCCAGCGATTGTGTAAGATATTCACACTCTGAAGTTTTTTGATTCACTTCATTACACAGAGCCAATTTTTATTTTGAATAATCTGCTAGATTATTTTGGAAGCTAAGTGTTTCTCGCTTTGTTTCACAAATTCTTACATTAAGTTGAACAATCAGTTCTAAGACATCTTCCAGACTATCAATTGATTTTCCTTCTTCTAAAAAGGTTTTGACTTTATTGAAAAACCTTTGTAATCCAACCAGATATTTAGAATTAGGGCAGGATAATGGGTTAAAATATTTCTTACTGTGTGGAATAGAAACAAAATATTTTTCACCAGTAATTGGAATCAGATCCAAAATAGACTTTGAGTCGGGAACTTGTACCTTTTGTTTTGGATGCATTCTTTTATTATCATGAAAATGATTCCCAATCAAGTGTTTATCAGTCATAGACTTTGTACTTGATTTCAGGAAAGCATTAAGAGACCAATTTTCATTGATCCTTTTTGAGAGATTATTCTCAACATCTTGTTGTACGCTAACTGAGTCCTTTATAAGTTTAACTTTACTTTTCTTATTTCGACTCATGTCTTATAGGTTGGATCGCCCCAAACACAGATTGTTATATCTTTTCGTGTTTGCCTGTTCTGATACCAATTGAAAAGACGAGGGTATCCAAATACACCACGATCTTTTTATATCAACTTAGAAGTATGATACCAAGTGTGATCGTTTATTGACAAAGTTGAGACAATACGACAACTTGATATTCCATTAATAATAGTTACGTCCGAAACTGATTTACTATAAGATCAATATAAGTGATTAGGAATTAACGTACAAGTGCAATTTACTTTAATTATAATAAAACAATTATAATGCGGAAAAGTAAAGTAAATGACACAACAAGATTTTGTTAACAAGGAACCTGCAAATGCAGAAAAACCCCGGGACCTTGTCCAGTTTTGAATACTCTCATAATTAAGTCGTTATACAAAATTTAATACTAACTTCGTATAGTTGAGACCAAAAAGACTACCCCTAGCTACTTAGTTCCCTCGGTATCCCTGCGTCTTCGACTTCTAGAGTCACGCATGTGATTAGCAAGTCCTTTGAATCGTATTCCAAACAACAAAGGAAGAATCTGTTTGGTAACCACTCTAATCAATCTTGCTAAAGATAAGATGAGTCGTTGACAAAGGCTCTTATGTTTAATCTAATAAACTCATTTGTCTGATTAGAACAATCTATCCAACAACTACCGAAATAGTCAAGTTTAGATTTGCAATCAATCAGTATAGATCTCAGGGATAAACTATAAGGTGATGCCGATATCACACAACTAATCAATCAGATCTATCAACGATAAACTGATTCTAGTTGGATCCCAGCCGATCAAGGTTTGTGCACTAAATCCACAAGATACAAAAACTAAAAGGAATTCTTTTTAGTCTTCAATCTTCTATTGCTTTCAAATACCTGCACAACACCACTTGAATCTTCTTGTGATCAATCACACACAGAACGAATTCTGTTAACAATGAATTATCATAAGATGTCTTTAGATCTAACAACAATTCTAAAGATCCCGTCGATACTTTGATCTAGTCTGAGTTAATCTTATATCAAAAGAGAAGATTCTCAAGAATAAACAAACTAGGTGCAATCAAAGTTTCAACAACCGTTATTCAATCAAATCAAATCGAAAATTAATAACACTGCAATTATCTAGTTTCCCACCAATGGTACTTGTAGAGCTTCTTGATCCCACAAAAGTCTTTAAACGAGCGGTCGTAAGAGATTTCACCTAATTAGGTTACTTTCCTCTCTGAATAGATGGATCCACCTGAAACAACAAATAATAAAGTTTTCCTGGCTCTTAGGATAGTTTGCTAGAAATCCAAACTTAGGTATTTATAGACCAAGGTTGTTTGGACACCAAGGAATTTCAAAAACCGAAAATATTCTCAAGATATGCAGTGAATGCCCAAATTTTGTTTTTCTAATTCCAATAAATGTTTGTTCAATATTTCCGAAATCTCTCATAGAAAATCTCCAATTAGTAAATGCACATTACTAATTTTTATTCTCTAGAGCTATGCATTAATTGCTGGTAATTAAAGCATATAAAACCAAAAACCTTAATTAAAAGATTCTCAATTTATTTCGGTACAGGATCACCTTGAGTACCCAAGGAATATCTTTGAACAATAAATGATAAGAGTTACTGCTCATGTTCAAAGTATGTTGACATCTTTACACTGCAAACCCTAAATCCAAAACTACACAAGTTCATGAAGAAAGTATGTAAATCATGGAAAATCAGATTTGTATCTTGGAATCGGTTCCACCATACTTCCAAACAAGTTTAGAATTTGTTCTACGACAATTCCAAGATTACTATGTGATCGGTCATACCAAGTCACAATGGTTAGTTGTGATCGGTCCTACCAAGTCACATACATGGGTTCAGATCGGTTATAACATGGTACCTACTTGTGATCGGTCACACCAGTCACTAGGATCGGTCATACCAATTACAAGGATCGGTCACACAACCACTTATGATCGGTCACACCAATTACCAGAATCGGTCACACCAATTACAAGGATCGATCATACCATCTCATGGTGATTACTTAGGATAGGTTACACCAATTACCAGAATCGGTCATACCAAAATCATAAGTCTAGGTATTGTGATCGGTTATACCAAGATACATTACCTAAGTCAAGATTGGTTCTACCAAATCACACATATTGGCCAACCATAGAATATACAATGACTAGCCGGACCAATATACCTATTGATTTCCCTTTCGATTCATGAAACAAGTTCACGAACTTACTTCCTTTAAACAAATGTAAAACATTGTTTCCTAGAATGAAATCTTCACCATTAACCCATACATATAATCATAAAACTATATACAAGATTACGTTGATGTCATATCTACGAAGTTCAAAAGATAAGCGTTATACTTCGTGATATAATTCCTTAATACTATGACCATACTATTATGATCATGTCTATCTATTAGAGTATTATTTATATACAAGCTTCGCATGTTATGTTTTCAATATAGCACGACTTGAAAGATACATTAGGAATGGAAACAAGTTCAAGTCAATATTACTAACCTCAAGTGGAAGGATGATGTCGTCGTTGTAGTTGTTACTCTTCTCATTCTTCAGGTCTTTAGAGTAATACTTGTATATCTAAACATTCCTAGACTTTCTAGTCTAACCTAAACAAAGTTGACTCTAGAATTTAATCAAGCGACTTTAGATGAGTTTTGATACTAAAATATGACAACCAAACTTGACATACCAATGCTTGGTGAGAAACATATCACCGTAGTATTACTTCAGAGTTGAGATATAATTTAACTTTGGTGAAGATAATAATACTATATTTTTGTATAACGACGATTGAGAATATTTGTTTTCAAAATTTGTTATAGCTATGAATACGGATCTTCAACAACAACGATGTTGAGTTGAACACGTTCAGAATCATTGCAACTTGAAATTACGAAGAGTCCAAGGAATTGAAGAAACCAAGGAAATCAAGACATGATGGATCGAGGAGTTTTCAAAACTTTATTTTATTATCCATATGTATTGATAGTTTTTTCACTAAAATTGACAAAGGGGGAGATTGTTAGTGAATTGCTTGGTCGAACTCACAAGTGTTGCTATCTCAAGCTTGTTGTTGAGAAACAAACTAGTCATCACTGTGTTTTACCATTTGAAGGCGAAGATCAACCGAAGATTTTGGAGAACTTCGTCAACAAAAGGTAAGTGAAGACTGAACCACCTATTTCTCAAGTTATATTCACTTTTCTATCCTTGGGACACTGTCGCGTAACTAATTAGACTATCATGCATAGAGAAGAATTTCGAGTCAAGTTTATCTAGATAATTAGTTCTCGAAATATAATGACTAAGCTTAATGAACATTTGTTCATACTTGATGAATTTTGGTTAAGGAAAATTTATTGTTCACAATCAAAATCATGATTCAAGTTTTATAGTTCGAAAATATCCTGGAATAGTGATATGTGTCATTGATATTATTCGGGAATGTTTCGAATCGATTTAGAGAGAAATATATAACTACTATAGATTCAGATACAAGACAGTGTTATCAGTCTTACAAACTGGGAAAACTGTTATAAGTCTGAACCCGTATTACATGTACTCGTACACGTAGTGGAGTAGCTATATACATATCGACTTGCAGATTTGTGGTACGCATATTCTTATGTACACTATGTAAAAATATGTTCAACTCATGAACCGGATCGGTATGCATACTCGTATGCAAACCATTTTGGAACTCTGGTTACGAAACTGGGTTAGTTTACTAACCGGTACACGTACTGAAATAGTTCTTTGTTCCTAAACTCGGTTTAATACCCAAACTGGTACGCAAACCAAAATAGTTATGCGGACTCCGGAACCGGTTGTAGTATTAAGGTTTCCAAACCGGTACGCATACCTAATTGTTCTGTTAACTCCGGAACTTGGTTTGGTTAAATGTTTACAAACCGGTACACGTACTCTGACTGACCTGAGTCACGAACGACTATGGTATTTGTACTTTGTGCATTTACTAACCATGTCGATTATCTTCAAGTGCGATTAAATTATTTCTACAAGATAATTAGCATTTGATTAATTATCTAATAACACTAGACTTATTTGATCACATTATTCTGACTCAAGGTTAATGTCTTAAGTTTTCATGAAAATGAGTATTAAGCTTTTAAGTTCAAATCGGCTAGTTTCGGCTAACCACCTTGAACATAGTCTTTATACACAATTCGGTTACGGTTTCACCTGGCCAGAGTTTATATTTTGTTTATGTAAATCATATTCAAAGGTTCATCTAATGGTTGATATTGTTTGCTTGGTTCCAAAGCTATCTTAGCTTAAACTTAAAGCAACCTATGCTTTGAATATCCATAAAAGGGGAACTCCAAAAAACTGGGATCTTCAAATCCCGACACTAGTTTTTGGTGTGTCCTAGTTGTATGTAGAGTCATCCTCTCCGGAAACCCTCTTAGGGTTTAGCGACTACAAAGACTTCACAGGGTTTCGAGAAGCTAGGTCCAGTTATCTTTTATCTTGATAACTCGAGTATCCTGATCTTGTTCGATTGTTGATTTATCACTTGAATAAGATAGATCGAAATCACAAAGTTCTCTTCGTCATAAACTTTGTGATTCCGCAAGTTTTATACTTGTGAGATGAATAATAATCTAGGTTGCACTTCGGGTTGCATAAGTCCGGATTTTGAGGTTAGCTTGACTTTGTCTATTGCCGAAACTAGGGAAAGGAGGTGGTATGGTAAAAGTGGTAACAGTGTCCTTAGGTTAGCCGGTTGAGGTTGGATTTTCTTTTGGCACAGTTTCCACCTCTACTTCCTTTTTGATGTCGCCACTAACACCAGCTTGTTGTTGTGGATCTTGTACTTACCTTCCACTTCTTAGAGTTACAATATTTACATGCTCTTTTGGGTTCACAAAAGTTGTGATGGTAACTTCGTTGATGCTTGTGCCTTTAGCAAATTCATATTGATTGTCATTTTCCCTATCTGAGTCTGCAAATCTTTGATGGCAGAGTCCGTCTTCAGTTGACTTTGCTGGAACATAGAACTATAGAAGTAATACTTTGCATGCTTTACATCATAACATTGAACTTATCATCAATGGATGAACCTTGTATTTTGGCTTGTTGTGGTTGTTTAAATTGTTGCTAAAAAGCATTATGTCGCCTATAAGATGGCATATAAACTGCAGCTTGCTTGTTTGCATAGCTAAAGTTTGGATGTTCTCTCCAACCAGGATTGTAAGTACTAGAATATGGTGGAGCGACTACAAGAGCCATTCGATGTTTTTTTTTCTTTTTCCAATGGTACTTAACCGATGCTCTGTATTTGAATATTACACTATCTCGCTAACTCTTCCGACATTCGAGTCATGCCTTGTATAAAATTGTTGTGCATTCGAAGCCATACTCTCAATCAAACTAGTTTCTTGCGGAATCGTCTTTCCAGTAAGTGAACCACCAGCACCTGCATAAATCAAATTTCTTTGTTTGGAAGTAATCCGTCATAGAAGTATTGAATAATGAGTGTCGAATATTTGTTTTGGTATGAGAAGGTTGCCAATAACCTTTTATGCCTCTCCAATATTCATAAAGAGACTTTCCAGTAATATGCAGAATGCTACTAATCTCTTTACGTACAGAGGCTGCCTTGGAAACAGGAAAATACTCCTCTACAAATAGATTTTTCATTTCAGTCCATGTTGTAACATTCCCTGGAGGAAAGTAATACAACCATTGTTTTGCTAAATCCGTCAATGAAAACGGGAAGACCTGCAATATAGCCTTGTCACCGTCTTCGGTACCTTGCCTAAGACTTGTCTTTGTGTTATGGAACTGCTGAAGATATCTATTTGGATTCTCTCCTACATGTCCCTTAAACTTAGGTAGGTGATGGATCATATTCAACTTCAGCTCCACTAGATTAGTTATCTTGATGCACAGTGGTTGGGAATTAAAGCATGGAGATGTTAGCTCTCCTAACTTCTTCTCTTAAGGTGGAGGTGGAGGTCTTGCACCTTTTACCATCTCTAATGCAGATTGTTCTTAAAAAATGATTCCTCCTCGAGTTTGAATTCTGCAGCTTGGGTAATCCCAACGTTTCGGTGCCAGAGATCAATTACCTGAAGCCAAAGATCTAGAAAACGAAAAAGAAAATATAAAAACAAAAATAAAACTAAAAGAAACAACTAAAGCTACCGACCGCTCCCTAGCAGCGGCGCCAAAATTTGATGCGTGTCATAGGTGCAATCAAATTAGTGATCTTATTTCTACTCAATTATGAATAATATAATGGAAGTCAAGTTCATTCCCATGAATAATAAGGAGTTTTAGTTGTCAAGTACGTTACAAAAGTTTTTTTTTTTTTTTTAACGCAAAATAACCATTAAAGAGATTAAGTTGTAAGCAATAAAGAGAAATATGATCGAGGAATCCTTCTTCGTTACTAACTGTCAATGAGTTATTATACTTATCTATTTATTTTTAATCACATATTATCACCAACCATATAAAAGTATCTAGATCAGTGTTATCCCCTAAATCCCTTATGTCACCGGATTTGGAAGTTCTCGACTACCAGATTCTATTCGTCTAAACCACCTAGTAATAGATCACTCAAGGTGTAATTTGGTTGAATGCTTTAAGCTTTATGAATTTATAGGTTGATCATATTAGTTGGACTCTTAGATCAAGGTACACTTTTTAGTGTTGTTTATACACACAATCGCTCCACAGAATCCCTCTGCAAGGTCTTGTGTTTTATACTTGTGTAAGAATTAATCGACGATTACTTATCTCCTAACTCAATACTAGCATTGGATTAAATAAATAAATCAATCTATTTGGTCACCTAAACAATGTATCAATCAATCATAAACAATATTTATACTGTAAACAAGCGATCATGTAAAGAACTTCAAAATAGATTAATATAATAACTCAAATCTTCATCCTCAATCAATTGGCTATTTAGCTACTCATGGATGCTTCAACAATCTTTATAGTATAAACAAGCGATAATCATACGAAGAACTTCAAAATAGATTAATGTAATAACTCAAATCTTGTCTATAACTTATAATTCATCCTCAATCAATTGAGTATTTAGCTTCTCATGGATGTAGAATCATCCATGATATATACATATAAGAAAAGTAAATATATATCGTTACGATTGATGAGAACCGCTTCGAAGCCTCAGTTTTTTCTCTGTTTGTTGTTTCTCCTCTTCAAGCTTACAAAATAATGTCAAAAGGTCCCCTCCTAATGTCTTTGGGTCCTCCTTATATATTAATCATGATATCTAGGGCTTAGAATCCTTCCGTGACCTGGTTTCCTTGATTTAGAAGTATAAACACGTCAAAGTTATGTACCAAAACTTGCTTGTGCCGGCATGGTCGATTCTGTATGAATCGTGCCGACTTTAGGGACTTAAAAACCCAAGTTTTCTGTCTAAAAAGTGATACTTCCAGCATTGTTGATTTCCTAGTGAACCATGCGGATTTAGGGACGAAAACATACATAAAATTTGTCAGAAATAGAGCCATTTCCGACATGGTTGGTAACTGTGCCGGCAAGGTTGTGATGTAGATCGTTTTTCGCCTCGACTTTTTTGCGCGTAACTTCTTCGTATGAACTCGGAATGGCCTCATTCTTTCGCCATTCACTTCGTATTATCGTTATCTTCAAAGTGGTATTAATAACTCCTGGATTTGAGTGAGTTAATCTTTTTGTTTAGATCTTCTTATGTTTTTGAACATTGTTTGCTTCCTTTCGTCGCAATTCTATCACTCCTCTTGCCTCTAGACACTTGGATATTTGGAGAACTTTACTTTATAGCTCTTTTGTAGCTATTTTCATTGGTATTGGGATGATTCACCTAATATACACAAATAAACGAAAACAAGAGTAATAACAAAACCTGATTTAATTGGGGGCCCCAAAAAACAATTAGGGGCCTCACACTACAGGACAAAAAGGGTCATGAAATAGTAATTAGTGGTTATCCCTTATCCCAATATTTTTTAAATGCCTAAACTACCCCTAAATCATTAGTGTTAATTAAGTTAATTAAGTTGTTAATTAGTTTAGTTAGATTAAAATCATATTTAGGGATAATTTTTTTATAAAAGAAAAATTGTGTTTTTGTGTTGTGGAGAAGGAGAAGTTGAGTTTTTGGGGGAAAAGTTAGGGTTATTTAAAATGAGTGATTTTAGTGGAGGAAATGATGTTGGTGAGGCTTCAAATAACAAACATGATTGTGTTGATGGTGAGATTATCTTGCATTCCCATTTGGATTGGATGTATGATGAAGACATGTTAGTAGAGGAAGCCATGAATAATGGTGCTAATGAAGATCCCATTGCTCAAAATGAAGGAACCAACCCTCAAAATGAGGAACCCGAAGCTCAAAACAATCAGGTAAACATCTTATACCCTTCGATTAGTCTGTTTGTTGCTCCAAGTGGTCGAATCATCCAAACCATGGATCAACTCAGTGTAAGGGTCGTCATAGTCGGGGAGTGTATACCCAAACGAATCTTTAAAGTCGTCACTTTATTGACACTACCAATGACGACTCAAACCTGCAACTTTTCCAGGTTATGAAAAATCGTTATGGTAGTGTGCTAAACATTGACGACCCTTTTTAGCTAGGTCACTTAGAGTCGTTATGTTATTTTGTTTACACATAGACGACTCTAAAACCAAGACTCTATAAAAAATAACACTTAGGGTCGTCATATATGTAGTCATATGAAATGACGATCCTAGCTAGCAATTACAAATTTCTTTTACAGTCGTTAGGTTCAGTAGTTATATATAGTAACGACCCTTGACCTATATTATCATAATTTTTGATTTCATAAAACATTTGATTGAATCGTAAAAGGATTACATCTTGCATAGCGTTGCATTGAAGGAAATGAAAAACAATAGATAATAACGGTGCACTTAAACACTTAACCATAAACGTTGTAATTATAGGTAGTGCCTTCCAAGATGAGGTAGCAATCGTCGAACTCAAACTTTTTTCCACGAAGCACCTCGTATCGGGTATACGCTTTCCCCAACTGAAAATGCAAAACAAAAATAATATACTTAGTTAGTGTTGTTGAAAGCTTTCGATAAGTTTTACCTCTTGTTTAAATACTTACTCTTATAGCACCCAACATATTGGGTAAGGCTTCCCTTACGGCCTTCATTTCTCTTTTGAAAGCTTCACATTCAAAGAATATCTCCTCGAACCGTTCCTTGACGAGTTTCAAAGACCTTGAGTTACAATTTCCGTCTAACGCCACAAAAACGATGAATACACGATTCCACCAAGAATCCGATGTTTGATCAATGTCTTTTCCTAGATCTTGAAAGTGGTTTTTTACTGTCAACCAAGCTCTCGCAATGGCGCAATTCTCTTCGGAAGTGTAGGGAGTAGTCATGGTGTTTCCTATTATTTTTCCTCTTGGATGATAAATAAATGAGAAGGGGAAGAGAAGGTTGAGAATTATGGTTTGGGTGAAGAAGGGGTGAGATATGGGTCTCTATTTATAGAAATTAATGACCCAACAGTCATTTTTTTGAATTTTTAACCGTTGCCCGACTCAACCACATTGGGTGAATTCAAAATTCACATTAACTGCTAAATGGGTCGTTACAAGACATATTAACAAAGTGACGACTCTTTCAGATCAAAAGAGTCGTCATTTTGTTATGTTTATTGGCTGACGACTCTACTATGAAAGAGTCTCTGTGTAAAGTGACATTTAGAGTCGTTAATATGAATTTCTCCAAAAATGACGACTCATTCCAAATATTTCAAATAAACTTTAGAATCGTTACTGGTATATTTACAACCCATGACGACCCTTGTTGGGAATATTTACTGAATAAATATTTGGACTCATTTTATTGAATCGAAAAAAAACATACATGTACTATGAAATAAAATAGAAGGAAAAGACATAAAATAGTTCACTACATTGCGCTTGAACACCTAAACGAGTTTAATCATATTGGGCGAATTGCCATTCACTTTCCCCCAAGAGACGATAGCAGTCCTCGCGCAAAAACTTCTTGTCGTACTTTAGTTCGTATTGGCTACGACCCAAAGAGTACTGGAAAAACAATTTTTTTATAAGTTAGCGTTGTTGTATAAAAATAACCAAATAAATAATTTTTGAAGAACGGCCTATTGATTCACAAACTTACTCTATCCATTCGAGGTTCATTGGGAAGAGCATCATCCCGAGCTATAAATTCGTCTCTCAGCACTACGCATTCATTGTATAAATAATCGTATCTTTCCCTTATCTGCTGGAGCGTCCTTGTATAACGATTTCCGTTTAGTGCTTTAAAAATCTTAAATACACGTTTCCACCAAGCATTGGATGTTTGATCCATGTTAAGGTACGGGTCTTTGGTTTGGTCGTGGTTACTGGCGACCCAGTGCGCTCTTTCAAAGTCGTGCTTCGTGACCGTGATGTGTGCTCTAAAAATAGCAACATCTTCCTGATTATTGAAAGGAGTTTGAGCCATTTTTAGTGTTTGAAAGTGATGGGTGCCTGATTTGGGAAGATTGGAATTGATGAGTGAATAACTTTGAAAGGGATAGGTCTCCTTTTATAAGAAAAAAAATACCCAACAGCTAATTTATTTTGAAAAAAAAAACCGTTACTTTTTTCCAAAAAAAAGCAATAACTGCTCCTAGGCATAAAAAAAAAAGCAATAACTGCTCCTAGGAATCAAACGTAAATTTGAATTTCAAATTCTGCAATAACTGCATGTAGAGTCGTCATGTTTGATATATATAACCTAACGACTGATGTGATTTTAATTGTTGTAGAAAAAGTGGTAATAAGATTCGTTCAACTCGGACTTGTGAAGAATAATTTTTAGACTTAATTAAGAAAACTATAAAAATCAAAGTAATGTTTTGGTCAAGATTATAAAAAGCACTGAGACTCAGGATTCCACCAAATTCCATTCATGTGATTCAAATAATAATTCCAATAAATTATAGCTCAAATATTAAAAATATGGACTCTTAATCTTTGCCAAAAGTAGATTTTTGAAAAGCAATGACTGTAAATCAAAAGCATGATGTATCAAAATTACATTGACCAAGCATACATCATCAAACAATATCACACCCATTCAATAAAATTCATAAATCAATTAAAAATCAATGCAAATAGTCATAAAAGAATTATTAGAATTACCACATGCGTGAAATAGGGCTTCCTCCGTCATCCCAGTGTTGGGGTTTAGCCCCTCATGGTGAAAACATGCTCAAAAGATAGAAACATGGCTCAAAAGGTGTTTTTATTGAAGGAAAATAATAATACAGCGAATCTGCAACGCTTTTCTGGCGTTACAGAAATCACCGTTACAATGAAGTGTTGTTTATAAACGATAAATGTGGTCTGCTGTTGAAGAACGATACTTCTTTGCGACTGTTCAGCGTGGGTCAATGTTCTTCGTGTTCTTCAGGCCTGGCAGCAGCAGAAACAGCAGCAGCAGCGGCCTGTAAATCTCTGATTCTCGCCTCCTCAAGCCTTCTCAGCCCCCCCAAACTCTCGACACACCTTCTATATGACCCCACCAATCTATTTATATACCGATTAAATCTCTCCAAAATCTTCCAAAATCTCTTCCTTTCTCTTCACGGCAAAGTTGCAGCAATTTCTTCTTTTAGAATTTCTACGCGTTTCTGAGCTTTCCTTTTGATTCTAAACTCTTCCTTAGATAGATACCAATCTTTGGGAAGGTTTGTAACACTTTAATCTCTCTAAAATTTCCTGAAATCGGTCACACACGTGACTTTCCATATTTTGCTGTTGAGATGAAAATCCGTCGATTAAGCCCAGTTTAATCGATTTAAATACCCATGTTAGATTCCTAGACCCATAAGGAGTCTACCCTATGAAAATGAGAGGTTTAATCGACCTCAAACTCCTCCAAATCACGATCACCAAAACTTCCAGGGATGTTTTTATTTTCCCGCCAAAAACAGAATTTGAATTTTGAGAAGAAAGTGACCTCCCCCTATCCAGTCCCGGTATGTGTTTAGTAGCTGCTTGGAAATGGGTTACCCCTTATCCAAAGTGAGAGTCCGAATAGAAAATGTCCTCCCAGGTGCCTTTAATAACTTTTCGAGTCAATTTCGCCGCAAAGGCTTATTTCTCCAAAAACACCTACAAAGAGATAAAATACCAAAATAAGTACAAAAATGGGTACTAACAATATACACAATAGAGATGAAAATAGACACATAAATGCGTCTATCAACGACCCTTTAAGAAAACTGAACAGAATGGTGTGTGTTTGTATGTAAAGAGTCGTTAGCATTCTTTTAGGGTCGTCAATCTTTACCAAAAGAGTCGTTCGCCTGCTATAATACAAATGACGACCCTATCCCTGGTATACATACAAGATTTCCCTACTATTTGGTCATGAATCTGCTAATATAGTAATTGACAACCCTAGTAAAGGTCATAATGACCAGAATTTCTAGGCTATTGAGTCGTCAATCTGCAAGTTCCATGTGTGACGACTCTAGCCTTAGCAAGGTTAATTAACATAACAGTCGTCATTTTTATATTTTAAATAGTGACGACCCTCTAATGAAGGTTTTGTGTTATGTTGTAGTTGGTGGTGCAACCAAGCTCTCAACCAGATCCGGTCTCTACGATGGGTCCGGATACCTCCCAACACTATATGACTGATTTGGTATGTTTCCCTTAACCGTTTAGTTAAATTTAATTTTAAATTATAAATTAGTGATCTCATGGATGTGTAATTTCTTTGTTGAATGTAGACATGGAAAAGCAAGGCTGAGACCAAGGAATGGCTTATCTCAAAGGCAAAAGAGAAGATGTGTGTGGTTGTTCAAAGAAAACACGTCGATTGTAAGAAGATGGAGATGGTATGCGAGAGAGCGGGGGAAAAGGGACAAAATCACAAAGGTAAGAATTACAAATATGAGAAGAAGACGACTAGGGTATACAAAACTGTGTCGAAGAAGTGTGAATGCCCGTTCAGGATTGTTATCAAAAGGCATCACGAAAATGATCTATTCCGATTGTATAGTATTCCGGACGGTCGTCACAACCATCCTCCACCTAAAAGTTTATATGGACACCTTGCATATGCCCGGTTGAAACCGCATCAAATGGAGAAGGTTCGGCAGATGAAGGGATGTAGGCCTCTTAAGATCCTAAATTCAATAAGGGTTGAAGATAAGGATAACTTGTCTACCATTTCCACAATATACGCTGCCAAAGCTACGATCAAGAGAACTGAATGGGATGGTAGTTTAATTATGCAACAATCTAAGTGGTTAGCAGAAAAACTTAATTACGCCATGCAAACAAAAGTTGGTCCGGGAGAGAAAGTCACTCATATTTTTCTTGCGCACCCAAGGATGGTGGATTTGGCTCAGTGTTTTTACCAGGTTCTGTTCATAGATTGCACCTACAAGACAAACAGGTATAACATGCCGATGTTGAACGTGGTCAGTCATACTTCGGATAAACAATCATTCAGCGTGGCATGGTGCTTTATGGAAAAAGAAGAAATAAAGGATTATGTTTGGGCGTTGGAGCAAGTGAGGTTGATTTACCGTGGCAAAGAGACACCGCGGGTTATATTTACGAATAGGGATTTTGCAGTTATGAGTGTCGTCCGTCAAGTTTTTCCGCTAGCTCAACATTTTATTTGTACGTGGCACATCCAAACCAACCTTTTTTATAATTGCAAGAATCAAATCCAAAAGATCCAGCCGAAGAAGGGTAATCAACATTCGGGGGAGGAAGACGAGCGTCTAAGTAAACTTACCAAGAAAGAGCGAGCGGAAGAGAAAAATAAAGAAAAAGAACAATACGATGAAGAAGGGGATCTATGGAAAGATTTTTGCAAAGATTGGGACCATTTGGCTCATTCAAAGATCGAGGTTAAGTATTATGCTAACTTGCTGAAGTTTATTGATGATTGGACCACGGATCATAAGAAGGTTGTCGAGTATTGCCTGAAAACATGGTTGAATCCTTGGAAGGAGAAGTTTGTTTATGCATGAACCAATAGATACAAGCACTTCAAGAATGAGTCTACAAGTATTGCAAAGCAGTCTCATGGACGTTTGAAAAAAAATCTGGAAGAGAATAGTGGTGGGGTAGTTACGGTACAGGAACCTATTCACGAGCACGCAGAGAATGATATAAGAAAAATAGTGTCCCAGATGGAGATAAGTAAAGACCGTTTTCTGATGCAATACATTGAAGACAAAGATTTGTTACGGGGGGTAGCACACCAAGTATCATGGTGGGCAATAATCCATATGATGTAAGAACTTATAAAGTTTAGAGCCAATGCGGCCGCTGGAAAGGTGATGAAGTGTTATTGTACAACCGAGACATGGCTCGGCCTCCCGTGTAAACATAAACTTGGTGGGTACAAAGATATCATTCCTCTTGGAGATATCGATCCATTCTGGCAGCAACTTTCATTCACCCTGAATCCCACAGGAGACGCTGAGCAAGAATTCGGAGACTTGGAGATTGCCAAGTATATAAACGAAAAATACCGAAAAATGAATTGTGCAAGAAGACAAATATTGGTTTCTAACTTGTGGTCGGCGGCCCGTAAGAGTTTGGGGTTAGAAGAAGAGCTAGTAAAACAAAAACCATCAGGGCGTCCGGCAACTAAAATGTCATTTAGAGAAACTGTGAATGAAGACAAGAGCTGCACAAGAGACCCGTATCACCATGAGTATGTCCAGGCGGAATATAATGAGTATGAGAACTCTTTCATTCCCAAGAAAAGGGGTCGGCCAAAAAAGCAAGTAGTCACCCAAAGTCATATACAAGTGAAAGAAAAGGAGGATATGGATGTTGTTGAGCATACGTTCGGTACTCAGCAAAGCCAAATAAGCGGAATGGTGACGATAAGAGGAATAAAGGGTAATCCGCTTACCCCTAGAGATTCCCAAGGAAGACCACATCGTGTTGCTTACACTTTGTATAAAGAGTATACCAATCAACTTCCTTACGTCATCTTGGATCACCTTATATCCACCGACGACGTTGACGGCGATGGAAATTGTGGTTATCATGTTGCAATGGAACAGTTAGGGCATTTCGATGAAGCGGAAAAACTAAAACTCACCCAAATCGAATATGCAAGGAAAAAAATGGCCGCTAAACTCATTGAGGACAAAGACCTCTATCTAACAATAATCATGGAAGGGGATCCAAAAGAGAAAGAAATGAAGTTCAAGGAGTTGGTTTCCAACGTGAAATGGCAAAAGGGGTCGAAGACCGCCGGTTATAAGTTTTGGATGCAAATGCCTTTTGGTGCCCAACTTTTAGCCGACACATTCACTTGTGTCGTTCATGTATTCAGCAAAGGGTTCCCCGGAGGCTCTTGTACGTATGTACCCTCAAGAACTAGGTGTGAGCCGGCGCTAAAGAAAAGAAGAATTGTAATGGCACATGTCAACATGAACCATTACATAGGCTTGAAGATAACTGAGGAATGTCCTTTGCCACGGGTGGGCTATGGTGACTGGGGAGAGTTCACTAAGGAGTGGACAAACCAGTACGAGTACGGCATGAACTTGTGGAATGCTTTGGACCCGATGCCGGATTACGTTGACATGTGTGATGAAATGAATGAATGAAGGTGTGTTTAATGGTTTGAACATGTTTATTTTGAGCTTTGTATTTTGAACCATAGTTATGGAAGATGGTTGTATCTAGAACATGGATATTTTTATTTTGAAAAATGCTTAGTGAATACAATGTTTTTTATCTTTCCGCACAAATGTTTTTTAATGTTATTTTTATTTATTTTGAACAATTGTCGTTATTGTTTAACAGCTAATGCTGAACGACCCAAACCTGCCATTATTTTCCAACTTAGGGTCGTTAATGTCGATAACCATATACCTGTACGACTCTAACCAACCATATTAGTTGATCTCCTGGATGTTTTTGTCACTTGGAGTCGTCAAATTTATAATCATACCAATAACGACCCAAACCTCCCATAATTTATTCACTTATAGTCGTTAATATAGAGACTCATATACCTGTACGACTCTAATGGTCCATATTAGTTGATCTCCTGGATGTTTTTATCCCTTAGAGTCGTTATTAGAATAAAATAGAGATTAACGACTCTATTGTCTCCTTCAGAGTCGTCAATTTGGGTACTCTAATACCTGACGACTCTTCCATACAAAAAAATGTTGATCTCCTGGATGTTTTTATCCCTTAGTCGTTATTAGAATAAAATAGAGATTAACGACTCTATTGTCTCCTTCAGAGTCGTCAAGTTGGGTACTCTAATACCTGACGACTCTTCCATACAAAAAAATGTTGATCACCTGGATGTTTTTATCCCTTAGAGTCGTTATTAGAATAAAATAGAGATTAACGACTCTATTGTCTCCTTCAGAGTCGTCAATTTGGGTACTCTAATACCTGACGACTCTTCCATACAAAAAAATGTTGATCTCCTGGATATTTTTATCCCTTAGAGTCGTTATTAGAATAAAATAGATATTAACGACTCTATTGTCTCCTTCAGAGTCGTCAATTTGGGTACTCT
>JAJJMB010009125.1:9106680-9185816 GCA_023531105.1 Papaver atlanticum | reverse complement strand
GTCAATTTGGGTACTCTAATACCTGACGACTCTTCCATACAAAAAAATGTTGATCTCCTGGATATTTTTATCCCTTAGAGTCGTTATTAGAATAAAATAGAGATTAACGACTCTATTGTCTCCTTCAGAGTCGTCAATTTGGGTACTCTAATACCTGACGAATCTTCCATACAAAAAAATGCTGATCTCCTGGATATTTTTATCCCTTAGAGTCGTTATTAGAATAAAATAGATATTAACGACTCTATTGTCTCCTTCAGAGTCGTCAATTTGGGTACTCTAATACTTGACGACTCTTCCAAACAAAAAAATGCTGATCTCCTGTTTTTTTTTTTCACTTAGAGTCTTTTTTGTTATAAAATATAGTAAAACGACTCTAAAACAAAATATCGTTATTTGTATAAACATATATATTAACGGTTCTTCCATCTTTTGTCTTCAACGGCTATTTCTGAATACACTTTTCCCAAAAAAATTATCCGTTGGGATATTTTCTATATAAAGATTCCATCATCAACTAGCAAATTCAACCGAAAACATTCAAAGTAAATCATTTTTCAATGTCAAGTCCATCATCAAAGTTCGCATACTAAAGTTTAAGAATTCATTGAATTTCAGCTGGATCGTTTCAATGGATTATGGAGAATTCGTAAAGGGGAAACTAAGTTCATTCACCACAAAGAATATACCACGTTGTACCGACGTGCTAGGAGGTTCATCGAGAACATTTGATGTGTCATATTCTAGAATACCCATACTAACTCTTATGTAATGCTAGGTTGATGTAATGTTATTTCCTTAATGAAATCAAAGTTCATTCTCATTCCAAATTAAAGTTTCTAAACAGAGTCGTCCACTTATATAATATACCTAATAACGACTCTATCATAATTCTGGTGGATTAACGAATGACGATTCTCTCTTAAAGGGTCGTTATTTGAATAAGTATAATATTGACGACTCTAAGAGGGCATTTTTAGATTTATCCTGGATGTTTTGGTACCTAGGAGTCGTTAGTTTACAAATTTAATCCAATGAAGACTCTTTGTACCTGGTTAGAGTCGTTAATTGCAAAATATTAAATTGACGACTCTATATATCCACCAAGTTATATCAATTTGTTTGTATTAGGGTCGTCAACCTGCTCAGTTTAATGATGACGACTCTTACACTGGGAATTTTTTGGGAACTTTTTAGCACTAGGGTCTTTATTCGGTTAAGTATGTTGAGGACTAGGGTTCCAACACATTTACAACTTTTCAATGTGAGGCTCGTCATCATTTCTACAATCATTTAAAAACAAAAACTTTTAAACATCCTTCTAAATTCTTAAGAAAGCAAAAGTGTTTTAACAAACCATCCAAACCAAACACATAGTACATACCACAGAAAATAGTTGTATCTAAGAAACATGAGTTCAAGTCGACAATCCTAAAAGAAAAAAGAAAAAAAGTTCATCCATTAATACTATAAAACATCTCATCACACACGACTACCACCTCGACCTTTGCCTCGACCTCTCTGACTTTCCTGACTTGATGATGACTTGCTTCTCTTAGAAGGACCCTGTGTTGGGCTCCCCCTTGGAGAACCACCTTCTTATCCGATAGCTTGTTCATCATCATCTTCGCTTCCTTCACCCCGTTCAGCACGTTCTTGTCTGAGTTGGCTAGCTGTTTTCCTGGTCCGCTTACTTTGCTTAGCCAGATCAGCAAACATTTTCTTCGCTTGAGGATTTTCAATGTGGTTGCAGTAATCAGCGTACTTACGATGTCGCTTAGGTTCTATCACTTCTCCTTTGTCGTCCGAGCAACAAAATGCCTTGATAAGAATCTTCATTCGTTCCCTCTATTTGCATTCAAATACTTCATATTAACAAGCTTATATTTGTAGGTATATGAATAACAAAATTACAAAGCAAAATACTTACCACAAACTTAAGAATGGTAGAATCATCTCTAGTATCGGATGTAGAAGCCGAGGAGGATGCTTTGTTGCTCCTCTTACCGGTGGAAGCATCTATCCGTATCACCCGGGGGGTGAGAGAATCCTTCGTACCATCGCATGTAATCTTCACTTACCTCGTGACCTTCATTCACATGCTCCCAAAAAGAGATGTCTACCCTCCTCTTACCCTTATGCCTATCATTCCAATGCTTGGCCTTATGCTCAGGTTCATAAACAACATTAATCGTTTTCCCGTCCGCCTTGCATTTGTCTAATTTATGTTTGAACGGTGGTACATAGTCCTCATCGGGTGAATCTTGAATATACCCAAGCTGACGTATTATTCTATTTGGATTATACATTGAATATCCGTAAGGGTAAAACAAAGGGCCATGGTAATATACGAGATCTTGGATTCCTCCATCTCTATCTTCCTTATACGGATCAAAGTTTACCTCTTCGGTTGTCATGTTGTCCAATTTGTGGCGCATGGCTATCAAGTCTTCCTTTTACGATTCCTCCTTATCCTGAGACCCACTGAACTTGTATCGGGTTCCTCTTGGTTTAGTATTGTCCCATGTTGACTCCAATTGGACGTCTTCATCGTCTTTGATCAATGAAGGAAAATGCTCATAAATCCACACCTAAAATAACACCAAAATAATAAAAAATACAATAAATCTTAAAATACGGGACAAAAAATAATACACACCAAACAATTTTAATGACTCCAATTACCTGAAGTAGAGTCAAATTCCCTTTAATTTGAGAAGTTCGTTCCCGGGATGCCTTTGCTAGCTGTGCATTCAAATGTGCCACTATGGCAGTCCCCCAAGAGTACCTACTCACCTCGTCCAATGGATCCAAAAGATGAAGAAGGTTGACGCTGACTCTGTTTCCTTTGTTATCAGGAAATATAACAGAACCAAAGACGTACAACAAATATGCGGCCGCCGTAGCATGAACTTCCAAATCAGAGAGGAGATTATTGTCTCCGTATTTCTTAAGTGAACCAGCATACATCTTTCTAAGGGGCTTAAGCTTGAATTCTTTCTTTGGGTACTTCTTTCCCGGGACGAAATGCGCATTCGTCGTCGCTTCATCCCAACCAAACAAATTCAAGGTGAGTGCATAAATTTCATTCCAAGGTAGGTTTTTCTTGAACTTGTCACCGGTGGATTTTCCTTCGACTGTCAAACCTAAAATCTGTTCCGCATCGTCTGGAGTCATTGCCATCTCGCCAAAAGGAAATAAGAATATATCGGTTTCACCATAAAACCTCTCGGTGAAACATGATACTGCGACCCTGTCATACGTAATGACGGAGTTCTCAACAGCAGCATACAAACCTGACTTTTCAACAATCTCTCTCACTCTTGCACATTCACCTTCTAGCCGCCATTTTGACATTTTTACATATGAAGATTGGCGTCTAAAAAGACGTGTGGAATTCTTATGATCCTACAAAAGAGAAACAAATAAAAATCATAAATAAGAAACTTAATATGAACAAATCATATGAAAAGCAAAGTTTTGATTGTTACGATTGTCCCATAGATGTTACGAGCCCAGGTGCTCTTATATCCAAATAGAACTTCGCATCCATCTTTAGGTTCTCCTCTAGCTTTCCCACCACAAAGACGTTCCAACTGCAAATATTGGGTGGGAATGTGTCTCGCACTTGGTGCATTTGGACCTGACTTCTTTTTCTTAGCTTGTACATCCGGTTGCTGCTGCTGCTGCTCCTCCTCCTCATCATCATCATCATCATCCTTATCATCCTCATCATCACCTTTACCATCATTACCATCATCACCATCATCATCCTTCTCATCACCACTACCACCACCATTTCTATCATCCTCCTCCTCATCATCATCATCCTCCTCATCATCATCATCATCATTACCTTCATCATCCTCCTCCTCCTCAATCTCCAAATCCTCCTTACCATCACCACGACCAGAACCACCGTTACCATCATCAACAACATATTCACCTCCCATAGGAATTTCTTCTTGTTCTTCTTCCTCATCGCTTCCAAAAGCAGACACAACAGGAGAGGATGAAGTCGACGAATCCGAAGACTCATTACCTTTATCTTTGGGTTCACGGATAGAGAAGGCTACCTCTCTAGGCCGTTTTCCGTTTAATGGACCAGCAATTAAGTATTTTCCGTGGCGAGGAGATCTGAAAGGAGGAAATACCATAGCATTCTTATCTTTCGTCTTGCTACAATAGTCCAAAGACAAAAAAAGATAAACCAATAAGACCTCATTTTCATTGTCTCAGATAAAGGGTCGTCAATAAGAAAATGATAAACATAAATGACTCTTAAACACAAATGACGACTCCAAATTATACCATGACGATTCTAAAATACAGAATGACGACTCTACTGTTTTTCGATGACGACCCTACTAATTTTTTGGACAGAATTGGTAGTTATTCATCATACAAAGTCGTTAGGGTTAATAAAAGGGTCATCACCAAGAATCATTATTGGTTTAGAGGTTGTAATTGATGACTCCTTCATTATTTTGGACAGAGTGGTAGTTTTGCATAGTATAGAGTCGTTGATGTATAAAACGAGTCGTCATCAAGAGTCGTCAACAGTTTACTTACTAAATTGACGACTCTAATCTAGGGCAAATATTGTGCAAAACAAGCTATAGGGTAGTTATCCCCTTCAGCCTATACGTTAACGATTTTTCATAAGACTAACATGCAGATGAAAAATCGTCAGGGAATAAACACATCGTGATTAACGACCCTTGAACTGTAACTGCAATTTTGCGGTTGAAAACCTAGTTTTTCAATCAGAAAATAGAATCAAACGCAAACCCAAGTTAGATTAGGGGTTTTTAGTTCACATACCTTCTGATTGGAGCCATAAGTTTCTCCGATTCCTTCTTTTTTGATTTCTTCCCGCTTTTTACATAAACCCTAGTGTTAACTGCCTCCACGAGATTAGGGATCTGAATAGCTTCCCTAGAAGTCTGCTTAGTACGTGCCATGTTTGTAGAAGAAGTTAATCGTCGATTAAAGTTTTCGAATCGCGATTACTCCGATGAATCGGTTGAAAGAAAGAAAGAAAAATAATCTTCGGGTCGTTAATGGGGGAGGAGAGAGCAGAGAGAGGAGTAGGGGAGGAGAGGAAGAGTTTTTGGTTTAGATAGGAAATGAAATTGGGGGCCTAGGGTTAAGGGTTAATAGGATTTTTAGTTTAGTTATTACAGAAGGGCATAAAAGTATTTTCACCACCTTTTGGAACCCCTCTATAATTTTTGGTGTGGGTATAAATTTGGTGAGGCCCCTAATTGTTTTTTGGGGCCCCCAATTAAATCAGTTAACAAAAATATGCCAAAATTATAGCTAAAACAAGTATGGAATGTGCACTAAAATCATATAAATTATGCACTTATCAACCATGAAACAAGTTTCACGAATTTACTTCCTTAAATTATATATTTAAACATAATTCCTCGGTAAAAATTCAACCTGAAGTTCAACACACTAAATAATAACGAATACCAATTAGTGTCATGTCGATTCTACGAAGTCCATGCATAAACTACTCTTCGTAACTCCATATACCAAAGTTGTATGAAACAACTAGTATATATCTCATTGACACTTTGATCAAAGTAAAATGATCAAGTCACTAATACTAGAGAGATGTAAACTGTAACTCCCCAAAATTAAGATACTTAATAATCTAAGAGATTAAACTATAAACTGAGGTCTTAAGGATCTAAATCATTTATCTAATAAAATTACAGATTCTATACAAAAATTAACCCAAAACTAAAACCAACACTCGAACAATCGTAAATGAAAATTTCTCAAGTAATATAAATAAAAATGAGGGCATCTTTTTTTGCACTATTTTTATCTATAGGCATATAAATCGGATAAGGTCAAAAATTAACAATTCATAAAAAACTTTGGAACTTCTAATGTATTTTCAACAATAAAAACGAAACCGTGATTCCAAGTAAGCAACCCAACGAAAAAATAACCTAGAAAAACAAAGCATTATTCAAATAAAATTATTATTACAAGATATTTGTGGTGTTTAACATATTGAAATGCAAAAAACTTGATTCCTTATGTAACCCATACAAGAATCATAATGTTGTATTATCTTCACACGAATAAAAATATGTTATTGTTATCACAAAAATCATAATATTTTATATATTTATATATAAAAAGTAACATCCATGAGACATGCATAACAATACTGGTAGTAATACAAAACTTAAAAAAAAAAACATTAGTAATAAAACTTTCTCATGTTTTTTCATGTTGATAGTTCAACTTTTATAATTATCGAAAGATGAACTAAAACTAAACTTTGTATATTTATATATGTGTGGGAAATCTCAACTGATGTTCAATTTAAACGTTCATTTTATATGAAATTCTCACCTTGCAAATTAATGATTTTCTATTTTATTTTTTTTAATCATATTTTAACTAGTCAACCCACCTTGGCTACTCACCTTTTAAGGATCTCTATGAGTGCTTCGATTTCGATAAAAGGTTTTTTTTCATGTTTTATATACAAAAATAAACTTCTTTATCGGGCATACATGACTGATATTAAAATTATCTTTTTCTTTTTCTGTCGTCACTTTTGGTTTTGAAAATCACTCCAATTGAACGTCTACCCTCATGGCTTTTGATCCCATATGTAAGCTAAAGTGATTTATAACTCAATGACCACATGTTAAAGTTATCACTTTATTGTTAGTCAACTTGATGTTTTGCTAATTGCTTCGTGACACATTAACAGAAAATTGAAGGGTATTTCCCCGGTTTGAAAGATAGTCGAATACTGAAATATGATTTGAGCATCTTAGGAGGTAATGCACATGTTTTATCCACTCATGTAATTAGCCAAAAAACCTTGCAAAATATACTAATATACACGTATGTTTTCACCATTTGTTATCATGCAGATTTGGCGCTTACAAATAAGTTGGTATGATATAATAATAAAAACCAAGCTCTTGGATTATCAGATCATGACTGTAAATATATTTCCTATTTCTATTTGTACATAAATAACATATAACACGACGAACCTTAATAACTTAAATACAATTTCCGATTTCAGGCTCTTCAACCATTGGATTGAAGGATGAAGAGTCTGGAGCCATAAGTGAAGCAGGAGGTTCTGAAAATATTTCATCTTCTCCTACTCGTTACCACAAAGAAATTTCATCTTTTCATGCTCATTACCCGGATTTTGGAAAAGTTATCAAGTTATTTTTACTATCTTTCATGTTGTATAACCGTGTCAAGCTAATATTTTTCCCAGTTAATATTTGTATTTGTCTACCTTTCGACTTGTACAGTTACATGACTTATGTTATAAACACTTTTATGATTGATATATTTGTCTAATACTAAACTAGTGAAACCGAACGTGATATATGTCGGTCGGTGACTAATAATTCAACATTCCAGAAATGCCATGTATAGTAAATTAATATCTGACAAATATTGTTTTGAAGATATAAAGAATATTGGCAGAATGAAAAGTGAATGCCCAGACATGCCTATGCATCACCGTATAACTCCACTGCATGGCCAACCTACCCCACCATATACGAACATGGTTCATGTCATACATCGTTCTCTAATTCATGAAATAATTGAAAAATAAATATGCTATAACATGTGCCGGTAATGAAACTAAAAATATTTGTATACATGCCAACACCAAGTTGATTAATATGTACTCCAAAAATATTTTTAGTGATACTCAATTGGAACAGCTGGTTCCTTGGGTTTGTTCCCTTAAACGTGTATGTCCTGTAACGTAGAAGTTTCAAAACTTTGAAACCCAACAAAAGGAAAAAAAATACTCAAAAACAGGGGATAAAATGAAAATGTATGTACTGAAGCAAAATGATTAACATCACGATGATAATTAAGAATCTTTATCAGATATCTATCTTGTGGAATCACAAAGTCTGAGATAAAGAGAACTTTGCGATTTCTATCTATCTTGCCTGAAAGAAATTATGAAAACCTCGATAACAGAAAAACAAGATTAGGATACACGAATTATCAAGATAAAAGATAGTCGGGCCTAGCTTTACGAATCTTTAAATGAAGTCTTTAAGTCGTTAACCTAATTATGTTTCTCAAAAGAAACCTAGGTTAATAAAGGACGACTCTAGTATACAACTAGGACACACAAAAGTATCAGGGATTGACTTTCCTAGTTGTTTGGGTCTCTCTATTTAAAGACTTTCAAGATCAAAGGTCGTTTAAGATTCAAGCTAAGAAAGCTTTGGAATCAAGCAAACACTTTCTTTGTCTAGATGAAACAGTGGTCAGGGTTTCATGTAAGCATGTGAGAAATTCGACTTGAAATCACATAGTAGAAAATATACTTTATGGTCAGCCGTAACTGAACCGTGTATAATAAAAATTCATGGTCGATTAACCCTTTGAACCATAAGCTTAGCCATATTTATTTGACATTTTAGACTTTAATCTTGATGCACAATCACAAGTAAATAAGTGATCAAATATGTCTTAGAGGTATTTTCGAGAGTTAATCAAATGCCAAACGTATCGTAGAAAATAGTTTGAATGCATCTGTTAGAGCATAGCTCGGTTGAACCCACCAAGCGTTGGTATGTCAAGTTTGGTTGTAATATTTTAGTATCAAAACTCATCTTGAGTCGCTTGATCAAATACTAGAGTCAACTTCGTTTAGGTTAGACTAAAAAGTATAGGAATGTTGAGACGTACAAGTATTACTCCGAAGACTTGAAGAATGTGAAGAAGTAACGACGACATCATCCTTCCTCTTGAGGTTAGTAATATTGACTTGATCTTGTTTTGATTCCTAACGTATCTTTCAAGTCGGATTATATTGAAAACATAACATGCGAAGATGTATATATATATAATACTCTAGTGGTTAGATTTAGTTATGACATTATGATCAAAATGTCAAGGAATCTATTGAATTACGAAGTATAATGCTTATATTTTGAACTTCGTAAAGACGACATCGACATAATCTATTGTATATAGTTATTTGATTATGTGTGCATTAAATAGGAATGATTTCACCCTAGGAAACAATGTTTTATAACATTTGTTTAAAGGAAGTACATATATGAACTTGTTTCATAATCGAAAAGAAATCATGATTGTTCAGGTTCTTTATTGAATATCTTTTGGATGACCAATTTAAGATGACAAGGTAGAACCGATCACAAGGTGTAACCGATCACAAGCTATATTGGAATGCAAGTTGTAACCAGTCACAAGTTACTTTGGGATCCAAGGTATAACCGCTCACAAGATGAATTGGGAAGTTAGTTGTAATCGATCACAAGCTACCTTTGGGAAGCAAGGTGTAATCGATCACAAGCTAACTCAGGAAGTAAGGTGTAACAGATCACAAGTTACCTCTGGGAAGGAAGGTGTAACCGGTTACAACCTGGTTTGGGAAACATGATATAACCGATCACAACTTACATTGTGAGGTTGGTACAATCGATCCCAAGAAATCCAATATTCACTTATCTCTGTATGTTTTGCTTGAAGCTTGGAATTAGGGTTTGCTAAGAAACTTCTAGATGTCGACATTATTTGAACATGTACATAACTCTTATCATTTATTGTTCAAAGATATTCCTTGATACTCAAGGTGATCCCATGTCCGAAAAAGTGAAAAGCATTTAATTATGATTTTCATCATATATGTTTTAATTACCAGCAATTAAAGCATATCCTCTGGAAAATATTATTAGTTAATGTGCTAGACTAATAATATAAGTTTTTTATAAGAGTTTTCGGAAAATATGGTTTGGCATTTAAGTGGAAATAGGAAAACCGAATTAGGTCCTTTAATGATAATATCTTGAGAATATTTTCGGTTATGGAATTTCCTTGTTGTCCAAACAACCTTGGTGTATAAATACTTGAGTTTGTATTTCTTGCAAACTATCATAAGAGCCAGACAAACTTCATTCTTGTTGATTCTGGTAGAGCCGTCTATCCGGAGAGGAAAGTATCCTAATTAGGTGAAATCTCTTACGACCGCTCGTTTAAAGACTTCTGTGGGATCAAGAAGCTATACGAGTACTGTTGGTGGGAAACTGGATAATTGTATTGTTATTGAAGTTTTTGATTATTGATTTGATTGACTAACGGTTGTTGAAACTTTGATTGAACCTAGTTTGTTTATTCTTGAGAATCTCCTCTTCTAATATAAGATTCACTCAAACTAGATCAAAGTATTGACGGGATCTTTAGAACCATTTTTGGATCTGAAGACATCTTGTGATAATCCATTGTTAACAGACTCCGTTCTGTGTGTGATTGATCACAAGAGATTTCAAGTGGTGTTGTACAGGTTATTGAAGACAAACGGAGATTTGAAGACGACGAAGTTTTTCTTATTAGTTTTGGTATCTTGTGAATTGTGTGCACAAACCTTGAACGGATGGGATCCAACTAGAATCAGTTTATCTTTGATAGACTTGATTGATTAGTTGCGTGAGATCGGAATCACCTTATAGTTTCTCTTTGAGATCGGCAAATCTATAGTTTGATTATTTCGGTAATCAAATGATAGACTGATCTTACCAGACAAAGGAGTTTATTAGATTAAAGAGCCTTTGTCAACAACTCAAATATCTTCTAGCAAGATTGATTAGAGTGGTTACCAAACCGATTCTTCCTTTGTTGTTTGGAAAACGATCCAAAGGACTTTTTATTCACGTGCGTGACTCTCGAAGTCGAAGGCGCAGGGATACTAAGGAAACTAAGTAGCTAGGGGTGATCTTCTTGGTCTCAACTATACGAAGTTGGTATTAGATTTTGTATAGCGGCTTAATTTTGAGAGTATTCAAAACTACAAGGTCCCGGGGTTGTTCTGCATTTGTGGTTTCCTCGTTAAAAAAATCTTGCTGTGCCATTTACTTTATTATTCCACAATTATATTTGGTTTATATAATTTAAAGTAAATTGCTACACCTAGTCTATAGAGTATGGGGTATGATGTATTTACTATTAGAAGTATGGATATAATGTCTAAATCAAGGTTTTGGGGCATGTAGGCAAGTTCAGGTAGCGCGGTCGATGACAACACAATGGATGGCAGTGATTGTCTCAGTTTCATGTCTACATCAAATGGTGAGTTGTAAAGGAGTGAAACAAATCCCAAATGGTGATTGTCTCAGTTTCATGTCTACATCAAATGGTGAATTGTTGTTGTCGGTGGATTGAGGAGTTGGGGGGAAATTATGTATAAATGGGGTTGCAGTTGTATTTTGAAAAGGCATGCCCGGATTAGCCGGTGCAGCAACATGCAGTAGTTTAGATTTTTATTTCAATGTTTGTGATGTTCTAAAAAATCTCTGCTAGGGCAGAAATGAAACCCCTTCTTAATTAGAAATTTTTGGTTTGATTTTATTTGTTCTTCATGGAATTTTATTGATAAACATGTCTTAATCTCTGAATTACAATAGATTATTCTCACCTTGTATGTGATGCATCCTTGGTAGTTAGGTTAATTCTCTATGGATGTTCAAGCATATATAAATTGATTTAGTTCAATCTGTGATTATCTATGCCCTAAAAAGATAGGTAATGTTAGGGATTGGCATATTATCTAAGGTTAAGTCATACATATTGGTAGTGATTTATCACATCTTCAAGGGTGCTTGAGGCTAGTACCTCTATAGTTCCTTGATTAAAGAGAACAAGTTTTCAAATCAGGAATTTCTATGCATTTAGGTGGTGGATTCAAAGTCCTAGTTCATCTTTATATTTCCTTTTAATCTTGTTTCTTTAGTATAATCATCAATCTCTAGTCTTTTGACAACCTATTTTGTCTAAATTAGTATACTTAAAACCTTAGAAGTTTAGTTTCACCAATCCGACTCCCCGTAGGATCAACCCGTATTTGCCTCTATCTATGTTCTAGACACTGTGCGCTTGCGGTTTATATTTGTAGGTATCTTTCTTAGCCTACCACTCGACTTAGTCCATAGACGATCACACTTGGTAAAGGACTTATAGGTTGATAAATAAAAGATTGTGGTGTATTTGGGTACCCTCGTCTTTTCAACATCTGAAAATACTCAGTAGGGATGGTATGCATGGGTATGTGTATCAACCCAATTAGTGAACTCGGACTGCCAAGGTACGTATACCGGGTATGTGGACCCTTAACGCAATTTTATGGACAGACTATTTTGGTACGCATCCTGGGTACGTGTACACAAAGTTGTTAATATCGTGTATCAGTATCGTATCGGTCGAGTCTGATACACCTATACAAAATATTATATCGGTTTTTATAGGTGATACAACATTAAGACTAAAATTTCAAATATTTATAAATGTTTCAGTCTAAAGAATTTGGTGTCATATGATGCATTAATTGTTAAGATCAAAAGCTTCACATTACAAATTAAATCCCATTCCACTATTTATTCCAAGTAACCATCGTTAATTTTCACCATCGTCTCAGCTAATTTTAACTCACATCGAAAATGAAATAGTTGGAAATTTCTTTACTGAATTGGATTGAGTTTTCAAGCGTACGAGGGAAGAAGGCGATTATGAGGAAGGAATATGTTTAAAAAATTTCAAATCTAAATATTTTTTTCTACCAAATTACCCTTACCCATATTATCAGTGTATCAGTGAACCCGGTATATTGGTTTGTACCAGCCGATACGAGTGTTTTTATCGTTAATCCTTGTATCGCCGGTATTTTAGATATCGTAAAGGTTTTTTCCGATACACGATAGAAACATATAATATCGGCCGATACAACCGATATTGACTACCTTGCGTGTACCATGAAAGTCGTTACTGAACTAGAGCTATGCTAGTACGCAAACTGTGTATGTGTACCACTGATCCGGAACCAATACAGTTACGCCGGTACGCGTACCGACCTATATCCAGATTTTTAGTAGTTTTATATCTCTCTTATGATCAATTCGAAACATTCCCAAATGACATCAATGGCGAATATCATTTCTCAGGCTATTTTCAAATGATCAACTTGAATCGTAACTTAGTTCTCAAACAATAAATCGTTCTTTAACTAAACTCATCAAGTATATGAATGACTATTGCTTGAATCATATTTCGAGATTTCAACAAGACTAACTTGACTTGAAACTTATTTTATGCAATGTTTAAAGTCCACGTAGTCATACGACTTAGTCTCATAAAGATAGAATGGTGATCATGTGAGTCAATAGAATGGTTCAGTCTTCACATCTTTTGTTGATGAAGTTCTCCAAATGTCTTCGGTTGACCTCCGTCTTCAATAGGTGATTCAGTGATGTCTGATACTCAACTACACACTTCTAATCCTAGTCCGAGACTTGACTAAATGTAGACTAAAAATCAAGATATAGTTTTGTGGGACTAAATTTGACAACAAGCTTGAGATAGCAAAACTTGCGAGTTCGACCGAGCAGTGCTCTAACAAAAAGTACACATGAAAATTGGGCATTTTCCAACCAAGAATCGGTTTATGTGGACACTTACGTAAACCGATTTTGGGCTTAGCAGTTAAAAAATCAAAGGTTATATAATCGGTTTATGTGGACATTTATGTAATCTGATTCTAACAGAAAAACATACGAAAAAAAAGGTTATCTCTTCCATATCAAATCGGGCTATGTGGGGATAAACATGGACCGAATCTGGTTAAATTTTCTTTGACCAGAAAACACATCCAGGACAATCGGTCTTTGTGGGCATGAACAAATACCGATTTCTAAAACAATCGATTTACAAATACATTAGAGTAGATCGATTCTGGGAAACCCATGAAACTTTGATTTCAATATTTCTAATTTTTGAATGATTGCATGTTGTTAAAACCTAATTTGTAGGATTGGGTTGATAGGAAAGTACCTAATTTGAGCCATTTCCTCTGCTTGTAGGGCGCTCAAAGTTGGTTCGTCTTCCGCAATCATTTTCTTCTTTGGTTTGTTTCGATTCGCTTTACCAATTCCTGGATCACTCTCACAAGAATAAGTAACTCTAGTGGCCTGATTAAATATTGCTTGTTTCGACATTATATAGAGGAAGAAAAAACGATCAATCGATTTTGGATCGTCGATAATCGACGATGTTTTTGTTTGAAAATGTAAAAAAGAGGGAGTCGAAGAGCACAACCGGTTAATGAAGGAATAAAAATGTAATATTTAAGTTTTATTAGTTACGTTTAATGAGGGTAAATTGGTAATATTAATATTTAATGGAGAGTAAATTGGTAGTTTTATCCAATTTAGACACCCTTATCCTTTTTCTAGTTGGGAACGAAATTTGTGTTGACCTCAAATAATATGTATAGACACTAAACTACCCAGGATTTAACATGATTTATATGGGCTGATACCATTTAACTGATCCAATGGTCAGGATTGCTTAAGATATTTTTGTCCCATATGAACCGGTATCAGCCCCTAATTAACTGGTATCAGCATATATCAATCATAGGATTACGAGCCTCATATAAGGTTTCTTTTCTTTTAGACCTCAAACCAATTTTCCTTTCTTGTACGAATAATTTCCCCTTTCCCCTGCTGTTAAAACGCGGCTGAAGCCGCTGAACTCTACTTAAGGCCCATTGTGACCACCCGCACAGAGCTTCAAAACCATTGTGTACTCGTCTCTAGATTTGCGTTCAATTCTAGGGCTTCGTTCGAACTTTGCGATCTTCAGGTAAGTTTATCACTTTCTCTGCTTTAATAATCTCGTCGTTGGTTATCGGTTCAGCAGTTTTCTCTCTTGTTTGATTCTTTGTATGATTAGTTTTGTGTTGTTTATAATTTGAATGAATGTCACAATTTGATGCGGTGATTTTGAGCTAGCCATTAGGGATTTTCGTTTATTTAATTCGGAATTTATCTTCTGTCTATTACCGGTTTCCAGAATTAGGATTTGTTTTTGAGAAGTTTTTGAGAATTAGAGATTTATCTGTTGTTATATTCAAACCTTAGATCTGTCGCACAAAGTTATAAACCTGAAGATTTGAATTAGGTTTTTAAGTTTTTAACATGAACTAAGAGGTCTACTTAAAACGTTTTCATTAGTTTAGTTGCTTCATATTTAGGGGATTCTGGTGATAAAAAAAAACTTGAAGTTGTTAAAATTACTTGAAATCATTAAAATTAGGTTTTCTAATAAAGCCTGGACTTTGCCTCATCTTTTGCAGTTTTGCCTTATTAGTTTATTGGTTTGGAGAAGTTTCAATAACTTGCACTTGCTGTGGATTCTGTGACAAAGGATTTACCGATTACCAATTGGAAACAGCTTAGAAAATAGCTTTTGTTTCTCTGTAACGGACACGGTTTTCTTGTTTCTTGAAGTTTGAGTTCTGTGAATTCCGTGTTTAACTTAAGGCAATGAGTCTGAACTAGTATTGTAGAAATAATTGTTGTTTTTTCTTTTAATTGCAGCTTTCTTTATTTGTGGTGGTGAAAACTAGTTCCTTCAAAATTTGGATATCTAGGCAGTAAGGTTAGAAAATGTCGAGTAAAAAGGATGAGAAAGCTCAGGTTGCAGCAGATAGAATCAAAGCTGCAACTTTAACTGCTGCTAAGGGTCTTAGTCGTGCTCAAGCTGAAAGGGCAGCTACAGCTGCAGCAAGAAATGTAAATGCATATGGACAGAAGGAAGAAGGACCGAGCAGATGGCAAGAACGGAAAGAAGCCAAGCGTCAAATGTACTTAATGAGTACTGAGAAGCAAGTAAGATTGGGTGAAAGGAAAGACAAGACATCTATGCCTTCAGTCGGGGCTTCATCTTCACAGTGTCAGAAGTGCTTCGAACCAGGGCACTGGACATATGAATGCAAGAACGAGCGAGTATACATATCACGACCTTCTCGAACTCAGCAACTCAAAAATCCTAAGTTGCAGATAAAGACACCAGTTTCATATGAGAAGGATCACCCTCATCTTGTGAAGACTGTGAAGAAGAGCAAGAGGAAGCATCGTTCGCGTTCAGATTCAAGGAGCGATGATAGCGAGGCTTCTGTTTTTGATTCCGATAGTAGTGCTTCATCAGTTACAGGGTCAGATGATTCTAGTAGCTCGAGTGACAGTTCTTCATCTGATTCAGAAGAAGAGAGGAGGAGAAGAAAGAAGAGTCAAAAGAAGAGGAGGCACAGAAAGTACAGTTCAACATCAGAATCCTCAGATTCAGACTCAGCTTCGGATTCTGATTCTGAGGATAAGAGCAGCAGAAGGAAAGGGAAACGACACAGCAAAAAGCGCTAGATGGAAGATCGCCGTCCTATATGGACCTCTAGTAATGAATGTTCTTGGCTGTACCATGGTGCCTGCTCCTGCATAAATTTTAAGCTGCAACTTGCTCGGGTTAGATGTACTGTAGAATTCATATTACCCCATGGAGACCTGTAGAATAAGTCTGATGCAAATGTTTTGTTGCCTTATCTTTTAATTCTGCCGATGAACTTGTTGTGATGCAACATTTTAGGGCCCAGTTATTTAGATTATTCTCTTCCAGTTATTTAGATTATTCTCTTGATCATTTTGAAAGGTGTTTCACCTGCGCTCTCTCTTGGTAATTTATAAATTTCAAGTTGACTATCCTCAACCTAGGGGATTTCTTTGGGACTAATTCTGTTGTAAATTTTCCTCGACCTTTGTTCTTTTAGTTGGTAATGTGGTCTTTATTGCTTTATTAGTTGCTAGTAGTGAAGTTTAAACCGATTCAGGAGAAAATTAACCTTTTAGCAGTAGGAAATTTCTTTCCATATGTTACAATTAGTAGTTCTTCACCATAGACAGCCTCTGTTGCAATGACCTCGTGTGAGTGCAGAAGTATGGACCCTTTATTAGTTGCAATTATCTCCATCATGATTGAAGATATTGGGTGCCTGGTTACTGATCATGAAAGCACCAAATATGGTGAAGGACTGAACCCTCCAAACCCCTTCTCCCAAGGTGGTTAGGCATATACCTCTACTGGATTTGTCTCTACTGGGTTTATCTTAGATAGCACCGTAAGTAAAGCTTGGTCTCTAATCAAGGCGCTGAATTATAACAGTCACCTAGTCGAATTAAGTGAAAGCTGAACAACCGAACCAACTTGCAAAACCACCGCTCCTTCATGATCAAGAAATCAGTGTAGAATAGCACAACAACATCCATTCAGCGAGAATGGATGGAACCAAAACTGAACACAACCACAGAAAATTACATTAACATCCATTCCTGGAGAAACCATGGAACCAAGACTAAAACAGAATCGTCTTTGAACAAGTACACCTATCCATTTAAGAAAAGCAAGAAAACAAGGAATTTGCATCAAAAGAATGAAGGCATTTCCTCTCCTGACACTAGCTAATCTAGAAAATCCCAGTGAGCATATTGGCTGCTGCAGAAATAGCTGCTCCAGTGATGGCACATTGCACAATCTGCTCATGAGAGGCGTCATCTGAGGTGAGAGCTAATGCCGCCCCTGTAATTGCCCCAGCGACCGTGCTGTTTTTCTGCACAAATCCATTTTAAAAAGTAAGCTGCCGGTGTACCAGTAGCATCTCCAAAAAGAGATTGTCAGGTACGAACGATGCAAGTTCTCTTCCAAAGTAGTAAAAGAAGGACACTTAAGTTGGGAAGATCAGGCATAGACCAATACCCAGTCATGAGAGCCTCGAGCTTCCCTCAAGCCATAAGTGAGTCCTGAGTACATGCCAGCAGCCAATCCTGCACCAGTAAGAACCCAACAATTAGTAGCTGGTATTCTTTCCTACCGTATACCAATCTAATCAATAATTTGACCAAATCAAAGCCATAACTCTCTAAGCTATGGCAATAGAGCACTTTCAAGTAGATATTCCACTTGAAAAGCTCTGTCCTGCAATATCAGTAATCCCAACCAGCAAAATATCCCTTTGCCCAGGCTCATTCACTTGCTGGGATCAGAAATTAGTCACACTTCCAGCCGATAAGCCAAACTTGTTTCGTCAATCAACAACGCCCACACAAAACAAGGATATCCATAAAGGTGGGAATAAAGTGTTTCAGCACCCTTCAGAATGCAAAATATCACCACCATTTCGCCTCTCTATTTCTCTGTACTCTCTATTCTCTTCTAGTTTGGTATGTGCAAAATAAAATGGAAGTCTAGCTATGCACATCTACCATGAGACATTATGAAATACAAAAGAACATAAACAAGAAAAATTGATGATGAAATAGGTTTGGATATGTACCCCATTGAAGAGATTCTTTCCCAGTGTTTTTTACCTACATAAAAAAATAAACGCCAAATCAGATTTAAGAGTCACTAGACAAATAAACCTAAATCCCCTAGTAAACAATAACCAGAAACAAAAAAAATCTTCCTCTATATCTCACCATTGCCTCAAGTGATTTCCTATTGGTTTCTCCTGCGAAGACATCAAAGGAAGATTCACATCAATTTTTACAAAACTGGTCAGTGACTTAAATATGTAGTAGTAGAGAGTTTTAACTGTGTAACAAACAATATGTAGTAGTAGAGAGTTTTAACTGTGTAACAAACAAGTCACAAAATTTTGAAAGATCTTGCAGAATTGGATTATAGATTGTTTACCTCTAAGGTCAGGCAATCTCTGTTTCTTGGTGCCTGTTACATCTGAGACCACTCCACTACTTGAATCAAATCCAGCACCTTCAATTTGTCAACCAACCCATCAAAACCAAGAAAACAAAAAGAGTATAACATGTTCAAAACAAGACCAAAAAGAGGTTCATTTGATAAGAAAATCATACTGTCAAGTGTGATGAAATACGCTTCTCTTGATACAGCTTGAGCTGCTCCAATCTGTATCGAGAAACAAAAAAAAAACCAAAAATCAAAACCCACATGCATGCACGATAGAGAGAGACGGAGAGCATAATAAGGTGAGAGATGGTTGATTACCCCGGCAGCCTTGACAAAGCTTTCAGCAACACGGTTAAGGAGAGGGTGACCAAGATCAAACAAACCACCATGTTTGTTGTAACTTCTGATTTCATCAAACAATGATCTTGTTTCCAAATTATTACCTGCAGTACTACCCATCTTCTGTTTTCTCTTCTAACTTCTGATTATGAAAGAAATATGATCACTAAAAGAACTGTTGCAAAGAAAACAGTAATGCAAGAGCAAGAATAGTGAGAAGAAGAAGTATTTGTTTTGAGTCGAGTTTTTACAGGAGAGTCTTTGGGATGATGAAACGGACAAGTGTAGTCACGGATTTGCATGTAGAACGATGTTCGTGGCGAATGAAGAGAGCTTTGGAGTTAGAACGTGTCACTCGCTTACAGAGAAGATTAAGGCGCAATAAGTGCAAAATTAGAAAACTACTGTGCATAACACTATACGAGTGTACAAAATATGATCTACATTTTACTTAAAATTAAACTACTAAAGATTTTCGATTGCCCGCTGCTACCTTGGGTATTTTGTACCAAACTTTCAAAACGAAAAGAAAATATATATTACCTCCGTCCCACTGGGTCAACTATTAGTGGGACGTAGAGAGTATTATTATGTATTTAACACCAGTAATTTGGCACCAGCTATGCGCGCGTGTTTTTCTTCCTTTTCGTTTTTTTGCTGCACTAACATTATAAAATGAGGAAACTAACGGTTTAGCTTAGGAACATGTTTAAAATTTAAGTGTACCAAGAATATACCACTTTGACTTAAGAGCTTTGTCCAATTAGCTAAAGCACCCTCCACTCACTAGTCACTAGTTTTTCTCTTTGCTCGTAACGACTCACGGGAGCATCACATGTCCTACTGAACAGCCTATGAGTATTTCACCTTTTGATTTGTTTTTTTTCGTCTTTCTTTAGATTTCTCATACAAAACTCGTTTTACTTTCAACTGAATTAACTAATCTTCCTTCAACGCGCTTCAAAGTAATGATATCACCCAAACGAACAATAAAAACAATATATATGCCCGATTGATGTTGTGCAGAGAAATGTAAATTAGTGATCACAGCAGTAATCTCGTAAGTAACTCATCTCCTCCAACTTCGACTTAAAATTCAAAACCAACGTCATTTAAGTGATTTGTAGTAACTCTTCTCACTAAAATCATGGATATTAATCAGAAAATGATCGTTAAAGATTCTGGAAGAGCAGGTTCCAAAGGCAAAAGCAAAATCCCTACTACTCGTAACGACGAGCAAAGTAATAGAAGTCTAAGAAGGTGGTCAGTTGTGGAGGATGACAGAACTGCGGTTAGCAGCAGCAGGAGTGATGATATAGATCAACTAGCTGAAAATTTCATTAATAAGTTTTATAAACAGCTCAAGTTCGAAAGGGAAGAGTCTTTCAAAAGACAGAGGGAAGTATACATTAGCTAAATGCATCTACTTTAAAGTTAAAATTTGGATTGATTGCGCTACGCCGCATCTCATTGATTAGATAACAGAATTTTTTACAGAATTTGTATTATGGGTACTTGTGATTTTTTTTACTGGAATCAAGGCCGTCTGATCAAGTTGTTTTTTTCTTTGAAAAAAATCCTAAATATACTAAGGCTGATTTGGATAGCTACGAAAATCTGGGATCACTGAGCAGTTTTTGGGCCTTCGTGATTTCTGAAAATTTCCATCTCACTGGACTATGAACTATGAAGTTAACTGCCTCATAAAATGACATGATTATCAGCGTTAATAGCCTAAGAAAACTCGTAACTTTATTAAAGAACGATATTTTGGGGACTACTCAAAAAAGGTGGGGACTACTTTGTGATAGGAATGTCCACCCTATATTCTAAGGGATGTCCTAAAAGATTAGGGAAGACTAATATGCCCTTATCCTAATTAAGGTTATAATAATCCTAATAACCCACTAATTTAACCACTACCCACTAATCTAACCCACTAAATTAAAACCTAAAATCAGTTTCAAAATCTTTTCTTTTCTTTTATTCTTCATCTTCTTCTTCTTCTTCTTCTTCTCTTCTTCGTAGACATCGACGTTAATCGTCGATTCGAAAAAAAATCATCGTCGATTAATCAATCTTTATAAACAATGCGTTCTAAGCAGACACCAAGAATTCCAGGATTGAGTCCGGGACTGGCAAATATAGCGAATCTACAAAATCAATTTCAAATTGATAAACAACTTCAAGCAAACTTGGGAGACCAAGTCAAGCATCCAACATCCACCAAGAAGTCCGATTCGAGTAAAATGAAAATCCGCAGGTAATTTCCTTCATACCCATTCCTTTTAATCGTTTTTTGTTGAAGAAATCGATTAGAAATCATCAAAAACCATAGAAAATGGTAGTTACAGTATAGATTTCGGCTAGGAGAGATTTTGAAAACCATAGATTTTGGTAACCGAACTTTAAATATGAAGAACAGTTAGGCCAATTAGGAATTTTTAGGTAACCGAACTATGTAGTTCGGTAAGCTCGCAAAAAAAAAAAATCGTAACCGAGCTCCTTTATATGAGAAATTTGAGTTCGGTTTAGTCGATAAATTTATATAGGTAACCGAACTTTGATAAAATATAGTTCGGTTACTTCGCAATTTCTATGGGGTAACCGAACTTTGATCTGTCAACACCAAACTTGTAGTTCGGTGACTTCGCAACTTATACCAGATAACCGAACTTTAGTCTGTTAACATTTTGTGTTTGATGTAATCCCATGTTCAATTTTATTTGATAAGACAATATTCTGTTTAGCTAATAATGTGGTTTTCATTCATTAGGAACAAAGGAAAAAAATCTAATACCCACCTAGATGGAGATTTGAGAACTCCCACCCCTCGTGGTAGAATACATTTGGATTTCCGAAACCGTGGTACTAAAAATGCTAAACATGGAGGGGGATCGTTACAAGAAGTGAACCAAGAGAATGTTCGTAATGTAATCCAAGTTGTCAATCAAGAGGTGATGGAGAATACAATTGATAATGTTATTGAAGAAGAGAATGATGATGAAGAATAGCAAGGAAATGAAGACCAAGGAAATGAAGAGGTTGAACAACAAGGAGAACACGTTGAAAATGTAGAGGAAGAAGAACAAGGACAGTGCAAAGAAGGAGAAGGACAAGAGGAAGAGAAGGATGAGGAAGGAGATGAAGAAGAGGAGGAAGAGGAGGGAGAGGATGAAGAGGAAGAAGAGGAGGGAGTGGATGAAGAGGAGGAAGAGGAGGAAGAGGAAGAAGAGCAAGAAATTGTTCCTGTTAAAGAGAGAAAAAAGCCGAAGCCGCCTTGTGATAGATACTCACACATTCCCCCTGATAATTTGTGTTTGCCACCAGTGAACCCAACTTATGGTACTCCAAATGATGGAGGGGCAACATTGTTTGTCTACAAACACTCATGGACTGCAAAGATCTATGCAACAAAGGTATTCTTTAAGTTCATTCTTAACTAACAAAACGATTTTTTTTTGGACATGTTTCATCAAGTATTAATAGTGTTATGTTCTTTTCGTAGGATCATAATGATGCAGTTCGTCTTATTCGTCGTCAAAAGGCGTCCAAATGGGATCTTTCTTTGGAGTGTGACGAGTTTCAAGCGAAGGTTAAAGAATGTGTGTTATGGAGAGCTATTGAGTACGCACATGTGGATTTTGACGCTGTTGCCGTATCTGCATTTCTCGAGAGGCATTATCCCGAGACATATACAATGCATCTTCCATTTGGTGAGATGGGAATTACTCCCGATGATTGCAAGAGAATCACCGGCTTACCAGTGGAAGGTAAATGTCTTCGAGAAGGCTACAACCCCTCGATGCGTTATGAAGCTCTTGAAGAATTGGCTCTAAAATGTCTAGGATGGGATGCACGAAAGGCTCAATGTGAGTTTAGACGTTCTGTGAGGTCCCCTAAACGTGGCGATGAGTATAATCCAAGAGAGGAAAATGGAGCATTGAAGAAATGGTGAAGAAATTCAAGTTGGTAAAGTTGAAGGCAGCATTTGGAGGGACAAGAAAGAAGGTGGAGAAAGGAAAGTTGGTGATGGACCAAGAGACCCTTCGGCATCATGTCACCACTTATTGGTTATATCAGCTACGAACCGTCATTTCCCCCGACACTTCTGGAAATAGGGTGGATGCACATTATCTACAACTTTTGGAGAATCTCGATGAGATTAACAAATACTCTTGGGCCACTGGGGTACTTGCTTTTGTTCTAGGAGAGATGAGCAAAGGGTCGAGGATTAAGACAACTCAAATTGGAGGTTACTTAACTCTTATTCAGGTGACCTTCTATTGTTAATTAGCAAATTATTCGCTAAAATTTTCTGCTTCCAAATCAATTTTCATGTATGTGGTTAATATTTTCGTATTTTCGCATAGGTTTGGATTTATGACCACTTCCCTTCATTGGGATTTGCTAAGGAAAATACACCTTATCCCTATGACGAACCTACAGCAGGAAAATGGTTGTTTTTAGACGCACAAAAGAAGTCTAAAGAAGAGCAGTTGACTTCGTTGAGGGAGAAATTGGATAAACTTATGGTGAAGGATGTGGAATTTCACCCATACGCCGTACCCGATGATGTCCATGTAGATGAAGAAGATCTGAATGGTTTCTCTACCGTCTCGACTTACTATGGACCAATTTGGTATCCTAATGGCTAAGCAATATATAATCCAAGGAGAATACTAAGACAACTTTGTTGTGTCCAAATGGATCCCGACGTGGGGAATGAAAATTTCAATTTGCTGGTTCAAGGAACAAAGAACACCGAGAAATATTTTGTTCCAAAACATGAACCAACTCCTACGGTAGGACATTGGAATGCACTTGGTAACTATTACTTACCTTTAGGTGATTGTGTACCTTGTGGTGGAGATGTAAATGCATGTGATGAAGATTATATGGAGTTTTATCAAGAAATTAGTCATCCTTTTGTGATAAATAGAGAACAACAAGCTAAGACTGATAAGGCGAAGGCGAAGGCAAAGGAGAGGGAGGCTAAGAGAGCTCAGAAGGAGATGCCTATTTGTGGAGAAGAATAAAAAATGTTATGGGACAATGTGGTAAGAAAATGTCTTCTCTTATACTTCCTTGTTGTTTGAAAGTATTGAAAATATATTTACTTATGCTTAAAATTGGAATCAGGTGAAGAAGGGTACGAAATTGTTGAAGAAATGGATGGCTAAAATCCGTAGTGGAGAGCCGATGTCGACTAAGGAACAAACCTACTACTACAACGAGTGGGAGGGTCTTATAACTAAAAGAATGATGGAGCCAAGTAGGTCTAAGCAATTGAAGAGGGGTCGACAACAAGGAGAATGTTCAAGTCGCGCCGTGGAGGAAACCGGTCAATTAGATGAAACCCCAAGTGATGAGGAAGTTCAACCTAAAACTCGTGGTAAACAAGGAAGTGGTAAAAGGGTTCGTCGTAGTGGTCGTTAGTGATTTCGTATGGTTTTAGTTTCAAAAACATCTTAGTTATGGATTTCGTATGTTTGTGTGTTTTAAACAATTTGTTAAGGATTTCGTAGTTTGGTATGTATAACAACTTTTATATTTGTTTTAGAACCTTGTTTGTGTTTTTAATTTTAATTGGGTTTGTGTTTTCAATTTTATAAGGATGAAATTTTGAATACAGGATGTTTTTCGGCAACCTGAAATTTTTACACAGCTAACCGAACTTAAAGTTCGGTAACCTGTGACAAATTCAAGGTCACCGAACCGTTTTTTCGGCGAACAGCTAAATCCTACCAGGTTGCCGAAGACAGAGTTCGGTTACCTCGCTACATTCACTGGTTTCCGAACTCTTCTCTGAAGACTCAAAATTTTGCTTTTGCACAAGTTGGAAAAGTCATTCTATTGATGCAGAAATCACAGAACTCCACTCTTAGGTTTGTGTATCATATACCATCGCACAACATTGTCTTGTAAAAGGCCGGATTCTCCTTTAGTTTGGACAACAACCTTTGCCCTATATGAGTGATTGCACACCCATTATTTAGCTTGGCACCTTCGATGAAAGGCCCAAGTTGTTGATTGACAACATGAAAACCACAATTACCATCCGGAGGAACGTCGTCGGTGGATATAACGTATTCTCTAATGTATAGAGGTAGCTCATTCAAATAGTATTTATTTGGAGCCTCAAGCTTCACGTCTAGGGAAGATGGTTGGATAGGGCAAATTGGAGACTTAAGCTTCACGTCGCCGGAAGATGGTTGGCTTGGTTGTGATGGACACATCGTACCTTTTTTCTTCAAATCTCGCTCACTTGTTTCGCCTTTCTCCTCAATACTCCTACACCGTTTCTTGGTTTGCTCCAAGTACATTGCCACGGTATACTCATGGGACGAAGGATCTCTAGTAAATGGGGTTTGCTCACTTTTCTTCTTACGTAACACCTTTGCATATTCTCTTAGTTGTTTTTTAGTTTCTTTTTTGCTTGGCCTACCTTTGCGTTTGCCTTTTGACGGTTCATAAACATTCTCCGAAGTTTGTGGATATATGATTTTCCTCATGTCATCCCAAAATATTTGTTTTTGGATCTTGTTCATGCCACGATACATCTCTAGTACGGTTCTACCCATTTCGTTATCACCAAACTCTTCTCAGGCTTCTTCTCCCTTTGGAGAAGGGATGAAACTTAGATGCTTCCAATATGGATTAATGTCGCTTAAAGGGATTACGCCATGCTCGTAGTTGATTATCATATGGCGACAAGGGAGTCCCATAGACTTCTTCATGTTACATACACACACCTCATCCCTCTTGGTTTCCCACTGATGTGAAATTTTAGTTGTAGTGAAAGTGGTGAGTAGAGTTCGTTCAATTCGGGCTTGTGAAGGATTTTTGAAAATTAAATAAAGTTGTTTCAATAATAAGAAGAAAATACCGAGACTCTGGATTCCACCATTGACCAATTAATTGATAAACTCTAATCAATATTTATGCAATATTCTTCTTTAAAGTGATTCTAATATTTACCTCTAATAGTTTTTTGAAGTAGTAGTTGTAATCACAAAGCATGAAACATCAAAAGTTTTAAAACCTAGCATGTTCCATCAAAACAACCCACAACTACTCAATAAAAATTGATTTTTCTATATTCGTTCTATGCAAATAATCATATAAAAAATTGCAAAAATTAATTAAAATAGAATTATACCACTTTTCATGAAACAATGGCTTCCTCCGTCGCCTCGGCTAAGGGGTTTAGCTCCTCATATTAATCGTGTTATCAAAATACATGTTTATGGCTCAAAAATTGATTACAAGGGAGAAAAGGGTATACTGTAGTCGCTGAAAGTCTAATACAGAAGACGGAATCGTTGCTGAAAGACTTCGGTGACTGCAGGAAGGAGCGACCGTATCTCGTTGTCACTGAAAATAAGTCTGCCTCTGCAACTGACTCTGTGGGTCTTATGTTCTTCGTCTTCTTTGGCAACAGCAGCAGCAGCAGAACCCGATCTTCTTCTAATGATTTTTCTGGCTTCTCTAAGGCTCTAAACTTTCCCCTAAGGTCTTGGTTACCTTCCTAAGACTCGTCCCAACCTTTTTATACACCACAGGCTCTCTAAATCCGTCCAAAAAATCTTTTTTTTTCCTCCACAACAAGTCACGATAATTCCTTTTTCTCATCACTTGCACGTCTTCTCAGTCAATCCAAGCTGTCCAAACTCTTCCTGTGATAGAAACAAATCTCTAAGAAGAGTTTCCTTCCTCTTCTTCACGTAAGTTTCCATAAATAAACCAAGAAACTTGCCCAAAATAAACCGTGATATTTTTAACCTTTTTTTCGCCTCCAATTCGAGTTCTAGCCACTTTGGATCCATTCCAACACCCTTACCTCGCCTGTTAGGTCCATAGGAATGAACCCAATCAAATTCAGCCCTTTAATCTCTATAAAAATCGATCAACAATCCAACCCAAAATCCGTCTGTTTTCTAGAAATTTTTCCCGCCAGTTTTCTGTTTTTGAAAATGTGAAGAAATGTGATCTCCCCCTATCCAGTCCCGGTCTGTGCTTAGCAGCTGCTTGGAAATGGGTTACCCCTTATCCAACGTGAGAGTCCGAATAGCAAATGTCCTCCCAGGAGCCTTTAACAACTTTTCGAGCCAATTTTGCCGCAAAAGCCTATTTTTCCAAAAACACCTACAAGGGATAAAATACCAAAATTAGTACAAAAATGGGTACTAACACTATACATAAAAGAGATGAAAATAGACACATAAATGCTCTATCACCCACTTATCAATCAACTCGACTTCTATAATCAACAACTTCATACATTGCCGAGATACGTTGTAATGGATTCCCTTGAACAATGGGTGGTCGGCATATTTTCCGGTCATTTTGAATATACGGCTTTTTTGGAACTTCTCTTTAATTCTATCAATGTCGCGCTTGAAGTAATTTTCCATAGCATTCCACACGGTTACGAAATTATCAACACATCCAAAGAGATTCTTCTTCAACCGATGGTGAGCCGACTCTACTAAACTTTTCGCTTGATTTCCCAAGTGTTTATATTGGTTGGTATAGGCATTAACAAACCTCTCTTTGTGTGGTTCCAACCATTGGCGAAGAACATACGATACAACACCGGGATAGTCGGGAGTATCCCAATGGGCTATAAACTCCGCAAGATTTATATAATACTCTTCCTCGGTAAGAGACCAACACAATGATTCCCATTCACCGTGAAAGCAACCCATTTAGCGTAATTTATATCGTATTGTTTTTCAACTTCCTCTTTTGCATCCGCTCGTTCATGTTCCAGTAGCATCTTAATCTCTTCATATCCTTTTTTCTTGGGTGGACAAATTATTGGCTTACACCTATTTATCAAATTACATCATATATGGAACGTACAAAGCATATTGTGTGCTAATGGAAACACTACCTCTATTGCATTCATCAATGCGACTTCATTGTCGGTGACTATACCCCGGGAATATCATCACCTCGGAAGATTGCCTTAACTTGTTGTAGTGCCCAAATGTAACTAGGTTCTTGCTCATCCCTTAAGAAACAAAACGCCACGGTAAACGGTGACTTCGTCGAAGTACGCCCAACAATATTCAACAATGGCATCTCGTACTTGTTCGTCTTATAAGTACAATCCATTATGAGAACTTCATGAAAGCATTGAGCCAATTGAACACTCGTTGGATGCGCAATGAAGAGTTGTGTTATCTCTCCGTCCGAATCCACATCCTTTTGAACCACGTAGTCTTTCTCTTTGGCCAGAAAAAACAATTGTTGCATCACTTGTCTATCTCTCCATTCCTTCTTTCTAATTTTCCCAATTGCATTACAAATGGTGGACAAAGATGAGTGGTTATCCTTGTTATCCTCCTTTAGTATTTGGAGCATTTGAATCGGTGAAAGACCCATTTTCCTCATTTTAGCTACCTTGTCCATCTCTTCAGGAGTTAGCTTGGCCGCCATGAAATGTCCTTCAAGATGCTCCGGACGAGGGTGGTTATGACAACCTTCCATAACCTTGTAGAGAACCCATCCACCCAATTCTTCGTTGTAATTAAATGCAAGCTTGAATGGGCATTTAATCTTCTTTGAGAAAGTTTTGTTATTCCTATTTGTCTTTCCTTTATAAACATAACCCTTCCTCTTGTGGCTTTTATCGGGATTACCGCTTCTCTCACAAACCATTTCAAAGCGGGTTTTGCTTTCTCTCCCATTTAATACTAATACGCACATGTCTTTTAGTGCATGTTGTCTAGCCCAACTCTTTGCCTCTAAAGGACTTTTGAATACCAAGTCATTCATGTAGTGATGGAACGTGTCATCGTACAAAATATCAAAAGGGGTAGGTTGATTTTCCATTGGTTCTATTGGATCAGATGCAACCTACGAGTAATAGCACAACGTCAATACCAACTAAAAACAAGAAATACTTAAATTTTCGGCAATGTAAAAATAATATACGATCCTGCCGAACAAAAAGTTCGATTATGAAAAAAAAATTGCGATCTTGCCGAACTTGTTCTTTGGAATTTTCTATGGTATAGTTCGGCAACATAATTACTACACTCGACTAAACCGAACTACAAAGTTCGGTTAGCTATTCAATGAACGTGATTTGCGATCTTGCCGAACAAAAAGTTCGGTAACAAAGGGACTAAACTCGACTAAACCGAACTATTAACTGTATATTCCATAAAATTAGTTCGGCAACGTTTTCTGGAAAAAGATAACCGAACTCTCAAAAACCTCCATTAAAACAGAGTTCGGTTACCTACGTATGCTGAAATGAGTAACCGAACTGCACATACAGGAGAGTTCGGCTACCTGTTTTGCAAAATTGCTAACCGAACTACTTTGACCTAGCCGAAATTTCTTCCCGAAATTTTCGATTTGGCCAATTTTTTGCACAATTCAAGCTACATTCACTAAATTTGAGCCATACCTGAGTACCCATAACTTCATCTTCTGGTTGTGGATGATAAAATTCATCATTTGGGTCATTAGGTTGAGTTTGGGGTAAATAGCTTTCATCATCTAACAAATAACTCATATCCGGATCATTAGAAATATTGACAAATATATTAAGAGATGAAGGAGGTTCTGATTCTGAGGAGGAGGTATCATCACCTGAATCACTCATATCATATTTACTAAACTCAAAATAAGATTTTGAGGGTTCTTCCCTCTTTTTCTTCATCTTCATCTTCTTCTTCTTCTTCTTCTCATTCTAACAAAACTATCCTATTAATAACTCACTAATCAGTAATTAATCATTACACTAACACTAACTAATCAATAAACTAACTAATTTAATTATCAAGGGTAAATTTGGTATTAAAAAAGAATTTAGATAAGGGCTGACCCAAAATTACTTCAAATGTCCTACCAAAAATGAAAGAGTAGTCCCCACCTTTTTTGAGTAGTCTCCAAAAGATGGTTCTTATTAAAGAGAATCGAATTGGTCATTACCTCTGAGTGTTTCAAAAAAGGAGACTCGGGTTAAAAGGAAGTGAACAAATAAGAAATACAAGGGCTGCCAAGGCACTAGAAAACTTGTAATTCAAGATCCACTGTACAGTTGACCAAATTCAAGTGTGTAAAAACTAAAGCTCTTTTACAAGGAACATTCCGGTTACAATAAACAATTTAACTTAAAAAGGGGATTTGATTTCCCCATCTACAACCAAATCGCACCCCTAATATGTACCATCACTTTGCTCCGGCAACAAGACCAACAACTAACTATACCTAGAACCTACATCTCAATAAAATTTCGATACGCAACTAGGGTTTTAAGGATGAGAGAAAGAAAAGGTTTCCTACACCTTTCTCTGATTGTCATATCAGATTAGAAGAGATCACAAAGAACAACATAAGCAATTGAGAGAAACTAACATTTTAAAAAGTTCATGGCTTACAGTAGTTAACATAAGCAAAAAGATTGTTTCTCCTTCATTTTTTTTTTAAACTCTCTCTCTCTCCTTCGGCAGTGTCGAACAAACCGAATCCAGATGTTCGTACTGGAGCCACGGTCGCAGAGCCGTATAATTGCGACCTTTGATCTCCAGGTCACTAATGGGACAAGCTTTTATCCCTCTTTTGAGCCGAGGAATATGCAGCTGCTGATGTCCACGGCTGGAGGTAGGAATCAAATAATTTAACAATGATAACCTCAAAATCACCTTACCGAATATGGTTCAGAACCAGGGACATTGGATCCATTTACTGCCACATCTGATGAGCTACTAACGTTAGGTATCATCAATTGACAATTTTCTACACCCGGTTGCTTACTATCTGTTGTGTTGGATAAGCAATTTGGAGGGCTCTTCGGAACTGTAGACTCTTTTTCACTACAGATTCCTGCATCTGAGTTGCAGTTCTCTTCAAAAGTTTGAGGTAGACCGCTCAAAGAGTTTATGGTTGCTTTACCATCACCAGGTGGTGAAGGGTCAAGACTACACGTTGAACAGGCAGTGCTGATCAAAGTTTCTTCCGTTCTTTGCTTCTTTGTCAGCTCACGCTCCTCATCAGAAGATGAACCACGTTTAGATTTTGGAGATGAGTTCTCAATTCTTTCATCTCCGCTAGAAGATTCAGGCAAACTCCTAGGTGGTGGATTGTAGTCTTCATCATCCTCGTCATCCTCATAGTCAACCAAACCAGCAGACCCGGGTCTATAAAGAACAATCGAGACAGTAAAATTAAAACAATTGATTTTACTCTCAACAGATGAAAAGAAAACATGACAAGGATCCAAGAGACCTCAACAAAATACAATACCTTAATGATGTGCAAGTTAAACTGTCCCCATTAGCTAAAACGGGTTTAAATTTTGGGTCACTGTTACGCAAAGGCTGGGCAGACGCAGTATCTTCCTCGTCACTGTTCAAATTAGCAACAAATTAAACCAATTCTAAGCCAAATCAAATCTGACGTTATTGCAACGACAAAGTACAAACCTGTCCTCATTGAAATATTCTTCCTCTTCTTTCTCAGGAGCACGCTCATCATTTCGTTTCCTAAGAACCTCTCGAGGGATATCATTACCTGTTGGCTGGGGTGGGGGAGTGACATACTAACAAATGAAACAATTATCACTGGTTAGGAAATATAGTACGACAATAAATCAAGAAAGGATCAACCTCTTTTACACGAAGAATTAGCGAGTTACATAGACATAAAAAAAAACACTAGAGAGACAGAGAGAAAGAGAGAGAGAGAGAGAGAGAGAGAGAGATCCACCTGGTCATATTTGTTTTTTAGGTCCTTAAAGGTCTTTAAGCTTTCAAACTTTACCAATTCATTCCATGAAGACTCTACTAAATATAAAACTAATGATTTGTAATTTTCCTGCATCAAGAATTACAAATAAGCATAACTAAAGTGTAGACCAAGTGGGAAGTACTGCAAAAGCACTACAAAAAAGACAATCACCTTGCGGATGAACTCAATAAGTTCTAGGACTGCAGAGTAAAGCAGATTATAACGACTACCATTACCAACAAAAGCCGTCACAACAGGTTTCAGAAGATTATTTTTAACAACATGTTGTAGCAGTTGATCATCCTGAAATCAGCAAACCTAATATCAAGACTCAGTTTAAAAGGTTTGGGAAAATCTTAAAGCTTGTTGATAGATAACAAAAATCACTCACATTGCGGGATATCACAGTGCGCAAAAAACGAATAGCAGCCACCACTATGTACCTTTCCCTTCTGCGAGTTAAATACAAAACCTTTTCTACGATATTGTTGAGGAGAATTTTGCACCTGCAAATAAGTGGATATTGTTGAAAACAAATGTCTTAAGGTAAGCAGCAGGAACACAAAACAAACCCGAGCTTTATAAATAATTAAGTTGCAAGCACAGACTAGAGGATTACTTCATTCTGTAAGGATGATGAAGAACACAAAAGCAAAGCAATTCACATATGTTCGACAAAATTTCAGGCTTGGTGAAACCCTGAATTTCTTTTCCTTCGCAATAGCCATTTGACTTTACACTAGATCGAGGAATGCCATTTGGAGGGCAAGATGATCTTATAACATCTATTAGCTGATCCAAGTGCTTCTCGTAGAAAATCTCAATAATTGCTGTGTCTCTCTGTCATAAAAGTATTAAGTATCAAATGCAATCCAATTTCACACAGAAGGGAACCTAAACTTAAAAATGTATATATGCCCATAAAAGACAATACATATCTCAAGACAACTCGTATAAACTTTTTTTTGATCAGCTACTCACATAAACTTTAAAGCCAGTAAAGCCACTCAAGACAGTTATTCACGAGGAACTAAATGAAGCACACCTGTGATCCAGAAAATGTGTACGAATCCAATAGACTGCGAAGAATTTCAAGAAATTGGCAATGCATGTCCTCACCAAAATCTGTGGTCATACCCGTGACCTGTATAAAACCACCAAAATCAGTTCATATATTGGGTAAATAGAGAATTATTTTTTAAGAGATGGTCAATCTACAAAGAAAGAGAAGGTTTCCCCTAGTGGACAGTTAAGTCACTATAAATGGCAAGCAATTTTAAAAAGAAAATATCCATACCAGAAGTCCAAGTAAGGCGTTTCCTTCAGGTCGAGTAACGTATGTTCTCAGGAGGTTAGGATCTTGGTTCAGGAAAAGAATAAGGATATCCGTCCTGCATTCCAGTAGAATGACCAGATTACTACGAGCAGTAACTTCGAAGTGCAGATTTACAAGCTCAAAAACATAAGACAATTGGGATTACATAAAATTTAAAAGCATAAAAATATTAAGGTACGTACCCAGTCAATACAAGCTTATTATCTTGAGTACGCAATGCATCAGTAATGATGTCAAATATGCCTTCGTTCATCAGATCCCTACACAAAATGATAACAATATAGAGAATCATTCCCACCATTGCGATGCTAATAAGATCCATACAATTAAAAAAGAAAACTCTCTTCAAAAAAACAAAGAAAGAAAACAATAAAGCCCACTTGCAGAATAGAGCAAAAGAAGAAGTCTTTCAGATCAAGCATATAACTGACATGATCCACTCATTAAATACCTAAATAGTCGCAATTGGTTAACCATCTGCAAACTCTTACTTAGAACACAAAATTCCCGCAAGAAAAAAACCTGCATCACAGAAATGGTACAGAGTCAATCTTGAATGGAATGTAATACATAAAATATAATCAAATCAATTACATTGAATGGAAAACCCAGAATTAAGTACTATCTGATGGCTTTTTATGGTTAACGCAACAAATCAAGATCAGTTTAAGCTAACCCTTTATTAGCTTAATCTAAGCCGGATTAGTAATAAGCTGGGGTACCTAAGGTGGCCTATATGGCCTAGTTAGGGGTCTTTCTATCTCTCGATGGAAAGGCTAGAGAGACCATGACAAGGACTCTCCTCTAACCTCTTGCAATAAAAGAAGAAAAATCTGATTTTATTCATCTTTTAAGCATGACAAAATACAAGTAACGGTCCAAGACATTAAACCTATAAAAGATAAAATTATCTTTCATTTCCTTCTTCTAATCTATAGAGTGTCGTAGGTAACTGTTGTATCATGTACTTCTGATGATGTTAAAGCTGTTAAATTGTGTTGATCTGTATGGTGCTGATTATATGTAGAATTATCTGTTTTCAACATGAGGTAGAGCTAGTATCACGTGTAAGTATATGCGATGATGGTCAAGGAGCTGAAATTCTAACACTATGGATTGTCGATGACAAGTCCCTTCTATTGACACAAATGTCAAAATTCCAAAAACCCGATGAAACAATATTACCATAAAACAAGCTTGTGTGTCTTTTTGCTTCAGTTATACAGTAAGTACTAAGTAGGAGAGTGGACAAAAATATATCTTCCTAATTTATCTTCAAATCATTTACTCAGAATTAACTGTTAATACCACAAGGACGTGTCAGGAGATACAAAGGATATCTTACCAAATTCTTTTTCGTCTCTGTGGAAGTGGTGGGTGACCTCATCTTTGCGAACAATTCCTGAATAAAAGTGTCGTGGTCCTTTAGAAAAGAAATAACCTACATGAGAATCAGGCCATTACTTGTTAGGGTACCAGACAAGATTACATAAATTAGAAAACTTAATCTTGAAGAAACCAAGTCAAGAATCTCACTGTAGCATTATTTGTATGAACGATGGAATTCAGATTTGCAGTTGTACCCTCGTCCAAAATTCTAGGCAAAATAACATCCTACGGGTGTTGAAAGTAACATTAGAATGGTATTAATCATAAATGAAAACTTGTTATGAACAACTTGTTAAGGGTTGAAACTAACCTTAATGTAACCAACTCTGTACGTCTGATGGATCTTCGACAAGACTGTCGGATCTTTGATGGGAATCGCCTATAGAGAAAAATGAATATTGCTTACTAACACCTTCCGAAAAACACAGCAGATAAATATGGACTAGTTGTGATATATATTACCTCCTTGTAGACCACTTGCTCTTTAAGAAAAGCCCGATGATTCTGAATGTGAGGAAGCTCAGGATCATCTGCAGAACCCCACAACAATAAAATCTATATCTTATGTTGAAAAATTGATCTAGTATCCATTCAACATCCTCTTATGCTATCAATAAGGTATGGCCAACAGGTTTGCTATTTTAACTAATCCAAATAGTCTTACGTTGAAATGAAAAGACTTGAGCCTACCATGATAGTTACAACGAAATATAGTCTACGTTCAATGCAACCACAGTTCAAATTTGTAGAATACTCTGCATTTAAATCGCTTTCAGCACTGATAAGAAAAGAAGACAAATCTAACAGAAAGGAAAGTATTCCGAACACATCTCTAGAGCATAGAAACACTCATAGTACTAAAACCATTCCCGTACAGACAAAGGCTTAAACATGCCATAATAACATGGAATTAAGAAAATAATACTCCAATATCTGGCAGAAACTAACATAAACTAGACCTAGAGAGACCAAAATAGCAAACAATGTGGTCAGACTTGTAACAGTTCATGAACTTACATTCCAGGCATCCAATGATATCCATGATGAACTCATCTCCAAATATCTTGTCAAAAATGTGAGGACTGTTAAGTAGAACTGCAAATAATCATACGCACAGAGCCATTTAGCACAGATAAAAGATTGACACTCGTGAAATGCGTAATTAAATAAATATACAAATTCTCAAAAACTTACTGATCCCCTTTACGAGTTTGAATATCATGTGAAGACCATCTAAATTCTCCAAGTCTTCACATATTTTAAAGAGGTCAATCAGCTTTGGAAAAAAACTTTGCTGTGTAAAAGAAGAAATTTATAAGTATATCAGTAACAACTCTAGTAGTCTACAAAGTAGACAAGAACGTGAGTTCAAAAAGAGCAGGCAGAAGCAGTAAGGTATACCCTGAGCGAGCATTAACAGATATTTTAACATTGAAGTACATTGATATAATCTTCCTAACACGGTGAAGCATTCAACCTTCAGCTCAGATATGGCATCTCTATAAAAGTTCTTACGTCTGTTCATATTTCTTATATTTAGGCATCTCTATAAAAGTTCTTACGTCTGTTCATATTTCTTATATTTAGACCCAAATAGTGATTGTTGAGGCACTTATTATAGATCTTACATGGAAACAAATAATCAAACATTTTGGAAGCAGTGGTTTTCGTTGCCTTCGAGAGTAAAGAAAACTAGCCTCACTTTTTGCACGGAAATAGACATGGACTTACTTTAAAGATCAAGAACTAGTTACTAAGCTATTAAACTGGAGTACTTCACCAAATAATACAAACAAATTATAATTTTTAGATAACAAAGGTTGATAAAAAGCATACATCGTGCAGTAGAAGTTCAGTAACCCGCATCTGATCAGTGATACTATTGTCCAGCACAGTCTACAAAAAAGATATACTGTGTTAAGCAAATAATCATGCATGAAAATCAAACGAGGAAATTTTAAACAATATAGCTACGCTGCTTACTGGATGACATGTGATGCAACTTCTAATATGCTAAAAAAAATGAATTAGAATGAAAAAAAAAAAGGTTTGGATGCGAACGCTCTGTGAAGACCCTACGTCACATATAGTTGTACACCTTTACTTAATTAAGTTTCCTATCCCTTTAAGCAGGAAGGAAATTTAACACAAGGAAATTTTTCGGGATGACATACCTTTAGTATCAAGGGAAGAGTTGAGAGCTCGACAGCGGGCAAATCTCTTAACTCGCTGTTAATACTATGAAATGTATCTTCTGGAAATAAAAATAAAACAAATAATATCAAACATGAAGTTCAATCCCAAGAAAACTTAGTCAACCAGAATAGATAAGAATAGTTTGATAGAGAAATCAATTATGTAAAAAATTGAACAAACACTATTAGGAGTTAAACACCATAACTATTATCTCTATGTAAGTCCATTCATGTGGTTTTGTTACAAGTATATTATAAGACTTGCTTCTCTAGCAAAAAGAGATTAATCCATCATGGAGGCAGGACTACATCAAGAAACATTACCATTTGAATGCAACCCGCCAGATGTGTCCAGATTATCTGTCGCTGGTCGAGGACCGATATCAAGATCTACAGTAACAGGAGAACGAGAAATATAGACAAAATCAGAAAGGTGATTGTTGCCATTACTCTAAATTGCTAAAATATGAATACTTACCACCAATAGAACCATACTGCATGTTTCTTCGCACATTACAGATTTGCTCCCTAAATGAAGGAGGTACATGAAGAAAGTTAGTTTGAAACACAATAAACTCACCTTAGACAAAAAAAAAAAAAAAAAAAAAAAAAAAAAAAAAAAAAAAAAAAAAAACTACAACAAAAGGCTGATCTCACCATATATAAGAGCACCCTGTGGGCTCTTGAAAGCTGAGGGCTAATTCTGTATTATATTCTGGATCACGCCAGGAGATGATAGTATCTGAGGAAGTCAAAACATATATCATTTATTGGCCAGGGTCCGCAGTAGTAAACAGAACAAAAAAGATCCAGCTCATGAAGATTACCTTCTTGTCTCCGATAGATTTCATCTGCCCTGATAGGATGCGCAAGTAAAGGTTCATTATCTTCTTCATCCGAAACAAAAATTCCAAGATCTTCTGATCTCTGTGTCAACGAGCTTAAATTCAGATTAGCATATCAATTATATTCCTAACAATCAAATATAAGTTGAAGTTAAAGCGTTTTACCGACCTCCAGATAATCAACACTAACATGCCCTGTCCCGCGGTCATCCCATTTTCCATCCTCATTTAAATGATAAACCTTCACACGCTGAAAATTTGGTAAAGCTTGTGTTAGGTGAATACATTTTATCATCCCTTATAAAAAAAACAAAGACAGCACAGACATGCTCTAAAAGTGAAACTTGCGTCCCTAATGGTACGTAGCATAAGCACATCAGCTCGAGTAACATGCACTAGTCTACAAACACGGATAAAAAACAATAATAAATAAGTAAAGCAGAGAAACTAGAAAGCTATCAAGAGATAATACTCCAAAAACCTCTGTTTACTTTATGTGCTGGCTACAAGCAATTAGAGGCAAGAAGAAAGGGGGAGGTGTGATTACAAGATTTTTCATTAAAAGGTACAACAAGATTAGAATAAACTTTTCTACTTCTAGTGTTCGACTGGTTTATATTCAAGTGCATAGTGAAACTGTTTCCAACTACATATATGTATCTGTGTAACTATGTACCAATTTCATCCATATAGATCAATTTCCAAAGCAAAAGGTAAGTGACGTGATGAATCAAAAAAGCGTAAATACAATTAGCAAGCAGCAACACCATAACAGCGGAAATAATAGTTTCCACGGAAATCGGTACATAAAATCTACAAGAACACGTGCTACTCAACGCATCTTTCAAAATTTTACTGTTCTAACAAAACCATATAATACCAAGAAGGTCATAGCTAGACCCGAGCAAGACAAAAGGACTGTGACAACTGCCACAGTTGATGGAGCTTCTCAGGTTGAGCAGTTTACAACTTACTCAAGTACAACAAATAATAAAACAGTACATTATAGTGTTGCTCAATAGAAACTACCCACTACTGAGTACACAAATCTAAGCACCTCAAACTTACATGGTCAATACATGAATTCATGAGGTCAACTAATTCTCACTGAACTTACCACCATAATTCAACACCAATAACCAATAATTGCTGCCCTAATAATACAAAGTAAACACCTTTCCAACAATACAATGTCTAAAAAGTTGATCTATACTCAAAACCAATCCGTAAGTTTAAACTTCGAAAGAACAAACAATTACTTTTCAGTAATTCCAACTACTGAGCTTGATTCAATTCTAGGGCATCGACAAGAAAATTTTAAGCAAATAAATAGAATTTGGGATATCTTCTTTTGCACTAACCTGCATAGAGCTCTCAGACGAAGAAGACGATGAAGAAGAAGAATCAGTTTTTCCTGGTGTGCCCATCGCTAAGCTTCTCTTAATTATTGGGGAAAAATCAAAAATTGAGAGGTGGAGAAGTACTGTAAAAGAGAATAATTTAGCTGCGTTTGGGTTGAAAATATTAGATAAAGGAATGAAATTTGGGGGAATTTGGATGTATTGGGGATGATGAATTGAAAACCCTAAACCGCCATTAACGAACGATACGATAGTTGATGAGAGAGAAATTCCCACACTTATTTTTCTTTCTTCGTCTTTCTTCTGCTGTTGTCCTTCCGAGTTTTGCCCCTCTCAGTCTCTCTCTCTCTCTCCTTCTACAAATTCGGGGAATTATACAATGATTCTCGTAATGCCCAAAATAGCCCTTGGATTTTTCTGTTATTTCTAAATAAATGTGTATGAGCATGACTGTGACTTTGACTAAATGGGTGTTAAACGGATATTTGTAAAAATAATCATCATAGCATGTTGGCAACGAGAAGCAAGATTGCGTCACAAAAAGATCTTGAAATCATTATGAAATTTGGTTCCAACCAAAGTGCTTGACTTTTCAACATAATGATAGGACTGATTTCTCGTAGGCTAACTCTTCAAGGTTCTTCATAGCTGAATGACATGTCAAACTGAATGGAAGCTAAGATTTATGGTTTAAGGTGATTCAATTTGTTGTGCCTAATTACTTGCCCAATTTGCGCCTAATAATTTGGCGCAAAGATTGGAGCCAATAGATTGCAGGCGGATGTGTTAATCCGGTGGCTCAGAGGTACTAAGTAAAATTTCTCTGCACTAACGGTTGGGTGCAAAGAATTTTAATTCAACTTTGCGTTCAAGCATTTGTTTGATCCGCAACATAAATCTACATATTAGACCACGATTTTCACCTTAAATCTTGAAACTTGGATCTTGGATGATCGTAAGGGTTAGCCTTAGGAAACAAAATTCACAGCCAAAAGAAAAATTGGAGAACTTATTCTCATACTTGGTGTTAGTTTCAATTTTCGGGCTCCTAATAGTTTTTAACCTCGCATCAATAGTTTTAAATTGTTATGCATGGGAAGTATACGATGCCTTTTCATGGGCATCGCAAGTTCTCATGTATGGATCTATTGATGGTTCTTTGTAACTGAAATTAAAAGAAATTTAACACATTCTCGTGTTGTAATTTATACGATAGTTAATAATGCTAGCGAAAATTAAGAATCTGAAATATTAATTTGTTTCGTAACATAAAATTTTAACATGTCAATACCATATACTTCACTCTCTTTTTTTCTTTTCTTTTTTTCTCTCTGTTATATAGGAAAACCTTAAATCGAATAATTACAAGCTCGCCCGGGATTTCTTGAGGAGCATTAACAGACGGGAGTTCACAAGAGTTCTTGACAAACTATTAAATAAAGAACTTGGGTTTTTTTTCCTTTCTCAGCTGGGAATCACAAGAAATAATACAAATGCTAACAAAGTTAATTGCTACATAATTTTCGGTTATGAGGATCAATCTAAATTTACCCAGTTTCAGCTACATCTTTCATGATTCCACCTTGAATGTTCTTATGGCATCTTCACGTGAATCTTTCTTGCATAGCTTGTTCATACAATGTCTGCAACCTTCTCAAAATGTAAATATCGTCAAACTCAAAATCAAATTTTGTATTTCGTTTAACTTTGCATCTCATTTGATAGTTTCATGAGCCATATCCTCTGCTAGTCCTTTTGGATTTGTTGACCTTCCTGAGAAACATTTTGTTCCTGAACAAGTACATGCAAAACTAGTTGCTAGTGTCTTCTTTCTTGTTTTAGCTCTATGGGTTCCTGAAAAGTGCATACATTAATTGTTACAACCACGAAAATAAGGTAGAAGGTATTTATCCCATATATCAACCTACAAGCTATAAACTTTCCTACTATCATATAAAGATCAGAAAGAAAGAAAGAAAGAAAGAAAGAAAGAAACGTTATTGTTAACGCTACTCTACGCTATAACAGCTTGTAAGGAAATGGAAAATCTTATTAGCAGTTTGAGTAACACATAAGCAATATGTTAAAGACCACATCACATATGCCTTGAAGAACTAGCACATAAAAGCATATGACTTAAAAAAACTTATGTTTTATTTTTTTATTAAACTTGATAAACAGACCATAGGTTTAACCAGTCATGGAAATTTTGTTGGTCTCGAAGACACTACTTGGAGAAAAACTAAAATTTTCCTATACCTTGTTAGAAAATACGCATTCCATGAACCGGTGATAGAGAGTGTCTTGTATATTCATGTAGGCATTGTAGTTCGGCTAAATATAGTGCGAAATCTGACAATTGTAACAGTGGTAAGAAGAAATACATTAGCACATTTCCAAATGAAAAGTTGAATACTAGGAATGATGATGTCCAAGTTCAAGATTTCTCTGCACTCAATTATAAATTGAGGATTTATGTTTTCTTCTTCTTCGAGAAGAGACTTCACAGGGGGAATTACCATGCTTATCTTTTTCTAATAAGTTAGGACAATCTTGATGGAATCACTAGCTTTTTCCTCAAACCACATATCACTTTTTCTACAACTCCAACTATGAGAAGTTGTAAACAACTAATGAACAAATACAATATCCATTATAAAAAACAGTGCTTTAAAATGAGAAAAGTTGGCCTTAGGTATCCAGGGGTCTTCCCATATATATATTTTTTTTTTACAGTTTCGAATATTTCTTAAGTTGTGGTTTCAGATTTTATTTTTACTACCTAGCCCCTTCACTGAGTGTTTACATTTGGATTTAAAGTCACACGGTATCAAAAAAATACCTCCAGGACTCTCAATATGTTTACAACAGAAGAAATTTCTTTGAATTATCTATTTAGATCTCACACGTTATTTTGGGAAATTTAAAGCAATTCACTTGCAAAATAGTAACATAAGAATGAATAAAGTCAATAAGAAGAATGATACTAGGTACATCAAATGTGGTTAATCTCAGCCGATATGGCTGAGATTTTGCTGGAAATTCTGGTTTTGGCAATCGAAACGAAATTTGGACGGAAATCTCAGTTGACTCGGCCAGATTATGGCCGGAAATCTCAATTGAAATTTATTTTTCCTATGTTTCCAGTTTGAAATTTGTATGGATCTCTGGTTTTCAACTATTTTGGATGAAGCCTTATTTTTTAGAGAAGTTCCCATGGACTCAACAAATCAAAGATTTGTTCATTTTGACCCCACTATGGACTCAACATGAAAAATGGATGAACAAACCAACAAATTCTCCAGGCGAGCGCTCGAAGGAAGGCCGGGAGATCATGGCACACTCGCTGGCGTTTTAGCCAAACCAGCGTTTGACACAAAACCGCCAACGACTAAATCTGGACGGCTGAAAATCCTTGTCATCCAACGGTTAGAATTTTGAGTTCTATGAATACTCCCCATTTCAACTCCAAATTCACACATCTAGTCTTCTTTACTCTTCTTCTCTGAGCTTAAAAAAAAATTCTTCAATTCTTGAATTCAACAAATTTGTCAAAAGAAATTATCTCGGCCCTTGTTAGTTCGGCGAGCTCCGTATACTGAAGAAGAAGATGAATCTATTTGTAGAAACTATGTTTTTTTATTTACTCAGCTTGCTTCAGCAAACTATCCATGGGTGAATTTCTGGGCGGTTATTCATGATGGGTTCTGCAATGACACCCGTAATCTGAGTCGTCGTGCTATATGCGAAACAGAAAATCGTTTTGGTACAATTAAGAAAGAAGTAAATGAGTTTGTAGCTTTAACTATGCAAGTCAATCGATATAGACTGAGATGGTAAGAAGATCTTTGGTTGAAAGGCGAAGATGGAAAAATGTGGCTTTTTGTTTCGAAAAATGTTTCGAAATCCTTAAGGTGTTGAACAATTTCAACCCCTTCTTTGTAGTTGTTGTTCCACCTAGTACTTCTCACCGGTCAAGCTAATGTAAAATGCTTAATTTTAAACATATGTAATTCAGTGAAGCTGATGTAAAATGTTTAATTTTAAACACATGTAATTCAGTGGAGCTAATGTAAAACGCTTAATTTTAAACATATGTAATTTCATTTAAGTCAAACTATCGTACTTTTAAAACTAGAATTACAAATGTAGCAGAATTAAAAATTACAATCTCTCTAACGTCACTCATTGCTAACTCCCTCATTGTTATCTTCTGGAGTCAAGAATTCTCCAAGACCTGGGATATCCCCAACTGCCAACATATTAACTAAATTTCCATAGGGGGAAAACCTGGTTGAACAACATTAGGCGATAGGAAAGCACTCGGTCCTCCAAACATATAAGATGTTTTTTGTTGTTGTTGTGGTGGTGTAACAGTGTAGCAATCATTTGGGTTGTAGGGCGAGAATGATGATGAAATGCGCCTAGGATCTAGCTGAATTACTTGAGGTTAAGATACAGGCACAGTTTGTGGTGAAGTACTGTGTCGTACTTGTGGTGAAGAACTCTGTCGTACTTGTGTTTCCCCCACCACTGTATTATCATTATCATGCAATGATCTGTTGCTTCTGGTGGAATCGGTAGACGGTGAACGCCCATCATCATTTACAGTTGGACTCAATCCAAACATTGTGTCCTCGTGCCATTTCCGGCACACACCCAAGTGTATAGCCTCCATTTGCCGATTCAGCCAATACATATCGTTCAGTTGGATCTTCAACTCTTCGTAACTAACAGTCACATTCTAGTAAGGATAATCACGTTTCATAGCTTGGGAAACAATGCGGATCGTGATTTGCTCACCTTGTGAAGTAATACTTGGCATCTCCCAACGAATTTCGGGCATTTTTGATGAAGATGATGAAGAACTTGCACCCGTGGTGGGGTAAGTCATAAAGCACGGCTCTTTTGGAGGTGGCTGGCTAGGAACGATATTTGCATCATGAGCCAGCACGATAACCCTGGGAAATCAAACCCATAGATGTGCATGTTGTGTGTCCCAATTACAGGCTTCGCAATCGACCTGTACCAGGTGACATACTGCGCTTCACCAATATTCCTCTTTATATTTAGTTCATACCTCTCCCAGTTGATTCTTCTCGGCCGATCAAAATCTGATCCAGAGGTTTGCATCTTTGCTGGCGGGTTAATTGCAATTGCATATATACCTTGTATTTGGTACTGCAGTCTTTCTCCCAGGTACCAAACCCCTTTATCCAAATCTGGAGTGTAAAAAAATACTCTACAGAGAGAATAATCAAGAATACGTTCTCCATTATTACCACCATACTCAGGAAAATCAATGTAAGGGTGAACAACAATATTCTTGTGGCTCCGAGTCATCTGTTGAAACCTATGAACAAAACTGGAAACCGAGACGTCGCTGCCAGTGTCCTTCGCCCAGTTGGTCGAGACGTACATGTCCAAGAATGAAAATCTATGGGTATCGTATTTAAGGATTGGTTTACCAACACGGAAGTAGGTATACCACCAATACTGCAAATTACTCCATAATTTTAGTATTTTTACTTAATCTACATTTGTTCATAAAAATTATTTAAATATAAAAATAATAATTTTTATATTCACCTCTATGATGCCCCAGAAACCAGTGAAGTTAACTATACCCATGGACGCTTGATCTAGCCCACATTACATTTCTGCTAAAATTACAGAACCCCGGTCATAATCTGGTGCTTTGTCAAGATCTTCTAACGCTTCAAGCCAACCAACACGAGCAACAAAAGTTGAGTTTAGAAAGAACGTCTGACCCAGTACCCATAAGATAAACACCCTTTCGAGTTCAGGATAGTCATCTACATCTTCTGGGTTTCTGCTTTGGGTAAGGAAAAACTTCAACGCTGAACATAATATCTCACCTCCTTTCAATTCTTTATGATCTTCATGTATATCTGCTTCTATAAACGAGGGAAGAAGCGTCTGTCATTTACTATTTGATATCCATTCGTCTTGGTTGTATGGTGCCGGATCTCCCACTCCACTTGGGATCCCACAAATGAAATACAAATCAAGGTGCGTAATTCCTATTACAAGATAATTAATTCTTTTGATTATTTAATATAATTATTTAAAAAATAAAATTTAAGTTAAGTTAAACAAGCTTACCAATTTCAAAATCCATAAAATGTAACGTGTGCGTCGTCGGCCACCACCTTTCTATCAATACTGTCGTAATTCTGTTGTTGTCTATTCTAGGCTTCACACTATAAAGCGCACGCCAGGGATATATTTCAACCCTTTCTCGGACTTGAGGGGGTAGACCTTCATAAACATCCTTTAAGTCTGAAAATCCACCTCTCATTCTATAATAACCCTCAGACCGATCTTGATGCCCCGACACATGACTTTGGACTAATGATGGAGCAGCAACGACACTCGTCGACGCAAACTCTACTTCCCGATTTTGAGAATAATCTACACCTGTGCCAGGCCGCGATACATGTTCATTTCTTCGATCTCTTATCTTCTTTACAGAATTGACCGCTTTTCTTATTAAGTTGCTCATATTGTATCAAAAAAATTTGGTTTAGAAGAAGGAAAAAGAAGTGGTGTGACTGAAAATGAATTGGGTTGAATAGTTTTGAAAATTATAATGTTGAAAATATGGACGTTGGATAACTGACCGTTGGCGATTTTGTTTCTCACGCCCGCGCTTGTGTGACCAACACCAGCGTTTTTTCTACCAACGCCGCGTCTAACGTTAACACGCCGCGTGTAACCTACACACGTGAGCGAGTGTCCCTAGTCCTGGAGCTTGATAATCAACCGCCCACTTCTGTTCCCATAGTGGAGAAACCTGTTTGGGCATCCACCTGGCTCAACAAAAAATTGGATTTGTACATTACCATAGGAATTGCCCTTAGAAAACAAATTTGGTTGTATTTCATTATATCCATACACGACTTAACATGTGCAATATATAAAAAGTGTTTAATATACATACTATAGATATAAAATTCGAAAATAAAGTTTGGGTTGTAACTCTGAAATTTCACCGAGAATCTCCCAAAAATAAAATTATCTCAGTGTCGGTCCCGACCAATACGGACAGATTGCCAGAATTAACTACATTGGACATACCGTATTCATCCCGTAATAAATCCCAAAGAGGAATCCAATGGCTTTTAGCAGCGCTTATAGCATTGGAGTTGCAAAGGTTAAAGTGGGTCACTTGCTCTCTCTCGGTCAGGATTTTTCACAGGATTTTCTCGCGGTAAGTAAAGCATTTTCGTAATGAGTACTTTAGCATTCTAACCAGCAAGTCTTGTTTGAGTTTGTCAACAATGGGACTAACGCATTTGATCTTACCTTTGTTAGTGAATTATGGAGAACCAGTCTACTTCATTTCAGTCCCAAAAATTTCTTGGGTGGTTTTTTCTTTTAGATTGTTGATATGTGTGTTTGCAACACAGAGTAAGTCGGTTGACTTTACGAACGCTCATTTGGAGTCACGGTAAATCCTAAAAAACAATAACAAAGAGATTCTAGTATTCTACGACCGAGCTTGGTAATGATTTTTTTTTTTGCCAAAAGCACTTTCAAAACATATTTATAGTCGTATTTTTGGGGTATTTTGTGTTTCCTCCCCTCTAAAGATCGTTAATTTGCATTACCTCCCCTAGAAAAATTTAATTTGCGATACCTCACCTCGTTACTTTTTCCATACAATTCCTTAGCAATGGTGCACTCATCTTCTTCGCTAGTAATTGCAATATATAAACACAGGGGCATTTTAGGTTGTTCGTCGAAAAATATTTTTGTCCTCGCCGTGCGTGCACTGTTGCTGAGTTAGCTACCAGGAATTGGATGTTGACATAAAAAAAATGGATGGAAAAAGTAACGACGGGAGATATCGCTAATTCAATTTTATTAGGGGAGGTAATGCAAATTAGCGATCTTTAGAAGGAAGGAAACACAGAATATCTCCATATTTTTCCATCTTAATGTTTGGTAAAGATTTTGCAAACTGCTTTTTGCAAATTACTTCCAAAGTTCCCGGACTTTTAAAAGCTGGAGAAGAGAAACTTTTACAAACTGCAAAAGCAACAACTATGCTCCCATCTAATTTTCCTTTTCTATCCTATTTTATTCTATAAATTACAAAATTTACCCTTAAATCTATGTATCATTTTATTCGTTAAAATGTTAGTATCATTTTTCATTTTGAAACTATATTTTATATACCATTTTAATGAAAAATAATTTAATAAAAAAATACGAGCAAATATTAGGACAATTATCCAATTTTAACTCATTAAAAGACTAAAGAATTACTTAGCCACCCATGATGTTACTGTTAGAGTTGACAGTATCTTATAATATCATAGAATAGGGATTGTTATTCAGAAGGGTGTTGGAGCTCAGCTAATTGTTAGGCTTCGAACTAATTTTTTGAAAAACTTTTTTTTAATATTTTACCAAATGTCCAACTGTTTATTTTACAGCAAAACACAACAACGCATAGTAGAAAAATGCTTTTACATCACAATCACAGCAATACCAAACTAAGCCTAGGCATAAAAACACCAATCTCCTTCGGTATTTTCCCTGTGTTAATCTGATTCTATATTGAGAATATGAGCTTTCTTGAACAACATCGCATCCCTTCTCATAAATACTAAAAGTAAAACACAAATATCAACAAAAAAAATCACCAAATTCTTATACATTCCGGGTGCTCGCAAAAATTAAGATACGAGAAATAAATCACAAGATATGAGATGCTAAAAACCATTGAAACTGTATAAGCTTCCATAAATATTATTGCTCCTGAATCCGCATAACATTTTGTATAAAAGCTAGATTTAGAAAAAGGAAAAGGAAAACCAGTGTGAAGAACAAGACTTTTCAAATCTAAGAGTGAATGTACAACTAGTATTAGATTAGATTAAAAGGACACAGGTGACAAGAACGAAATCAAGGATGGTACTAATAAATAGCTTGGTGAGATTGGGGTATACCCATTTTGTTCCCATCCAAAGTAGTGTGTTAAGGGGTGTCTAAAAGATGCTAAAAGACCAAATTACCCTTACTATTAATACCCTGCCGACTGATCACCCAAATAATTTTCAAATTTTATCTTCAAAACTCTAACCCAATGTTATGAAATCAAAAATCAAAACGAAACTAAAAAAAAGAAAGATATTTTTTTTGTGGCTACGGGATTTGAGATTGAGATTGGGTATGATTTTGTACCCAATCTCAAACCGAGTACAAATTTATACGCGGTTTGAGATTGGGTAGAAAATCATACCCAATCTCAAATCCCATATGACTCCACATTTTTATCAAAAGTCGACAGGGTATTTTTTTTGTCGACCTTGCCGACTAGTATTAGTCGTTATCTTCCTAGGTTGAATATCGTGACGACTTTTCGTCTATGAAATTAGCATTTACAGGATCGTCACGGTATTCATCCTTATACCTTGCCGACTATAGTTTAGTCGGCAGGTTATGGAATTAATACCTTGCCGACTAATCATGCATTTGTAACACCTTTCTCTGTATGTCAAAAATCGTATAGTCGGCAGGGTATATTTTTGTCGACCTTGCCGACTATAAGTTAGCCAGCAAGGTAAGAAATCAATAAGATGTCGACTAGTGAAGCATTTACAACAGTTCCATGTGTGTCAAAAATAATAAAGTCGGCATTGTTATTTAGAAATAAGCATGCCGGCGGCATCTTCTTCATTCGTCGACCTTGCCGACTTTTCATAATTTCAGAACTAAAAGTGTTGATTTCTTCTTTAATTTTGAGTATGATTTCATACAACAGCTTTGCAATCCTTTTAGAAGTGTTTGGGTAGTGTGCTTTCATTTCCGTTGCAAAAGATATTTTCAAAACAAAAAAAATTCATCAAAAATCTTCCCACATAAGTTCAATCTAAAACAAAATTTCATAACTTAAATTCATAAGTTTTAATCTAATCAATTAATTAACATAATCAAAATTTTTAGTGTTAATTAAACAAGGATATATTAGTCATTTTGAAAATAAATGGTTAATGGATGTCTTGTTTTACTTCAAAATGACTTAGGTTTTGTCTCATTAGATATACCCCAATTAATTTGGGTATACCCTAATCTCATCGGGATAAATAGTACTCGGATTTTGGAGGATTGAATTTCCGTGGAATGGTGATGTCCTTGTGTGTTTTTTTGCTTGTCATTTCTATAAATTCTTGTTTGGTCGGTCACACGTCCATGTGGTGTCAAAATCACGGCAGTCATAATGTGGTCCTAAATCTTTACACCCCTTTTCACTATGCACAGGGGGTCCAAAAGAACACAACAGCTTTTCTTACATTCCGTTTGAACTCCTATAATCTTTCTAGTATTAATTAACAACCTTAATATGATCACTGTATACTGATCCCATCAACTGTTTCCTAACTATAATGAATTAGGCATAGTTACGACAATTTCTGCTCTCCCCATGTTACATTTTGCTCTCTTTAATAAAAAAAAATTACCATTGGGCATGCATAAGATTTATAAGGGCATGTCGAACTGTTTGTTTTGCCGGAATCCAGCCCGACTTGTGCTCCATTCTCTCGTTGTCATTGTTTTGCCTGGCGGAAAAAGAAAAATAAGATTTTATTAGGTTGAAAAAGCAAATGAAATTATTATAATTTAACAGAATGGAAATAAGAATAAAATAACAACACATTAATAGAAAATGACATCAGATTAAGATGAAAAGATCACCATCGATGAAACGAAATGCCTCTACCAACTTTTCTTCGTTTAGTGGTTTGGTAATATGAAAATCCATTCCAGGTTCATCCTCACTTGAGTCATTGGATGTTAATGCTATGATGGGGGTGCGAATATCGTAAACACGTTGTTCCATTCGTATTAGTTTTGCAGCTTCATAACCATTCATATTTGGCATCTATGTCCAGAAAAAAGAGGAAAAAACTTGTCTCAGTTAGCGATAACTCATATATCATTTTAAACTACTTGAATGTACTTCAAACTAAAAGAAAAAAAAAACGAGACCGATTTTACCTGACAGTCCATGAAAATGCAATCATAAGGAGGAAAGTTAGGAGTTCCTTGTACCCTGTGATGATCATAATCATGTAAAGACTTGCATACTTGTTTCACAGCTTCTTCTCCGCTTGCACAACATTCAACCGTGGCACCAAGACGAGTAAGATTATAGAACGAAATTTTACGGGGGAGTGTTTCGTCATCAACAAGCAAGATTTTCTTTCCACTCAATGGTTTATCGCTTTGGTAAGTAGTACTTGTACTACTACCTTCACAAAGTACTTGTTGGAGCCTTGGGGAACTTGCATTTGATCTAATATCATTACCTTTTCCATGTGCGCTGATCGTTTCAACTTGATCCAGGGATTTGGTTGAAGTTTCTTCAGTAAAACTTCGAAATTCTGGTAGTAGCCTTAGAATCTCATATAGACAGGATCCATGAAGCGGTTTATGCACAATATGATCACAAAAGTTAGGCAACATACTCTTCGTAAAAGAAGAGGTCAATCCCACAACTTTATATTGAGAATCACGCATTTCCTTGCTAAATTCAGAAACTATGGAACACACCTCTGACAAAGATTCCACGCCATCATCAATGACAATCAAAATAAAAGGAGATGAATTTCCCATGCTAGTTTTCATGATAAGAGGGGATACATTATGTATTCCTCCCACATTAGAATTGTGAGATGTCGACTTGCTCAAACGTCCAAAACTTAACTCAGACTTCCCAGAAGAGCTGAAATGGCTAAGATAATTACAATTTCTCTTAAGCTTCTTCAAAGTAAATGGAAGTTGTTCAAAATGATTCAATGCTGAAACTTTGATCTTTAAGTTCTGCACGAAGTTCTGAATGATTTTTGTTCTTTCGTAACCATGAATCAAGAGTACAACATGTGAGCATTCTTTTATGGGACTCAGATTTCTAGCATCTATTCCTGATGGTTGATGCAACTCGTGCCTGATGGGACTACAATTTATTGTGTTGTTTTCTCTTACTGCAGTAGTGATAGGAGAACCGAAGTTTTCACCTTTAGAAAGAAATATATTGAAGCGAAAGCAAGTACCTCTTTCCCCAAGTTCCTTATTGACAATGTTGATCTCCCCGCCCATTAGACGAACCTAGTTCACAAGCCAATTAGTTTTTGAGTCAAGAGAGCAATTTTCTTTCTTTCTTTCTTTTTTTTGTGAAAATGATCGAACACAAGTATTAAAAACAAAATTTTAATACATACCAGAGACTGAACGATTCCAAGTCCTAAGCCAGTGCCTCCTTGGTCAAGAGCCGTCTCTTTAACTTGAACAAAATTTTCAAAAACAGACATTTGCTTTTCTTTCGGGATACCCTTTCCCGTGTCGTCCACCTCAAATACTACTTCCAAATTTTCATTTTGTTGAACCATTTGAAGCGCATTGCTGTAAGCTTCTTCTTTATTCTCGTACAATAAGCTATATATACAATTCCATATTCCGATCTCTTTTGGAATGTGTATCGCAGTTGTTGAACTTTGTTTCTTTACCCAAACACGAAGAATGACATGCCCTTCTACCGTAAACTTCACAGCATTACTAAGCAGGTTATTTAATATTTGTTTTAGTTTTCCACGATCACCTTTAACAAGAGAAGATTTCATTATTGAGCCATCACAAGGATCTAGCACTACATCTATTCCCTTTTCCACACCTTGTGGATATACAAAATTCACCGCTTCCTCGACAACTAGTCCTAGATCAAAAACTTCCTCACGAAGTTGCATCTTCCCAACTTCAATCTTAGTTGAATCAAGGACAGAGTTCACCAAATCTGAAAAGAAAAAAAACATCAAACTCCAAATCATGAATGGTTAAAATCTGAGTTCACCTATATATTACTGGAAAGCTCACCAAGAAGGTCCAATGAAGAAGCTTTCATTTGTGACAAATTATTTTTCAATCCAGATCGAGGGGATATATCGGCAAGACATAAATCTACAAGACCTACAATTGTTGCAATGGAACCACGAATGTCATGACTAGCGCTTGCAAAAGCCATGGTCTTGTTCATACTCCTCCTTTCAGCTTGTTGTGTTGCTTCCATTTGCTTTATAAGTGTTGCACAGAGGATCATTTCTCTCTTAGCACCTCTGCAGATTAAGACTATAAAGAATAACGGCGACAAAAACACAGATACGACAGCGAACACCATTAACCAAAATGATACCGAGTTATTCTTAGAAATTGGTCTTAGTAATCCATTGCGAGGAAAAGCCAATACCGATGCCTACAAAACAAAAAAGATGCAAACAGAAGTCATACCAACAGATTTCATCATAATTTTCATGCACTAATTTAAAGTAACTACGAAACTTACAGATTGAATTCCGGCTATCTCAAGGGGTGCACAAAAAAAGATATACCTTTCCTTGTAAATCGTTATATCATTAGCTCTCATTAAGTTATCAGCAGCTTGACATGAAATGTTAACAACTTTACTTGTTAAGTCGATGTCATTCTTAAATTCAAAAGAAACAGTACCATTATTGATTTGCATACTTCCGTTAAGATTCCCAGAATGTGCAAGTAGAAGCCCATCATATGTAGCTAGGAACAAGGTTCCTTCTAGAGTGTTTACACTTCTGACGGCATCTGCAAAATCATTCACTGGTAAACCAAGAGAAACTACTCCTCCGTTAGTAGCAACCGCTGAAAAAAACAACGGTTCAAAATTTTTGCCCAATCCGGTACCTACAAAAGCATAAGAAGTACTACTGTTGTTCATTGCCTCTTGAAACCAACTTGAGTTCACGAAGAATTCTTTCTCACTCGAGCTTATGGCATCCCCATTTGGAACACCAGTGTTACTGTCTACTGGTTGAGTATACCAATTATACGAAGTTGAGATATTGGGAGTTATCATTGTTTCAACAAATGAAGTATTCGAATACAGTGCAAAAGTTTGATTTTCTTCGGTGTAATAGGAGAAGAATTGACCATCTGATTGCATATAAGAAATCTGCGATAAAGGAAGAACAGAGAACACAAGAAACAATTTTGGAGCAACCTACAATGCAAACATCAAATCCTAATCAGACTTATATATTGCCGAGTAAAAAAGAAATCAGACTTATATTGTAGACTTATTTAAAATGCAACAGTTTAGAGAAGAAAAGTCTAGTATAAAGGCAAAGTTATCGCACCCTTCGCTTACCATTGTAATGATATCAGAGAAAAATGTCGAATTGGTTGTGTCAAGAGATAAAACACTGGCTAAATTCATTGCAGATGAATTGATAGGAATCAAAGATCCGGATATTGTTCGAACATCTGATAAGATTTGATTGGGCAAATAGTTACCAACATACTGGTTATTAAGTTCATCTCTTCCTGACATAGTTCTGTACAGAGATATTACCGCTGAAATTGGAATCAGTAACACCAAAAAACCCTGCATGATATAACCAGTATTTGTTAGTTCTTTTTCTCATGCATGTTTTGTGCTAAAAAAGTTCACGAAATTGAAACTATGTTGCTAGCAAGATAAACCTACCAAATTCAAAAATTTGCTAAAAGGTTTTAAACAGTAAACCAAAAACAAAAGAAAAAACACTAACAAAAATTAAATAATCCATATTTGTTGTTGTAAAGGTCTTACAACTACTGATGAACTCAGCTTCATCGTTGCAATTAACCGTCTCTAATGGAGCTGCAATAACATAAAACGGTTCGATTATAAAAAAAAAATAAAAAAAAATTGAAGCAACGATTATCAAAATTAGTATACACTTATTAGAGTTTTAGAATAATTATATTATTATAATTTTCTTACTTAAATAAATAAGTATGCATTTATTCATAAGTATACCATCATATACAAAATATTAAAGGTAAGAAAATTTTTCATAGAACACTAGTATAGCCAGCAATGACTCCAGCGGTGGAAAACCAAGTCCCAGTATTTGCGTCTCCTGGGAATCATTGCGAATGGAACTCCCAGTAGAACTGGATTGAGAATGCGAGTAAAAAGTAAAAGGAGAATAGATACCAGAATGCTAAACTTAGTTGTTGATAGGGAAATTGCTGGTGTTCTTTGCAAACAATGCAAATAGAATATTTCCCCAAATGTTTCCACCCCGACTTGTATTTCTCACTAGTTCATAGGCCTTGCCCGTCTCTGGATACGGGAGGAAAAAGCACTGCCCAGTGTTTAGAGGTGAATGAGCACTCAATAAGAGATGCTAATGCTCACACAAGTGGTCGATATGTCTGTCAAATTTGGCCTTTCAGCCTCCATGTACATTCTGATACAGTTGTAATGATTGTAAATGTAGGATCTTAATTTGGTCATGAATTTCTGGAGAAACTCTATGTTTGGTGTTTGTATTTTGACAAACTACGCACCATTCCGAATCCAAATCAGCCTTATTAATATGATTAGAAAGGAAAAACAAAATAGTACGAGGAATTAAACAACTTGATCAGACAGCCTTGATTCAAGTAAAACAAAAAAGTACCATAATATAAATTCTGTAATCATTAGATGCGGCTTAGCGATCTATCAAAAATAACTAAAAAGTAGATGCGGCTTAGCTAATGTATACTTCCCGCTGTCTTTTGAATGACTCCTCCCTTTCAAACTTGAGCTGTTTATAAAACTTATTAATGAAATTTTCAGCCAGTTGATCTATATCATCACTCCTGCTGCTGCTGCTGCTGCTGCTAACCGTATTTCTGTCATCCTCCACAACTGACCACCTTCTTAGACTTCCATTACTTTGCTCGTCGTTACGAGTAGCAGTGATTTTGCTTCTGCCTTTGGAACCTGCTCTTCCAGAATCTTTAACAATCATTCTCTGATTAATATCCATGATTTTACCGAAAAGAGTTACTACAAATCTTAAATGAAGTTGGTCTTGAATTTCTAAGTTGAAGTTGGAGGATCAGATGAAAGAGTTATTTAGAGATATTATTACTCTACCTATCAGCGCATAATAAGGTGAAGTAGAGAGATTTTGAGGCTTAGTGTTTGTAGTCTGGGTTGTCCCTCAGCCCAAGTTGTGAGAGAACTTGGCAATAAGAATCCCAGTCTGTTCTTCGGAGATATCTAAGAATCTTCTTCCTCCTTTGCACCATTGCTACCAGACCCTTTCTAGAATGCTTATCCTACATATTAGACAACGTAAATACCTTGTATTACATTTCTGCTACATCAGGTTTTTGAACTGAAAGCCAGCAGTACAGTGAAAAATAGAGTATGAAATGAAGTTGACGACTGGCGAGATCATCTATATTGCCAAGAGGAATAGAATAATGAAGGAATGACACATCAATGGGACAACGTAAATATAGCCATAAACAGGAAGTTACCTTTTTATGTAAAACAGATGATAGATGCTTGATTTTTGTTGTCAGTTGAGCAACTGCAACAGATAGAGAAACAATCCATAATTTATAAATTAATAAGTACGTTGATAAAGCTTCATGAACAACTGTTTTTGCAGACTTTTAGTAAGGTACAAACAAGTACTTCAGGGAAGTCCAACAAATGCATTTCCAGAAACTTGGTTCACAGAACAGCATAAATCTAAGTTTAACTTTTTACTTATCATGAACACCAAGAAAAACATGTACCTAAACTTACTCTACCTATCATTTGTCATCTTGGACCAATATTTCAGGAATGTGTTACAGTTTCTAGGACTTCAGAATCACTACTTTATATAAAAATATATGAGTCACAAGAGCCACAGAGATAAAGACAAATAATATTACCTTGAACATGGGAAGATCCACAGTCCGACTCTGATATTTTAAACTCGTCCCGAACTTTCTTGAGCTCCAACTTCATCTTCTCTTCTGACGACATGTTATCTGGATGGAAATACTGCATTCATATGCCAAAATATTGTGGATTCAGGTAATCTAATCTAAGATGGAGAATAAACCGAAGTAATTCAATATTACGAGCTCAAGCATGCACATAACTTCTGAAGTAACTGTAACCACCATTTGAGTATTACAATCACATTCTGAAGACACTGTTGAAACACGATATTTTAACTATGTCAAGTAGGAGTAATTAGTAGATTTATTTACTAGACTTTGAGTCCTACTCAGGCAATAACTTACCTCTCGTCTGAAGATTGTTAACTGGTATTTTTCGATGTTCTATGCCTGTGTCAGACACTAGTGTGTTTATCATGTCAACAGAACTCTTATCAGTAAGTTAATCAAGACCATTTGCTGACAGATTCATTCTTCGAATCTCTATTACAAAGTTAACATATCTCCAGCATCACAAATTGTTTGAAGAAAAACTTCATGAGCTAAGTACTGAATTGTACCCAATTCTTTCATTCTGTGAAAGCCTAACCTACATAGAATTCGGTATTGAACAGTATCCAATTCTTTCATTCCTTGAAAGACCCAACCTACCCAAAAAATTTAGAACACACCTACAAATACAATTCTAGATTTCTGAAAGCAATTCCCACCCAATATATTTCGAGTTATGTATGAACTCTACAAAACATCTAACACATTTCTACTAGAGTTGCCAATGGATTCTTTGCACTTCCACAGAGCCATGTATGCACAAAATCTTATCTACTGAACATACAATATAGTATAAATGAAACGCAATTACTTGCCTTTTCAACTAAAAGCTCCTTTGCAGGTCCAGTATATTGATTCCGGTATCCACCGAATATAGAAATATTATGCACTATTAAAAGAAAAGAAAAATGTTAATAACCAAAACAATCTGTGAATTGAAAAACATAAACAACTATGTAATCTCATATATACAGAGACTTACTCTGCATCCTAGATTTGTCATCAGAATCAAGCTTCAATTTCAATAAACTCTCTTTAAGACTCTTAAGTGGCAACCCTCCAACCTTATCAACAACTTGTTCTTCCATTACTCTCAATTTCTTAAGCCTCTCATTCAATCCATGTACTGTGAACTCCTTTTTAGTAGTCTCATCTGGTCTAAGCTGTAGAAGTTTTCGACCTAATTCTTCATGAGAGTATGGATTCAAAAACTCAGTTTTCATTGCTTCCATCTCAGCTTCTGATTTTTCCTTCATTTCCTTACCACCAAAAATATCACTGGGTAATTCCGATCCTCCTCCTAACGCTGCATTAGATTGATTAGTCTCTTGGTCACTGCCCCGCTTCACGAATGATTTAAAGGAATTAGTATCGATTCCACTTAATCTGTTATTATTACTATTATTAGGTCGAGCATTTGGTTTCTCACTGATTTTCCGAATATTTCTTAAGCTTTCACGAATTGAATTAATCGAAACGTTCCCCTGTTTATTTTCATCAGTTTTCTCAGGGACGTTTCTCTTGTAAAGATCTTGAAATGAAGTCGTTGGTTGAGGAGGAACAGAAGATCTACGACGAAACTCAGAGAGATTTTTTCTAATTTCGTCTAATTTAGGAGCAGAAGAAGGAGGAGGAGGAGAATCATTTAAAGTATTTCTTCGAGGCGGTGATGATGATGGTTGTTGTAGACTTTCTTTAACATCACTGAAAAGAGAGGAAGATGATGATGATGGAACCTTATCACCATTATTATTAGACTCCGATGAGAATAACTTGATTAGATTTGGGTTTTGGATGGGTCGAAATCTTGATCTTAGTTGCAGAGCCATTGAAGGAACGGGAGAAGAAATGGATGAATCAAATCTAAAACCCTAGTTCCATCCTCTTTCTTCAATTTTAATCGAGACCCGTTGGGGTTGAAATTTGATTATCGAGTGGAGGCCCATGAACGGCCCATCATTATCTGAACATAACCCGCCCCATATCCAGACACAAGTGCTCCTTAACAACTTTCCAATGATAATAAGTAGTAGAAGAAAGGAGGAGGATATCTGAATCATGGCTTCTTCTTCTTCTTTCAGTGGAATAAGTTCAATTTCTTCTGCATATCATCATCATCATCATGAAAGACGCCCATATCTGAAACCAAAATTCATCCAATCCCGACCCATTTCAAATCAAAATGACCCATAATATTCTTCTTTAACATCCATTACTACTACTTGTACAACAGTTGATAATAATATACTCCATGATATATAAAATATTAAAGGTAAGAAAAATTTTCATAGAACACTTTGCCGAATTGTTGGTCGTTAGAAGTTTGGACTATCAACTAGATCCGGTCATTCCTAGCCTATACTTATGACCCAATAACCACAGGTCTGTGACCTTTTGATCAGCAAACTGTGATGTCAAAGAGTTCCACCCAGGTCATGGTAGCACCAGACGAAGACTTTACCATAGGGAAATGGCATGTTTATGGTGAGTGAATACATATAAATACTTGGTGGAGGCTTTCCACAGAAATTGGTTGCGGTTGGAAGCACAAGCACATAACCAGTAGTGACGCCAGCGGGCGGAGAACCAAGTCCAGAACCTCCTGCAAGGTGTATTCGCGTCTCCAGGGAATCATTGCGAATGGAACTCCCAGTAGATTGAGAATGCGAGTAAAAACTAAAAGGAGAATATATATCAGAATGCTAAACTTAATTGTTGATAGCGAAATTGCTGGTGTTTTTCGCAAACAATGCAAATGGAATATATTTCCCCAAATGTTTCCACCCCAACTTGTATTTCTCACTAGTTCTCTTCATAGGCCTTACCCATCTCTAGATACGGGAGGAAAAAGCACTGCCCAGTGTTTAAAGGTGAATGAGCACTCAATAAGAGATGCTAATGCTCACAGTAACCATTCTGCAAGTGGTCGATATCTCTGTCAAATTTGGCCTTTCAGCCTCGATGTACATTCTGATACAGTTGTAATGATTGTGAATGTAGGATCTTAATTTGGTAATGAATTTCTGGAGAAACTCTATGTTTGGTGTTTGTATTTTGACAAACTATGCACCATTCCGAATCCAAATCAGCCTTATTAATAAATTAAGAAGAAAAAAACAAAATAGTACGAGGACTTAAACAACTTGATCAAACAGCCTTGATTCAAGTAAAAAGAACGAATACCATAATATAAACTCCGTAATCAATCAGATGCGGCTTAGCAATCGATCAAAAATAACTAAAAGTAGATGCGGCTTAGCTAATGTATATTTCCCGCTGTCTTTTGAATGACTCCTCCCTTTCAAACTTGAGCTGTTTATAAAACTTATTAATGAAGTTTTCAGCCAGTTGATCTATATCATCACTCCTGCTGCCGCTGGTAACCGTATTTCTGCCATCCTCCACAACTGACCACCTTCTTAGACTTCTATTACTCTGCTCGTCGTTACGAGTAGTAGTGTTTTTGCTTTTGCCTTTGGAACCTCCTCTTCCAGAATCTTTAACGATCATTCGCTGATTGATATCCATGATTTTAACGAGAGGAATTACTACAAATCACTTAAATGAAGTTGATCTTGAATTTTAAGTTGAAGTTGGAGGATCAGATGAAAGAGTTATTTGGAGAGATCACTGCTGTGTTTGCTAATTTAATTATATTTCTCTGCACAACATCAATCAGAATCAGGTATATATATTGTTCCTTTTTTACGATGATATCATCATTACTTTGATGGAAGGTTAGTTAACTAATTAGTTCAGTTGAAAGTAAAACGAGTTTTGTATGAGGAAATCTAAAGAAAGTCGAAAAAATAAAATAAAATAACAAAGCAAAAAGTTGACTAGAGATAAAATTGGTTCAGTGGGACATGGATATTTCGGCCCCGAACTTACCATGAGCTATGAGGCACGAGAAAGACCAGTGAGTGGATGCTTAACTAATTCTACAATTAATTAAAAATGGGATTATACATGTGATGCTCGTGACTCGTTATGAGCACGAGAAAGACCAGTGAGTGGATGCTTAGGACATTTTGATTTATTTATTTGTTTTTGAATTAAAAGTTTACCCGTCCTGGAGTTTGGATTTAGAAAATGAAATTAACCCAAATTAAATCTGTACTATGTGTTTCGGTTGAATAATGACCACAGTTTTTTTCATCGCAACTTAATAACTCCTCTGTTGACTCCCGGTTGGCTTGTCATTCTTCTCAGTATACTATATAAAGAGTAGAACACAAAGAAAAAAATCACTTGCAAAAATGTGCTCAGATTCAAATAGTTTTCAACAACAACAAATAGAGACCTGGACTGCTGCAGTTAAGGACCATATTGCTACTGTTAGATGGAAGAGAGATCAACTATGGGTTTTGTCCATAGCTGAAATTCTCTCTTTCTGAGAAATTATCTACAAGTCCTAATGGTTTTTTAAGCTCCCAAATATCAACACCTCAACTTTGCTAAGTGCGCCTATGGATCTCTCTAGCAGTCCACTGCTAAATGGTGACAGTGAGTAGAAAAAAAACCTCGCCAACATAATGTGTGAACACAATGATCTAGAAATGATTTTCTGCTGAAGAAACAAAAGAAAACAAGAAGATGAAAGAGCTGAGTAGGAATAAAAGAAGGAATCGAACAAACACTAGGAGAAAATGATTGGTCGAAACCTATGAGAAGTTACAAAGTTTTTACTGACACCATGGCTTGGCCACAAGTCGTTGTACCATAACTAATACAATTAATGACTTTACTAGTTGCAGAAGACTGTCAATTATTAGGTTATGATCACATTACAGCCAGAAAGATGCACAAAAAACTTTGAGATGCCATATTAACTTCAGTTCAAACGTTTATGACTGTTTTGTTCCCAATAAATCTACAGCATGTGCCATGTGAAGACCTAAAACATAATATAGAGTGTGGCGAAACAAACTAAAGATGTAACTATTGGATGTATGACGTAGATTCTATATGTATGTTTAAATACGGCACGTTAGGGGTAAACACGAAGGTGGTGAGTCTACCAACTTGTGCAGTTTTATATCTTAACAAAATCAATGTGAAAGAATTCCTTGACGCATCAAAGCTAAGAAATCTGAACAACATTGACTAGTGAGCTCATTGTGGAGCGCCAACACACCAAACCATACAGCATCCATATCATAGAAGTTGGGTTCCTCAATAGACATAAATGATCAAAATCTGGATAGTAAGCTTATCTTTGGAGCCTTTCTAGCCAATTTCTCCACATTGAAAATTTCTTTCCTAGCAAATCCACAATCAGGTTTGTCCCTAATCACCTGAGGGTATCACAAAAATTAACTACAATACATGTATTGGATTCCGTTCTAGTTATCAAGAAATGTACTTTCATACTTAGAAGTTTGAGTAGCTATGAGTCTTATCACGGGTCAACAAGAAACAGAGGAGTTACAAACTAAAATAAACTAAATTGAAGTGATAAAAGCAATACCTTTCTTTAATGCAGATCAAGTTCTTTTGTTCATACATGTTCGTCCATTTCACACAGTTCCTAGAATTTACCCATCTGTTCCAAGAAGGAAAAAATGATGCTTATTACACTGAATTTTTATATGCAACAGAAGTTTGATGAAATTTTGATGCTAACTTCTAGCAGGAGTCCAGGACCTAGAATGATCAAGGTAGATTGACTACATTGACAGTTTGAGCAAAATATATCACAAATGAGCTACCTGGAAATATGGTCGAGGGTAGAGCATCCACCGGAACCTTGTTAGTTGAGAGTTCTGAATTTTCATGTGTAAACCAACATAGAATAGTTTATATGAATACCCACAAAATGCAATATGAAGTCGTACAAAGATAATTTAGATAACACAATTCACACCAAAATTTAGAACATCAACATGCATTGATTACAGAATCAAACAACAAAGTTAGAAACAGAAACCTTCTGACTTATAACATAAAACAGACACTACAGAATTCTATCATTCTTACAAGTCCTGAACAGGGAACGAAAGAAGTTACAAATTCATACCAGAACACATCACTTGCATTCAACTTAAAATGAACAAAACAAGCTACTTCCGATTAATAATCTAGCAACATAATGGTTACTTCTCATAGCATACTATCAGTTCTTGCAGGCAATCGTCTGAAAAAGTTGAGAGGTACTGAAGGAAGCCTGTGACGGAACCTAGGATGCCTTAATACATAAAATCCAGCAATGAGGGCCACGACTCGAAAGGGTGTAACATAAAGTACAACAGCAGCAATCAAACAGAAGGTGACAAACAGAGCTGTAGCTCTTGGATCACGCCAGCTCAACAGGGACTGCAATCTTTCTCCCTGGGTAGCCAAATCACCAACCACAGTCTGAATCCTCCCTGCAACACTTCTCAATCGATCATATCTCATTCTCACAATATCATTAGGTCGAGAGGTGGGAAAAGTATCAAACTCTTCGTCTAGTTCATCTGGATGTACATTATCAGCATGAGAGAGTCGAGTATCCATGTGAGGTGGATTTCTTGGTCTCCAGCGGAAGTACCAAACACCAATTAAGAACAAATAGAGAAAAACTGTGGGCAAAATCAATTCCGGGTACAGAACAAGTATTATGAAGAGTATGTGGATCAGAACTGTAGTAAGAGGGTTTTTCCAAACACAGATCTGATCAAACCATCTGGCAACCGCGATTAATCCGCTCAGAACTCCCATAATTCTGAAAAAATTAGCTCTGCTCCTTCTCATACTCCACATATGTGAATCTACATCCAACATATACTCCACAACCTCTTTTCTTAGTGGTGGTTCGGCACGGCTTAGCCTCATCGAGACTATCTGATGTGCTTGGTGCCTTAAGTTATCGAGCTGAGTAACGGATAATGGATGAATGTAGTGCATTTTGGGTAACAATGGCTGAGAGTAAATATGCATCATATTAAGCAAAGATGAACATGTAAACCTTACAGCCAACTGAATCTCACCCATTTTTTTGACCCCAGAAGGATGAAGAACCAGAAGAGGATATGAGTGTGTGTAAACCCGGTCAGTTTCAAGTGTAGAGAGCCGAATTCTCACCTTGCCGATCCTCGAATCCTTAGCACCACCTTTATCTCCTCCTCCATGTAAATGACAGTTATCAAAAACCCCAATTGTAATAACAGTACAAGGATCGTAAACCTCCCATGTGTATTGCTCATTCCATTTTGGAGTAGAGCTATCAATTATAGTTCTCGTTCTGACCCACTTCTGCCCATATTTGGCCACACAATAAGCGTCTGTGGTGCCTCGGCCGTCTTTTATCTTCATCGGGAGCAACCCATTAGCAGTTAAAATTCCCACCTCCAGAACCCCAATGTTTTGCTTCCACAGCTGCTTCGCTGTAGGTCTGAGATCACTACTATAATGAGTGGACTCGTCGAGTACATGGTACCCACCATCGAGACAGATCCTCAAATGAATCCTACTCGCAAACCTACTATCTTTCTTCTTCTCTCCATCAACAATAATATGTTTCTCGAGATTAAACCACCTTGTATGCACAGATTTATAATCCAGCCTCCTCTCAACAGCCTGTAAAGGGATCGCACATCTACCCAGGATCTCATCCTTGTTTGGCCCCACTCTGTCTTCCACACTCAAAATCAGATGCTCCTCGAACGGTTCCGAAGCTACAAACATCAAATCCTCATTCCATAACGGATTAGTATTCCTGCTCGGGGACACTCTTGTTCTCAAAGCCTGATTCCCGAGAATAGCTTTAACATAAATTTCTGGAAACTTAGTCTTGTCAACATGTTGCAAGTCCTGCGCTTCGATCACATTCACCCTCAGATACCACAACTTAGGAGACAGATACACCTTGGACCGAAAATTCGCAAGTCCATCACCACTAACAGATGCAGCATCAGAATGCCATGCTTCAGGAAACGCCTCATCAGCTTGAGTACCCATCCAAACAGCCAACATAAGCTCTCCTTTAGCTTTATCTCCCTTTCGATCTTCCAACCTATACCATTGTGGTGCCAAAGGACTATCTGGTGGAACTCTCTTTGGAACTTCATTAAGATCAAACCAAACCCTCCCCATAAAATCATCTTTCACAAAATCCTTATCTTTGACTAAAATCTCAACAACAGAAGCTTGAATCCTTTCTTTTGAAAATGCAAACACCTGGTTCCATTCAGGGTTCGACTTGTTTTCGAAATGCCTAGTTGTACCTTTGTAGTTACCAAGTTTGACTTCTACATAAGGATCACAACTTCCCGTAACATCTTTAGCTGGTAAATCTTTAGCTTTTACAACTCTAACATATAGATATTGCATTTGCTCAACCAGGTCATAGGTACTAGTAAGTTTGTCACCAGTAAGACCTCCACCACCAAGATGTGGTGATGTCTCCTTTAATGAGAAATCCTCCGGTGGGTGGTGCTGCGGACGCTGCATTTTGGGTATGGACTGAAGTCTCCAGGAATGAAATGAAATGAAGGAAATGAATGATTTTTTGCTTTAGTTTTCAAAATGTTATATGAAAACCTAAATGCTTGGAGTATATCAAACTTGGAATTTGGACCCTTGATTAAGTATACCTAGAGATGTGGTGATGGTGGTGGACTAAAGAATTTGAAACAAGAAAAACATTCAAACTGGTTGACAGCAAAGATTCTTAAATGAGAAAGAATTGGAACAGACAAACTTGGGATATGAACCGTTTGATTAAGTTTTCCTAGAGATAGACATTAAAGAATCAAAAAGAAAAAAACCATGATTCAGATTTACGGAGATTCACTGACTAAGCAACAAAAAGAAGAGTGTAAAAACAAAACTAACCTCGTAGATTTCTAGAGACAAACTTCACAGATCTGAACAACAACAAGAACAAAATGATTTAGTACTTGTTCCTCTCATTGTAGATGATGATGATAAACATATGAACAACAATGTTGAAGAAAATACGTACCTTGAAAGAAAAAATGTCGATAATAATGAATCAGAGAAGAACTCAGAAACAAAAAAGGTTAAAAAAAAGAAGAGAGTGAGCTTTAGAGTTGATTCAAACTCTTCTTCTCCCTCTGTAAAAAGTGATTTTGGCTCTCTCACTCTCTCTCACACACTCACTCACTCTGCTGAACCCTGAAGATCTGAATCTAAAGAAAAGCAGAAAGAAAGAAAGAAAAGAGAATGCTTCTTCTGTTTCTTTCTCTTTCTCTGTCTCCTCCTACTTTTTTTCTTTCTTGAAAGTGGGACTGAACTGGACTAGACCATGGAGAAGACAGTAATGGGTAAGTATAAAAAAATAATGACAAGTCAGAGAACCCTATGTATGTAGTCGGACTAGTTAGTATATACCCACAAAGACTCTGGTCGGATAACTGGCACGTGCGGTATGACCGTTCCTCCTCTTGTTGTTTTCATCGGGATTCTCGTTTAATATTTTTTTTGTTTTTCAAAATTTTGTTTTAAACTGTATTTAATGAAGAAAATCTTATTTGTCTGGTTTATTTGTCGGATGGGGCAGCAAACATTGCAGCTAACCCGTAATATTCTCGTAATCTCCTCCTCTCCCACTCCCAACTTGGCCCACATTCCTCCAGCTAGATCAAGAGTGTTAGACCCGCTATTATACGGCTAATAGGGGTACCCATTATCCACTTCTCATAAAATATTTAACTTAGGATTGGTGCATCAAAATCTAAACATCCTGGTCCTAGTAAGATGAGTACCGGTGGATGTTATAAGTTTACTAGCCATTTGGCTGAGTTTGCGGCCATCAGTTTGGGCGATAATACAACCACCAAACTCGAGAAACTAGTAGGAAAAAAACGAAGCCATATTATGTTTAGTTGTTACAGACCCTTCATTGAAAATGGATTTGGAAGAAACATACAAGAATATGGAGTGAACGTATTACTACCTCGTAGTCGAACTCCAACCACTTGCTAACGTGTGCAGCAGAAACTATTCAAAAATTGCCTTGAAGGCTGAAGCTAAACTATAACCATACAGCGACAATTCCACTTCCTTAGGAGGAAACAAACACGAGAGAATGGGAGAGCAAACGAAAAACGCATTTGCTGATCAAATAAGCAAAAGGCCAAACTTCAAAGAAAAAGAGATATCTCATATTCTATGGTATCCAGCTGTATGTATTTGTCTTTCTCTTCTTATTATTTTAAGGAAAGAAAGCCTTTTCTGCAGGGTCCCACCGAGCTCATTTTCCTCACAGGCTTTTAGCTTTGATTGTGTGTAGCGTGGGGACCACTTACACGTGTCAAACAATAATTGGGATTCTTTTCGTTAGTGTTGTTAGTTCTCGAGCGCATATGACATCCTCCTCCTTATCGAAGTAAGCTTCTCTCCGTGAACTACTCCTACCTTTTGATGGGGCCCATATTGTCATATCCAACGTATTCTTGACACTTGAATGTCGGACCCTCCTGTATGTCTCAAGGAGGTCCTACTTTAGAGTTTAGCAAGAGTCAGCTCAGCCATTGAGCTCCATGTTTCCACCACTACTACCTGGGTATCACATGCACACACTATTTGCCGATACCAAAGGTGTTGCAAGTTGAAACAACACCATTACAGAATACAGTAGTATCGAGTGTGATCCGAAAGAAGATATTTAGCAGTGACTGAAGTTGCAAACTTGCAACATCTAGTGTTTCTTTGTACATATATGTACATAAATTGATATAGAAGAACGGAATTTTTAGGCTATTGATTGAAAGAGCCTTTACAAACCCAAAATTGGCAAACTTAAAACCAATAACACACTACAAAATTACCCATCTGATTAATTACATGAATGGAGATGAATCTGGATTACTTGTTAGGTAAAGGAGAAATCATCATGAAGCTAGTGTTCCTGCAAAAGCAACCTCCGTGCCGTTTGTTGAAGTTCACACAGCAAAGACATATTCTTGACCTCAGAATCTCCAGGGGAACTGAAGTTGGCTAGAAAGTGGCCCAGTTCTTTGATGAGGGATGCAAACTTTTCATCCTTGTTGCAACTTGATAACTCCCCTGTTGCCTTGAGTTTTTTCTTCCCGTATACTTTCTCAAACTCTTTAGACATTGCTGCAGCTTTCTGCAGCACAGAGTCAGGAGTACCTGAAAAAAGAATATAAATCATTTTCAGATTAGCATTCAAACAAAAAATAAGTAGCAGATGTGTCTGTACAGTATCCACCCAAAACATAGAGACTATCTGATAAGGGCCATGTTGGAAAAACTGTTGTCTTATCTTAATGGTTTTTCATGCTCGAGTGTACAGAACAAGAAGCTATTCAATACCTGCCAACCGTGCAACGTTGACACCGTAACTCTTGGGACATGCACCAGGTGTCAGTTTGTACAAAAATGTAACTTCTTCAACACCTCCATTTTCGTTCCCAACTCGACATCCCATATGGCACAGAGACACCTGTAGACAAAATATTTAAGCAAAGAATGCCAATCAAAATATTAAAGCAAAGAATGCCAACAAACCAGCTACACGAACTGGAACAATAACGATGGAATAAGAAAAAAAATACAATAAATAGGGCACTGCTATTTCATAAAGTTTTGAGCAGGTCACCCGTAATTGTAGGCCTTATGGCTGAGGTGATCACCCCATTGAAGAAACAAAGAAGATTCATTAATAAAGAAACCAAAAAGTGTACCTGGGGATCTCTCTCATAGTCTACTGCCAAATGGTGATAGTGAGTAGAAAACAAGCCTCGGCAATGTACTTTGTGAACAAAATGATCTAGAACTGATTCTCTGTTAAAGAAACCAGAGAAAGCAAGAAGATGAAAAAGCTGAGTTCCTCAAAGGAAAATTTTAAGAAACTGACAGAAACTATAATTTAACAAAAGCTAAAGATTACAACATGATTCGATTTATATTTAAGATGTACTCACGCAATGGCTTGCCCATCTGAAGTCGATGTACCCCGTCCAAGTTCATCCAATGCAACCAATGACTTACTGCTTGCAGAAGACTGCATCATCAATTGAGATTATGTCACATTATAGACATTACCATGCAGAACTCAAACATTTAAGATTAACTTTAGTTTACACGTTTTTATTGTTTTAATCTATGTTTTCCCCACAGATCTACAAGGCAAACTAGGCATACATTCAATTTATAAATTTGGATAAGACGAGCACAAAAGTTTGAGTATATCCTACATTAAGGTGGTGAATCTGCCGACTTGTGCTACTTTTGTAAATTAACCAAATCAATGTACAAGTGCCATTATCCAATCATTTGTACTACAGCCCAAATTGAAAGCTTACCAGCATTGATGCAGTCTCTGAAAGCTCAGTTAAGAATGTACTCTGGCCTGACATAATATGGTCTTTTGCACCCATCCGAACAAAGATACGATCAACTGGGGATATTTCAAAGTACTCTGCAGGGACGTCTGCTCCTAGCTGAGAAGAAGAAACGAGGGCCAGTTGAAACAAGGAGACTATAGGCAGACATGACTTGAAAAGAAAAGGAGAAAAAAAAAAAAAAAAAACACCTGAGCCAAAATCACGGCAATGCAAACTTGACGAATAAGAGTTGACTTCCCACCCATGTTGGGACCAGTGAGTAAGATAAAGCTGGGACATCCAGGACCACCAAGGTTTACATCATTGGGAACAAATGCACCTTTGCCTAGAGAGTCACTTGTCAGGACAGGATGTCCTAAACTTTTGGCGCACAACCGTGGCACTTCACTAGAGGATGGTGAATCTATGATAGTTGGACGACACGTGGGTCCTTCGTAGTAGTCGCTAACAATGGCCAAGCTGATCAGAACATCCAATTCTGCAAGTATAACCAAACCTCAATTTCACAAAACGAGATAATACAGATTGCTGCAGAACAAATTGAACACTTGGAAACCCTTGATACAATTAGTACGGGTAGGCTTTCGTACTAACACCTTAAGGTTATAAACCATGAAAACCTAGCACACTTCAAACTCATTGCCATGTCCAGTGAAGATAAAGGATCTACGTACCAGCAATTGCAGAGACCAATTGCCTCCACCTAATGTGATGCTCACAAAAACATCCGATCAACCTCTGCAAAATGCTTTTCAATTTAGATTCCTTCTCAGATTCAGCTTGAGAAAGCTCCCCTAATAGCTTCTTAATATCAGGAGTCCAGTACCTCATAACCCCCTGCAATTCAACTAGTAGAGTGAGTGCAATTCAACTGTACAGAAAAACATGAAAGATTATTTTAATATAGTAATATAAAAGTATCCATTACCCAAAGAGAGGAGCCCAAATGTTTACTTGGGTGACAAAATAGATGCATTGCTTTGACCTTTTAGCTAGATAGGTTGTTTACCATTTGAGAAGTAATTGCATTTCTTGAAAGAAGGTGGTTATGCCAAACTAGTAATGCCACATTCTATGAGGATGATGTTCTATTTAAATATCTAACCTAATGCACATCAATAAAATTTGAACATCTTTGCAGCGTTATTACTTCCAGTATATAAAATTATCATTAAACCATTTGTGTACCTTTTTTGACGATCGTAATTCATAGTTCTGAGGAACTCGCCCTTGCAAACTTTCGGGTATTTCTAGAAGGTATGTATCTTTTCCAACAATAACGTACTTGATCTATGTAAAGGTAACAGTTGAAAGATGTCAGTTTTCATCTAAAGCCGAGTAACCAGACATAACAGTACTAAGAACTAAGCAAAAGAACCATAACTTCAGGCGAATTCTTACAGATGCATCCCGAATAACTTTTCGTTGCTCCTTTAGATGTCTTTCCAGTTTAGATTCAATTTCCTTAACGACTTCACATGCAGAGTCATATTCTGAATCAGCTCCAACATGAGGTATGATACGTCCCGACTGATCGGCTTCTATCCAATCAAAGGCTTCCTTGAAATGCTTTAGAACTTGACTCAGGTCAGGAAGATCTTTACCTGTAAACGTAAACTGGGTATTAGATGCGAAATTCTCAATAAATATATTGATAGGAAACTCAATATACCAGGTGTCAATAATCGCTTGAGCAAGCTAGATTCAAAAGTATCCAACTTCGCACTAAGAGAAGAGCATGCACGAGCCATTAATTCACAACCGCGTAAAGCAGAGATGAACTCTTTAAGCTGTCTCTTTGCTTCATCCTCATAAAGAACCACTTTATTCGCATCCCTTCCATTAGCTTCACTGTATTCCAGTTAAACCATTGAAGACTAGTCAATTTTAAAACCAGCAAGACTTATAAAGTGATAAGATAAGCTTAAAAGAAAAAAGCAATTTGTTTTTGAACATCTTACCTCCTAGAAAAGAGGCGTCCCAGCAATCGCTCCATATCTGGAAGCTTGGACAACTCTTTCCGAAATTCAAGCACATGAGGTAAAGCATCTCCCTGCAAACAAACTAATCATCATTATTAACAAACAAGTAACCTGAAAACCCAATCAGGAATTTCCATCCATTGTGAAGATTACATTCTTTTACACCATAAGGATGAAAAGTCCAAGAAGTTTCGATTTGGTTTCTTTCAACGAAAGGTAAACAGAAACATACACTGGAGGTTTCCTAAAATGAACTGTACGTCAGCACAAGGGTGTATCTGGCTGGAAGAGCTCACTAGAAGAAATATTACCAAATTTAGGCAGGCATAACTTACTCTCAAACCAGCTACAGCATCCTGACGTTCCCTGATGGACTCTGCCAGATACAATGGTCTCACGAGCAAATTTTTCAACATCCGTTTCCCAAATGATGTGACGACACATTGATTCAGTTGACCATATAGAGTCCTATTAACCAATAAAATCATTTTAAAATCAACATAAAAGAACTCATTTCACAAATTTAACCACCAGTTGTAAAGATTACCCGGTTGAACTTCCATCTCTGGTGTTCTCAAATAACTCCAGATTCTCAATTGCAGCTGCATCAAGAATCATATAAGGTTTTTGAGAGATATCGCGAAATCGGGAGCACGGTAATAACTCAAACTTAGCACATTTAAGCAGTGATTGATCCAGAAAAGCCTTTCGCAAATAGGAAAGGCAGCCACCAAATGCAGAAATTGCATAACTTCCACGCTCCCCATCATTCACTAGCTCAGAGAGAACATCGGGTAAATCATTTGAACCACCATCTTCAGTATTAGTATCAGAATCTTCTACACGTTTCTTTGATGTTAAAAGTTGATCCTTGTGACGTCTGTATATACTTCTGACTTCAGCAACTGTTTTTTCAGCACTCCAGAACTCCAAGAGCGGAACTAGCTCATTGACCAAAGGACTTCTCGTATGTGTCAACAAAACTTTCTCACTTTCGGAACTGAGAAGTTTAGCAGGCTTTATGATTTCTACGGGCCTTAACTCAGACAATAGGGAACACAGTGAATTACGTTCTGAATCATCAGCGAACTTGAGAAACAGAAATAAAACAAAACAAAAAGGATATTTAGTCCAAAGGTGCAACTATCATTAACTTGATGATGTGTGTGTGTAAGTACTGGTTAGAGAGGAAGAGATTCTGGCGCACCTGCCCAAGCATAAACATGCTCGTTGAAACATCAACAATACAAACACCAATAACTAAGAGATCCTTTTGGTTCTCAGATGCCATGAAACCTTCTGTAATTGAAATCATGTACGAAGCATCAGGCTTTATTGTCAGCATTTCTCCCTCAGTCAGTGTACCCTTAGTAACAACTGCACATATTTCGCGTTTTACTACCTTTAAAGACATGAGAAATGTGTCAGCCAGTTATATATTTAGCAATAAAATTTCCATCAGACAACATATGAGAGTTAAGAAGGTTCAAGAAAGTGGTGAAAATGATTAAGAATGACATCGAGCTGGTGAATCATTGAGGAGTGCTTATACATCAAACACTACAGCATCCAGTATTTTAGAATTTGAATTCTGTTAAAGATAAAGAAATTCAACAAATTCCAAGATCTAACCTTATCTTTGGAACCCTTCTTGCGACGCAATTCAAGCTGATCAGGTGTTTCTGTCTGCTCTACAACCAGCACTCGATAGCCCTGCAATTCGAGAGTGATAACGATTAAAACTTAAGAGGTATCTGAAGCATTATGATACTTTTTAGAGGAAATAACATAGTGATGCGTGTCTGCCCAACCTTTCTAGCCAATTTCTCTGCATTCATTGAGAAATTCTTCTCTGGAAATCCACAATGAGGTTGTTCTCCCTAATCACAGAAGCACATCCTAAAATGTTAACTCCGAGAATAGTTGACAAAAATAAAGTGTAATTTGCAGAATCACCAACTATATACATGTATTGAATTTAATTCTTTCACTCTTATAGGTATCATGTAAATATGCTTAAATTGTAAAAGTCGAGTAACTATGAATTCTTGTCATGGGTTGATTGAAAACAAACAGGAATTATAAATTTTAAACAAACAACAAAAACAAATTGATACAAATTGCTGCATACCTTCATATATTGCAAATCAAGTTCTTTTGTTCCTACATGTGCATCCATTTCATACAGTTCGTAGAATTTACCCATCTGCTCCAACAAATGATGAAGTTTATTAAACTGAATTTTAAGTGCAAAGAAAGCTTGGTAATACTACTAAACTTTTAGTGTGTGAACTAAAGCCATACCTTGAAAAACAAAACCTTGTCCATATGCTTTGCCTTGAACTCCCACCATTGTCTCTATAGTTTCAGAAAAACAAAATGAACAATTAATAAAGCATGAAAAGCAAATCAGCAAGATGCTTGAAAACAACCTTCAAAAAACAATTACCTGGCCACCTGTCAAATTGTTAACAAAATCAGGAGGCAAGTAAAGAGTGTTTGGATCATAATCAACATCTCCAGGACGTCTGCGTTTAGCATCCCTACGATCTCTGAGAAATAAACGAAGCACGTGACTACATGAGAAACTGATTCTTATGCCCAGACATGTACACCATAAAAAAAAATAAGACTGTTATCTCTATTGCCGAATCATAAAGTTTGAAACACCTGTGCTGGCTCACTACAAATAGATGCACGCATAATTAGAGTGCCCAGGAATACAGCTAATGGTGGATAATGGATAACTTATTGAAAGTACTTACTTCCCAAGGAAGCGAAACTTTTCCACTTCACGGTTGCCAAATCGCTCAGCAATATCACCTGTTAAAACATTTTCTGTGTTTTGAACAAAATGCTCTCCTGCAGTAAGCATTCGCAAACTTTAGTAAGAAAATATGACTCTAATTTCTTCGTAAGTAAAATATTCAATTAAACACACTGCCTCAAAAATAGTATCACTTTTAAAGTTTTAATGAATCCAACATATAGCGTGGGCTGTAATCTTCACAACAATCTTAGAACTTCTTGAAGGACCAATGGTTATCAAACAGATAATAAGTATGCAACCTAGAGCCGACTGACATTATTCGCAAATCTATTATTACAAGTGCTGCATTACTTAGGGGAAATGAACTAAAGTTAAATCAAACTACCCTATTTGATCAAAATATTCCAGTAACTTTAATTTGCAGCGGTGTAAAATACCCCAAAAATTACTTACTCTCGAGATTAACTGCTAGCCCAAATAATCCACTAGCATTGCCATTCTGAGATATCTTTGATACAGCTTTACCAACATTCCCCTCAGTTTTGCACTTCTTGTCAGAACCTAATTTCTCAGTTTCCAAGTTTTTTCGCTTTCTAGGCTCTGAATTACACCCTCTCTTAGATTTACTTTCTACTTCCTCATTTACCTCTTCCTCCTCCACCAAATCCAGCTCTTCCATTTCATCATCAACTATCTCTTTCTCAACATTCTTTCCCCAATCCTCGTCTTCTGAATCATCCCCTCCACTTTCCCCTTCCTCCTCCTCGTCATCCTCCACCACCACCATCTTCAAACCCCGCCGTAACCTCCCAGAACTACTTTTCACCTCCTCCTTTTCAACAACATCCAAAACAACATTTTCAGAAGCCAAGTTCCTTTTCAAGCGACGAAATGTAGTCTTTTTTTCTTCTTCTACCCATTCAATCTTCTCTTTCTCTAAATCTAATTCCTCCTCTTCAGAATCATCATACTGAATCAAATGTTTACCACTCAAACTATCAAATGATTTAACAAACCCATCGTACCATTGCTTATCTATAGGCCAATAAACCCTAATTCTTTTCCGTACGACACTTTCTCCATACAATCTCTTACTAGATTCAGGTGTTTTAATACTGCTTAGATTTGAAGTAGGTGTTGATGGAGATTGATGATCATGAGAACCAATTACTAAAAGGGGTTTCTTTGAATCACTGGATTTAGGTTTCGGGGGAATAGATTTAGGGTTTGGGGGAGTAGATTTAGGGTTTTGTTTAACAAAAGGAGCAGAAGAAGGGGAAACTGAAGTAATAGACTTACCGGGAGTGAAGAAGGCAGTGATTTGACTTTGTTTGTTTACTAATGGGGATCTACCATTGCTGAGACGACGTGAAGGAGCCATCTCTCTATGGTTACTGAGTGATTTGCAGTGACAAAGAAACGGAAACCCTAGAATATATGGGCAAGTAAATGGCGGGAACCACCTAGAATTATTAGCGCCATAATATTTAGGAACGTTTTAGCGCCACATCTATCTATTATACTATTACTAGGTATAAACGTGCCCGGCTCAACCTCTGGTGATAGTCTTCGGTTTACATACATTAAAACACACTACATCTTAGTTAATGTATCCAAATACTTTTAAAAAATAAGTAAGCATTTTAGTTCCTTAGACCCCCATGATGTTCACATGTATTTCATAAAATACATGTCGATTTGAAAAATTATTGTCAAAAGTAAATCATATTTCTTCAACAAACAGACGGGTATTCAAAGGCTTGATATTAACAAAACAATATGACAATAAATAACCAACAAAAAAACTCATTGAGTAATATGATTCTTTATAAAAAAAATTGCAGAAACTCATTAAAAAATTGCAGGAAAAGTTTAACCCTTATTCATACCTAGATAGATACATTGTAGTTTAACCCTTATTCATACCTATTGCAGTTTGCATTTTATTATTACTTGACTGCAGAAGTTAAATAGAATTAAAATCTAATGTCAAACTACGATTTATGTCAAACTTTGTGGTTATTTTCATATTGTTTTTTAATCAACATATATTGTTTTTTTGTAATTTTGTGTGCATCGTATGTAAACAAACAACTTGTATTATTCAATATCCATATGGGTATAAAACGACAAAAAGTAATTAACAAAAAATCATTTGTATCGACAGTGTAAAAAACCGAGTTGATTCTTTTTCTTTATTTTTTTTCGCGAAAAAAGAAAATTTAATTAATATGTGTGTAAAGAGGAGTGCATCCCCTTATTATGTACATTGGAACTTTTATATATTGATCCGCAATAAATTAATAATTTCTTTAAAGTAAAAAAATTTCTTCTCCGAACTAAACTTGCATAATCTAAACTTTTAACTTGATAAAATAATAAATGTTTTTAGTCCCTATACTATTAATTTATAGAATTTTTATTGTTCGCTTATTTCAAAAATAAAGAAGATTATCGACATTTTTATGAGCCCAAAAATTCTTTGCATTTTCCTCTTTTTATATTAAGATTCCTTTTATTCTTTTTTTTTTAATGTGAAGCATATATATGTTAGAATTCTTAATGTTATATGTTGGGCTTATGAGAACTCCTTTTAATTATAAAGGAATGCAACATTCAAGTAATTCTGTGAATGGCATGAATTTCTTAAAGATGCAATTTTATCGGTCAGTATAACTTCTTTGTGGTTTTTTGTTTAGGCATGTTAATTCATATAATATTTTTTTTATTCTTAGCATCTTGCAGTAAATTAGTTGCTTCCAATATAGTCATTCTACTTTGGCTGGAGTCGTCCATTAAATGCATTTCAAGGCCACATATTGCAACTTTTGTTGGGTTTTCAGGTGCATACTTTAAAACTCTTACCTGGACTACCTTTTGTTGGGATTGATAAACAATGGGATTATTGTATTTGTGTGTAGGTTACCTTTCCTCTTCCTGCAATTGAAAGAAAAACATAGTGAGACTAAATGGAGCAGTGGAGCTTTGATATCTTAGTTGCCACCATTTCAGGAAAAACCGTGAAGGAGTAGTGGAGCTTTGATGTCTTAGTTGCCACCATTCGATATTGAAATCCTTCAAGGTATTCATTGAAGGATAAAAAAGGAATCCTTAAAATTGGTAGTTGAAAAATAAAAAGTTACCTTGGAGATTTCATACTTGAAGAAAAACTGGTGAATGAAAGCGTCGCACAAAAATTGGTAAATGAAACAATTCGTACAAATTATATCATCAGCCGACACAAATGAACTATACCATGCTAGTGCTTTTGATGCACATAATCAACTGATTCTAAGAAAATAATCATAAATAAATCACTCAACTCCTTTTTCTAATTAATCATAAAGAATAAAAACAAAAATGAAATCATCAGCTGGCCTTGTATTATAGTTTAACCATAGCAAGAAAAAAGTTACATATAGAAAATAAGGCAAAGCTTACGTTTGTTTTAACGCATGGAATTTCACTTACCCAGTTATGTTATACTTCATATTAGATAGGCTTGCTTATGTCCTCAGTTTTTGAGAAAGTTAACTTAGCATATAAGATCAAAGTACTACAAAGTCATGTTGATAGAGAAATTATATTAACATAAGCGCACAAGTCGAGCTGACACTACTTACCCTTGCCCAGTCAGTGTCACCTGGAACCTTGACACCTTGGTTATTAATCATAAAAATATACAACTGGTCCAGGCTGTATTATCTAGATCTGCAATTGACACAGTTGTCAAATGGTGTAAGCACATATAATTGTTAGAGAACTTACTCATGAAACATCAGTGGAAGTACCTACCGGTGGTCAGTGATAAACCACCTTGTGTAGCTCCGAAACTTTATTGGAATAATGTGCATCCGAGAACACCTCCATCGAAGTCTTCAAATTCCTTTGGATTTCAGTTTAACATTATGTGTTTTAGTTTACCAATATTATTCCATTACAGTACTCAAACATAAATCATCATAAACCAAATACCCAAATAAAATAAAATATTTTTATAAAGACTGAAGAAAAAAAAATGAAATCAATTAAAAATCTGAGGTGAAAAACAATACCTGAATAAGTTCGAAAAGCCTAGGCAAAGTGACTTGTTATTAAGTTGTTTCTGTGGATATGCTTTCGTGCACTAATTAAACAGAATAAAATAACTAATCCTTTCAGTACAACCTCAAGCAAACACCGAATGGTTGATATGCCTAACAAACCAAGTATTTCAAACAATATCACATAGAGTTAGTAGTAATAGAAACATCATGTAGATTGTAAAAGAAAAGGGAAGGTGGAGTGATGGGTCTGGGGTAGTGGTGGTGGTGCCTCTAACCGAATTTAGAAGAGATAATAGATAAAACTAAAAACATCAACCTAAACCAATAATCAAACGAAGCCAAAAATAAGAAAGGAAAAAAATCTTAAAAATAAATTTCTAGGGTTTTTAAATGTTTACCTTCTTTCATTCCACGCATCATCTTTCTTGTTCAACCTAAATCACAAAATAAAATAAAAAATCCTAAATCACAAAACAAAAAACAAAGTCAATACAGAAAACATAAAAACCTAGAGCACACCGAGCAAAGAAGAATCACAAAAAGACAAAACATATAATCAGATATCTAGGGTTTCCACGTGAGAGGGGAAGGGGTCGTAGTGGTGGAAAAAGAAAGCAGACAAAAATGTTTCGCAGATTTATAAGAACTTGCAAATACAACTATAGAAGTGATTGGACATAGAATAAACCTCAATATTACGCCTAGTGGAAAGAACTTATTTGTCGGATGGCAATTAAACCTGTTTATAAAAGGAGATGAAAAGCATTTACCATTTATAAATTGAAAGTAGTAATATGAATATAATCTTACATACCAAGACAAAATTTTGTACTAGAAAAACAGTTTCATGACTAGGGAGTACCAAAAGAATCAATTTAAAACAATTCACAAACTACAAACTTAGTCCATCAATGACGAACTAATTTTAGCTTACCAACAAATGATAGAACTTCCATCAAGCAAAGTGGTGAGTGGCAGAACTTCTATTGGTACATATATTACGTTTAACCAGAATAAGAAAGTTGTAATAAATGTTGGTTAAAAAACGACTTGAAAACAACCATAAAGTTTATTGTAAAACATAGCATGACATAACCTTTTAATCCTATTTGACTTCTGCTAGTCATTTTAACCCAAAATAAAATATTTATGTCCTTGAATTGCGCTTGAATTAATTCATATATCTTTCTTCGGTTTTATATACTATAAGACCTTCTTTGCATATTTTCATCCTTTCTCGATCCCAAACTCTATCAATGTTTACACTGTTTATTTGTTGTGGACGTTCTTTGATGTTAACATCCTATGTATTTTTTATTTATTTTTACTTTTCGTTCATCTTCGTAAAATATTTCTCGAATTCTTCAATTTATTCTTCAGATTTAAGGTTTGGGAAAAGACTTCTATTATCACTCTCTATACATCTGTTCTGTTACTCGTCTTCATATGAATGAAATCAATTGTCCGTCTAATTCTGTAAGTTTCAAAGATGTCTCTGTAGTTCATTTGCATCCGGCCCCTTATTAGACTCTTTATCTTCTCTGAAAGTTTTTTTTAATAAAATGCTTCAGAGACAATAGATGAGTTGTAGAATTTTACTATCACGTGACAACATATGAGTTGTAGGTTTTTTTCCTGCATTGTTGATTTCTTCAGTGTCATCCAATTCTAAAAATTGGCTAAACGTGACACAATTCCAGTCTTTGTCTAATTTTGTATATTCTCTAAACTTTGTTAGCTTGTGTTTTTGTCTTCTTTTTTCATTGTACATATATATGATCATATTGTAATGATCTTTAATCCGATCTTTTCTTTTTTTAGATTTATAAAACTCAATTCGGATAATATTGTGAAAATGTGATTTCATATTGATATTGTTCTCCATGCATATGCCGTTCCTACTCATTTTATTTTATTTTGGAATCCATAGATTTTTTGCTAAGGAATAAGGGCGCCATTTGTAGGTTTTTTTGTTGTTGTGCCGTACCTAACATTGTTTGATTGATAACAATATGTTCTTCATCTATTGAACTATTGTGATATGAAGTTTAAACTATCTTCTTGTGGAGAGATATTTTTCTCTTTCTATTTTTCTCCAAAATCATATCTTTTATTGTTCTCAAATTTTATTTGTCGTAATACGAAAACTCTATTATTTTCCGGGTTTATGTAACAACAAACCTTGTTATTATGTATACAACCTATTTTTAATGCTGGGTTGTGATTCGTATGCATGAGTATATACCGATATCTGACTAAATTTGGAAATCGTCTAGTTTTATGAAACTGTATAGATTGTTTAATATGTTTTTGTATTTTATACGTATTTTGGATTTAGTGTGCCTGATTGGTATTGAACGTTAATATTTTAGCTACCAACTCAAAAAACCTGTA
>JAJJMB010009125.1:8992785-9106280 GCA_023531105.1 Papaver atlanticum | reverse complement strand
TAACTACTGCACTTCAGGTTTCCGGGGAAGAACATCAATAATCCTTAAAAAAGATAAACATGATTTACAATCCATTAAGTATGCCAAATAAATCCATAGAACAATAACCCAAAGTATTTTAACTTTAAACAAATAATCTAAAACGACGTAACTGAACCTTTATGTAGAAGCTAGTACTAAAAAAGAGTAATGAGATCTTCTAACAAAAGCAAAAGCAGCGTGCTTGCATAAGCAATGTCTCCTTGCATAATATGGATTGCATAACAAGGCTTGCACCGTCTTTTCACACTGAGGCGCGCAGCGTGCCGTTGGTAATGGATTTATTTTTTGTCCCATACACCCTCGCTTTCTTCGCTTTCTTCATTAGCCCATTTTAGTCTTTCGTGACTGCGCTTCGATTGATAGCTTCACTCACAGATTCAGCTGAGACCTGCTCTTCTCGAATCCCAGCATACCCCTGAACCTCTTAACATTACACCACTGAATCCCCAATCCTTTGCTTGCTGTGCTTTTCGAGTCCAGTTAAAACAGGAGGGTAGGGCCTCTCCTCAAGAGTCCAGTGTGTAAAGCAAATCCTGGAATGACGGTTCGAGCCCGTCCTTGGCCTCTCTCCCAGTTCATAGATCCCCTGCTATGAGAACTTTCGGCACCGGCTCATTCTTCAACAGGCACGCGGTCAGAGCCCAGGCTCCTCCCACTGCTTGGGAGATTTCAGGTACCTTTTCTTAAGCATAGGTTGGTCTATTTGTATCATGATTATTTCTTCAGATTAGCTTTCAAAAATCATTGGCCGCATACTCTTCATCATATGAGTCTACTTTCTTTTTCAGTCTACGCCAAGTCATTTTGGCTGGTGTGTTTTGTCTGCTTTGCTTCCTTGTCGTTACTTAATGCACGTTTCTTACCCCTCTTAGTTGTCTCCTTCTCCTTATCCTTGGTAGCATGTACAACATTCCTTTCGCAACCTGGACCCTGTAGAGAAGGTGAGCTTTACATGGAAAAAATGTTCTTTAGTACCAATCGCTTGTAAAGCAACCTGGTATTTTGTATCAGCATATGAATCCTCTAACTCTCCTTCTGGTTTGAATATTTTTTGGACCGTAAAATTTTCAGATTGGTTGTTTATATTGTACTCCTGGTTACTAATTTGAAAACAAAAATGAGGTCCTTGATTCGGTTGAACCACCTGTGCTTTATCTCCCTTGTTAATATGCATTTGGAAATAAATGATATGATGAGCATCTCTTGATGGTATATCTATCAAGTTCATTTCCAAACTAAAATGTTGTTACCTTATTGCACAGCTCCATGTAATATATATGTTCTTTCGCATTGCAATTCATCAACTTTTTTGTTGTCTACCGTGAATAGTGCGGTATCTTTATCATCTTTTACAGCCAAACTCAACTTGTACTTGTGTATATTCTAACTCGTTAGCAAGTCCCAATGTATTGTCCTTCTATTTATATATATATATATAAAACCGTTATTCATTTTTATCATGGTTCCTTTTCAAATTCGTTTTCACACTTGTTATACCAGGGTTCCTCATCTTCGTCGTACTCAAGCGGCATACATTTACATATGTTAAACTCCTTTTCAAATTTGTTTTCACACTTGTTATACCAGGGTTCCTGATCTTCATCGTACTCAAGCGGCACACATTTAGATATTTTAAACTATAGCACGTAGACAAAATCAACCAAATACACGCTTATCATATTCTCAATGTATTGTGTCATGTCAGTTTCTTCCTGTACATAGTCTGTCTTTTATTTTTGTTGGTCATCCGGTTGTGGCGAGCCGGTCATTTTGATTCCGTTGTCTTCTGATTTAAGCGTACATAAATTAATTTTGCAGTTTTAGTACGTAATATAAGTCATATATGGTAGAACCCCTATATTATATAATCCATGATAAATTGATAATCACGATAAAATAATTTTTCGTCGGCCCCGAATAAGGGACAATGTGCTAATTCACTAAATTTGTAAATTAATAAGATTTTAAAATTTACTATGAGTCCTTTGTGATATATAAATTAATAACCCTTAAAATTATATAAATGAGTTCTACTTTTATGCTAATATAGTAGAGAATAATCGAACTGTGACTTAGTTTATTTTTAAAATTTATGTCACACTGAATTTCATGTTGATATTCTCTTAACATTAGAAGAGGATTTTTTGTTTTTTTGAATGAGCTTAGGAAGAGTTTTATGTTGTTGTTTCATTATGCAATAAAAAAACTATTCAGTATCTTTTTAGCCATTCATCATAACTTATTTACGTGAATGTGGCTGTATAACTACACTTACATCATCAACCTTCACATCATCATTTTCCTCGTCAATCAACAAATATAGAATTGTGTTTTCTTGGAGATAGTTCGAAAGGTATTCCACATCCAATTTATTGCCGCCAACTGGGTCTCGAATATTTCTATCGGGTCCTTTGGTACCTTTGCATGCATCTAGGTTTTCTGCGATTTGTAATAAACATATTTGAACATAACCATTAAATACCCTATGTAATTCAAAAGATATACATCAACATAGGGGATTTTCTTACCTTTTCATCCATTAAGTGCAGTTCCAGCGCATACACTTCCTTTGTCTTTTGGTTTCCTGATTTCCAAATCTTTAAAATCCTTGCCCTAACAACCTTCTAACGAACTCGGTAAGGATCTAGGTCATCAAACAAAATATGGGCCATGTTTACTACTATGACAACCTTCTGACGAACTCGGTAAGGATCTAGGTTATCAAACAAAATATAGGCCATGTTTCCTACTATTTTTTCTGTTGAAAATATCGTAGGCAGAAACGTAGTAAGTAAATCTTTAGCCCACTTGTTAAAATATAATATTTATAATGGTTTCGCAAGAAGGCGAGGCAACTTCCATCTGTGATGGAAAAGAGGCGAAAGAAACAAACTATGTTCAAAAAGAAGACTCTTAAATAATTTCTCAGAAACTAATTGTTACATTGGGTGAATTTTGATTGTAAGATAGAATTTTGATGGGTTATATTGGGTGAATTCTGATTTTAAGATAGAGTTTTATAGGTATTTTGAATGGACGGTTGGATTCTGATTTTAAGTTGATTTTGTGAATTTCTTACTCCGTTGTTAACATCAACCTTTTGATTGTTTAGTCTCAAATTTTTTATTTAAGATTCGACTCTCACCAAAATTTTGGATACCCACCTCTTTATAATACCATCAAAGTTGATTATATTATTAGTAGAGAAATGCCTATTGCATTAAGTAAAAGGTGATCTTATGTTAGCCCACATGCCACATTACCCATGTCACTAATATATTTTGGCAAATTAATAATAAATAAAAGCAACCAAACAACGATTATAAAACACACATCAGGTAGATCATGAGTAAATTTGAAAATTACACATTCCTTATCAATGTTTTTCACAATGAATAACATAATGCAATCGTACCCAATATTCGTATTCCAAGACAAACACTTCATATTCGCTAAATAAAGAGAACAAAACAGACAAAAAAAATGTGTAAAACCAATCAAAGTCAAGAAAAGAAGAAAAAAAACTAATTTGACCGTGATGAGATGAGGTGGCACTTCTGGTTTATTGTCGACTAAAGTTTCAATGTCGTGGCTGAAAATATAAGTACTTGGAAGGAGTTAATTAAGGAGTCAACTGAATATCCTTTTAAGCAGTCCATCATACAGTTCATACCACCAAAGATCAATAAGCTTATTAACCGAAGAGGGTAAGCACTGATTTGGCTTAAAGCCTAAAACAAACTTGATGAGAAAGCACATAGCAAAATTTTACCCTTTTCATTGCGCATAGATCGCAACAGATGCTAAATATGAACAGTAATATTGGGTCCTGGAATTTGATAAAAAGAAACCTCCAAAGAGCCTTACAATCTAATATATTTTCTGCCTATATATACCTACACACTGGTACCGGAAGCATAGAGATTTTTTGGGTTTTGGCTTATTCAAATAACTGTGCCATCTGTGGGAGTCGAACCCGCAACTTCATGGTAAAAACACATGTGCTCTACCATTTGAGCTAAGATAGCAACTACACTTGCATCTGTTTGTCTAAAAGATTTATTAGCATGAGGTAATATCAAGAAGAGATTGTACCTCACACCGTGCTTCATGTACGCTAATAGAAGATCCGAGTTCTATACTGTAGTGTTAAAGTCATCAGTCCACATTACCAAATATTTACTAAAAAACCCTTACCTTGCCAGCTTTTCAGCCTTGGCTCGAAGAATCAAAACATCTGATGTCACCATTGAGTGCCTTAACAGAAGCATGCATTATTATACAATAAGGAGATTTTTAGATAGGAAAAAGGCATCCTTGAGAAATATAGAAAATTGAAACCCTAGTGCCCTAGAAAACTGTACCGACATATACAAAATAAATTGCTCGCTGGTCATAATTTAGAACTAATGCCCACTATTCTTAGCTGATAGTTTAAATAGCTAATCAAGTCATTTATTGATCCAAAATTATAAATAGTTAGGGCCAACATATTCTGATCCCATTGTTCATGGACATTCTACTCTAAATGCACTCTATCATAAATGTATGATGCTCCAAAGGCAAGAAAATATATCATTGGAAATACACGTTTGCCGCTTCCTTTGCATCATGAATTCCTAATACCTAATAGTTTTTTCAAAGAGATATCTGCATTTGACCAAGATGGAAGCACCATCCCTGGTTAAGAAACCAATATAAAATCCTCATTCCAGGAGATTATAAATGCACCTGAAATCTCTATATCGTCAATAATAGGATTTAAAAAAGGACTGAATGTTGTATACCTGCTAACAATGCAAGATATGTAGAACATGCCCCACCATGCATTTCATATCCACAAAAATGTTAATTATTCCCCAACAATTTCGAGAAAGCAATGATCACATGTAACACTTAACGGAAGTAGGCAACTATGTACAGAGACGCGTACTTTAATTGTCTGAATATATTGATCATTTTGACTTGAAACCTTACCTCAAAAATCCAGCTGAACTGTCTCATGCACGACATCAAGAATGCCATATACTACATGACTATACATCAAACCTCTCTAAAATCCATCTCCAAAGTTAACATCGTTCCTGAGATTATATATGCAAGTGAGGTAGCGAAAGGAAACATAATTGAACTGAGTAAGGATATATTATATAATGAGCAGTAAGTGTGTGTTTCAACAAATGCGGAAAAGATCCAGTCTCAGCACCATCAGAGTTATTCTTCGTAATAATCATTTACTAATGTAGCCGACCATGCGACACAGAATTTAGGTGGTATAACCAAGGTTCGTGACTAAGAACAATATGTAAGAAGTATATGAGAAGTAGGAGGCAGCAGGAAAATTACCTTAATGGAAGTTAGTGGTCTGACACTTGTCGTCATTGCTTCTACTGCCTCATCTCGATCCCTGTGCCAATAAGAATCATGATTTAAAATTGTAGTTAGAAATTAGGAATTTTGACAACACAGCACACGTAATGATTGATAATTTCGGACAACATCCGTTCGTAAGTGCTAAGTTAACCCAAGGGCCTCATGTTGGCCATGTCATTGATAACTGCAAAAGCTATCCCCAATGAAAGTATTATTCCACAATATAAGTAGATTGAAGCTAGCGTTGTATTGTAATCTATGTACGTCTACAGCTGAGTTTATTGCATGAGTTTCACATTTGAAATTGCATAGATTAAGAACCAACCATCCACATACAAATTCATTTGGAACTGAAACACCCATAAAAAAATTCCATGAGACATAGAATGACATTAATTTGTTATCGCAAAACAACTTAGGTAATATCTACAAAGATTGGTTATATCTACAAACTGGATATGCTGGCAATCGAATTCAGATTTGCCTGGTACTGTTCACAGTTCATAGTTGCATAGAGAGGGAGAACAAAGACAGATAAACATTGGTGAGATCCACCAACAACCCCAATCCGATTTCTTCCTTCAAGACCCTATAATATAATAAGAGTTTCAATTGGACCAATACAGGAAAAAAGAAATCATTAATACTTTTTCTGATTCACAGTTTCACACTAAAGCATCCATTATATACAGAATTATAAAATTAAACCTAAATCAAAAGTTGGAAATCAAACCCCAACTATGTTCAACCAAATCAAACCATGGCTTTGGAAGTGGGAACAATGGAAATGAATAAGAAAATCAAAAGTTTGATACTTTGATTTATCTGTGCAAACGTTTGGGAGTTGTTCTTGACATAAGGCTCTCTTCACCCAAATCATCCATTCTTCAAAATCATCTCTCTCACCTATGAAATCAAAACAAAAGTCTCTTGTTATAGGTGTTCTGGTTTACGCTCAGAGGGATATATACCGGGTTGTTGTCAGGATGCTTAACAGTAGGCTAGTAAGGCTCCATATTATGCAATTCTTACAATATCTGGAGATACCTCGCAGTAACCCTCCCCTGCAAGCTCAAATAAGTATAATTATCTTTTAGTTTTTGTCCCAGCAGTTGGTCTGATGCCTGGATAAATAAAGCAATAAAGAAGATTAGAATGAGAAGAAAGCTGGGGTGTATGTGGTTACATTATTTTAGTACCTGCAATTATTTCTTAGTATCTGTTGCAGATGTATGAGCCAAACATGTATCATATGTGACTTGCGTGTCTTCAGTACATGAATGCAGCGGGACCATCCCTAATTTGTTGCAACTGAAACAATGGATTTTATAGGGCAATTTGACAGAGAAAATACTTATGAAAATCATATGAAAATACTTATGATCTTGCAAACCAACTATATGAAACCGTTATGAAAAAGTTAAACCATACACCCAAATTTAAAATGTATAAGCACAAACAAAGAAAATACTAACTTGTTCCTAACCATCTCTCATAGAAATGAGTAACGTGTCATATATTTGTTAGTTTTAAGTTACGTTAATTTTAAGTAACAAATGTAATTGATCTATATTTAAGTATGTTAAGACAAACACACATACAAACCGTATGGGATACATTGGAATGATCCAATTGATAGCTTTGACTCCCAAGATAACCTGAACCGAACTTGATCAATTGAGCCCAAGGGGTAGAATTCATATCCACAGGCGATATAAATGTGTGCATTTTGTAACGTCTTTCTATCTCTTGTAATACTACATAATTTTTACTATGATTAGTATTTTAGGTTTTGCAAACTTATGATAGTGAACAAAATATTAACAAAAAAACTAATTAAACTCATGGCAACCAAATCCAATCTCAGCAAAAAATGGACCTGAGATGGAGTTTCCAAATATAATCTCTGACGCTATAATTAAGAAGACTCATTCTTCCAAAGTCCTATATTTAGTTGAACAGTAAAACTACTACCTAAAAGAAAAAAGAAAAATAAACCTGTAATTTTGAGAGTAAAGAAAATATACTTTGTCGTAGATCAGAAACGTAATCAACAAAATTCTTAGCTACAATAGAGATTTCATCGAAGCATATTAACATTTATGATTAGGTCTAAATCGAACAAATGTAGAAATAACAATTTAAAAGTCTGAATAGAGGGAAGGGAATTTATCAAGAATTTTAACATTACAACATTAAGAGGTGATTCTGTGTGCATCTTATTTATGATTTTCTTGTCTACATGGAAAGAAAAATATGTCTTCGCATAGGAACAAAGTTTAAATTATTGAGTTAATGAAATTTAACAAATCTGTGAATGCAAAATGTATATTTTACACAGTGAACGAAATGAGAATTCAATTAAATTTGCTACAACACTAAAAAAAAAATAGACATGATGTACAAATGATCATTTCAAATCAACAAACTCGATATGTAAAATGCCAAGGAATTGAACACCGAGATTAGTAAACATGAGGGAGTTGATCCATTGAAAGAAAAAAGTACAGAATTTTTAAAAATTTATAAGGAAAAATCAATCAGTTAACAACAGTTGTTACTGCACAGGCCGCGTTACTAACTGTTGCCTGTAAAACTCAATCTAAAAAGTATAATATCTGAGCAGTAAGCATAACTTGACGCACATAGATGAATACAATCGTATTTATGTCACCATTTAGTTATCTAATGGGCCAAACATGTGCTCTACCTATCACTTGCGATTTTCTTAAGACAGATACATATATTTACGCACATGGTATGCTTCCCTTTGTACTACACTCTAGACCCTAAGTTCTATTTTTCAACAAAACGCATTGTGTCTAATTAATTGCTACAACAACATTCTAACTTATGTCAAGTACTCATCTATTACACCTATGTATAATCCTAAAGCTTTTCTTGTTTAAGTAAGCTCTAGCCTCTAGGTCAAACCCAACCTCCAAACATATAGTTATACTGGTTCAATACTTCGCCTAAAACACTAACCGTTGACTTGAACATGTTCCTTAATGAAAGTAGATTGGAAGTTGGAAAGACTACTCATGTTTCGGTTTCAAAACTTACCGAAACACCACTCACAAACAGACTCAAATTTCCAGCAACCATAAAAAATCCTAACTTCAGTAACAACATTACAAAAAAAAAAAAAAAGTGTATGCAAAGTAAATTTACTACAATTTTTTAAAAAAAAAAAAAAAACGAATCAAACCCTATCCCTAAATAGAAGTAAGTATCAAGAAACAAAGTTTGATAGAAAACAGACATGCATAGGAACGCTAATTGAGATTGCAAGTTAGAGAATCAATTATATGAAACCGACTATATGAAACAGTTATGAAAAAGTTAAACCATACACCCAAATTTAGCAAAACTTGCACAAACCCAAACCTAAAATACTAAATTCTGAGCAAATTTTGTTCAATTTCACAACGAAGACACTGATTGACAAAGCCAAAACATCCAAAAAAAAAATCAAGTTTACCTTGGATGTTGTAGGCAAGAAGCATTGGAAGTCGAGGACCTCCTGAACACTCCATCTCCATGGTCAATTATTTTAGCTTTAATTCTGTTTGATCAAATCAAATTAAGATCAGTCACTCTCTTGTGAGTTAAAAACATAAAAATCACAAATATGCAATTTCAGCCGTTCCATGATTAGTTTAATCAAACAACTAATCTCAAGAAGAAAACTGACCTTGAATCTGAAGAAAAAGCCTCTCCTTTGGAGATGGTTTTAGCACACCGTTAATGGCCGAAAATTAGCAGTAGAAAACCCCCGAATTCAATAATCCCAGGAAACCCTAACTATGCCCGAAGCTAAGACCCAGAATGGTAACAATTTTACAAATATTGAACCTATACAAAGTATTAACTCAATAATTCTAAATAAATACGAATCCAAGCCCTGGATATCACAGTAGAAATTGATGAAGTAGGGGTTTGTTTCAATAGACTTCGAGATTCAAACCTCTTAAAAGAAGTTCAATATCTTCCTCTTGAAGCGAAAGACAGTAATAAAAATACCACAAACTGAAGTGGAACAATACAACAAAACAGACATTAGAGAAATCTCTACTGCGTTCCAAGTTTTTCCAGAGAGGAGAGAGGAGAATAGGAAGAGATGGGAAAGATGAAAAGATAAAATACCACGAACCCGGCTATCATTCCTGGCCGTCCAAGTCAAACACAATCAGGACAATAGGGACCGCGGGATGACCTTTCAGAATAGATCCTGTCCACTGATTGACTCTTTGATCAAGGAGACAAATACCACCTTTTTTTTTTAACAGTGATAACGAGAAGACCCCTGAAGCAATGTTCATGAACAGTGTTTTGAAGTTACAAATTTTGGATTTCCAAAATTGCTCCTTTTTCATGGCCCCACAAATTATGTGTTATAAATAAAAGTGAATGTATATTGGTAATTATAGTTTAAATTTATCCATACAGGCAATGGTTATATATCCCAGTCCCTTGATAAATGTGACGGGCTCATTTCCAGATTGCACGTGCATACGCACGTGCGAAACAATCTTGTCTTGTAAATAAATAAATAAAACGTTACAGGCCACCACCGAGCCCTCCCACTCTCCCAGATTTTGACTTAAACTCCGATAAATTAGGACGACCTATCAAGGTGTGTATCGGATTCCGAAATTTGGAACAACAACGAAACAAAAAGAAAACGGGTACCTAGCTCAGCTGGTCATCCCCGTTTCCCAAAGTTTCATGCGTTCCAGGAGGTCCCAGGTTCGAGCCCGCCATTGCAGAAATTAACATGGAAGGTAGAGTTAGTTTGCCCCCCTTGTGACACAATCTCAGCCCCCCATCCGCTTTGGCTCCCTTGGCTAGGTTACCCATGAGGCTCGCTGATAGGATAACACAACAACCTGTTCAATTAATGTAGTAGTATTTTGTTGGAGCTTAGCTTGTTAGGCTTCCAACTAGTTAATGTAATACTCTTTATATATATATATATATTAAAGAGTCAATCGGAATATAAAAATGTAATGGTGTTGAAGTAGAAATCGAATATGGAAGAACAGAAGAAAGACAACTCTAATTCATTAGAGATAAGTTATACGTTACATATCTTTAAACCTTTATGTATAGGTTATGAGGTATACTCTGGTTACATCTATATGAGTTGCACATACATGGGTACAAGGCCCTACAATACCCCCCTTGTGTGGTCCAATATTAGTGCTTCATATGTAGTGTTTCACATATAGTCCTTCAGATGTAGTTCTTCAAATATAGTTCTCTCCTCGATGAGTCTATTGCATCATTAAAACCTCGTCAGGAAAATCCAAAGGAACAAAACTTGAACTAAGGAAAAAGAGTACAATATTAAGAAAACTTAGAACATAGTTGAACTCGCATATGTTGCCTCGTTAAAACCTTGACAAGGGAAAACCAGGTGGGATAAAACCTTGAGGAATGGAAAAGACTGCAACGCGATAAGTCTGAAAATATGCCTTTGTTGAATACCCATACATAATATCTTATTTATTCTTATAGAAGATTAATGAACACCTAGTATTGATACGCAGTTAGTTGACTTGTGCCAGAAACTATTGTGATGCAATCTTTGCTTTGTTGTGCTGATTCTGGCAGTGGTTTCACTTGACAAACTATCAAATTTCATTTCTTTGATTATGATATTGTTCAACAATTATGTCAATCTGCTAGTCTTCATCATTTATCATGTAGTTGGTGTAGTTATGGTTGCCTCGCTAAAAACTTTGTCGAGTAACAAAAACCCTATGGGAAAAACTAATCTCGATCGTAGGGGAAAATAGTACAACACAGCTTCATATTTCAGAGTTAAATATGTCAACATCATATCCTTTGATCCTCCTCCTGTTTCTATTCAGAGGAGTTTCCAGACAGTTCTTTTAGTCATATACTTTCCAAAAGTGAATATAGGAAATGACTTAGTAAATAAGTCAGTCATGTCCCCTCCTGATTACTTTCATGGGAGAAGAGTTTATTATTCTTTTATAATCAATAATTTTTGGATTGCACTTCCATTAGCAGTCCTCTTTATGTCTTTGTAGGGATAAAATAAACTCATGCCAATGGTTCCTTTTAAGTATATGGTTACATTCATTATACCATTCCAAAGACGTTGCGTCGGCGCTAAGCTATATCTAGCTAACAAGTTTACTGAGGATGAAATATTTGGTGGAGTACATTATGCTAAGTATAGAAATGCGTCTATTACACTTAGATAGGGGAATTTCATCTCCCAACACATCTTCGTCATCTTCCTTTGGACGAAATGGTCATTTACTTATATTTGTACCTCAACTAATTATGAGAGTGCTAGCAGGATGCATGTCCTTGTTAAATTTCCTGGTAACTTTTTACGTATGCAAACTGGTGGAATAATATACCACAAGCTCGACGTCTGACCGAGCTTTTCCCATATTTTCATCTCAAATTCGAATTTCAAGTAGCTTGTATACTCTCTTATTGCATTAAGAGTATGTATATACCATGTCCATACCATCAACAAAGAAGCTACAATTCCAATTCAGGAACTTTCCTTGTGAGTACGCAGGGCACAATACCTTACATGTTTATCCCTTCCCAATAAAGTAATCACTTAAAGGGTATACCAAATCCGTCTGAATGTTTCAACTCAATAGTGAACCTTCCAATACAATTGAAAAAGTACTCGGTGGTCTAGAGTCATTTGATTTGGGGGACAAAATCTTTATAGAGATATGTAATAACCACATATAAATGATGCATTTCACTACAACAAAATAAACAATTCCAGGGCTTTGTGAGAAACCTCATGCCACAAAGCGAGTCTTTATACTTTACGACTTCATTATTCTCACTGCGTTTTGCGACAGATAATCATGTATGTCCATATGCTTTACACTTGGTTGGTTAGCACTACCACACCAAATACCTATATATTTGTCAAAGAATCAAGTTTTACCTGGATTGTGTAGGCAAAGTATGCTCTGGTTGGTATTAAGCAACAAGGAGCATGGTTCAATCTCATTATTTACTATTGATTTAAGCAGTTGTACATGAAGATATAATCATCAATATGCGTGCATAATCTTTGCATTGACTCATGCGCGATCTCATAATCCTTTGTAGTTTCATTGTTCTCTAAAATCATTAAACTTCAGAGCGTCCTCCAGTTTGATTCATGGACATAATCAGGGACAACTCAATGAGATGATTTTGTTGATGATATGAATTAGGTTGTGCCTTACTCACCTACTTCCTTTGTAGGTGAGTATTGATCGAACCTGGTGATCTCTTCATCTTACTTTATTGATCCACGGCCTCAACTACACTTCCACCAAGTGTAGTTGCAACACCTTAATCTATGGTGTACCCCTTACTGAGGATTTCTAACCTCGCAGGAAGATTTGCAACTGGTATGTGTGATCTTGTCACTTTTACCGATATTAGTGCACTTTCTGAAAATCGATTATTCTTTTCACTTCACATTTACGTTAGTGAAGTACAAAAATCAATGTGAGACAGAGTGGGAACACACCATGACAATTCCTGTCGTTCCCTTTTGAAATTCTTTTTCTTGTCTCCCCCTAGCGATGGGAATACTATCTCATCAAAGTGACGATCAGTAAATATAGCAGATAAGAGATTGTCTGCTAAAGGTTTCAAAATGCGGATAATTGTTGGGAATTCATATCCAACATAATTATTTAATCGTTTTGATGACCAACTATGGTACGACATGGAGTCGTAATGGCACACATATAGAACAACTAAAATTGCGTAAGAATACAAATTTCAGGCTTATATCCAGTTACCAACTGGTACGCATAAATGGTTGACTAATTGCAGGTTCTAAAACAAATAAGTGAAGATGCGTGCAATATTGTATATCCCACAAGCAATTATAGTAAGGTTAATACGCATAACCTATTCCTTAGACACCATCTATAACCTTTGATGGTAGCCTTTGCGAGACCATGTAGTGTAGGATGCTCTTCATTGATCCTATTAAAAATGCAATAATCATCAAGTTCTTTTGATGTAAACTCCGTAGCATTAACAAGGGTGGTGAGCCCCTACATATATAATATGTGCTAGGATTGTTTGAAAAACACATAATTTCTTGTGAACAATAATTAATTCAATGCTTCGAATCATCCACCAAAGCTTTAAATCACTTGAATGGTCCGCATTTTACATGGATATGTCCACAAATGTCACCTTGTTTTTTTTTTTGAAAGAATGGGTTGTTTACTATTTGCATCTTAGGATGGTCTCAATCCTATTTACTAAAGAAAGATTTTGTAAAATGAGTGACATGCTTTACTACTTTAAAAGCATAATGGAAGGGGAGGTGTTTCTAGTACTTTAGAAAGCGTTGATTCTGAGAGATACCGTGTGTACCCCGATATTCGGCAGTGGTTGGCCTAATGGAATATAAGTAATGGTTTGTCCTTTCCAAACACCGAGGTATTTTCAGCACAATTGGCTCCAGAGTTGGCAGAAAACTCTGTAGTTAAGTTTGCTCAGACGGAAGTAATCCAGGGATGGGTTACCATCTGGGAAGTTTCTGCTGGATTACCGCAGCGATGCTCGTTGAAAACCCCACACTGTCGGATAACGGATAACCGCAGTGGCTAAGTGGGGATAGTATCGGTGGAGGGACGGGTCGTTACAAATGGTATCAGAGCTGATGATGGTTCACCTACCGAGGGTGGGAAAGTACGTTGTATGGGTTGGGTCAGGTACTTGTCTCATGAGGGGAAGGGAATGTCGGAGATCTGGGATTATATATATTCCGGAGCCGAGGACGGCTCCAATTTAAGGTGATGGTATTGTGATACCCCGATATTCGACAGTGGTTGGTCAAATGGAATATAAGTAATGGTTTGTCCTTTCCAACACAGAGGCTTTTTCAGCACAATTAGCTCCAGAGTTGGCAGAAAACTCCGCAGTTAAGCATACTCGGGCAGGAGTAATCCAGGGATGGGTGACCATCTGGGAAGTTTCTGCTGGATTACCGCAACGATGCTCGTTAAAAACCACACACTGTCGGATAACCGTAGTGGCTTAGTGGGGATAGTATCGGTGGAGGGACGGGTCGTTACATACCGTCAGTTTGTATTCTTTTAATCTTTGTAATTATCATTTTATTGTTCACTCAAATAAAGGGATATCCTTGTCAGTTCTTTAAAAACATAACATAATGGAGTAACCAATGTGTCTTTATGGTTATGTCAAAACCTAAATGAGTCCGCACCCAACATTACATTGTTGGTGTAACAATCATTTTTTTGTTCACTCAAATAAAGGGATATCCTTGTCAGTTCTTTAAAAACTGAACATAATGGAGTAACCAAAGTGTCTTTATGGTTATGTCAAAACCTAATGAGTTCGCACCCAACATTACATTGTTGGTGTAACAAAGTATTAGTGATTTACAGTTCACTATACTGTTTGGCTCATTACTTTCTCCAAAATGTGATTTCTTTCATATTCATTAGAGGTAATTTATAGATGCATTCACATTCTCACAGTGAGTTTTCGTACGATAACCGTTTGCGCAGATTTCGTGGGAACTTAACAAAGTTAGATTAGCTCTTGGTTCTTACAGAGCTCATGTAACTTTTGAACTTTATACCAACTAGGCAACAAAGATTGAGCATTTGTTCGCTCGACTGTTACTGGTGATGATCCAGTCATTGTATAATATTATATAAGGAAACAATTCAACAAGCTAATTAATATATTTTCTTAAGAGCTTCGTATAATGATAGACGCATTCATGTGTCTATTTTAATCTCAATTCTCTGTAATGTTAGTATACGATTTTGTGCTTATTTTGCTATATTATGTATTTGTAGGTGTTTTTGGAGAAATGAACTTTTGCGGCAAAATTGGTTCGAAAAGTGATGTTTGCACTACTGGGAGAAAGTACTAGAGGCACTCCAGAAATGCGTTAAAGGCACCCCCGGAGTAGAGTTATTGGCACCAAAGAAAGATCACTAAAAACACCCGAAGATTGATTAGGGCACCCCAGAATTACTAAAGGCACCCAAGGTCAGCTGATAAGGGCACTCGTCTAATGGATAAGGGGCGCTCATCCCCCACCTTTTGAAAAAACGGAATTTGGCGGGAAGAAAATACAGTGACTATGTGTTTTCCTGGATTGATGTGGATGAGATTTTTGTAGATTGCTTCACATATTGGAGTTGGTATTAACCTGTTAGCTTAAGACAGGGTAGGTAATCGACTATAAACAGAAAAAAAAAAAGATTATCATGATTCATGATAAAACAGGGAGAGTGGACTTTTTTCGGGCTTGTTTGATTTTTGGGATTCTCTGGGAGAGACTCAATCATGGAGTTTGATATTTTTTAGTCATGTTAAGGCTAAACATGACTGATAATTCGGTTTGATTAGATTAATTTGGGTTGGACATCGAGTTTGGATAAAACAAGATATCTCAGGTTGTCCTATTCCTGGCAGTTACGTGGAGATTAAGGGAGGACATTTTCCTTGTCGACTTGAATATTTGGAAGGAGTTTAAATAAAGTCAAAAACGCGTACCCGGAACTTGGGAGAAAAGTAAAAGCAAGATATTCTCAGGATTTATTTGGCATGTGTGTATAAATACGAGCGGTTAGAGTGCTAGAAGGGGTATATCGAGTGAGAGGAAGCCAATTTTTGTCACTACAAATCCATATTTTGAGCACGGGCGCACCTATATTTGGAGACCTATATAAAAGACTCTTCTAATATTTTTTGGATATATATTTTAATTTTCAATCAAGCCTTTGGAGAGAAGAACACAAGAGAAAACACCTTTTTGAGCTATGAATCCATATGTTGAGTGTGTTTTGAGCATGAGGAGCTAAACCCCATCACCGGGACAATGGAGGAAGCCATTTTTCGTCACTGTGGTAATTATATTAATTCTTTTATGCTTTTTTGCACTAATTTAATTTGAATTATGATTTTTATTAATTAGTTGTGATTTAGTTAGATGGGTTATGCTTAGGTTAAGTGTTTCGATAGTCCATGCTTCCCATTTACATTGATATTCGAACCAAATGAACATGAATTTTGGTGGAATCATGAGTCCCGGTATCTCTCAACTTTGTTACAATTTTTCGTTTATTTGCTATTTTAGTGTTAAAAATTAAACTCTTAAACCAAATCTTCACAAATATTAATGAACCTTTTCTTATCACTGTAAAAACTACATTAATTTTTGGCGCCGCCGACGCGAAATTGTTTTTAGATTTGTTTTTAGGTTTTTTGTTTTTGTTTTCAGTGATTTTTACTTTTTAGGTTTTTATTCTTTTGTTCTATTTTACATTTTCTTGGGTATTTGTCTTTTGGTTACAGGCTTTGCATTCTGGATTGAAAAGAAAGTTGAGCCAAAGATGTAAATATTTGGAGTCAATGACAAAGCGAAAAGAACGAAGGAAGAGACAAATAATTATTATTTTTTTGGATTTTATTTTTAGGGTTATGTCTATTTTTATTTTTAGAAAATTGTATTAGGGTTTATTATTATTTTTGTAATTTTTATTTTCTTTTTGGACTTTTTGGACACTTTGGGATATTCTTGGACATTATTTTTAAACCTTAAGGAATGATATTCTTAAATACAAACTGTTGCAGAAAAGGAGAACAATTACAATATTGTCTCTGTACCTTAGGTTTGTACACTGACATAGGAGTCGATGGCCCAAGTCGACTACAACTGGTTCATCCCCCGTCTGGAACGGGAGGTAAGATTCTAAACAACCGCGAATCTCATGTCAGCGGGTTTACTGGATTCCTTCATATGCATATATGTTGAGGACTAAATACAAACTTTAATTTCCTAGTAAAGGGTAAGGCCAGATGTTGATGGTGGATTTTTGACAAAAGGCTAAAATCGTAAAATCATAATCTTGCATATTCTTGATCCAACAATCAGACAAGTATTGAGATTCTTGTCTATCGTTTAAGCATGAAAGCTCATGCCACGATAATCTCTGGCTGAGTGTATTGCCTCTCAGAGTACGCATGAATATGCAGTCTCTCAATTGAGACCGCGACATATTTCACCAACTGAGCAATTTCAGTATTCACTTCTATATAGAATCGAAAACGATTGGACGGCTCCTAGACAGCTTGCATGCTAGTATAAAGTGATAACGTCTTCAGGATATAACAATGTTTTCCCTGACTATATAGAATACATATGTATAGAATCTTAATGATTAGACGGCTTCTAGATAGATTGCCTGCTAGTATAGAGCGATGACGTCTTCAGGATGTAACAATGTTTCCCTGACTATACATAATTAATATTCAGAATAAATATGACGCTTCAACGAGCTCATATCGCTCAATTCTCGAATAATCATAATGCCCCTAGACAGCTTGTGTGCTAGTATAGAGCCATCAATTGATTAATTAATTATTTATAGTTGCAAGATTCATCAATTGAATTCCTAGAAAATATTCTACGTTCATCATAATATTTCGTTACTTTAATTCATGGCTTTTCCCAGCAGAATTCCATGGGTTAGTAATAAATATTCAACGTACAGGCATCTGGGCCACCACCGAGTAAGCCCGGAGAAAATGGTGCGAGTGTACTAAACAATAATGCACGAACGAGCTCCCAAATGCACGAACGAACAGTGAAAATATGGACGAACGAGGAAACCTATGCAAAATAGGGAAGAAAAATAATAATAATAAAATAATATAGAGGCGCCTAGGAGACCGGGCCCACCGGCCGGCTGGTCATGCCGCCATGGCCAGTCCCACGCCTCTCCCTTTTATTTTATCTTATTTTATTATTTTTCCTAATCTCATGAAAACTCCTTCATTCGAGCAAACTTCCTCGTTCAATCGAAACTCCTAGTTTCCTCATATTTCCTCACACGATGAAAAATATTATAAAATAAGGAAAAGTATCACGGGACCGCGTCCGGCCATGCCCTAGCCGTGGCCGATCCCACACTTCTCTAATTCCTTATTTTATTATTATATCTTCCTTCATCTCATGAAACTCCTTCGTTTGAGCAAAAACCTAATTTTTTCCATATTTCTCAAATATTGCTCAAACTATCAAAAGCCAAAAAGAGAAAAATGGTCACACTACCGTCCGGGCTCTTCACGGAAAATATGAAAATATCATTATTTTTAATATTCACAAAAATATCGACCGCGCGATCAAAGTTTTACTTGCTCATTCGAGCAAAACAAAGAGTTACAGTCAAGATCAAACTCTTCTGAAAATCCAAAATATTGCTCGAACGCTCGTCAGAAAATATCAAAATTCTCATGATTGAGCCACGAGCAACATGGTGCCACAGGCATGCTACCTTGACCGATCAAGGTAGGCCCTTTGGCTTGCAAGGAACCGGTCCCACATATCTTCATAATTTTGACCTAATTTGTTCATATTGGGTTCAAACTCTTTCCAAACAACTTGGAATTTGATCAAACGACCGTCAAATGGTCCCACGACCACCAGGGCCGGTTTTCATACCCCTTGGTTAGTCTCTCATCTCTCCATAATTAGGTTTTATTACCTAACGCTCATACGAGCACTATTCTTAATAAATGATTAAACCAGCATTTAATCATTCCTTCACCAACTGGTCTGCAAAGGACTTTGGTGTTTGTCCATTCGAGCATCCGGGCGCTACATGGTCGGCCCATCATCCCATGTAGCCAGTCCCTCTCACTCATTGATTTTCAGTAAATCATTAATTGATCAGCAATAGATCAAATTAGGGTTTCGAACCAAATGCTCTGCAAAGCATAATTCTGAACAGGTTCAAACACCAATATTTTTATGTTGATCCAGCAATCAACATTTCAATTAATTATATTTGGTTCAATTGCCGATACTTTAAATTAATATTTTATTTGGTCGCGCTACCAATAATCATCAAACGAGCAATATTTGCTCTGATTAGGAATATTGACTCAACTATCAATATTCAACAATTCATCAAACGAGCAATAACTGGTCAGACGAGCAATATTTGCTCAGATTAGGAATATTGGTTCAACTATCAATATTCAACAATTCATCATCAAATGAGATTTAATTCTCCGAACGAGCAATATTTGCTAAGACTAAGGAATATTGATTCAACCATCAATATTCAACAATTCATCGAACGAGCAATATTTGCTCAGCTGAGCAATATTTGGTCATTATCAATATTCATCACATTGATTTTATTATCAACATTCATTCGAGAACTATACATCTGTCTCAACAGACATGCTCAATCCATGAATTGTAGAGCATTTCGTCAATTATGCTCGACTCAGCAATACGAAGACTCATCGTTTAGTCAAGACAACAACTGATTAATTAAATACATGTCTGCCTTGCAGACTCCATAATCATGAGACATTAATCATGTCACATGGGGGGATATTAACTAGGGTTTTGGTCTGGCGGCCTACGGCACGTGTGTTCTCCCACGATGGGAGATGTGAGTAAGTCGTGTAAATGGTTGAGGAAGTTAGCAAAGTAATGGATGGACGATCAATCAAGTCTTCACACGACATGGAACTGGTTAAACCACGATCTCCCACTTTCCCACTCTTTCACTCAAGCAACCGTCACACTTACTGGAGATAAATGTGTCTATATTCTTGCAATATAAATAAGTTTCTGAATTCATGATTGAACAAGACAGACATATATACGTGAATTATCATAACAATTCTCATCTGAACAATCACTCTCAACAGAGTAGAATTCAAGCTTATTCGAACCCAGCAGTTCATTAATTTGCAAAAACCTTCAACACATTCACAATCCTTTGATCATCATTGATCTCACACACTTCTCAGCTTCCCTCCTATAGAGCAACCCTCATCCTCTCTTTGTGACCAAATTGATTCTAGAACGACCATTGTCTTGGTTTAGGCCGGAGTCCTATAGATTGATCTCTCGAACTCAAAGCACTCCCATGCAGTGCATCTGTTTGCAAAAGGTTAAAGCAATTTGCTCGATCGAGAGTCTCCTCCGCACGGTCGTCTTTCCACTTTCCTAAAAAAAACGGCAAATCGTTTTCTCCCATCAACAGATTGGCGACCACAGTGGGAGATCATTCTCTCGTTTGCAACTCACAATTTCATCAAAGATGGTCGATTATGGGGAGGTCTCAGAAATATTCAATCTCAATTTATTATCTGCCAGTACCAGCGAATTTCTTCCAATTACTACTAAACTAGGATGGCCTGGTCAAGCTCTCTCAGAGGCTATGAATGCTCAAAGCTCAACCACTATTGCTGATCTAATGAAAATCCTAAATGATGTAGTAACAAATCAAGCAGAAATTGTCAAGATACAAAATGAGGTATTCGCCCTTTTTAAAGTTCTTACAGATCAGTTATCAAGGGAACCAACATATGATCGCTCTAAAAAGAATGCTGCTGGCAATCCTTCCTATGTTACCACTGGTGTTGATTTCTTTTCTAAGATCCATACCTCCACCAGTGACGATGAAGACAAAGTCTACGCTCATGCTAAGCGTAAAAGACTCCACCAATCTAGCTTGGACGCTCGTGAAAGCTCAGGACAATTCCCACAAACTCATAAAGAAGACCCGCCCATTTTAACACGCTTCAATCTGGACTCTTACGATGAAAGGATAATGCCATTTTATAAATCCCTCTTATAGGATATGTATTCTCGGATCGTAGCAGAAGCAACTGACCGATCGACTGTTGCTCTACTCAGCTAATCCGAGTCATTCCAGAATAAAGAAGTTTGCAAGGGTATAAGGAAAAACGGGTATTCTTCCAATCCGAAACTCAACCTCCATCCTTCCATGAACGTTGTTGCTGAAGGGAACAAAAGGAAAGCTGAAACACAACACAAGAATACTTCTCCGATATCTCATACTCCTCAAAAAGTGTTAAGGAAGGATAACCAAACTCGAAATGCACAAACCTCGACCCAGCGTCAGCAGACAGGAAATGACCAAGCGTCCTTGAACTTCCCTCTGCCTATTGAAAAAGTGATCGAGTTACTGGAAGTCTTGATCTAATACGGTGCAATCAAACTGCCATATGTCAGGAGAGAGCCGACCGAGGAAGAAATGGAGAATCCCACGTACTGCCGATTTCATAGATTTGTTAATCACCCGACAAATGACTGCAATGTTTTGAAGCGTATCTTCAAAGAGAAAGTCGAGGCAGGAGAGTTCGATCTGGGGACTGAAAGAGTACACATGGATTCTCTCCCAATCAAGACCTTCACTCTCTGAACAACCGGTCAAGGAAGCAGTTCAATCCTTAGTCGAACAAATACGCAAATTACTTTATCTGTCAAAGGTTCAAAGGGAAGACATGTTCATGGAACTGAATCACATCGTGTCAGGAAGGCGTCTCTCCATTCCAGAAACATTCCTTGAACCTCCATCCTCATAATACTTCATAATCCTCCGTTATCCTTCAACTGGATCTAAATCTTTATCATTTTTATCAACTTCCTCAACATGATATTCAAAACCCTTTTCAGACTGTTCTGATTCACTTTCTGTTGCACTTCCATACTTCTTCCAACTACCTCTTTCATACCTCTCCTCAAACTTCCTTATATCTCTTGCAAGCCTTTTTTCCTTCCATGCAGCAAACTCAATAACTTGATCCTCTTTTCTCTGTTGTTTGGCTAATTCATGTGCACGTCGATCTATCTCATTTTGTAGATCATTCTTCAATCTCTCTATCTCCCGATCATTCAAAGTTATTGCAAGGTTTTTGGCTTGATTGTAAAATGCAAAAAACGGAGGATTTGTTGGATAATTCTCTTTAGGATTTGCAATTTCTTAATGATCTCTCTCTAATTTTTTCCTATTTTGGTCTAATGGATAACTGTTATGATAATTTCTTTTCTAATTCCCTTTATAAAGAGTCTAGCGAACCCATTAATAGTCATTTATGGCTCTTGGTCAAGTGTCATGTCGCCTGGATATTCAATGCCATGCGCACCCTCTTCAAAACCATCATTACTCTGTAAAACTCTATTTTTAAAGTCCAATTCTAGACGCTTTATTAGCTTTTAAACCATTTGGAACTGCTATTAAGAGGTGTATTTGAAAAAGCAGGGGTCTTACAACCATACCCAATATTTCGTTCGGTAATCTGTATGGACTAACTCCAATATAATTCCAAGAGAATCAACTAGACAGTCAGACTTAATCAAGGAAATATATCCAAGAGTTATATCTCTGTTTCTCAATGTAATCCGGCAAATCAAACAGATAGGAATCCGTAAGCCTGATTATTAGGAGAAACAACTTGAACGGTACCAAAGACCAATGTTCAAGTGTCAATCAATTTCAACCAACAACCAAAGGTTGGATTTACCATTTGATTGAACTATGCACAACCTGTGATATTTCAATTATACAAACAAATATAATGCGGAAAAGAAATAACACAGAAACCAGAAATTTTGATAACGATAAAACCCCAAACGCAGAAACCCCCCAGGACCTAGTTCAGATTTGAACATCACACTGTATTAAGTCTATGCATACACTAACCTACTACAAGTCAAATTCGGGCTGGAATGTAGTTGAGCCCTAACCAAGTCTCACACCGATCAAGGTACAGTCACGCTCTTTATGCCTCTAAATCCCAACAGGACTCTACGCACTTGATTCCCTTAGCTGATCTCACCCACAACTAAGAGTTGCTACGACCCAAAGTTGAAGATTTATAAACAAATATGTCTCCCACAAAAAGTCTATTCTGATAGATAAATCTGTCTCCCACAAAAGTACCTATCAAGTTTTTGTTCCGTCTTTTGATAAATCAAGGTGAACAGGAACCAAATGATAATCCGGTCTTATATTCCCGAAGAACAGCCTAGTATTATCAATCACCTCACAATAACTTAACTATATGGTAGTAGAACAAGTTATTATGGAATCACAAAGAATGAGACGAAGAGCTTTGTGATTACTTTTTCTATCTTACCTATCAGAGATAAATCTTGAGCCAATCTTAGAGAAGATAGTACTCAATACGATAGAACAAGTAAGATCAGAACACGCAACTACAAAGAAAATAGTTGGGTCTAGCTTCAGAATCCCAATGAAGTCTTTAAGTCGTTAACCTATAATGGTTTTAGGAAAAACCTAGGTTAAAGGAGAATCGACCCTAGTACGCAACTAGTATCACACAGAAGGTGTGGGGATTAGGTTTTCCAGTTGCTAGAGTTCTCCCTTATATAATCTTCAAATCAGGGTTTGATAGCTTTAAAACAAAGCAATCAATATTCACCGTTAGATGAAAACATGATTTAAGATTCAAGTTATGTTTGCTTAAATCCAAAACAATATCTCTCCACCGTTAGATGGTCTTAGCTTGTTACACACAAATGAAATATACCTTCATTTAGATATGGGTAACCGTACCTAAACGTGTATATTGAGTTGGCTCAATAACAGTTAACCGAAGTTAGCCATATGAATGATAAGCACGTAAGTGTGACGCATTTTCACCCATAACTACATTATCTAGGACTCATTTTATTTTTAATAAAGTTGTTTTAAGTCTTTTTTAGGGAATAAGCTCTTGCGGCAAAATTGGCTCGAAAAGTGGTGATTTGCACCCCATAAGACAAGTGCTAAAGGGACACCCATGCAGGATTAGGGGGAGGACATCTTCTTCTCAAATTCAAAAAATAAATTTTGGCGGGAAAACCATTTCTTTTCTTGCAGAATTTCGATCGGATATTTGGACGTGATTTAGTGAGATTCAATCTCTAAAACTTAGTGGGTAGACGTGATATGACTATAGAAAGCTGGTATGGGTGTTCGTTTGGATCAGAATTGGTTGAATCGTGTCATGGAGCAAAACAGGTCAGCACGGGCATGAGAGAAATATTTCACGGGATTGCATGAGTTTTGGAGAATTTGAACGTGTTATGAATGTGTATGATGACTAGAGCAACAGTTTGGAGCGTAAATAAGTTATATTTGGAGATTAATCCAGCTGCAAACGCGTGGAGAAGCTAAAACAGGAAATTATTGCCGTGAGAATAAAAATAATAAAGAGAAGATTTTTTGAAGTTATGGAGGAGATTCGATGCATCTTTCGGGTATAAATAGATTACCCAGGTAATATAGAAGGGGTGTCGAGAGTTTGGGGAAGTTTTGGAGGCTACGGAGCGAAGAAATCACGAGTTGCAGGAAAAGTTTTCTGCTGCTGCAACTTTAGAACACGAAGAACAAAAGCCTGTAAAGGAAAGTCGTTGCAAACTGTCGCTTAATTGCGACAGTTTCCAACTCCTTTCCAGCGACTGTGGAATAGTGTTTACCGCACTTATCTTTTATCGTTCATTTTGTGACGATTTTTGTGCGTCGCAAAATCCTGTTTTACACCATTTTCTCTTTATTTCATCTTTGTAAACCATTTTGAGCCTAAATAAATATTTTGAGAGCACGTTTACTATGATGAGCTAAACCCCAACATTGGGGCGATGGAGGAAGCCTTATTTCACACTTGGGTAATTATATTTAATTCTTTTCATGACTTTTGCACTAATTTTAATTGAAATTATGATTTGAATTAATTAGTTGTCATTTGATTAGATGGGTCATGCTTAGCTTAGGTGATTTGATGTCCCATGCTTAACATTTACATCTAATATTTTGAGAATCTATCTTGGCAAAAATAAGAGTCACTTTATTTTATATTTTTATTGAGCTATAATTGTTAAAAGAATTATTATTTGAACCTTAAGAAATGAATTTGGTGGAATCCTAAGCCCTAGTACCTCTTGCCCACTTTGTTAATATTTTTGTATATAATTTTTATTAAATTTAAAAACTCGAATCTTCACAAGTCTTAGAGTTCGAATCCTTTTTACCACTATATTAAAATCACACCAATGAACACTTTTGTATTAACCACATTCATCTAACAATTCTAGATCAAATGATAATCAAATGAATCTAATTGTGTTACTCATAGACTTGTTCAATTGTTTATATTTTCATAGAAGTATACAAGACACAATTGAAACAAAATCGGATTTGATTCATGAACATTAAGCCACGGTTTGCAAAGATTGCATTCTTTAATTTATAAATGTATTTTTTCATGAGTATGAAATCATACTAAACCGATTTTAGAACTTAAACCAACTCAGTTTTCAAACGGGTGCGCAAACTTAAGTTCCGGACTTTGGTTTTGTACGACAGTTCGCAAACCGGTATGCATACTGTCGTTCCGGACCTAAATCAGGTAGAACCGTTCGCATACTGGTATGCAAACTTGGTTCCCGGAGTTTAACAGTTAAAACTGTTCGCATACTGGTATGCAAACTTGGTTTCCGAACCTGATTCATACCACAACAGTTTGCATACTGGTATGCATACTGTGCTATATCTAGACAATAGTTAATTGTTCTAAACTCCCAATTCAATCATTGAAACATCCTTAGAAAACGACAATAGTTGTCTCACACAAACTATTATCTTATAAGTAATTTTAAGTAATCGAATGATCAATCCGAAACATTCCGAGTTGACATCAAATAACTTTCTCACATAAATCATGTAAGATGTTTCAAGGCAATTTTCACATGATCATGTTTTGACTTATTATTTAATTTCCAACAAATAAATTGTTGGAAAGTAAACTCGTCAAGAATAATGATGAACGTAGCTAAATCAAAAAGCTTCCAACATATATTTCGAGAAAGATATGAGCGAGTTAAACTCAGCTCGAAATATCAAATGTGTATAATGTAAAAGTCTATATACCTATACGACTTAGTCTCAATAGGAGATATAATAGAATAGACTTCTAAGTGATAGATAAGTTTTAGTCTCCACATACCCTTTTTTGATGAAGTTCCCCCAAGCTCTCCTAAGTAGATCCTCGTCTTCAATCGATGAACGCCGTGAAGTATAAAGCTCAACTACACATTCTATCCTAATCCGAGACATAACTATAAGTAGACTGGAAATCAAGACTTATAGTTTTGATCACCTAAACTTGACAAACAAGCTTGAGATGGCAACGCTTGCGAGTTCGACTGAGCAGTGCTCTAACAGTATTGGTAGGTTACCTAATATTGATGAGTTTCTTTGGGTTTTAATTAAAACTTTTGGTTTTATGCAGATTCAGAGAAAGAAGCACCTGTTGAGAGGAACCATTGTTCATAGGGGCACGTCAATCAGATGGGTTATATTTATATCCAGCCGGGTTAACCTTGCTAAGCACCATGGCAACAAAAAATTAACCTTCCATACCCCAAAGCCAGAAAATCATCATATCAAACAGCCAAGTCCTACTTACCATCAACATTATTTACCTTCTATCAATGCTTTAATTACATTTGGCACACTCTCATATCAAATCCAGAAAAGACAAACCTATTAAGTGTTCAACAACTTCTTCTCTCATCATGCTTACGTATAGGATGTACGTAACATGACATTTTTTGGTTTGGGTTATCGGGCAAGTCATTGGCTTGTATTTTTTTTCCCGATCCCACGTGAATATGAAGCTTAAGTCCTTTTCAGTATCTCTGAAAAGTGAGATAGAGGTGGACAAAACAACTGCTAAGGGCTTTAAGATTAAAAATAAAACAGGAACGCTAGCATATTTCTACATCTTTTTCCCTTGTGCAAACTGATAGACGCATTTATGTGTCTATTTTCATCTCTTTTGTGTATACTGTTAGTACCCATTTCTGTACTAATTTTGGTATTTTACCCCTTTGTAGGTGTTTTTGGAGGAATAGGCTTTTGCGGCAAAATTGGCTCGAAAAGTTGTTAAAGGCTCCTGGGAGGACATTTGCTATTCGGACTCTCATTTTGGATAAGGGGTAACCCATTTCCAAGCAGCTGCTAAGCACAGACCGAGACTGGATAGGGGGAGGACAAATTTCTTCATGTTTTCAAAAATCAGAAAATGGCGGGAATTTCTTTCTTTTTACAGACGATTTCTGGGATGAATTTTTGATCGATTTTTATGGAGATTAAAGGGCTGAATTTGATTGGGTTTGTTCCTATGGACCTAAGAGGCAAGGTAAGGGTGTTGGAATGGATCCAAAGTGGCTAGAACTCGAATTGGAAGCGAAAACTTGCCAAAAATATCATGGTTTATTTTGGGCAAGTTTCTTGGTTTATTTTTGGAAATTTACGTGAAGAAGTGGAAGGAAACTCTTCTTAAAGACTTGTTTCTATCAAGGGAGGAGTTTGGACAGCTTTTATTGATCGAATGCACGTGAAACAGAAAAAAAAAGGGAAATAACGTAACGTGCTGTGGAGAAAAAAAAACCAAGTTTATTCTCGATTTTTCTTTGCTCTACTATGTATAAAAGGGTTGGTTAGGGTCCTAGGAAGGGAAGGAAGAAGTTAGGGGAAGTTTAGAGCCTTAGAGAAGCTAGAAAAACCATTGGAAGAAATCACGTTTCTGCTGGTGCGAACTGTGCCGGAGAAGACGAAGAACATAAACAGCAGAAAAAGAAAGTCGCAGATTCTGTGACCGTAACTTTCAAATTTTAAACCTTTTGTAACAATTTTTCCAACAGTTATCTTCTGGTCGCAACAGTTTCTCGGTAGAAATAGGTTTTGTAACACTTATATTAGTTACAAAACCTGCTGTTTAGAACTTTTCACTCTTTTAATCAACTTTTGAACACCAAAGATGTATTTTGAGCAAGAGATTAATATGAGGAGCTAAAACCCTTAGCCGAGGCGACGGAGGAAGCCATTGTTCCATGAAAAGTGGTATAATTCTATTTTTATTATTTATTGCAATTATTTTACATGATTTTTTGCATAGAATTTAAAAGAAAAATTGGTTTTTATTGAGTAGTTGTGAAGTGTTTTGATGGGACATGCTTAGTTTTAATACTTTTGATGTTTCATGCTTCGTGCTTACAATTATTACTTCAAGAACCATATTAGAGGCAAATATTAGAGTCAACTTAAAGAAAAATATTGCATGAATATTGATTAGAATTTATCAAATAATTGGTCAATGGTGGAATCCAAAGTCTCGGTGTCTTTTTTATAATTTGATACAATTTTATTTTAGTTATTTTGAGTCTAAAAGAATCCTTCACAAGTTCGAGCAACGAACCTTTCACCACTATTTTTACTACAATTAAAACTCACATCACAAACCAGAAATCATATTCAACCCTTAAATACTTCCCATTTTAAGGTTCGGTTTTCAACAGAAGATAACATTTGTCCTTCTCTTCACATCATGGTGTTATGTTAGTATCATCAAATAAGTACCAAAGCTAGAATCTTTTGCATCCAGATATATATTTTAATTCACAATCTAGCTTCTCTTCCCAATATCTATTTCTCCATATCCATCACTTTTATAAGTTATATGGAGTCCTCAAGTTCTCAAGATAACACTCATTCTGAAAATTTAGACATTCAAAACCTCACATCTCAAATGGATAAGAAGTTAACTCTACCCTCAACTCTCTCTAAACCAGTATTCATTGATAAAACTGTTATTTTAGTTGAATCTGATAATAATTGGAAATGGTGTATGGTTAGGTATGTCTGTAGTGAAACTTTTGTTCCCACCTCTTCTATTCGTCATCATATCTATAATCAATGACCATTAGCCCAAACACCCACTGTTACTACCTTCAGTGGTTTAAGAAACAAAGTTCTTATAAGGTTCCTAGCTGAGAATGATTACAAAAGAGTGTTTTGGGGTAAAAACTGTTTCTGTTGTTTTTGGTAAATTTAGGTGTGTTGATGAGAAACGAATTCAAACCCAAAACAAATGTACTGCACAGGAGTACTTTTAGATTCGAGAGATCAATCTGTAAGACTCTATCCTAAACCAATAAATGGCCGTTCCAGATTCAATTCGGTCACAAAGTGAAGGAGAAGGGTTGATCTTAGGGAGGGAAGCGAATAAGGTGTTTGAGATCAGAATGTTGAATTATGAAGGTGTGGTTGTTTTATGACTTTTATCAGAATATGGTTTATGGATACTTGTGTTGATAACACTTGTGTTCTTGTGTTGAAATAGGTCGAAATCCTATTTATACAAGTCATTGAGCACACCCCTGATCTCGTAGGAAGTGGAGGCAGTTAAGTAGTGGAGAAGTGGGGTTGTGTAAAAAGTGGTGATCACCACGTTTCCATTACGAGGGAAAACTGTCACACTTTCACCCACTACTCCCATTGCTGTTAACCGTCCATCCTTTCCTGACACTTTCTCGTAATGGGCGCGTTGCACGCCGCACGCTGTAAACCGCCAGACCAATACCCCAGTGAGCATCCCCCAGTTTGTGACATGTTTGATGTCTCGAGTTAATGGGTCAAGTCGTGAGACTCGTCGCTAAAAGCAGCACACAGTGCTTTTAGGTCAAATAATAAAATTATTTGTGAAATCAATATTTATAGAACATCGCTTATGATCGATGTATATGAAGCATCGCTTTTAAACAAGCAGCTGAAAATAATCGATGTGCAAGAAACATCGTTGTTTTAGTGTTCGTTCAAATTAGTCGCGAATTGAACGTCTTAAAAAAGGTAGCGTAACCGGCCACCTTTGGGTGATCGTTTGAGAACCCTATGGGTGAGCTACCACTCAGTCGATCGCTCCCTGTGGAGGAGGGGTGGACGATGATCACAACATTACCCTGTTGGCCTCCTGAAAATAAATCTAAATCATCCGACTAGGCTAGATAAGTTGGATGGACGAGATGATTTGCGGTAGTTGTTCATTGCCGCTGATTGATTTCTAGGGTTTAGAGCCGTGCGTCCAACCTACCTTTGTCCAAACGGTTTGGGGTGTTTGTCACTGGTTTGGACAAGTCGATTGAGTATACATAAAGATGGGTTGCCGGCGAGCTTGCCAGCGTTTCATTGGCCGCCTGAAATTGGATCTAGGTCGTGTAACTAGGTTGACGAAGATGGGCGGTCACGATCAATTTGCGGCAGTTGTGTAATGCCGCTGACTCAATTTAGGGTTTAAGGAGCACGTGATTGCCATACTTTGGGCAAACGGTTTGACGCGCTCTTGGATTGCTATGTGTAGTTCGATCAACTTGGCATGGAGTTTGGTCGCCGGTGAACGCGTCAACACCTCTTTGATTACTTGGAAGAAGATCTAGACCATCCAACTAGGCTAGCTAAGTTGGGTGGACGTGATGAACTTGAGACCGTTATGGTCGGTCTTAGCTCGTTTGAGCTTTCTTTTAACAGCGCGATCACCCATGTTTGGTTAATCGTTTGGAGGCGTTGCGGGTGAGCTAAAAGGAATCCGATCAGCTGGGATGCTAGTGGGCCCGCCGGAGGTTATCATGATGATCGCCTAGTTCCGCTAGGAGTATGCTAGGCTTGTTTAATTACGTGGCCAAATCGTGTGGCCATGATCGTTTTTTAAAGACTGACATAGACAGTCTAGATTTTCCTTAAAGAATTTAAACGCGTTCGATCGCGCTAACTTTTAATTAAAAAGTGCGTAAACACGCTGATCTCTTTGTCATAGGGTTGTGTAGCCTATGTGAGTGTTTTCATGCAGGTCTCAATACTGAAACTTTGGGAGATTCATGCTACTCCGTTGCGAGTGAACATTAATCGTCATGTCATGCAATTATTGAGAGTTCGGATGAGAACATTGCATAGGAAAATACTAGGCAGGTCAATGCATTAGTGAATAATGCAGTAGGTTAAAATTTATAGAATATCTGGGATTGTTGCTTCATGCACCATTCTGGATAAATTTCATAAATATGTCGAATTGCTCAATACATATGTAAGTAAAGAGGTCTGGACACTCATTACTTTTTAAATGGCTCCGTTCATTTGCAGGATGACAACGCATTAAAAACAGGGTTTCACAATTTTAGCCCTGCACTGAAAACCACCATCAACAAAGAGTAAATGTGAAACGTCCATGGTTTGCATGCAGTCATTTAATGGTTCTTAAAATTTTTCCTCCAACAGGATAGCCAGCAAATTATCAAGTTTTATTCGCCGAAGAACTCATGTGGTTGATCAACTGCAATATTCCAAAAGAATGCATTGAATTTAAAGATCTACAAAAGCTCACTTTCAAACTTGGTGAATTAATTGAAGCTAAAGAACCTTATGAAAATCATCATTTGAAGAAGAATGTTAGAGTTTGTATCAGGGTCCCGGTTCAAAAGGCTTTACCTGCTGGTATTCCTCTTTTTACTAGTGGAAGAGCCCAACCTTTTCTCATCGAGTGCGAATACTTTTAAAATACCGCGTCATTTATGTACTTTATGTCGAGTCATTGATCACAAAGACGTTGATTGTCCATCTTGGGGAACTAGACAGAAATCCATTAAAGAAGCAGTCTCCTCTAGCACCAGATATTCTCTTCCAGTTGTCTCTAAACTCATGATGCCACCAAAGCCAGTTATTTAGTGCCCTGCTTCCAGTTCCAATATAGTGGTGAACGACACTATTACGTCTCCAAGTGATATTGTTCCTGATACTCAAGAAGAGACCCTTGATTTTTATCCTAGTGACAAAGGAAAAGCTAGAGATACTACTCAAAATGCTGAAAATATTGTTCAAAAAGGCTTGGAAAGTAGTCTCCAAATGGGTCCTTTTGTTAATTGATCAGCTGCCTTAAAGATCTTTGATGTTGGTCTGATTCAACAAAACTCAACTTAGTTAAACAATGGCTTGCCAGTCATCTTCAAGCAAGTTACCACTCAGAATGTGACAGTTGATGCATCAATTCCTAATCCTAAGTCATCAAATCGGGGCCCGATTTGAACTACTAATCCATCTAAAAGGTTTAAAACTGCGTCTGCTCCGAATGCTATTACTAGAGAAGAAGTTATTTCCTCAGCTGCTGAGCATGATGATCTGTCAAATCTCAAAAGGAAAATTAATCCCAAATCGGATTTGAGGAAACGTACTAGAGCTAGCTCTTCTACTTTAGCTAGTATTGTGGTCATCCCTGAACAAAGTAATGTTTCAGAACCTGATTATTCAAAGTTGTGTCCTCCTATTACCAAATTGGGTGATCTCCCTACCATCAATTTGTCTAATTGTACCCTCAATACCCATTCCTTGGTTGATCCTTATGGTAGTTATGATATACCTGTTGACGATTCCCCAAGCAACAATGGTGTCCGCAATAATTCTTTTCATGCGGCTGCTACCCTGAGTCTCAATTCTACCCAAGATGCTACTCAAATTGGTGGTTCTATTGATTCTCAACTTGGTGGTTGGTCTGATTCTACCAATCAGGTAAATTTTATCCCGTCTCCTCCTTCAAATGATTCTCTCAATGCTGCTATTCCTAGGAATACTTCCCTGTGAATAATGTTAACATGCTGTGTTGGAATGTAAGAGGCTTAGGTAAAAAAAAAAACTGCTAATAAGGAACTTAGCCTCCTTTGTAGAAATATCAACCCTGGTATTATCTTTTAGTCTGAAACTAAAATTAGTAAGGATATGACTGCTAGAAGACTAAAAAATATGTGTTTTTCGTGCACTTTCAATGTTCTATTGGAAAAAGTGTTGGTTAGTGTTGGCCTGGAAAAAATATGTTAATTTCAATGTTTTATCTTCGAGCTCGAGGGGCATATATGTCAGAACCAATGATATTATCCATTCTAAACTCCGTCATATCCACTTTATATATGGTGAACCTAATAGTAGCTTAAGACAAGCCTTATGGGATAACCAATGCCAGTTACCATCTACACCTCCTGATGAACCCGTCTTCTTTGTAGTAGATTTTAATGTCCTTTTAGGTACCGAGGATAAGAATGGTGGCTTAAAAGTAGAAGATTTTGATTTTTTCAATCCTAGGAACTTTTGCAATGTCTTTAATTTGCATGATCCTGGTTTCTCTGGTCCTAGATTTACTTGGTCTAATATGCAACATGGTAGTGACCTTATTCTCGAAGGATTGGATAAATGTCTAATTAATCAAATTGCTGAACAATTATTTCCTAAACTTTGTGTCAATAACTTTCTTAGAGACTCTTCTGATCATTGCCCCATGCATATTGGTTTTAATTATGACGACATCAGCATGCCTAGACCTTTTCATTTCATGGCTATGTGGATTGAAGATCCCACTTGTAGATATATCATAGCCAATTCCTGGTCTGTTAATGTGGTGGGATCTCCGGCCTTTAAATTGAAAGTCAAACTTCTTAGTACTAAGAAAGGTCTTCGTGATTGGAATAAGTCCTCTTTTGGTAACATTCAGACCAATATTAAAACTACAAGGGAGGACTTAGTAGATATTCAAACTTCCAACCCAACTGACTCTAATTCCATTTATAGACTTAGAGCCTAATTGGAGTATTTGTATAACTTAGAGGAGATATACTGGAAGGATAAATCGAGAGAAGTGTGGCTTTTGAAAGGAAATAGAAACTCTCCCTATTTCCATAGAGTCACTTTTTTCAGAAGAAAAAGAAATGCCATTAGTTGGATTAAAAACAATTTTAGAACTATTCTCACTGATAGAGATATCATTGCTACTTCTTTTGTAGACTATTTGAAACCTTTTACTTTTCCCATCCTCAACAATTTCAGGATGATATCCTCCAAGATCTTCCTGTGAAATTCTATGATGAGGATAATTCCCATCTAAATTCCCCCCTCTCTGTTGGGGAGATAAAAAAATGTTGTTTTTCAAATGGGAGGGAAAAAAAGCCCCTGGACTTGATGGTATTACGGGGCTTTTTTATCAGAAACATTGGGATATTTTTGGTGAGGATGTTGTTGATATGACCCAAACTTTTTTTCGTACTGGGCATAAATTGCTAACGTTTTCAACCATACCAACATAGCTCTTATTCCCAAGGTTTTTCTAGCTGAGCTAGTCTCCCAGTATAAACCTATTGGCCTTTGTAACTTTATTTACAAAATTTTATCCAATACATTAGCTAATAGACTCAAACCTTTTTATGAAAAATCTTATTTATAAAAATCAAAGTGCTTTTGTTCCTAAGAGAAGTATCTCTGATAACATCCTTTTTGGTAATGAGGTTATTTATGATGTAAATCATCATAAGAGTATTGATGGTATTGCAGCTATAAAACTTGACATGTCTAAAGCCTATGATAAACTTGAATGGTCTTTTCTTGAAAAGGTTTTACAAAAAATGGGTTTATCGGACCATTGGGTTAAGCTTATAAATCAATGTTTGTCATTTGTTTCCTATTTTGTTCTTCTGAATGGGTATCCCTACTGGTCTTATAAAACCTGAGAGAGGTCTGAGACAAGGAGAACCCTTTCCCCTTATTTGTATATCATATGCTCTGAGGCGTTGTCTGCATATATTGATGCTCTTTGTAGGAGAGGCCTAGTTGAAGGCATTAAAGTGTGTAAATATGCCCCCTATGACTCACCTCCTGTTTGCTGATGACTTTTTGCTTTTCTCTAAAGCCACTATAAACTTTTTTGAAACCATTAACGATTATTTGCAAAAGTATTGCTTAGCCTCTGGTCAGGAGATTAACTTTGACAAGTCTGGTATCATGTTTAGTATTAAAATTCCTAAATTTTTAAAATGTTGTTTGTCTAACATTCTTGATATCCATACTAGAGACTTAGGTGAAAAGTACTTGGGTACCCCTACTGTTTTTCAATCTTCTAAAATTCAAACTCATATGAGTATTTTATAGGCTGTTGATGCTAGAATCTCTATTTGGTTTCACAAACTTTTATCTCAGGATGCTAGATCCATTTTGATAAAACATGTTGGCCAGGCTATCCCACTTTATCAAATGGGTGCCTTTCTTATCCCTAAATATCTTTGTAGGAAAATTGATTCTCATTTATGTAAGTTTTGGTGGGGAGAAACTCTAGACCTTAAAGATAGAAAATTGCCTCTGCTAGGGTGGGACATCCTTTGCTCCCCTAAGTCTGAGGGTGGTCTAGGGTTTAGGAAGGCTGAGGTGAACAATTTGGCTATGCTTGCTAGAAATGCTTGGAAAATTATTGAAAATCCTGATTGTCTCTTAGCTAAGATTCTTAAAGCTAAGTACTTACCTAGGAATGGCTTTCTGAATGCTAATTGTCCTGCTACCTGTTCTTGGACTTGGAAATGTTTACATGCCATTAAGGAAATCATTAAACCTTTTGTTTCCTGGATTGTTGGTGATGGTCAATTTATAGACCCTTGGTGTGACAAATGGATCCCAACTTTAGGATTTTCCACACCCAATTCTCTTGTCCCTCCTGACCCTAACATTAAAATTTCTTATTTTATTAATCCCACCTCTAGGTCTTGGGATATTAGTAAACTTAATACCCATTTTGATGACGCTTCTATTGAGAAGATCATCACCATTCCCTTAAGCTAGTTGTGCACTCATGATAGGAGGGCTTGGGATCTTTCAAAGAATGACAAATTTACCTCTAATTCTGCCTACTTGGGAATAAGAGGATTTATGTCCTCCCTTTTTAGTAATCTTTGGAAGCGCATTTGGAAACTTAGGATTCCTCATAGAATACATATTTTTACTTGGAAAGCTGCAAAAAATGCTATACCTACTAGGACTGTTCTCAATACTAGAATGCCTATGAATGTTGTTGACTGTATTAGATGCTGTCACCCTAATGAATCTGTTATGCATGCTTTGGTTTTATGTCCTTTTTCTAGTCGAGTTTGGTTTCTCTCTTCTCTGTGTGTTAATACTCAGACCTTTAGTAGTAAAACTTTTATTGACTGGTTGATGTTCTGGTTAATTGACCCTGGTTTTAAGTTGCCTGATGAACCCCAATGTTTGTTTGTTACTATTCTTTGGTCTCTATGGAGTAGCAGGAACAATTTAGTCTTTCAAAACACTAAGGAATCCCATATAGTAGTACTGAATAGAGAGAACCATGCTTTTGACTAGGAAAACAAAACTTCACATTAACACCTCTATTTTTATTGGTTTGTTAGATAAATGGATGCCCCCTCCTCTTGGTTGGATAAAATGCAATACTGATGGTGCCTTTGATGATTCTTCTTTGGACAATGAAGCAGGCTATGTGATGAGAGACTTTATAAGTAAAGCTTCCTTTTGTACTGCTGTGGTTTTTGAAGTCCAGTCTACTGTTAAAGCTGAAGCTAGAGCAATTTGGGCTGTTTTAAAGAAAGCAGTGGAGCAGAAACTTACTCACATTATTATAGAAAGTGATGCTCAAGATCTTATCAAACTTTTTTCTTCCGGGCAATTTGATGGTGATACTAGGACGGATGCTATAAAGACATTCAATTATTTTCTTCTAAGTTAGAAGCTTGTATTTTTACCTTTCAACTTAGATTATGTAATTTTGTTGCTCATGAGCTTGCTCAATTTGGCTATTATGTACTGGTCTGTGCCTCCAATTTGGCTCATGCCAATTGTTAAGGGGGGTCATTAGCCTTGTTGAAGGCCTTCGTCAATAAAAAAAGGGAAAAAAATGCCCAGAAACATCACAAAATCAACTAGTTGCGAATCGACTAAATCAATTTGTGTACATAAGTTAATTAATAAAGAACGATTTTTTGGGGGACCATTGTTTTATTTTGGGTAAGACATTAGAAGTAAATCTAGGCCACCCCTTATCTAAACATTTATATTAATACCAAAATTACCCTCCTAATTAATTTTGTGTAATGATTAGTTAGTGTTAATAATAGTTAGTGTAATTAAATTCGGTTAATTAGTAATTAGTGTAAGATAAAATCAATATTTTTTTTCTTAAAATTAAGTTATTGAAAGGGAAGAAGAAGGAGATTATAGGAGTTGGAAAAACTCAATTATTTTTTTAATTTTTGAATCCGAACCTTCAAACAACCCAAGCATATTTCAAAGTTAGTTTTTTGTTGCTTGAATTGGCCAAAATTTTCTGAAAATAAGAAATTTTATAGCTTGGATTAAGTCAAACAAGTTCGGCTACAAGATCTGAAGAACAGGTAGCCGAACTTATTTGGAAGTGTAGTTTCGGCTACTTTTTCCTAAGACGCAGGTAGCCGAACTCGCTTTTAATGGAGGTTTTGATGAGTTCGGCTAACAGGTTCCGGGACAGGTAACCGAACTTTTATTCTAGAGTATACAGGGTAATGTTCGGTTTCCAACATTAATTTTCGACTAAACCGAACTCAATATCAGAGTGAAGTTCGGTTAGGAGAAAAAATTCTCAAATAAACCGAACTCAACATATGTGTTTGCATAGTAGAGTTCGGTTATCAATTATTTTTTTTTGCGAACCAACCGAACTCAACATATTGATTTTCAGAGAAGGGTTCGGTTAGCAATTTTTTTTTTTTGCGAACCAGCCGAACTCAGCATGTGTTGTTCTAATACAAGTGTTCGGTCAAACAAAATTTTCTAATTAACCTAACCAACCAAACACAAAATATTGGTTTTCAAAGAGGAGTTCGGTTAAGAAAAAATTAATTCGTGATAACCGAAGTGTTCTTCGTGTTCTTGGTTTCAGAATGTTCGGTTAGCAAACTAGTTTTTTTTTAAACTATTCCTAACCGAACATGCCACTGTAACTTCCATTTAAACCATATTTTGATGATTTCTACTCAATTTCTCAATAAAAAACGATATAAAAGTGATGGGTTTTTTAATCGAACGAGTAACGTCAAGGAAAGAGAGAAGATTTTTTTTCTTCAAAACTATTTTTTTTGATGCCCCTCCTATCTCTGTTTTTGATTTTGATTTTGGTTAATGATTCATTTAAATTAGATGTATATGATTAGATTTATATAGTTATTAGGTTAGTTTTAATTTAAATTAAAGTAAAGGGTAAATGTGTAATTGTCTAACTTTAGGACACCCTAATAAATATAGGGGAGGTTGGCCTAATAAAACTTTTAGACCATGGTCCCTAAAAAATAATTCTTAATAAAAGATTTAATTCCCTTGTTATGATTACACATTATCAACAAATTCAAAGTTCCTTTGTCGGTCTCCACTGGGCCTCCACCGGGTTAACACTTTTAACAACCATCCGAGATTCCGAGATGTTCTTATAGTCGCATGACTCACATTCACATCCAACGGCTCTGGCGTTGCATACTACAAAACCGGCGACAGAAGATGCCAGTCACCAAGTTGGGTCCACGATGTTAAAAAGAAAACAAACAGCTGACCTATTTACCGGATTCAACGGTAATAATAAAATCCAGCTCATATCCGGTATCCCCATTACGCCATAATACTGCTACTTTCTATTAACGGATCTGCAATCAGATATTTCTAGGGTTTCCTCAGATCGCAGGAAAAATTTCTCATTAGTATCGAAAATCATAAGTCTGTGATTCTATTCTGAATTACTCGATCTGAGGGTATCCCAATTAGGGGATTTTTTTTTTTTTAAAGTTCTCGTAGATTTTGAGTGAGTTGTTGTTATTTGGGGATTTTTTTCAGGACTTCTTTAGGAAATCATGTTTCTATTCGATTGGTTTTATGGGGTTTTAGCATCTTTAGGTTTATGGCAAAAAGAAGCTAAGATCTTGTTTCTAGGTCTTGATAATGCTGGAAAAACTACTTTGCTCCATATGTTGAAAGATGAGGTAATTGTTTATTGTTTTCAGCGATTAATTTTGTAGTGTTTTGAATGGTTTAGGATTCTGAAATTTTGATTGTTGTATTGTATGTTTTTGTAGAGATTGGTTCAACATCAACCTACACAGTACCCGACTTCAGAGGAGTTGAGTATTGGACAAATCAAGTTCAAGGCTTTTGATCTCGGTGGGCATCAAATTGCTCGTAGGGTTTGGAAAGATTACTATGCTAAGGTAGGTTTTTTTTCATTCTAATACTGTTAAATTTGATGGAAATGTTCTGTGTATTGGTTTGCAATTGGAATGCTCTTATTGTTGCTTGTAAGCTTTTGTTTGGGTTTGCTTTCTGAATTCATTCAAGTAGGCCGTGTTTAGACATTCAAGTTGCCTTTAATTGTTTCGAGAAGGTCTTTGCATCTTAAGTAAGACATTACGAAGACCTTTTGCTTGATAGATTATATCCCAATGGGATAGCTGTGGACCTTGACATTCAGTCAGTAGTTGGCACGTTACAAAGACCTTTTGCTTCTGCTGTATGAAAGTTGAACTTGAGTAATTTCTCCACATCGATATTTCCAAGCTATCATAATTGTGTCACACTGATAACCTTGAATCTGGTGACATATAACACTTTACTTGTCTACATCCTATAGCATTCCCATCTTGATATGCGTTCTACTGATTTTTTTTTATCTTCTTTGGTCTTAGTATTCTTTTGATCTAGATTTGCAGCAGTGATCTTGGTTTTTGTGTTTGGTTAAAACACCATCATGTTTTCCAGCAGGTGTTATACTAGTTACTTGCATCATTACAGAAGTAAATTGGCCTAAATGCCTGATGTGTAGTGCTGCTCTGACCAAAATATCCTGCATTGGAACAGCTGCTAACATCTAATAGTTTGTCACATTATAGTCGAAGAAACTAATATTATTCATTTCCTGTTTATTTTCCTTTTGAGTGCAGGTGGATGCCGTGGTGTACCTAGTGGATGCTTTTGACAAGGAGCGGTTTGCTGAGTCAAAGAAGGAATTGGATGCTCTACTATCAGATGAGTCCCTAGCTACCGTGCCATTCCTGGTGTTGGGTAACAAGATTGACATCCCTTATGCAGCCTCAGAGGAGGAGCTTTGTTATCATTTGGGACTGACCAACTTCACCAGTGGCAAGGGAAAGGTTAACCTAGCAGACTCCAATGTCAGACCAATTGAGGTTTTCATGTGTAGTATAGTCCGCAAGATGGGATACGGTGATGGCTTTAAATGGGTCTCTCAGTACATCAAGTAGGGTGGTATGGGCACATGTAAGTGGTTGGAGAAAATGGGTGTTTGTTTTGATTGAATGCTGTTGGATGACCGACAAGAACAACCAAACATTTTTATGTCATGAGAATTTTTTGCTATGTAATGTGATTGTGTAATGTTAAAAAACAGGTTCCCATTGGATTTCTTCAGGTTCTAAATCTTCATTTCATTTTATTACTTACCCAATTCTAATTTCTGTTCTTTCTTCTTTTACGGGCTTCAATTTTTCCCCTTCTTTTCCGCTCTAGATCCTTGCCAATTTTTTGTTGCATAGCTCATCGATGGGATGTTGCCTATGAAGAACCGAATGGCTTGAAGATCAAACTTCATCCCCTTGGACCTTAGCCATAGAGATAACCAAAGATCTAACTTTGGAGCTTCTCTCATTAAGTGGCTGGTGTTTGTTCACGGCCTGTGTCGAAACAATACCGCATGCTGTTTCTAATGAATACTGCTATGTACCATTATACTGAACAAAAAGTAACCGAGACATCTACAGTTTTACATACCTGAATACGCGCGTTTTACATTTACATTATTATTATCTTGTTTATTTCATTTCATTTCATTCTTTCGTCTGTCATCAAGAAAGAAGGTTTGGTTACACCTAAGTACACATCTCTCTCTCGATCTGATCAATTCTCTGATCAAACTTCTAATAATAAAGAGAAAAAGTTTATTCCTTTCCGGATTTGTAAGGGTCAGATAAAAGCATGTTTCTTCTTGATTGGTTTTATGGTGTTCTTGCATCACTTGGTTTATGGCAAAAAGAAGCCAAGATCTTATTTCTAGGTCTTGATAATGCTGGAAAAACAACTCTTCTTCATATGTTGAAAGATGAGGTTTTTCCTTTCAAACCCTTTTTATATTTCTCTTTGTTTTCTGATCTGTATTCATGGGGTTTGATATTTTTATTGGAATATCATATCATATCATATGATTTTTTTTTTTTTTTTTTTTTTGACAGAGATTAGTTCAGCATCAGCCTACACAATATCCTACATCAGAGGAATTGAGTATTGGAAAAATTAAGTTCAAGGCGTTTGATTTGGGGGGTCATCAAATTGCTAGGAGAGTCTGGAAAGATTACTACGCTAAGGTTCGATTTTTGTGGGATTTGCTCATGAAATTTATTGCCATGAAATTGTCGAACTGTGTTATGATAGTTCTTCTATTGATTTAGATCAGTTTGAATGTCCATCTTATGGAACATATTTTGCATATGTGATGTAGTCTTTGGCCTACCTTTACTGAATTCTCTCCTTAGACACCTGTAATGATCTTTTCGTCTTTAGTATATAATGTCTGCTACTTACAAAGTTCAAATATGTGTTCTGCTCATCTTAGGTCCAGTTTGATACTGATTTACCAAGTAGAAAGTATTTATCCATCTGGGTATTCTTTGTGTGTGTGCTACTATTGCCTAGCTGATATAGGAATTATGTACAAGAGCCCAATGTCGCTATGTTCTTCTCATAGAGGGTTGTCCAAAATCGATTTTCGACTTTTACAACCATTGGTTTAATCCTTGTTTATGACCGAGTCTAGTATCTGTATAGGAATTTCTTGCAGGTGAAGACCATTCTCATGTATTAAGGTATTCTAAATTACGATACTTGTGGATTGAATGTACTGCCTGTCGGTATAAGACATGTCTCTTGTGACTGCCTATATTGTTGAATATATGTTTGCTAGTGTTGGCTTCTACATCCTACTAGTTTTTTACTAATATGAAAACATTGATGAACACGACTCATTCGGTGCTATATCATATACAGACATTGTTCAAACATATCTCTTTTATTGCGTTGCATCTACGTGTTTTTATTGGTTCCCATAGATCTAATGATCGCCTACAAATTCTTAGAACTTTGCTACTTTTGGTTGTTCGTTGCCGGAATGTGGATGTTGTAAGATGTTTCTTCTGCAGGTTGATGCTGTAGTATATCTGGTTGATGCCTTTGACAAGGAGAGGTTTGCAGAGTCAAAGAAGGAACTGGATGCTCTTCTCTCAGATGAATCCCTAGCCACCGTTCCTTTCCTCGTCCTTGGCAATAAGATTGATATCCCATATGCAGCGTCAGAGGATGAGCTACGTTACCACTTGGGGCTCACCAATTTCACTACAGGAAAAGGGAATGTGAATTTGTCAGATTCTAATGTCCGTCCACTCGAGGTTTTCATGTGCAGCATCGTCCGCAAGATGGGTTATGGTGATGGCTTCAAATGGGTCTCTCAATACATTAAGTAGATAATGGGACGACCAGATGGATGTGCCAGGGGCTTTACTTTCTATTTTCATGTTACTCTGCAGTCTATCTCCTTAGAGAACTAGCTCTGAACAATCTATTTGGATCCGTCTTAAAGTTGTTTTCTTTTTTTTGGCTTTGGGTTTCCTTTTAAAACAGCAGGGAAGGAGATCCTTTAATCAGTAACTGCTTTGTAAAGGAAACTTGTAGTATTTCTTAGTGTGGTTTGGATTTTTTTTTCTCTTCCTGTTTTCGGAGTGGTTGGGGGTTAAGTAGGATATGTTCTTCCATTTGTATGTGAAAATCCAGATTAATCTTTGCTAATTAATAATGGGTTTAAAGCTTAGGCAGTAGTTTTTCAACCGACTCTTTCAACTCTTTAAACTGCTTCTTTGGGTAAGTGTATATTTTGAGCCTATCATTCAGATTTTCAGGTTGAAATGCAAAATTTGATTCTTCAGCATTGCGATGTCGATTATCATGATCCACCCTAAGTGCTACATTTGGAAAAACATAACTTGCAAACCTAGCTCACATTGAGAATACATTTTCAAAATAGGTGCACCTACTTTATCATTAAGAACAGTTTTCAGCAAGATAAACACTTCCCCACCAGGCAATTTCTTGGCCCTCCAGATGTAAAAGTCGGGTGAACGGTTTTCGTTAGGTATAGTGGTTGAAGTGAGCCCCCATGATCAGAAACTTAAAGTACTTAAACTTGTTAACCATAGCGTGCGCACATGCTTTGACTTGTGTGGATCAGTTAAATCCACTGACACATTGAAGTGGTCAAGTAGCAGGTTAGAATTGTCTCAGGGGAAGTCCTATAGAAATCACCAACTCCATCTATTTTTCATGGTTAACAATTAATTCCACACATTTTCTCATCCAACTTGGAACCGTTTAACAAACACATCCAACAACAAACCCCTACTCGGCTATTTATTTGAACTCTCTTCTTTTCCTTCGAATTCACATTTGGAAAAATGCACTTCCATATCTAGACTACAGAGACCTCATTCAGCTCACTTGAAATCTTATTCAACCTTTTCATGGGGAACTACATTTCCCATCGGAAGTCCGCCATGTCAGGAAAAGTAATACTACCAGATGGCACTGTCCATAAGTTCGATCATCCTTTAACCGTTGCAGAACTTATGCTAGAACATCCACAGCAAGTAGTCGTTGAATATCGTCAATTAATGAATGGAAATAGGCCTGCACCATTGCCTGCTGATAAGAAACTAGACATGAAAAAATCCTACTTAATGCTACCAATGAAGAGAGGGAATTCAACATTTGCAGCTGATGACGCTCGTCAAATTCTCTTAAAAGCTAAGACTGTTCTGAAATCAGGCTCGATTTTATCTTCATCAAAATTACTTCCACTGCTCGCATTGATTTGTCGACCTTCTATTAATATTAAAGTTGGACATGGACTTGTATCGCAGAAGGAAGATAGTTGTTCAGTTAAGGAACGAGAGAAGACTAAAACCTTAATGGAACTTATGCCAGAAGTTTTTGCACAAGAGCCAGAATTCCTAAGTAGACAGTTTTCAGGAAAGGGTTGGAAACCTAGTCTTGACACCATTGTAGAGAAAAGAATTGAAAAGGTCCCTCACTGGTTGTTTTAGATAGTTAAAGATTGTAACAGTCAGATTCTGGAAGTTGACGTGGATATCTGTGTGTGCATGCCCATGGCAGTGTAAATACAAGGTGCCGAAATGAAGGATAATTCATAGATTGTACAAGATGCACATCTAATTTCATTCTTCATTTTGTTTCCCTTAATTTATTTTTTAAATCTAGCAGAAGTCTCATTCTTCTTTCTGAATCAAATAAATTCTGACAGTGAAGTAAGAAAGACGGAGACGGACATTTAAAGAGAACACATAATTCATAATTTTATGCATAATTATCCACATCTTCAAAAGGGACCAGTTCTAACAATTATGTATTTAGAAACTGTACTGAAAACTGCTAGTATTTTTTTTTACAATAGACTTAACCTCTAAAACTTTCACAAGATGAAACATAGACTAGTGTCGACTACAAGGAACCCAAATGGATGTTGGTTTATCAGTTCAAAGTACCTGAATCTAAATTAACGGGAACTTTCATGGGTTTCAAAGGTCAGGTTCGAATAGCTCATCCAACTGCAGAACAAAAAATAAAAAAAAATCTGTAAGTTAGCACATAATTTAATGGCAACTAATATGCTTCATCAAGAAATATACATACTTCAGCTTGATCACAGGCCAGCTTCATCCTACGATACTGTTGTTGTGCTCGGTACGATCGGAACAGGGCTTGTACCCGAACTACTGATCTTTCAACGCGGTCTTCAGCTTGCTTACGGCTGATTATGAAGAAGTCTTCTACCACATTTTCATCATTAGGATCTACTGCGTCAACCATAGTTGGTTCAACCTGAAGCCCGCGTAACCCTTTCCTCTTCTTACGCCACCGCATAATTGCCTTTTCAAGCACCCCAACCGACCAACATATTTTGCGGTAGTTCTTCCTAGCTTGGAGACCTCGGAAAGCAGCCTAATTAATCAAAAAATAGATGAAAATAAAAGAATGGATAAATCATCTGGATTACTTTTCCGAGCCTTCCATTTGAGAATATAAGATAAGATAGTGAGATACAACTATGTTGTTAAATGGCAATAAAGAATTGCCATCTGAATCTTAAATCCAGGATTATGCTTTTAATAGCCAGAAGAGGTGGTAAAAAGATATAAATTGCTTACTTGAATTTTGATTGTTTGCCTACGCAGATAGAGAAATTCCTTACGGATCTTCCAAGTGCGATATGTGTACTGGATGCGGGCAGCAGCTGCCATCTGTCTTCGTGATTCATAATTGCGGAAAGCACGTTGAATCCTCATTGCAGAAATTATGTTTCGTGCTTCCAGTTCTGGATTGGCTAGGTTAACGGCCTCTGTTTTTAGCTTTAATGTGTTCTCTCTAAATGCAGCCTGTATACGGGCGGCTGCATCTGCAGCTGTACGATATGCTGTCAAGGTATCCTTCTGACACAATTCCTCCTCATTGAGGCCACTAGGATCTACAATGTCAGTTGAACTTGTCTGCAAGGAACCACTTATATTACCAGATAACGACATGCGCTTAAAATGTTCTGTTAGTCCTTTTTCTGCGAGATACGCAGCTAAGCCCTCGTAACCATTTTGTGCTGCAAGATCTGCAGAAGTGCATCCACCAGGGAATTCAGAAGTTGGATCGGTAACTAAGCTCGGATTTGCACCCGATGATAGAAGAACTGCAACCATTTCTTCCCTGCAAATTAAGATCCACAGATGAAAACCAAATTCTGGCAAGGTAATACCTTGGTTTGAGATCAATTTATCAAAGCTACCACAAAAATAATGTGTCCAGAATCTTCAGATCATTCATCTATAGCTATAGCGTATAGGTAGTTGTATTTTGTGAAACATATTTAATTTGAAGAGGAAAAGACTAGTCAGCCCATCGTGATAGAATAACTACAGGTAGAGCGTGCAATTTACTGGAGTAGGATAATCATACCTTCCAAAGTGCGCAGCATAATGCAAAGCCGTCCATCCACGAGCATCACGGAAATCTAAGGAGAGGCCAGAACGTGAAAACGGTCGAACAGCCCAAGTATAACCTAAGATCGCACACAAATGAATTATCCCAAGACCTTGATGATCACGAGCACTGATCTTTGACCCCTCAATCACTCTTTCCAAAAGCCACTCATGTAATTTGTTCTTCAAAGTGATCTCAAACAAACTTTTTTGCGCCTGTTGAAATGAGATATCATTGTTCATAGCTGACTTAATCAAATAGTCCCAATCTTTGATAATGGATGAAGTTGAATGTGCAAACTTTTTTGCTTCCTTTAACACAGTTGGAGATGCCTTGTTTGATAGGATGCTCAGGCTGTTGCTTGATGAGAAGAGCAGATGTGCAAGCCTAATCTGAATTTGAAATTCATCCCAGCTAGGTTCATCTTTAGGTGAAGCTACCTCATTTACCACTGAAGGAGAGCGATACTCAAAACTCATAACTTGGCTTATAGGTGTTTGACCATCCAGACTCAAATGTAGGTTTACCAACCCGGGAGAATGTGGTAAAGCCTTGCAGCGATATACCCCATGTTGAATCATTTCAGCTGGAACACATTCGTCACCTAATATCATAAGTAAATCGGAATCGGCAAGATGTGATGGTCCTCCATTAAAATATCCGATCACTATGACCTGTTAAAAAGTCATAGTCATTAAAAAATACAATCTAAGTAAGATAACTAATGAGATTTCCATATACTAACAAGGAGTGGCGAACACCAAAATACTGAATGGAATGAGGAAAAACACCTTTGTTTCTTCAGATGAAAAAGCCCATGTAGGTGAAATTTCAGTAATGGTGAAAACTTGTTTATGCATAGAGGAGTGATGATGATCCACTGTCCCATTTATATTCGATCCGTAACCATTTGAAATCGAGGATCCAGCCGATGGATTGTCTAATGAACCCGGGGATTCGGTCATCACGTAGTTCATCCACCTTCCGAAACTGTCTTGTGCCAGCAAACCATCTGCACCATCTACCGTTGGCTCATAGCCTTCTTTGCGAATATTTGAGTTTGCTTGAGTAACCACAGTCTGAAAGTGTCCACTGGTTGGAGGTCTACCATCAATTGGAGGATGCACAGAAGTTGTGTTTGTAGAACCGTGTAAGGATGAATCATGCTTATTTACGTTGTCAGATGGAAGAAGGCCGCTCTGCTACGAAGAAGTATAGCATAGTTAACACGCTACTACTGTAAAAAGTGGTTCTCAGATTCTTAAGCATGAATCTGTAACCCATAATGAATGAACAATTAATATGTAGGTAACTGGTTCACTTAAACCTTACATTATATTTGGATTCATTTTGATTCCATTCCTCAAGGCATGAAAAGCTGTCTGCCACACATAAACTTTCAGTAATCACCTAAGCTGATTTATGAATTTCCAGTAAAACGAAACAAGTAACAAGTTTACCTGTTTCATGTGTAGAACCAATAGGCTCATTCGTCACCAATAGATCATCCCAGTCGAGTGTGTTAATCTCATGAAGTGTCTTTACATGATAGTTCTCTGTCGCATTATCATCAAGCTGGATGGGTTTGTTAACAAAATAAGTGCCAGTACCTATTATCAAGAACTAGATACTTAGTAATTTGGGCACAAAGAGTGTAAAGTCATTTTGGAAAGTAAACAAGAGATACAACCAAAGAGAAGATTCGACACTCGACAGACACAAACTTCATAGGGATACTGTCTGTAAAAAGTACTATGAATCAACACAAAAATTCTCTCACCAGCATTATTAGCCCCGGTATCTGTTTCCTCCAGTAAAACCTTAGAAACAGCTGAGTCTGAGTAAGTTGAACCAGAAGTAGAAGTAACAGGAGTGGCAGGAGAGCTCAGTGTCTGCACAATACTCCAGACAACAAAATACTATTAAATCTCCTGGTTAACTGAACTTTCAGAAAGAGCATATAAATAACATCTTCTTGAACAACTTTTGCTTAAATAACATAAAGTTGAAAAGCTTCACACAGACACTAAACGAGATTCAAACTAACCTCAGATGTCTCGCGATAATGTACAAGAACTATGTTCTCGTATTTCCTGGATGAAAGGAAAAGAGAGAAGTTTTTAGGCCAGTGCTGCTCACATGAGATATAGCTGACAAAATTGCTAATACTCATAGATATACATACTTATCAAGTAACCAGTAACACCTTCGAACAAAGGTTGGGCTATCCAATCCATGTGCATAATACACATGGATCCTTTCTTCAGTACCAACCTACACCAGGAATGACTAAATGAATACGCATCAAAGATAACTAACAAATTTCTAATATCTGAGAGGAAATATAGTAAAAGTAGTATCTCCCTTACTTTTAAGTGTTCATGAGCTTCTTTAACAGTCTTGCCATCCTTTTTCTTCTTCCAATTATGACCATCTCTGCGGAAATTCCTCAGCATTTTGCGATCAAATAATACAACTGTACCACCTAAACAAAACAACCACAACATTTAACTCTACAAGCTTGATGGAAATAGGTGGATCAGAATTTAAGAATACACTAAATAGTACCAAATGCATATCAGAATATTTGAGATTACTTTTAGGTAAGTTCATTGGCTTGACATGAATTGTGAAAAGGGACGAGTTATAGAGTACTGCATGAATTTCGTTTGGGCGCAACCACCTCGATGAAGCTTCCTCCAACATCGTTTCATAATCCAAATCTGCCAAGAGTGCAACAAGGCAAGCATAAACATATAAGTATTATTACTTGAATAACGAACAACCATAGCTGGTCCACAGATGAAAACACCAGTAAATGAATTCCAATATCGAATTAACACTTGACTAGCAACGCAAACACATTGTTCACATGTCACAGACAAACAAAACTACAATCCCATTTAGTAGTCCACAGAACAGTGATCAACCTTAGTTCAGTGTCTTCCAAAGCAAGGGGGGAAAAGTAGAATTCAACTAACCAAAGACAACATAATGAAATAATGAATGGAGGATTAAATGGAATCATGGGTTCAACTTGATTTTCCAAAATTCTTCAATATCAAAATGAACTGATTACTGATATAAAGTTTTCAGCTTTTTAGAAAATTAAACCAAAACCACTAAATTCGAAAGCTTCCTTTCTCAAGCAACATCAGGATTTCATACTCCACAGTGATCACAATTCAACACAGAACACAAAATCAAACCTAACCTAAAAAACACAACACCCAATTCCCAAAATTTCCTCCCCCCCAAAAAAGGAAAAGATTTGTTTATTTCATTTTCCAATTCAGTAGCATCATTAAGCAAAATAATCAATACCCGATTATTAGAAAAAAACAACGGAATCAGATTAAGGGTTTACCTTGCCAAGTATGAAACCCATGAATTTCAGCCCCAGCAAGTCTAACTCCATCACCACTATTTGCCATACCTAAAAAACAACCTTTTACTTACACCATCCAAACAAACAACAAATAAATCTGTTCCGATATACAAAACCCTTCACAGATTTTTCATCAAACTCATCCAAAATTCACAGACTTTATGAGCAAAAAAAACTTTCCAGAAACAGAAAGGAAAGTTCTCCAATAAGACAATGCCGAAAAATCAAGACTTTTTTTCTAGAGAGAGAGAAAATTACTGAAGCGCGAAACTAAGAGGATCGTGATCATGATAATCAACGGTCGAACCTGAGTCTGATGTGATTTTGTCTACGTGTTTTTATGTGAGTCGTTAAAATGAGTAGTAAAAATCCGAGTTGGAGAAAAAATGTTCGTCTTGTAGTCAAGACATAAGGTACCAAAGTAGGGTCTACACTTGGTCCCACAGTACCATCACAATAAATTAACTGCTGAAACAGCAGCCGATACTGTCATTGTGGGCCTTAATGACTTTATTACTGCTGAGTGTTGATAGGTTTTTAGATTTTGATTTCATACATGAAACATCTTTTTCAAAGTTTTTTTTTTTTTTTAGGGAATAAAAAAAGAGTAATCCTCACCGAAATCCACTCCTTCGGATTTTCCCACCGATAGAGTATACATTTCATTCAACCTATATAAACGGACAATTTGTCCGTTTCCATTTGCTAAGTTATGAAGAAGAAAAAATCCAAGTTCACCCCTCAAGCGAGTTAGTTATCAACCATAGTTACTCTTTATTTGGGTGTCTGAGGTTTGCCCGGATAGGAAATGGATAGTACCCGTAGTTTATATCCATCCCTCTCACTATTTTTCTTTCAGTTTTCGTTCAGTTTCTCCTCCCTCTTCTTCCTGTTATGTAACTTTGCAGAGATTGAGTCGGATGGATATGAATTCATCAAATCCAAACTAAATAGGTAAGTATCTTTATTTATTTATTTCATTTATATTAGATAGTAGGTTTGATTGTAATAGCAATTTTCTGGTGTTTGAAATCCTAACCCTCTTTTTAATGTTTAAAACCCTAATTCCCGTGCTTCTCCTTTAAAATTCATTGGGTTCATACTTCATATCCTCATAATAGTTGAAGGTGAGGGAATTGAATGGAATCATATTTGATTTGTAATTTGTTGGTTCTCTGATTCGGTTTGAAACCAAATGGAATCTAATACCATTGATTTAGAAGGGAGTCTTGATTTTTAAACAACACTGCATTATCATACTAAGGATTACACAACTCAAGTGGAAAAATTATTTATAGTCACTACGGAGGGAACCTGCATAATCCAACATCACTTTTAGCTGACTTACTCAAATTTTAGTCACTACGTTGCATTTTAGTAGCCATAAAATCCAGAGCATCTAATCCAAGTCCTGTTAGTTTTAATGATCTTCACACAACTAGAAATTTGGTTTAATTAAACCCTCTACTTTCTGGTGTTCAATCCGTGCATGCGAATTGTGGATGAATTTGAATGTCATAAGTTGTTTTACTAAGATTTAAATGTCTACTTAACCATCCAAGTTTTGGTCTCCATCAATAACAAAGCCTCGTATTGAATTTATAAACTAGCCTGCTAACTATTCGTTAAAATGACAAAGCAGCTTTGAATTTGAAACTCCAATGGCAGCCGAAAGTTTGACAAATACCTCATTCCATCAAAAATTATTGCCAAAAATTCTTTGCTTTCTATTAAGATTTAGTGATACACTTCTTAATTTACTATACCTTATTATACTTGGTACTAAATTTTAAAAGGTTCATGTTAGGTAGTGGGGAATTCATCAATTTGTTTTAGTCGTTTTTGTTCTGATTTTTGGTTGTGCTTGTAGTGTAGATTCGATTTGTGTATTTTTCTGTTGTTTAAACAAGTAATTGGAGAAGTAGGATTCAATAATGACCATGATTAGCTGTGTAATTGGAGAAGTAGGATTCCCTTGACGCAGAAGATTGAATTGAGATCTCAAGCTTTCACTTAAGCAAAGATTTTGTATCTGCATCTAAAGTCCTCACAATTTGTGTCGATTAAATAATTGTCTCCTCCTTAATCATTTGTTATTACTATCAAATTCAGGCTCTATCTCATTTATCTGCAGGTAAGATGGAGATTTATGTTGCGGATAGTGAAAGTTGTTCAGTCAGGGTACTTGACCTGAAAACAAGAGGAGCAAAACTGCTAGCTGGATATGATCCAGTTTTCTCAGACTATTTATTTAAGGTACCTTTGTTTTAGCTGTGGTCTTCCTTTTCTTACCATGGTTTTGTGAGGTTTATCTAACTCGCGAAATTCTTGACTGTACACATTTGTGCAATTTGGCGATCACGATGGAGTAGGTTCTGATGTACTTCTCCAACACCCGCTGGGTGTCTTATGTGCAAATGATGGTCAAGTTCATGTGGCAGATTCTTATAATCACAAGGTAGACATTGGTTAGGAACTGTAAACATTGTACATATATTAAAAGTAGCAAATGCGTTCACGAGGAGTCAAATATTGTGTGTTAACTTTATTGGGAAACTGCATAAGAGTTCGTTTTGAATAATAGAGGGTTATGGTGCATTGATCCTCTCATACAACTTCGACCACTATCCATGGCATTATTAGCCTCTCATTTAGTTGGCAGTCATGCCATTAGGTGTCTTTTACTAAGCAGTGATATTCTCGTAAAAATTGAATAATGAGTGTATTCAATTTTAAATTATCTTCAAAATGGCAGATCAAGAGACTAGACCCAACGAGTAAGAGAGTGGTCACATTGGCGGGGACTGGACGTGCTAGTTTTAAGGATGGATCTGCTCTATCAGCACAGGTTGGAAACTATCTGGTCTCTTATGTTCTTTGTTGTTGATTCTCAAATTTCATGTTTATATTGGTGAACACGTGCATGCTTTGGTTTATGCAGCTTTCAGAGCCGGAAGGACTTGTTGATGCAGGAAATGGTAATAAAAATGCCCCATAACGCATACTAGAATATTGTTTCTAACAAATCTTTCGTCTTTCACACCTTAATCACCGGGTATAAAAAAGGCATTAAGAACTCGTTGTAAAATATCTTGCAGGAAGACTTCTGAGCTGACACAAACAATAGTGTGATCAGATACATAGATTTGAACGACCAGGACCCCAAACTCCTTACTTTAGAGATAAAAGGAGTTCAGCCTCCCACAAAAAAAACCAAGTCCTTGAAACGCCTTAGAAGGCGGTCTTCAGCCGACACGAAGAGTATTACGGTCGATGGAGGTTCTTTAGCAGAAGGAAATTTGTATCTTAAACTATCAGTACCTGAAGGATATCATTTTGCTAAGGTCCCTCCTCTTACTGTATATGTTCATTTTTTACTCTTTCTAATGCATGATTTAACTCTTCTTTTTTTTAGCATTCATTAACTAGTGTACGATATTATCTGTAAACAGATCATCAAATTGGTAAGATTTTTGTCAAAACTTATTCACTCTCTGTTTACATCATTGTTTGCAACAAAAGGAAACAACAAAGAGTCTTTTGCGAGGAATGAAAATAGCACAATCTGGTTAACCCTCCAATGGATACTGAGTATTTCCCTCCGTGATATCAAATATTTATTGCTTGAGAATGTAATCCCTCCCAGAAGCCTGCTGTGCGATAAGCTTCATAATCACAGGCGGAGACCAAGTCTTCTGAAACTCGCTCCGGAAGCTTGATTATGCCAGCTTATGAATTCATTAATTTATTCGATCTTCTGTTAACTTTATCAATGTCAGCGTTGGTTCTGGTATATGGCAGAGACATAATCATAATCACAGGCGGAGACTAAGTCTTCTGAAACTCGCTCCGGAAGCTTGATTATGCCATCTTGTGAATTCATTAATTTATCTGATCTTCTGTTAACTTTATCAATGTCAGTGTTGGTTCTGGTATATGGCAGAGACAAAAAAGAGGCATGTTTTTCATATGTTGTAATGGTGTAATTTAAGGTTGGTTTTTTTTAATTTAATTCGCAAAGCAGTTTAAGCCTTGCAAGTCCTGTAGTGCAAAATGTACAATGATTTATTGAATTGTTTGTTGTTCTATTCTTAACTTTGTTGTGTTCTTTTGCTCTCCTCTTGTTACAACTTTCAAAATTGGTTTTACAATCTCATGTTGACGACCCATAACATTGAAATGACAATATCTAAATTATTATGCAGCAATTAGACTTTCTAGAATCCAGCAAAATTTAGTTTTGCGTCAATTTTTTCGGTCGGCCGTCCCACTGTGGCAGCGGTCATCTAGTATCTAATATATTTGACCGTCCAAATTGGTACCTATTTTAATTCATGTGTCACAAATCAACAGATTCAGCTTATATTATAAGACTTTTTATGACGCCGCGCAACCTTAAATGTTACTCAAAACATACATTGTCTTCTATATATAAATAGGGTACAGAACAAAAACGATCGTATAACATAAATTGGGTATTGAACAAAAACAGTTGTATAAAATAAACTGGGCACAAAACAAAAATTATCATATAAAATATATTAGGTACACTGCTCAAGCAGTCGTATAGAATAAAAACGGGTAACTTGTTACAGCTGGTGGTATAAATTAAAATGGGTACCTGAGTCAGATGGTCGTACAAAAAAAAAGGTTTACTATTTTGTATGGAAGATGTTTTAACATGATGTCAGGTATTAGGTCCGAACTTCTTGAGTGATTGAAATCGTTAGAAAATCTCATACTGAAAAGATAAACATCCAAGCTTGTAATAGACATGTACTCGTTTATCAGCATATCTTCGTTTCCTTCCACACAACACCCTAACGAGATTTGGGTGCTGGAATTTTTAAGATCACTATAACTTTATTCATAAACTCTTCTAGACCCTGTACAGAGCCTTCCGAGAGCCTTTTTATAGTTATTTCTTGCCCTTCCGCTAACACTCCCTGGAAATAAGCAGGTAAAGTCATTGCCAACTGATAATGTTAAAGCACAACGTCGGAACCCCACGAATTTAATTAGATTTGTTTGAGTAATCAAAACTTAATCAACATATTAATACATATTAATTTACCAATCTGAACCCAAAGGATCCATCTACTGACAAAAGGAATAGACTTGAATTACTTTCCAATAAATGACCAGCACATTAAGTTATACCAGGTCTTACCGAATAATGGATAGGTACATAAAAGGATGATCCTTATATATATTGGTTAACATGCTATAGGCGTATTTCAAATTATCTACATATATTTCATGTGCCCACTGCACAAATCTAAGTACCTAATTAAAAGCACGAACAAAATGATTCCGGAACCTCAACAGAGCAAGACGTGTAGAAGGACTACAGCTCCAGCTTGCTATTTTCTAAAGAAACTTGGGCCTAAAATTCAAGGCAAATAACGCAACAACCAACAAGAATACAAGCAATTGAAATGCACATCAAATGTGCCAGAAACCAAACTTGAACAAGGGTGCTATCATTTACAAATCCAAAAGTAATAATAATGATTACATGTCAGCACCAGGACTTCCAGCATAATGCATCAAACAGGGATAAAAACAAGCGCTATTATCATGCAAGATATCTGAAAACTAAAGAGTCCGAGTTTATTATAGAGTCATGGCAATATTGATGTACTGACAGTTTCATACACTAATGCCAGGAATCATTTTGTTAAAATTCAATAATCAGCGGAGTACCAAATTCGATAGCACTATTTTAAAATAGAAGTATCGGTTAAATATACATTTGATTTTTAAGTTCGACGTTGGTATCGCCAAGAATCAACAAGCTATTGTTGTACTGTAAGCTCAAGTATCCATCTTTCTTGCCCGTCTAACTATACTCACTTAATTCGCACCATACCTACTACGTACGCCAAACTATATGCATACTTACAATTTATTACTATCACTTTTCTAACCTTCGTGTCCCAGTTCGGCAAAACACCATTTAGACCTTCATCTCCAACAATCTTTTCTATGCAGAAGCGAAACATACTATTTAATCCATTTGGATCATTCACCACAAGGTCAGCAAGGGTCGAAGAATAGGATATATCAACAAAAACAGACACCCCTGGAGTGACGTAAACCCTGGAGTATACTTTGTAACGCTTCCGAGGGTCGAGGCTAAATCCAAATTAGGGTTCGATAACTAGCTTCATCGACAGTGAAACAAGAAGTGAAACTATACAAACGCTTAATAGAAACATAATCAAAAGTGAAAAAAGAAAAAGTTATTTTGCATCACCTGGAGGATTCTCGTCCATCTCTGCTATGGGTATGAATTGTTTAGGCAAACAGTAGCTCAAGAGGAAAGTGAGATGGAGAAGAACATGGTAGAACAGGGGAGGTTGAAATATAAAGAAGAGAACGAAAACCAATTCGGATTCTTACGGGTATGAATTGTTTACTCTACCCATTTCACCTGTGGTTGAGTTAGAGTTAACTACTGCTGAGGGCTAAAAAGTATTTTCAGTGCCAACCAGCTTGACCGAGTTGACACAGTCCGTCAATATTAATTGACTCAAACCTTGTCCGTCCATAAGGTTTGACTCAAACCTATGGATTTCACTGAGGATTTCTCTATTTATTAAAAAAAATGATGGTAATTTAATATAGATGGGTGATATTGAGAGAACTACTCAATACCGAGGGGTGAGTAGCAGGGATATCATTCAAGCGTTCTGATGGTCAGGATTTGTTAGCATTTGTTTGCTCTGTATGTAATGGTATTATCCTCGCTAAAATGGTATCCCCTTCATAGTGGGCAATTTGGCTCCTAGTAAACCTAAATGGATACGACTAAAAGTCGATGATCTGAAATGCTTCATGAAATGATACTTCTACTAATGTTGGCTTTGTTCTTATTTAGCGCAATTATAAGAGTGTTAAAAGAGTCAGCGGAGGAATAGATTTTATAACGTCCATAAGAAAAGTAGAAATAATGAATAATCATATTGTGAGTTGCGAGGTGGAAAAAGGACAAGAAACATTAAAATTTCAGTATCGAAGAACTGTAAGAGAATTATGGACTACCTCAACGACATCAACAACTAACTGCGATATCAATTTGAAGTTGTCCTTAATAAAACCAAGAGATTATTGTATTTTTATCATAACTTTTTGGTTTTCAGTATTTTTGAAATATGGTCACAGATTCCATAGCTAAAAAGATTAAAACCTCCGATAGTCTTGTTAATTGGAGTACCAATCCTCCTTATTGCATTAGGTTAAATCTAACCTAAACTTAAACTAAGCCTTTTGTCCAAAATATGTTGGGGTAGGCTAGAGATAAATTCTAAGAGGTCGGTTTGCCTCACTTTTTTCAGCAAGACGCTTCGCAAAGAGGGTGACGCCTTAACGATATATCTTTCGGGTTTCATCTCCTAATAATATGGCTGAGCTTTACGTCGTCTCGCCAATCCTTTCACCACCTTTTACTTTTATCCAAGCTGAGGACAGGTTGTATAGTAAAAATCTTCACATATGGAGCTAAATCCTTGGCACTTTCCCCCCATGGGTTTATTTGTCGGCATAGGGAGAAGTCGTTAACCAGCTCCCCAACTGGATCTTGGTTTACGAGTTCACGGGTTGTGGAAATCTCCCTATGAGGTAATAAAGATTTCAATTCTATGCGCGGAGCAGAGAGCTAACCAGCACACAAGAACCAAATACCACTCATATTCTAATAAGTATTGCTCATCTAGCAACAACCTTCTCGAGTATAACTAGCAACTCAAGCCACTTAAGGCAAGAGAAACACGAGCATCAGAGACAACTCATTCCAAATGAAAACTCTGTGCATATATATGCCATCTCCAGACGACAACGCTGGAATTTCACCGTTCATCGGGTGGGGGGTGGGGGAGATAACAGTGGATTTTGGAAATCGTCTTTTTGTGGCTCGGAAAAGACTCTGAGCACCCAATTGAATCATCGACATCCAAGGGAACAAAAATATCTCATACTCTATGAGAAGGGGATAAAAAAAATATCTTCGATTTATGGAACACACGAGACCCATGCCAAGGACCATATCATTCCAACCAAGAGCAGCGAAAGGAAATACGCACAAGGGAAACAACCGATATCATCTCGATAGGTAAGCAACACAGGAACAAAGCGGGTATTTCCCAAAGGAAAACTAGGGATGAGATCGAAGAGGTAATCGATATTGTCGTTTTCCGCACAGAGCGGAGAGCCAACCAGCACACAAGAACCAAAACCACTCATACTCCAACATATATTTTTCATCAGGAAACAACCGTCTCGAGTAGAACTAGAAACTCAAGCTAACTAAGGCAATGAAAACACGATCAGCAGAGACAAATCGTTCTAAGTGAACACGTTGTGCGTGAATGAGTGATTTATCCCTGTCACAAAGAAATTTTTGAAGATTACCTGGGACTGTCGTCTAAGGCTATTTAATCGATGAGTGTATCATGTGTGCGGCCTTGAACATCTAAGGGAATCACAGTTACCCCAAACTTTCATGGCCTAAATGACCATAGTCTTTTTAAGAAGCTTGTCACAAAGGGAATCGTCCGCATAGCTAGTTAGCAGGATGAGGTCTCGTTCGTCAACGTAATTAACCAGATAAATCACTCCACCAACTAAGAACGACCATGCACCACCACCCATAGAATCAAGAAAGAACTTCCAGTATGCCAATCCTTATTATGTTTAGACCTGGTAAGTTTCCCTGCGTTGAGTCAAATTAAGCCGCGGGTTCCACTCCTGGTGATGCCCTTCCGTAAATTCCTTTAAATTTCAACCTTGCGACCATACTCCCCCCAGAACTAAAAATGGTACCGACGGAGTCATCAATGCAACATCCACCGATCCCTGGTTGACATCGTTTATGGCTTGACTAGGACGGTATTTGATTGTTTTTGAGCACTCAATCATCGAATATTAAATGAATTTACTGATCTTTTTCCAACGATCCTTGCCGGTAAATTGAAAGGTGAAGACACAACTCCCATATATGAAATTCAAAGCATTCTTCATTATCATTTAATATGAATCAAGCATCATTGTAGTTAATTATGGAAACTTTATTCTAGAGTAAGAAACTCATCAAGGTTTTAATATTTTATTATATTACATGTCCATTTAGAGAAGCTAATGGAGCATATGCTTGCTAGTTGCCTTCTCGAGATAGCTCATGATATGTTCATCTAAGAATCGTGGCTTGATCTTTAAGATTTGGAAGGGCAAATACTATGGTGCTCACTTTTTCCACATTTTAGGAGATAACTTAGCCAAAGCTTTAGCATGCTATATATATTTAATAGGCTATGGCTTGGCCTAAGGTGTCAGTTGTGGGAAACTACCTCTCCGTGTGGTATTACATTAGGCCCACCTTTATTATGTTTTTAAGAATATATCTAAATAAAATATACCGAGATGATACTCAATTCTCCAAACCTTAAAGTGGTTGATTTTTCTCCTACTCTAGGCTAAACCAGAAACCCTAAACTTGTCATTTGTAAGTTCACCATAAGACTTGCTATAAGTGCTTGGAGTCTATGGTATAATAAATAAGTGATTTGTATAGCTCTTGATACTATTTTATCCTCGATTCTTTTTCTCGACTGAGATATTGAGAATATGCAAATCAAGATTGAGTATTGACGGTATGCTAAACAACGACAAAAAAAAAACATTGTAGATTAAATAAAGACTTTTCATATTTGTAACTCACGGCTTCATTAAACATAACCCACATGACTCTATTCAATATTACTGACCAAAATATCTAGTTTAACATTTTATTGATTAATATTTATAACCGACAAACAAACTAAATAAATAATATTTTATTGAGTCAATCAATAAGTGAGATATTGGGTCGCTTAATTAGTGAATTAACAATAAATGAAATGATTTAAAAAAATGTATAAATCGATTCAAACAAAACTTTAGCATAAACACCTTAACCGTATTACTTATATTGTTGAAAATTGAACGAAAAATGATATTGATGCAAAAATCCCTTAAACCTTCATATTTAACTAAAAATCTAGAAATCGAGTAGAAATAACGGTTAACGCTTTCAGAAATAATAATGAAAAAAAAAGGTAATTATCAAATGCATTACAACTATCATGTTGGTTTCTTTGTGTCCATTCTGAAAAGTTGATTGAGGGGAAACCTAAAGAGGTATACTTAAAATAGTGCATCAGCGATTAAAAAACTTCACTAGAGTCGGTTGTATCTCAGATACCCTATTCACATGATGATCACATACACCTGATTTACATGATTTTGAAGTAAGAAGCTTGAGAAAACAAAAAACTAAATAAAATAAGAAGGTAAAAAAAACTTTTCGTATTCGGACTCCCATGCATATAGTTTAACTGAAACAAATCAAATTTTAACAAGAAGGACAAACAATATCAACAAAACATGACACTTTGAACAACTATAATGACTAAAACATAGAATCGCACATGTAAAAATATAAAAGTCAATATAAAATAAATATCCCTATCATATGTTTTGTTAGAGAACTTTTCATCAAAGATGTGTTTAACTGAAGCTCTTGAAAATAATGGATTGTCAAATAACAAGTGACACCCGATCATTAAGTTTGTGGAAAAAATACAAATATGCAAGAAATAGGTGCTTTGTACAATTCTCCGTACTGGGAAAAAAATAGTTAGAGAAATAAGGATAAGCAGATTTACAACTTTTCAAAGGCTTTAGGCTCACATATATTGTCCCTTAATATCTTAAAAAATCTATAGTAGATGAATTGCTTGAGAGTCTTTTCCTAGGATTATGTTCTCGACTCAAATTAAAAGTAAACATGCGAATCGAATCGAATACGTTTTTAAATTGGAAAAAATAAGGCAAATGAATTCGTCTACATCTATAGGATTATGAATATAGTTATGTTAAGAAAATGAAGAAATTTTATTGAATTATAAAAGAGTGGAAACAGATCACTAATTTAAATTTCCTCACTTAATTTCCCCTCCATTACGAAAAGAATCCACTCTTATTATATGGATTATGTATAAAAAAAACTAGGGCATAACCCGTGCCGTAACAATACGGGAACATAGTTTTTTAGAAAAATTATGTGTGATTGTGTCTTTTTTTGGGGGAGATATTTCGAAATCGCAAAAAAGGTAGGATAGGCTTAAAGTTATTTCATTACGGTGACCGTCATCCTAAATCAGTAACATAAGGTATGACAATACTAGACTTCTTTATCCCAGTATGGATGCATTGCACTGCTTCACTTCTTACATGTTTGTTTCATAGTGATAAAATTAAACATACGATGCAGAATTATTTTTTATGTTTGTTGCAGATAAGAACGATGACTGCTACACAAAAAATGGAAATATGGCATTACACTTATGCGGAGGTCATCCTATAAGGAAATATAACATTAGGCTCTTAAGTTCTTGAGTTTAAATTTATCTTACTTATCCAGTTGGCAACAACCCTAAATGCCCACGACGGCTTCCCTCAGGCCCCTATCTCTCTTGCTATCTAACTTCATCAACCAGAAAAACAAAAGGTGTTAGAGCACTGCTCGGTCGAACTCGCAAGCGTTACTATATCAAGCTTGTTTGTCAAGTTTAGTTGCCAAAACTATAAGTCTTGATTTCTAGTCTACTTATAGCTAAGTCTCGGATTAGGATAATAAGTGTAGTTGAGCCTTAGACTCCACGGCGTTCATCGAATGAAGACGAAGAACTACTCAAGGGAACTTGTGGAACTTCATCAACAAAAAGGTATGTGAAGACTTGAACTTATCTATCACTCGAAAGTCTATCTATTTTATCACATATTTGAGACAAAAGTCATATTGCTATATAGACTTCAATTATACACATTTGCTATCTCGAGCCGAGTCTATCTCGCTTATCTATTTATTGAAATATGTGTTGGTAAGCTTTCGCTTTAACCAAGTTCATCTTTACTCGTGACGAAAGTCATGTTGATTATTTCAATAACTTGAAAATCGCTTTGATGAAAATAGTTTGTGAATAACAACTGTTTTAACATCCTCTAAGAAAGTTTCAATGATTAAAATGAGAGTTTATAATAAGTAACCATGGTTGGATATAAACATAGTGTGTTCTCACATTTGTGTAAAAGTCCAAAACCGGGAACCCAAAGTATGCGTACTGGCGGTTGTTGGAAATCCGGGTAAGTATGCATACCCGTACGTATACTGGTGGAAGTTTCACGTCCGTGAATTTCTGCTGGAGTTTGGAAATGAAAAACAAACTCAATCCAGATACTTAAGTATGCGTACCTGTTTGCATACTTAAGGAGGTTACTTTATAAAGTCGGTTTGTTCATGAACTAAAACATTTATATAATAAGGAATGTAATCCTTGCAAACTGTGGCTATGATGTTCATGAATTGATTCGAGTGAATCAAAACCGATTTTGCTTCGATTGTGTCTTGTATACTTCTATGAGATCTAAGCAATTGAACAACTCTCTAACTAGTTCATTTGAGTCATTTGAACTAGTTATGGTAAAGATGAATAAGGTTGGTATGAAAGTGCTCATATGGCTAACCATTGGTTAACTATTGTTGAACCGACTAAGTGTACACGTTTAGGTACGGTTACTCAAACCTAAATGAAGTTACATTTCATTTGTGTATAACAAGCTAAGTTCGATCTAACGGTTGAAAGATATTAGCTTGAATCTAATCAGGTTTTCATCTAACGGTGAATATTGAATGTTTGTTACCAAGGTAACTTAGATTGCAAACCCTGATTTGAAAACTATATAAAGGAGAACTCTAGCAACTGGGAAACCTAATCCCCACATCTCCTGTGTGATACTAGTTGTATAAGCCAGAGTCGATTCTCCTTTAACCTTAGGTTTTTCACGAAACCTTGTAGGTTAATGACTTAAAGACTTCATTGGGATTGTGAAGCCAGACCCAACTATTTTCTCTGTAGTTGTGTGATATGATCTTGCTTTTTCTATCATGTTTGAGTACAACCGTAAGATTGGCTTTAGATTTATATCTCCGATAGGCAAGATAGAAAAGTAGTCACAAACACCTTCGTCTCATTGTTTGTGATTCCACAATATCTTGTTTCGTTAATTGATTAAGATTATTGTGAGGTGATTGATAATTCTAGGATGTTCTTCGGGAATATGAGTCCGGGTTATCAATTGGTTCCTGTTCACCTTGATTTATCAAAAGATGGAATAAAAACTCGTAGGTATATCTGTGGGAGACAGATTTATCTATTCAATAGACTTTTCTGTGTGACAGATTTGTTTATCAAGTCTTCGACTTTGGGTCGTAACAACTCTTAGTTGTGGGTGAGATCAGTTAAGGGAATCAAGTGAGAGTATCCTGCTGGGATCAGAGACATAAAGAGCATAACTGTACCTTGAATCAGTGTGAGATTAATTAGGGTTAAACTACAGTCCAGACCGAAGTTAGCTTTGTAGTAGGCTAGTGTTTGTAGCGGCTTAATACAGTGTGATGTTTAAATCTGGACTAGGTCCCGGGGTTTTTCTGCATTTGCGGTTTCCTCGTTAACAAAATTTCTGGTGTCTGTGTTATTTCTTTTCCGCATTATATTTTGTTATATAATTGAAATATCACAGGTTGTGCGTTGAATCGATCAATTGGTAAATCCAACCTTTGGTTGATTAAAATTGATTGATCCTTGAATATTGATTGGTCTTTGGTACCGTTCAAGTTATCTCTCTTGTATTCATTCAGGATCGCAAATTATTATTTGTTTGATTGCGGATTGAATTGAGAGATTGAGATATAACTCTTTGATATACTTTTTTTAAAATTGAGTCTAATTGTCTAGTTGATTCTCTTGTAAGTATATTGGAGTTTGTCCATACAGATTGCTAAGCGAAATATTGGGTGAGGTTGTTAGACCCCCGCTTTTTCAATTTGTATTAGAGCAGGCAAATACGTTTAAGACCTCATAAGTCTGTGTTTGTAGCGATCTTACTATATGGACATAAATTCTATCTCCATAAACGTACCACCAGTCTTCGATGGCTCGAACTACTCATGGTGGAAAATCGCTATGCGTGCTTTTCTTCAAGCTCGTGATTTTCAAACATGGGTACGTGTTGTTAATGGCTATGATGCTATGGTTAATACAGAAGGCGATGTATCTATACCTAAGGATATTGGTAGATATAGTCCAGAAGAAATCCTTGCTGCGAGCAAAATTCAGACGGCTTAAATGCTATCATACATGCCATTACCCCAGATCTTCAGCATCATGTGACTACTTGCACAAAGTCTAAAGAAGCCTGGGATATCTTAGAAACTGTATTTGAAGGGAATATCTCTGAAAAGGAAGCCAGGCTTCAAAACATATGTTTTGATTGGGAAAACCTTCGTATGGCAGACGAAGAGTCATTTGATGAGTTTAATCACAAAGTGTCTGAAATTGTTAATGCATCTTTTGCATTGGGTAAGACTATTCCTGAAAAGGACATTGTGATGAAGATTCTCAGATCTCTGCCATCTAGATACGATTCTAAGAAACACGCCATCGTTAAAGGAAATAACCTTGATGTGCTTTCCAGAAATACTCTTGTTGGAAAACTAAAGATTTTTGATCTTGAACTAAAACAAAGAGAAATACGTCACATGTCATGCAACCCTGTTGCTACATCTGATAAAAAATCTCGAGGTCCTAAGTTGATTGATACAAAGGATGAGAATTGCTTTAATTCAACTCTGTCACTGTTTGTACAACAGTTAAAGAAAATTCTTAGACAGAGGAAAAGAAAGTCTCAAATGAAATCGTCTTCGATCAATGTAAAGGATAAAAAAGTTCAAAAATACTATGATAATAGAACTTGTTCTAAGTGCTATAAGTGTGTTCATGTTCTTTCTGATAATCCTGATAGGAAGGTTAGTAAGTTAACCAAAGCATAGATGGCTACTCTAGACTACTGTCCTGAGGAAGATGTCTGCGAAAGTTCTCTCAACTACTTTGCTGATTTTCACACCTGTTTTTCTAATATTTTTGATGTTTCCATGATAAATGATCCTACTTCTCCAGCAAACATATATCAACTAGAGAAGGACTTTTGGATTAAAAGGATTAAAAATCTAGAATGTCAACTGAATGAATTAAAAAAGGAAATTGCTACTCTTCGCAATTGTGATTCTAAAAAGAAAAATCGAGTATCGTCGATAAACTCTTTTAATCAGCATATTACTCCAGAAAAGATGTCATATCCTTGTAATGAGGATGACATAGTATAATACAATGACACAACAAATTGTTTGTCTGTCTTATATAAACAACAGGATGAACCAGAAATCATGTTCTCAAAGGTTCTTAAAAAATCCTCTTCTGATTTGCCTTGTCAAAAGAAGAAAAGAAAATCTCCTAGGAAAGCTTTTCCAAAAGAGATTTCAGAACCACTCATAGTTTGCAAAAATCGATAAACAAGATTTTCAGAACTATACTGGAAAGGAAGAAATCTACTCTATATTTTCCATCCATAAAGAGAAATAAGAAACAAGGGATTATGAAATTTTCATCCTCTCATAAGAAGTCACCCGGTCATGTACTGGATGGTGATTGTTACAAATTGTAACAGGATATAAGATGGTTCTTGTTTATCCCTTGAGCAAGAACCATGATCTTCAAGAGGGCTGTAAAGAAAATTGTTGGTTGGTTTATCTCCTATCTGGTTTCTAATTCCTCTTCTCGTGCTTTTTTTTTAATTTTGAGCTAAGAACCGTTTCTCTACATAAACGGTTTTCCTAGTTTTTTTGGGATATCCAAAATTCTGTTAGGTTTTTGGTCAAAATTCGTTTTGGAAATTTATCCCATATCTTCTTCCTTTTAAGTTGAAGACTTCTCTCCTTGGAGAAAGCATTTCATTTACCTCTGCTGTCATGTCCTCATCAAGTCTTTCTAATAAAGAAGATGATGTCTGGACTGTTCTTTTTCCCTCTAAGAAAGTTCGTTTCGATTCTTATGATAATGAGATGAGTCATGACAAACGTGATTCCTCCTCTGATGTGAATCCTACTGTCTCTCATTTTGAGAAACTCTCGTTAACTATGAATCTTGTCTTGAAACAAGTTCGTGATTTGAAGAGTGAACTCGAATCTTCAACCAAAAGACTTGAAGACAAGATGGATAATCTTGAATCCAGGATTGATTTAATCGAAGATGATCTTGATGATTATAGGGAGTACGAGAAGAGACTACAAAGTAAGTGAAATGATAGTTTTTTTTGTTTTTTTTTGATTAAATAATTGTCTAGAAAACTTCTTATGAGAATTTATTCTTATGTTTTAAGAAGGATAACTAGGGTTTGGAATAACATCTATTGTGAGTACACATAGCTATTTCCAACGATTTTCATCTTGCAATGTTTTTAGATTTATTCATTTAAATTCTAAAGTTTATTTGGAAGATGATTTTGCAGTATTAATCTTTATGGTTTTATATATTGCAACTTGTTATGGGATATGTGTGTTTGCGTCCGTGATCTTTGATTTTCCCATAAATGGTCAAAAGTTAAGTCTTTCATATGTCAGTATGCAAGTATTGATAAAAAGATTGAATGAACTTTTGACAAACAAAAGTTAAGCCTATTATGTCATTATGCAAATATTGATGGAAGATAGGATGAACTTTTGTGTACAAAGATTAAGTCTATTATATGTCATTATGAAAATAGTGATGAAAAATAGAATGAATCTTTGTTTATTCCGCAGTATTGATCTTCCCTGATCCATATCTTTATGTAAATATTGTGCGGCTCTGTAAGTTCTCTTATGTGAGCATTTCTGATTAAATTAATCATGGGTTTTCTTGTGGTTAATTTAATTGAGATTTTTGGATACAAATTCATATTCTTATGTGATTTGTTAATGTCCAAAGAAATCTTTCTTTTCTTGTGAAAGTAAGGTCGCTCTTGTTGTTCTTTCGGGAATGACATTTTATGGGGGAGAGTTCTTAATTGAACTTGCGCTTAATTGCCAAATCTTTGTGGGGAGTGCGGCTGTGGAATATTATAGGGGTTATCTTGTATCTTTATAAACTCCTTGATGAATGCATTTAGTTTCGGCTATATGATTGCATCTAAAAAGTTGATATGTGCTTTTCTTTTGGTCATGAAGTGTCTCTATATAAATTTCATTAGGATCCCACTAATTTTCGTACCTTTGCCAATTTTATTGACAAAAAGGGGGAGAATTAATGTGTAGTTCACACTACAAATACATATGGTTTTCGGATCATTATGTAAAGAGGAGTGGTTTTCATGTGAGATGAAGTATTGACTAAGGGGGAGTGATTCATATCACCATAGTATTATTGTCGAAGTTGTGATACAATTGAACTTTGATGCTGTGTAATAATACTATGACATTGTAGTAACAATGATTGGGAGCTATTATTTTCTCATTGTTATAGCTACGTATCTTCAACAACGATGATGCTGAGCTGAACATCTTTAGAATCATTGGAGTACTTGGAAGTGACGAAGATTTCGAGTAATGTTGAAGAACCAATGAGATCAAGCATTTGGATGAGAAGCTACAAAGTTTATTTATTTTGTATTCCATATGTATTAATAGTTTTTTCACTAAAATTGACAAAGGGGGAGATTGTTAGATCAATGCTCGGTCGAACTCGCAAGCGTTGTTATCTCAAGCTTGTTTGTCAAGTTTAGTTGCCAAAACTATAAGTCTTGATTTCTAGTCTACTTATAGCTAAGTCTCGGATTAGGATAGTAAGTGTAGTTGATCCTTAGACTCCACGGCGTTCATCGAATGAAGACGAAGAACTACTCAAGGGAACTTGTGGAACTTCATTAACAAAAAGGTATGTGGAAACTTGAACTTATCTATCACTCAAAAGTCTATCTATTCTATCTCCTGTTTGAGACAAAAGTCGTATTGCTATATAGACTTCAATTATACACATTTGCTATTTCGAGCCGAGTCTATCTCGCTTATTTATTTCTCGAAATATGTGTTGGTAAGCTTTCGCTTTAACCAAGTTCATCTTTAATCGTGACGAAAGTCATGTTGATTATTTCAATAACTTGAAAATCGCTTTGATAAAAATAGTTTGTGAATAACAACTGTTTTAACATCCTCTAAGAAAGTTTCAATGATTGAAATGAGAGTTTAGAACAAGTAACCGTGGTTGGATATAAACATAGTGTGTTCTCACATTTGTGTAAAAGTCAAAAACCGGGAACCCAAAGTATGCGTACCCGTACGCGTACTGGCGGTTGTTGGAAATCCGGGTAAGTATGCGTACCCATACGCATACTGGCGGAAGTTTCACGTCCGTGAATTTCTGCTGAAGTTTGGAAGTGAAAAACAAACTCAATCTGGATACTTAAGTATGCGTACCCGTTTGCATACTTAAGGAGGTTACTTTCTAAAGTCGGTTTGTTCATGAACTAAAACATTTATATAATAAGGAATGCAATCTTTGCAAACCGTGGCTATGATGTTCATGAATTGATTAGAGTGAATCAAAACCGATTTTGCTTCAATTGTGTCTTGTATACTTCTATGAGATCTAAGCAATTGAACAACTCTCTAACTAGTTCATTTGAGTCATTTGAACTAGGTATGGTAAAGATGAATAAGGTTGATATGAAAGTGCTCATATGGCTAACCATTGGTTAACTATTGTTGAACCGACTAAGTGTACACGTTTAGGTACGGTTACTCAAACCTAAATAAAGTTACATTTCATTTGTGTATAACAAGCTAAGTTCGATCTAACGGTTGAAAGATATTAGATGGAATCTAATCAGGTTTTCATCTAACGGTGAATATTGAATGTTTGTTACCAAGGTAACTTAGATTGCAAACCCTGATTTGAAGACTATATAAAGGAGAACTCTAGAAACTGGGAAACCTAATCCCCACACCTCCTGTGTGATACTAGTTGTATAAGCCAGAGTCGATTCTCCTTTAACCTTAGGTTTTTCACGAAACCCTGTTGGTTAACTACTTAAAGACTTCATTGGGATTGTGAATCCAGACCCAACTATTTTCTCTGTAGTCGCGTGATCTGATCTTGCTTTTTTCTATCGTGTTTGAGTACAACCGTAAGATTGGCTTGAGATTTATATCTCCGATAGGCAAGATATAAAAGTAGTCACAAACACCTTTATCTCATCGTTTGTGATTCCACAATATCTTGTTTCGTTAATCGATTAAGATTATTGTGAGGTGATTGATAATTCTAGGCTGTTCTTTAGGAATATAAGTCTTGGTTATCAATTGGTTCCTGTTCACCTTGATTTATCAAAAGACGGAACAAAAACTCGTAGGTATATCTGTGGGAGGCAGATTTATCTATTCAATAGACTTTTCTGTGTGAGACAGATTCGTTTATCAAGTCTTCGACTTTGGGTCGTAGCAACTCTTAGTTGTGGGTGAGATCAGCTAAGGGAATCAAGTGCGTAGTATCCTGCTGGGACCAGAGACGTAAGGAGCGCAACTGTACCTTGAATCAGTGTGAGATTGATTAGGGTTTAACTACAGTCCAGACCGAAGTTAGCTTTGTAGTAGGCTAGTGTCTGTAGCGGCTTAATACAGTGTGGTGTTCAAATCTGGACTAGGTCCCGGGTTTTTTATGCATTTGCGGTTTCCTCGTTAACAAAACTTATGGTGTATGTGTTATTTCTTTGCATTATATTTTGTTATATAATTGAAATATCACAGGTTGTGCGTTAAATCGATCAATTGGTAAATCCAACCTTTGGTTGTTGATTAAAATTGATTGATCCTTGAACATTGATCTTTGGTACCGTTCAAGTTATCTCTCTTGTATTCATTCAGGCTCGCAAATTATTATTTGTTTGATTGCGGATTGAATTGAGAGATTGAGATATAACTCTTTGATATACTTTTCTTAAGATTAAGTCTAACTGTCTAGTTGATTCTCTTGTAAGTATATTGGAGTTAGTCCATACAGATTGCTAAGCGAAATATTGGGTGAGGTTGTTAGACCCCCGCTTTTTCAAAAGGAATAAATACAAAACTAAAAATAAATACAACAAATTCTCATAAATTTATAGGTTTTAGATTCCAATTATAAGTTAATTCTAATACCTGCATTCTAATACTTGCAAATGTATAGTTACTTCGAAAGATGGCAAAAGAGACCAATGCAGAGGCATATTTACATGGTAGCAAAACAAATCCTATCAGTGTAAATTATGAAAGAGAAATCTAAACTCCAGAGAATTTCTAATGTTTGGATCCTTCATATGGCGTATCCTCAATCCAATTCTTTTATTGGTTCTTCAACTCTCTTAATGAGTATCCCAGTTTCCAATTATAGGTTATTATGATGTTGTGCTACAATTGCTACGGTCCCAGTTTCATCTCCATGTGGTATATTCACAGTTACATCCTCGGGCATAGTGTCCTGACCCCTGTCCAACAGTTCCTTATATTGCTCTTACACCTGTAGAGGGTTTGGATTTTTTGGAGTTTCCTCAACTTCATCTTCCTGTTATACATTGCAAAACATATTAGTAATATGTGGGTATAATTGTGTCTTCAATCATTCTGTCCACATATATTCGTTGTAAGATAGTAAACATCAATAAATAGCTCGTCTACATAGTAAGACGCCAATATTGATGCCCCACTTTTGAGGTCCAATCATTCTAAGTATCGGGTTTTTGTCCCCCTCTTTCTACTGAAAAGAGAATTTGAAATATAATCTAGCGCATTAGAATCCCATAGAGGACCTCATAAACATGTTTCATTTTTTTATCATGTGATGTATACTTTGCACAATATGTAAGATTGATGAATCGACATACCCGGTAGTAAGTTGCTTCCAATTGCGCTCTTGTTGAGATAAGCAAACAGATAATTTTTTGCTCCAAACTTCTTTAGTTCTGCCATATCGTCTTTCTTGATGCCTGCGTATGTGGAAGACAGTTCGAGATAGTGCAACCTAAAAAGACCCATGTTGAGAACCTATCAGGTGAAAGTGAGCGATCATTCACCAATAAGATTACAGTGATTTTGGATCACCTTTTGTTTGAATTCCCTATGGTTCCGTGATTTTCAGATGTTCGAAACTGGTTGCGGTAAGGATCATATCATATATATAATATTTACACTGATGTGGTCAATAATCATTTGATGTCCTAAATGCAGGAATACAAAAGTGAGATGTGTGTTCATAGAAACAGTTAAAAATAACATTTTCAAAATTCCATAATACCTTTTAATTAGTCACCCTACCAAGCCATCAAAAACATTAATATCATTTTCAACTTAAAAAATATTCTTACCAAAAAACAAAAATTACCAAACATCACTACTTGCTGCATACTCATCTTCTATGAAACTCCGTTAAAATCTAACAACAAATTCAAATTACTGCTGAAAATACTATAAAGATTCAAGTTAATTTAGAATAAAAACTTCTTATACATATTTCTAGTTCTAAATGGCAATAAGAGCATAGATAATCTCAAGTAAACCCCAAAATTGTTTGTGACCATAAAACCCATTATTTAACGCTGTATAGTGATATAAATTATAGTATACAACTCTAAATTTAGCACAATATGTTGAATTCCAATTATTAGAAATCGCTTAGCAATATTTAACCCTTATGCCTTAATTTAGTAGCATTTTATTTAGCTTTATAAAGACTCGATGGCAGTCATTATCCACCTGTTGTTGAACCTAATTGATGGTGTACTAAGATTATAAACACAGTTTCTAAATGACGACAAAATTTTGGGGCATGATAGTTGTCCAGATTTCTTGAGAAGATGCGATCTAAAACAACAAAAGCAATTTACAAAACGTCTTTAAAAAGTGTGAAGCAAACACAGAGTTACCTGAGTATTATCATTTCTCTACTCTCTCCTTAAAGCTATAACAACCATACAGAATGTTTCATAAACAGTCAACATCGCAAAAGAAAGGACGTAAAGCATTAGTATATGGATGGATTACTTTCATGATTTGTTGCTAACCCCACTCAACAAATAAGGATAGAACTGAGAAAGAAAATCACTGATGATAAGTAGCAACCCAATGTGAGTTTTTGAATCAATCACAACGTGTACTATAAAACTACCTGCACAAAAAGAATTCCCCTTGATCAAGTTTTCAAATATCATCAACCCATCCTTGCAAACACCAATTAATACTGAAAAAAACGAAAAATACAAACCCATATATTTGGCTGAATGAATTACAAAAAAAAAAAAAAAAAAAAAAAAACTACACCAACTTACACTTTATCTGATTTAAAGCTCTAGGACATGACTTCAATCGTTGGCCAAAATTACTTGATAGTGGTAAGATTTGACTTCATTAGAAGTCTCATCCCTTTATGTCGTTCTCTCTACCAAAAGCCTCAAGATCAGAAACGCCATGATGAAAGTCCGTATACAAAAATAAGAAACGGTGACTAAAAGTGTTGGAAATTGGCTTTCATAAAGAGAGAAAGGAAATAATTTCTGTAACACTCTCTGACTGTTTTTAACACTTACAATCATAGCAAAGGTTCCTGTAAATATAACATAGTTCTTCCGGTGGTATCGATGCACTATCATTGGTGTTTGAAATAAACATTCGAAGTTAAATTTATCTAAGCATCCTTTTTTTTGTTGTGATTAGCTCAAAGACTGAGACCACATTAGTCTACAGTACAATCACTTGAATTAGCGCAAGCGCATTGCAAACTCGGTTTTATGCTCCTGGAGTAAGTTTTGGAGGTGAAAATATAGTCTCGGAGTTTGCTTTACTTTGAAACATTCACATACCCCTCAGGTTTCTCATCTTTAGTCTAGTTTAGCTACTCCGATACATTCACATGCCAACAAAACTGTAACCAAAGAAATCAAAGTTCAGACAAAAAAAAAAAGGAATTCAAGTGAAGATATTATAAGGTAAACAACTTAATTCGAACCATCGCTGCTTCATCAAAACTCACAATTGACAACACCAAACAAAATATGTCCAAACATCCTAATCAATCCAATCAAATTGAATTTTAAAGCTAGACAAAGAGGAATAATTATCTCCCGCTTGATTTATTGCAATTGCAAATTTCAATATTAGAACTGCAAAGAGGGAACTTGATTTGGTGCTCTAGATTCATAACTTTTTAAATAGAATAAACTTCATAAAACTCACAACACCAAAAAAAATACAAAACCGAATCATTCTAATTTATAAATTTCAATATTAGAACTGCAAAGAGGGAACTTGATTTGGTGCTCTAGATTCAGAAGTTTTTAAATAGAATAAAAACCAAATCATTCTAATTTATTCAATCAACATGAAATTCAAAGCAAAACATCACAAAAGGGGGAATAATCATCTCCTTCGGTTCTTCCGACATTTTTTGGCTTCCTAGGGTTTGAGCCCCCTTTCTTCAGCTTTGGAACATGCGGAGAAAAGAAAAGAATTTCAAACAGAAAGAAATTGCCCATCAGAGAAAAGAGATTTTGGTTTCTTATGCTTATCGATGCTGCGGCGAGTTGCAGAAGATGGAAGCATACATTTTGTGTTTGGTTTCCTTACTCTAAGATTGTATTTTACCGAAAAGTGAAAACTACTGTCGAATAGAGAAACGACATGCGATAGTAAATGAAATTTCACTTAAGGTTGAATTAATGAGATTGTGTTTCAGGGGATCAACCACAGCCATGGATTTATCTTTTTGAGGACAAATCTAGACCACCACTTACACAGGCAAACTTGGCCAAACTGTGTTTTGTACTCTTGATTATAAAAGAATGGATTGATAATTACGTGGGTTATGTTTAGAGAAAAACATGTGTTACAAATAAGAAAAACCCAAATATACAAACCAAAGCAATTGAACATGCATAACAAAGAAGACTCCACAAGCAACTAAACTATGTCACCCCTTGGCCGAAATTGCTTTCTTCATATCCTCTCGGATAAAATATTTTTGTTTTTAAAGATATAAGTGCGCCCAAGGCCGGCTCTGAAGCCCGTCAAGTTGTGCGTTATCACAAGGTGGAAAATTTGTTAGGCCATTTTGGGCTTGCCTATTGATGACCCAAAATTAATTTTGGTCGTTCCAAATTCTCTTCTCCAGCAAACACGTCCTAAATTCTATTGATTGTATTTAACTTTTCGTCTCGGTCTTCTCCCAACTACATAAACAGTGTACATATACAAGAATCAAGGTCTAAGTTATTGTTTATCACCCATGATCCAACCTTAGAGGACTCAAACTACAACTGGATCAAAATAGGCGAGAGCAGAGATAAAAGAAATAATCAGTCCAAACACTGTGTTTCCATTTCACTCATTCATATGGTGGCTTTTGGTTTTTATGGTTTAAATCCTAAATTTTCTTGTTTAAATCAAGCATTTGCATTTGTTTGACTTTTTTGTTTTTTTTGAGACATTTTTGTTTGATTGTTCATACCTCGATGCAATGTCTAATAAGAAAATTGTTTCGTTTTAGTAATTTCTATCTATGTTCATTCTATTTTGATGCTCAATAACTCCTACTACATGCTTTTTTTTCTTGCTTTAAGTAGAAAATCACTATGCAAATCCAATATACGAACATTGTATTGGCGCCCAAGTTATGGGACCTAATTCATATGAGAAATACTAAAATACCCTTAAATATCTAAACCTAATTCATTGGAGAAATTTGTTTTCATTCCTCTCCTTTTAACTCTTCCATCTTCTTCTTCCCCATCACCTTCATCGCCTCCTTAATCCATCATATGCAACACCAAATGATCAATCCAATCAAGATGAAGAAATGAACAATCATGGAGTTGAAACACCACTTAATCCACCCGAAATGGCTTCAATAAGGTAAAAATCAAAAACCCCATCTTGTATTGCATGAATAGTTAGATTCGACCGATTTAGGTTTTCAAAAAAACAGTTTCAGAACTGTCTACGGTTTGGAGTTCTTAACTTCCAAACCGTAGACACTATATACGGTTTGAAGAATGCAAACATCCAAACCGTATATTTAACTGCTTCTGCATACGGTTTGGTTTTCAAACCGTAAGTTAATCCTTAAGCGAAAAATTGAAAACCTAGATTCCCAACCGTAGAGTTCTATTTCCAAACCGTAAGTTGGACTGAGTTTTCATACGGTTTGGTTTCCAAACTGTAGGTGAATCCTTATTTGGTTTTTTTGGTTTTTTTTTCCTATCGTAGAATGCTATTTCCAAACCGTAAGTTGGACTGTGATTACATACAGTTTGTTTTTCAAACCGTGGGAACAACTTACGGTTTGTTTTCCAAGCCGTAATTTGCCCTGAGAAAATCTACGGTGGGAAAAAAACACCGTATACGCAGCTTACAATGTGATTTCCCTACCATAAGTCATTTACGGTTTGGAGTTCTTCATTTCCAAACCGTATATTCCGGGTTCAAAACCCCACGGCTTGAAATATTCATACTTCCATACCGTAATCTCCACTTACGGTTTGGTCGATAAATTTTCCCCACCATAGGTTGGCTTACGGTTCGAATTTGGGGGGTTTTCAAAAGCAAAAATAAGTGATGGGTTTTCTTTGTTTTTTCTTTTTATATTGTCATCTTCACCGCGATGGAGAAGAAGAAGAATAATAGTTTTTTTTTATGATCATCATCTTCATCATGATTTATGAATGAAAAGAGAAGGAGAAGATAATGGATTTAGTTTTTTTTGTATATGACCATCATCTTCATCATGATGAAATTATGATCATCATGTTCATCATGATTTATGAATCAAAAGAGAAGGAGAAGATAATAAATTTAATTTTATAATTCATGGAGGGCATTTTAGCCATTACAAAAAATAGTTGGATATGGGGTTTTGTTGATTACTATTTCATAACCCGATTTTGTCATCTTGTGAGCCCTCAAAAGCCAATGACTGGAGCCCCTATAATAGGTTTAAAAAAAAAAGGTTGATTTCATGTACAAATTGTACATAAAATCAATCTATTTTTCTATAACAGAGGGAGTATTATACAGTAGATATTATTAACAATTAAACATATATTCTATATGTGGCTATTTTTATTTTATTTTGTTATATTAAAGGGCGTTGCGAGCACTTTCGCACAAGGTCAGTTGAATACCAGAGACGGCTCTGAGTGCGCCAACATAACTATCCAAACTCCAGAAGAAGAAAAAAATGTATACCTGATTACCACTTTAAGTTTAAAACTTTTCTTTTTCCAATTTGTACTTGTACCAAAAAAAATTCCCTGTAAAAGAGATAAGCCTCAAATATATTGATGATAAAACTCCAATTCAAGATTAGGAGTGATTTTAGGACTGATTCTAAAGTATCCAACAATTATATTGACTCTAATGTACCAGTTAGATAACCTCTTCAGATCTCTCTAAACATTATTTATTAGTTTCTAAGTATTGTTTGGTTTGTCTTACTTTATTCAGTTAAACAAGAGATTAGGAGTACTAAGAAACAATTAGTTAGTTTCATTTTTTTCTTGACAGAATATAAAATCAAATGGGGACTAACTAATTATGTGCATTTTCAATAATGGGTATGTATTTCCTATTAGTTTAGTTAAATCGTGATTAGTTGAAGGGATCTATTTTATGCATTTTCTCAGTGTTATATAGATGTATTTAGTCACTGATTCTTTGAATCTTATGGAACCACTAAAATAATTGGTCAGCGTAAGGTGACGGTAGCCTTGCGTTGTTTTCGTAGTTGATGTTTTCTCTTCTACCTACTATAATCAACTGATACCACAATCTATTTACGCCAAAGAATACACGGCTAGGTTAATTAACACAAAGCATTCCTTTAGGCCATTGCTATTGTTCCAAAAGAGCATGGCTGCTAATGGGGTACCATTTTGCTTGGGGGTGTACCAATCCCTTACCAAAATGTAATTTGTCTTATATGCAATTTGGTACATCCCAAACAAGATGGTAGCCCCGTTAACAGCATTGCAAAAGAGGCAGTCCAAAGTCATGGCGAGTCTGTAAACTTAATTTCATAGCCGACAAAGAAATCACGCTAGATTAATTGGATTAAACTTTTCTACGTGTAGATATTTGAACCAGTGAATGGGAATACCGAAAACAAGATATTCTTTACACTAAAAAGAAGAAGAAAAGAAACAGTTCCATCTTCTTGTGAATTCCATCTTTCCCATCGAGTAATTGCCCAAGAATCAATTTATTATACGCAATTACTCGAGCTGTCCAGGCAGTTTCTTCATTATTAGCTAACAATAATCTCTCAACTCAACATTTATGCCTCGGGAAAAAGGGAAAAAAAAACTCTCAACATTTCACACCTAATTACTACGTACTCCCTCCGTTTTGAAAAGATAAACTTGTTTTATGTATAACTAGGTCTCAACCCGTGCCGTAACGGCACGGGCAAGAATATGTGTTTCAGATGTATCCATCGATTCATACATGTCGTAATTGTCTGAGAAGAATCGAACCGATCGATCCAGGTCTAAATGTTTTGAGGAGTTGGTTAATAAATATGTCCTTATCCACGAATCTTTTAATATTTTGTATGCAAGTCATACAACCCTTTGGGACAAACATAATTAATCGTTAAAGCAAATCCTATGGGCAGTAGAACATTACTTCGTTCACTACTTCAAAAAAATATTATCAAAGGTCATTCATCAAACTTTTAACAAAACTAAAAACTCCTAAAATTACTTTAAAATCAATTAGATTAATCTTGCAAAATCTGTTAGCATTAAAATTTAATTTTTCTCTTTGATATAAATTGTTGGGTTCCCAATTTACATTGATTTGTGTTTATTCATTTTCCAAAAATTTATAACAATATTTAATTCTTGATCCATTTCTTTTCTTGTCTGTTTACCTATTATCATGAACTATTTCTCAAGCATGCATAATTACACGAAGTTGGGGAGAAATGAAAAAAACAGAAATCATGACAAAAAAGGGGAATAAAGAGAGATGTGAGAAACTGAATCGATTACAATTAATTCACAAGTAGCCTTGCATAATCCCATGAAGTAGGGGAGAAATAATGACAGAAACAGAAACCATGACAAAAAAGGGGAATAAAGAGAGATGTGAGAAACTGAACCGATTACAATTAATTCGCGTGTAGCCTTGTGTTTGGTCATTTTTTTTTATATGTTTCATTTTCTTCCTGCCTCCTACCCGGCAAATCTTAAATCACAACATCTTCTTTTTTGAAAAAATCTGGTCTTTAAAAATTGTATACTTTTTAAAGAGAAAAGTTAAATAAAAATATGTATTTGCAATAGAGCACAACAATGAATAAACACAAATCTATGTAAATTGGGAACCCAATTTATGTATCAAAGAGAAAAGTTAAATTCTAATGCTAACAAATTTTGCAAGATTAATCTAATTGATTTTAAAGTAATTTTAGGTGTTTTTAGTTTTGTTACAAGTTTGATGAATGACCTTTGATGATATTTTTTTTAAGTAGTGAACGAAGTAATGTTCTACTGCCCATAGGATTTGCTCTAACAATTAATTATATTTGTCCCTAAGGGTTGTATGACTTACATACATAATATTAAAAGATTCGAGGATAAGGAGTTAAGGACATGTTTATTAACCAACTCCTCAAACATTTAGACCTGGATCGATCGGTTCGATTCTTCTCAGACAATTATGACATGTATGAATCGATAGATACATTGGAAACACATATCCTTGCCCGTGCCGTTACGGCATATAATTTTTCAGGTAACAGCACGGGCATAATTTTTATTTAGTTATGCATTTTACGACATATAATTATTAAATATAATACTCCATTAATATCAAGTTTACCCTTCTTATCATTACAAAAGTAGAGGAAAAACCGATAGATATTTTTATTCTTCACTTCACAAATCCTTTCTAGCATTATCCGCCTTGACATTTTTCCATACTATCCATCTCCTTTCTTGAGTTGTATCCTCAAGCCAGCCATGAAATAATATCGGAATTAATTTTTACATATTTCCCAAAAATAAAACAACATTATTTGATATGTTTTTTAGTTTACAAAGATATCTTATCGATCCTTTGAAATGGTATTACCTTTATGCATCTTCCTTATTTCAGTGAAGGATGTTAGGATCTTCATGGACCATAAGAACCTACTATGGGCCCGACTACATAGCACCAATGCTGTCCCTACTTGACCACCTTGGGATAAGAGGTGTGCGGTTTTAATCTAAAAGGCCTCGGTGCTACATAAGCAGATGCCCAAGCTTATTAAGCTCCACATGTACTCATATTTCTTCCATGTGGGACTATCCCTAGATATACATATGTGGTTAATTTGTCGCGCCACATACGCAAACAATCTCCACTTTGGCGAGATTAAACCACTTCACCAGTCCAATCAGACTCCACACCATACGATTACTATTTGTATATACTACCCATCGATCATGATTGTTATCACTATGCGCCTTGGAATCCTACTCGACGTTGAGTTAATGAGAAGGTAAGCACTAACTCCACCTTGAGCATTTCCTTGCCCACCTAGAATCCTGATCCACTTGAGAGTTAATGTGTGAGACACTAACTCCACCTTGAGCGTCAGTTCAACCTTAAGCATTGCCTGGCCGATCTAGAACCCTGCTCCACCTGAGTTAATGGGTGAGACACTAACTCCACCTTGAGCGCCAGTTCAACTTTGAGCCTTGTCTGCTCTACCTTGGGTCTGACTCCACTTTCGCCCTAAATTGGGTGACATCTACAACCACTTCTCGCCCCAACCATGGGCTCTGATACCAATTGTTAGGATCTTCACGGACCATCAGACACTACTCAGGGCCCGACCACATAATGCTTACTGATATGGATAAGAGGTGTGGGGTTTTTAACTTAAAGGCCTCGGTGCTATGTATGGAGATGCCCAAGCTTATTAATCTCCACATGTATTCCTCTTTATTCCATGAGGGACTATCCCTAGCTATACACATGTAGTTTATCGCGCCACATACTCCAACAACCGAGCGGAACCAAAAAGTTAAACTATGTAAGCTGTAACAAAATTACAACACCTGAACTCATTCGTCTCAAGAATAATTTTGTAGATATTAACAGTGTTCGGATCGTTGTTGCTTTTTTCCCCTTTAAGAATACTCTAAAAAGAGTAAAACTCAGAATTGACTCAACGATACATACCGTATGGTATTCTTACCATTTCAATGACATAATGAAAAGATAATTCATTCACTTAAGCTATTATATTTTAAAATGTTAAGTCATTTCTGAGGGCAACCATTTACTCACATACGATGTAGTTCTAGTTTTTAAAAATTCCAAAATATAGTATGTACATAATTCAATTCAGCAGGAAGAGTTCACAGAATGAAATATAGGTAATGACTTGTCCTTTCGTAACATTGTGTCCTTTTCAACATAGTTAGATCCAGTGTTGGTAAAAAGCACTGTATTTGTGCGTTTTCGAGAGAGAGTAATCTAGGATAGGCTACCTCCCAGAAAGCTGTTGGTTAATGACCGCATCAGTGTCAACTGAAAATCCCACACTGTCGGACAACCACAGTGACTAAGTGGGGACAGTATTGGCGGGGGATCAGGTCCTTACAAATGGTATTAGAGTCGACCACGGGTTATCTGTCGAGGGTGAAAGAGTATGCTTGACGGATTGTGTCGGGAAGGGTCTCATGAGTGATAAAAAAAATGCGAGAATCTAGGATTGAACATATTCCGAAGCCGAGGACGGCTCCAAATTAAGTTTGTGGTATTATAGTACTCTGACTCGGCAGGTAGGATTCGTTAAATGGAATATAGGTAATGGTTTGTCTTTTCCTAACACCGAGACCTTTTCAGCATAATTTGCTTCATAGTTGGCGAAAAATCTTTATAGTTAAGCATGCTTGGTATTGAGTAATCCTGAGATGGGTGACCTCCTGAGAAGCTGCTGCTGGATGACCGCAGTGGCAAAGTGAGGAAATTATCGGTAGAGGGTCAAGCCATTACATTCTACGACATTACGCTTCCAAATGTGAGGTTATTCGTTACATAAAAATAATGAAACCATGATTAGTCAGTAAGTCAAATCGTTAAGTACTTAACCTAATAAAAATACACTCTACTAACAATAAACTCTGTTATTCATCATCATTAGATAAAAATAACGTTAAACCATTTATCAAGAAATACGTGAGATGATGCGAAATCACTCACTGGGCACCAATACTTGCCATCGTCATTATGGTCCACTTATATAATTGTTGGCCAATCTAACTAAGTTTGGTACTGCTTTTTTTCTTTTAAAAAAAAGTACCTTCAAAACATATATATAGCAATATTTTTTCATCCTAATGTTTGGTAAAGATTTCATAAAGTGTTTTTTATGCAAAACACTTGCAAAATTTATCAATTTTGAATGTTGGGGAGAAGGAGCTTTAAAAAGCTTCAAAAGAAAATGTTATAGTTCACCCTAATTTCATATTTTATTTTCCAATTTCATCCTATCTTTTTTTATAACTAACAAAAATTATCCTTGAATCTATATATCACCAATTTTTATTCATTTTATTTTATTCTTTGAAGATAATTATTATTTATTTTCAAACTACATTTTGATGTATGTTTTTCACAGTTATGCAACCCGATATTTTGATCTTTCGGGTTGCATAATTTTAATTTATCAACAATAAATATTAAGCAATTATTGATTTTTAAAAATTGGTTAAGAAAAATATTACTTTTTAGTAATAATACTAATTAGTAAATTTAATATTACATATATATGTACTCTAGTAGAAAATTTAATTTATTTTAAGCACAATAAAATAGAATAAACAATTTTCAGATATATGTCTGCTTTTGTCATTTTCTCACAAACTATAGTTGAACCTGATATTTTCTCAAACACAATTTGATCGCTTTTTTAATTTTCCAATTTTATCCCATCTTTTTTTATAACTGACAAAAATTATCCTTGAATCAATATATCACCAACTTTTATTGGTTATATTTTAATCTTTGAAGATAATTATTTTTTATTTCCAAACTACATTTTGATGTAAGTTTTTCACAGTTATGCAACCCGATATTTTGATCTTTCGGCATAACTTTAATTTATCAACAATAAATATTAAGCAATTATTGATTTTTTAAAAGTGGTTAAGAAAAATATTATTTTTTAGTAATAATACTAATTAGTAAATTTAATATTACATATATATGTACTCTAATAGTAGAAAAACTAATTTATTCTAAGCACAATAAAATAAAATAAATATGTCTGCTTTTGTCATTTTCTCACTAACTATAGCTGAACCTGATATTTTCCCAGACACAATTTGATCGCTTTTTTAAATAGTTTTAGCTTTAGTTTATAATTTGCAACCATTCAATTGCCTTTTTTTTTACAGAGCTCGTCACAGTAACGTACATCGGCAACCATTCAATTCCTTTTTTACATAGCTCGACACAGTAATGTACATCGGAAAAGCACTTTTGTAAAGCTCGCAGCAATACCAAACTAATCCTAAGTATTAGCTAATAAAAATATATTTATTATCATGATTAGTAGAATAATTTATATATTATCATTTTTAATTTGGTTAGTAGAATAATTTATATATTATAATTTTTAATTTGACATTTAATAAAATATTATCATGGCAAATTAATAGAGTATTTATTAAGAAGAATTATAGAACCTTAATGACATGATAAATTTTGTCCGTTAGATGCATTTCTAATATCAATCACAACCATCACTTATGACAAACGATTACATCCCTAGATTTATCTCTTGTGAGGACAAATCTGAACCACCACTTACACAGGCAAACTTAGCCAAACTGTGTTTTATACTCTTGATTTTTACATAAAATAAGTCAATCTTTTTGAAACTGAAGTAATATGTTTTTTTTTTTTAGTTTGAACAAATCAATTAATCAAAATTCAAAAAGTATTTACACGTAATCAGTAAGATTATCCACTATATCTTAATTCTAAGACATGTTTAATAATAGTTGTGGAATTCTATTAAGATAAACAAGTGATGTAATATCACCTTTTCTTGAAACGAAATAAATAATTGATGGGGACAAAAGGTTCATTACAAAATCAACTGACTAGAAAAGCCTAGAGATAATATAATACTTATTCCCCATTTTATTTTATTTATCAGCTTTATTGATTTACTTTTTTAAAAAACTACTTAGTGGTATTAATAATTTATAGCTTTGATTAGTTCATTGTATCTATTTTATTGTCCATCAAAAGAGATTTATCTAATTTGATGTGTTTCCTTAGTGTTTGATTACTTATTTAGTTGGTAGACCAAAGGAAACAAAATAAAATCATTTTAGAATCTTATGTTTCCACTAAACAATTGGCAGTGGAGCTAATTGTATCACAAACTACCTTATGACTTGTTTTTAGGATGTGTTTGATAACAGAGAAAGGAAACAATTTCATCGGTATTACGTACCCCGTGTAATTTCAGTATAATCTAATAAATTCCATGCTTCAAAAAACAAACAAAAAAATCCATGGAAAGTGTTTTTATGGAATCAGTTTCCTGGGGAAGGGAAGGAAAGACTTTCCATGGAATTCCACGGAATTGAATTTAAAACATATTTTAGGCCACACTTTTGTTTGCAATTCAATGGAAATAAATATTCAATCAAACGACGGAAAACACGGTATTTCCATAGAAAGATGGCTAATTCCATGGAATTAAATCCTATCAAACAGAGCCTTGCTTTTCATTTCCTTGAAAAATCCGTCTTTTGGTGCTCTTTTATTTCCCTTTCCCTCTTTCAATCTCTTTGTACTTTATGGTCGTGGACCGTGGTCCTAACCGAAGGTGGTGGGAATTTCTTTCCATGATTGAATGTGAAAATTGAGTTGCATACAACGTCGACTACAGCATCACATACACCTCGCTGGGTTCGAATACGATTACTACGCATACTCGGTTGCTTGATTGATCAACATCAAGCATGCTTTCAACCAAGGTTTGAAAAACGGTCGTTTTTTCCGAGAAAACGCCCGTTAAAACGCTCACGCCTATGTAGCGTGCCCATGAGGGTCACCGATACGTATGTCTAAATAACAACGATAAATAGTAAAAAACGGCGTTATTTAGACCCGTTATATCTGTTTTCACGCATGTGATAACCGTTTTTCTAAAATTGATTTTAACGTTTTTTTCGTCTAAAAAACATTTTAACATAAGTTTTTTTGACTGTTTTTTCCGTTTTCACACCCGTTATACCCGTCTTTTAGAAGAAGAAAAGAATATAAAAATACTATTCTAATCAATTTTTTATTTCTAAAATAAAAGATTAAGAATTACAATTAAAAGAATTAAAATAAATGAATAAACAAATAAAATAAAAAACGTAGTAACAACGTTATTCAGACCTGATATAACCGTTTTCACGCATGTTAAAACCGTTAGATAGCAAATTCAGATTATTATTTATTTATTTTTTTCTATTTAACCGTTATCACACCCGTTATTTCATAAAAACATCAAATAAACGCGTTTTTTCCCTAAACAACGCATTTTTTGTTCGAAACATGCTCACACCCATCAAAACACGTTATGACGGTCACGCCCTATGACCGTGACCCGACCTGTGACCCGTTTTCAAACCTTGGTTTGTTCCACGTAAATAATTATATTGTATATCATTTTTGTCGAGTCAAATGGGTATCGCAGTGAACTGATACAAACGCTTCAATAAAAAAAAAAAACTATTACAAATGCGGGAGGATATATACTTATTCTTTTGCGAAGTTGAAAGCAAGGTTTGATGGGTGTGAGCACGTTTTGACGGGTCACAGGTCGGGTCACGGTCATAGGGCGTGACCGTTATAACGTGTTTTGATGGGTGTGAGCACGTTTCGAACAAAAAATGCGTTGTTTAGGGAAAAAACGCGTTTATTTGATGTTTTTATGAAATAACGGGTGTGATAACGGTTAAATAGAAAAAATAACTAAATTATAATCTGAATTTCCTATCTAACGGTTTTAACATGCGTGAAAACGGTTATATCAGTCTGAATAACGTTGTTACTACGTTTTTTATTTTATTTGTTTATTCATTTATTTTAATTTTTTTAATTGTAATTCTTAATCTTTTATTTTAGAAACAAAAAATTGATTAGAATAATATTTTTATATTCTTTTTTTCTAAAAGACGGGTATAACGGGTGTGAAAACAGAAAAAACAGTCTGAAAAACTTATGTTAAAATGTTTTTTAGACGAAAAAAACGTTAAAATCAATTTTAGAAAAACGGTTATCACATGCGTGAAAACAGATATAACGGGTCTAAATAACGCCGTTTTTTACTATTTATCGGTGTTATTTAGACAAGCGTATCGGTGACTCTCACGGGCACACTACATAGGCGTGAGCGTTTTAACAGACGTTTTCTCGGAAAAAACGACCGTTTTTCAAACCTTGGAACAAACATAGCCCTTCAGAGTTCAAAGGTTTGGAAGCACTTACGGCACCTTTACTGTTTGGAAAGAGGCATACAGTCAAAGTCTTGGCGTGTGCCAGGGTCCTCAAAGGTCAAATCAAATCCATAAAGAACTCATGATTGCTACCTGCCAACATAATCTGTTACGAGCCCAGTTGAAGTTAGGAACGAAGAAATGTAACTCAATTTGGCAGCCGACACTATATATCGCGTTCCAGTTGAGCTTTTCCACATGAAAATATATGTGAATGTGAATGCAGTGCAAAGAAATGAAGATATGCCGACTTCAATCTCCGTGTGATATGGCCATCGATGGCGCCAGTTGGAGCTAGATTTCAACACACTTTCTGCAAATTTCGAAAGCTCCTACAGAGATACCACTTTTCAGCAGGGGTGACCCGACCCATTTTTCGCCAATTTTCTTCATGGACCAAAGTTAAACTTTCTGATCTGATATGTTCGAGGCTTGGAGGCTGTAGCTACCAATTGCTTCCAAGTATTTAATAGTGACGGACCAAGTATTTTATTTACCTGGCTAATTTGGGGTCTAAGGTGATTATTTTGGGCCTACGACTACAAGACAAAAAAGGTTATTAAGAAATGAAACTACCAATTTACCCTCTATCAAATACTAATACTACCAATTTATTCTCATTAAATCCTAATAACAAAACTAAAAACTAAAAACTAAAAGCTAAAATCATAAAACTAAAAACTAAAAACTTAAATCAAAATCAAATTCAAATTCATTTTCATCTCCATCTCCACTTCTAACCGATTTTTCTTCTCTTCTTCTCCCCTGAAATGACACGAATCAAGTGCTTTTCTAGCAAACCCAATCCCCTAAATTAGGTTTAGCAACATGCAATCACTCAAAATTCGATTTTTTTGAAATCAAAATTTTCTGGGTTTACCAGAATCGGTTTATGTTAGTGTACTTGTGAACCGATTGCATATAGAAACGGTTTATGTTCATGCCCACAAAGACCGATTGTCCTGGATGTGTTTTCTGTTTCGAGAAAATTGAATCAGAATCGGCCTACGTTAATGCCCACATAGCCCGATTCTGGTATGGAAGAAATAACCGTTTTTTCTGTATGTTTTTTTGTTAGAATCGAATTACATGTATGTCCATATAACCTGATTTTACAACCTTTGATTCCTTAACCGCTATGCCCATAAACAGATTATTTAAGGGTCCACATAAACCGATTGTTGTTGATGTTCCCCAAAATCGGTAGATATGGTACACCTACATAAACCGATTCTGGGTTGATGTGATGAACAATCGATTTATGCTAATGCACACATCAACCGATTCATTAACCATGTTTGAAATATTGCACAAATCTTGATTTTTTTTCTTTATATTATAGAGCATGAAAATACGAATTGAACGCAAAAAGAATGAGATCATTCTGACATCAGACGAAGAAGTTATGAGAAAAACAGTTTCATGAAATTCCCAGATTTACAATCGGTTTATGTGGGCATGAACATAACCCATTATGGCGGAAAAAAATCACAAAAAAACTTTTAAATTTTACAATCGGTTTATGTTCTAAGCCTTATAAACCGATTCTTATAATCGGTCTAAGAGGGCATGAACATAAACTGATTCTGGTTTGATTTTTTTCAAAAAAAATTTCATTTTTTTTTTCATGTTTTGATGATTAATCAAGATTAGTTGGTTTCTGGTTTAATTTGACTAAACATCAACTAATCACCCGATTAACACTAATTAATCAGGGGTAAATTAGCCATTCTGTAAAATAGTTGGATAAGGGGTTACCCTTTTTACCTTTTAATGACCCTTTTTGTCCTGTAATCATAGGCCCCAAATAATGTTCCTAGGCCCCAAATTAGCCAGGTATATTTAGGATACGGTTATTTTTTTTATATTCCGATCTTTAAAGCAAAAAACTGTGGCAAGACGTTTATTTATTTAATAACTAATTTGTCGCCGATATTATTGTAGTACATTCGTAAAGTCGTCGGGTGATGATACTAGTGACCTGAGTTCGAAACTCATCAGCATCAAATTCTTTACGGATAAAAAAAAAAAACTAACTATATATTGGTAATTCTTTTTTACTTAAGATTAAGATAAAGGATAAATAAGACTTTTTCTTTTTTTTTATTGTCCATCGAATTCTTTTATCGCAACTTTTTATTTTATTTTATTCAAAAGTGAAGATTAAATTAATATATTAGATATAATCAAGAATTCAATAAACTTGCAGCACCACTCTTAAGAAGTGACTGAAATCAAACAAATCTGCGACCAAGAAAAGGAGAAGAAGAAACATTATTTTAACCTAATGTTAGTATTAGTTTGATTTTCTACTTATTATTGGGCTAAGCAACAACCGAGATAACATAACTATGTGTATGGGCTTCACACAGTTTGGGCTAATACCTAATTTCCTGCTGGGTTAATAATAGAAAACTGCAATAGATGTATCCTAAAGAAATTTTTTCTTACCAAATCATTGGACGGGCTGAAGCCTCAGTTAGCCCAAATCAATGCCCGTGCTTGATTTTTAACAGGGACAGACCTAGGAATGCAGGAAAAGAAAATCAGACCCGAACTAGAGGTTTTGGTCCAGCCCAATAATTAGGCAAGATAATACTACCTCCATTTCTGGAAAAGAGTTACTATCACTTTTCTAATTTGACCTATTTTTAGGATAAACTGAAAATTGATAGCAACTCTTCCCCATAAATGGAGGGAGTAATAATTTAGGCTTGTGTATTTAGGGACTCAGCCGGACTTAAGCCTAGGTTAGCTCTCTTCCCTAGGTTCATCCCTGGTCTTTTAAGTTAATTCGCTTTGATTCGGAAAATTTGGGGATTTTTTGCTACAAAACTTTCTTTAAACTATAGTAAGGTCATATGAACATGTGAAAAGAGCGCACCAACATTATCTACCACAGTGAGCAGTTGGTTAGTCTATAAATTTAACCGAATGATTAGTTTTCTTTGAAATACCAACCAAATCTCAATACTAAATGTTTATATCCATGATTGCTAAAGGCGGATACTAGTATTATTAGGGATGGTGCCAACCTAGAAACCCAGTGATTAAGATTGTTTTATATATATATGGATTGGTACCCATCCTAACAATAATGGTACCTGCCTTTAGCAATCTTATTTATATCGAGAATGGCAAAGTCCATAATCCAGTAGGCTAGTGTTTGTAGCTGCTTAATACCATTCGGTGTTTAAGTCCTCGAATAGGTCTCGGGGTTTTTTGCACACTGCAGTTTTCCTCGTTAACAAAATTCTTGTATGTGTGCATTTTTACTTTTTCGTACTAAAGGTTTCGTATCCTTTTAATTGTTAAACATACTATACAGGTTCATAATCCTATCAGATAAAAAGTTGGTGGAGTACTTGGTATCCTCTCCTTTTCAGTTGGTATCAGAGCAGGTTCATGTAATGCGATCTCACAACCGACGTGATGATCCCTTGTAATGATAGAAATGGTTCGTGTACAAAATTTAACAGTGACCTTGAAACCTTTTCAGATGATTTGTGCACAAACCGGCTAAAAGTTGTTGATCCATTGTGTCATAAGAAATTTCGATCGATAAGAAAAATCGAGGGACTTTATTGTGGACTCTACATCGAGGATTTTGATCTTCGAGAAGGATCTGAAAGAGAGGAAATTTTCCAGAGAAACTAGATATTCAAATCCAATTAAACAAGAATGTTCTTGCAAAGCTAGATAAATCTGAGGTTTTTCTTACAAAAATTAGTTTGGAATCAAAACCTTAAAAGTAAAAATCTACGTCTCTTGAGGAGTCTAGAAACATATCTCTGGACTCTTGTTTAAAATGTTGTCAAACACCAGGTGACATGCACAAGATTGGCTTTATAAAACTTGATGTATCTCTGACATCACCAAAAATTAATGCCAAGAGATCTGTTTCCGAATCAGTTTCCATGTGTATGTTTTATAGCCTGAGTGGTCATTATCAATACACATGTAAACTATTTAGACAAAAGATTAATATGGCTTAGAATCTTCACAAGAAGGCTCAAAATATTTTATCTAAAATCAAAAGGTTTACAAAAATACCGACAAAAGACAATGTGATCGATAATGTCATAGCTTTTGCTCTTAATTCCACTTTATCTTTTCAATTGTTCTTGATAGTTAATGTAGTCGACACACGACATGAGATCTATCTTGGTTCATGAACGTTGATGACTATAAAGGAGAACCTATAGCCTTTAAAGACTGGAGTTGTTGCTAAATCAGGAAAAAAAAAAGGACAATCAAGCTACCCAAAGATCCTAAAATTCATGACGTTTTTTACGTTAAAGTTATGACTGTTAATCTCCTTTATGTTAGTCAAATTTGTGACAAAGACCATAAAGCTATCGTCAGTACTGAAGGATGTGATATTGAAGACTCGTCAGAAAAAGTAATTTTTCATGACATTTGTGGAAAAAATAATTCTTGTTGCAATTTGACCAAGGTGGAATCGACTCATCTATGGCATAAATTATTTTGGTCACATCAATTACTGGTTACATGGAAGGAGTTTTAACAAAGAGCTTTCTAGGGGAGTACCAAAAATTAATGCTAAGGTCGATGGTATTTGTGGTGCTTGTCAAAAGGGTAGACAAGTAAGAATTCCAAATAAATCATCAAGAGACATTTCCACCAAAGTTCCTTTTGATTTAAGTCACCTGGATCTCTTTGGCGCAATCCAACAAGCAAAGGTTCGAGGGAACAAATATGCTTTGGTAATGGTTGATGATTACACCAGATTCACCTGGGTTGCCTTCTTAGAACATAAGGATGACACCTTGGAATAATTCAAGATTATTGTGAATATAACCCAGAATGAACAAGGTCGCAAATTGAAGAAAAAAAAGATTTGATCATTGAATAGAAATTATAGATACTAATGTTTTTGAATTCTATGATAAACTGGGTATAATTCAACAATAATTATGATAAAGATAAGATTACAAGGTATGAGACGATTTTTTTTTTTTGTAATTCCAATCAATCTCATTCTCTGATCGATAATTCTTGAATGGTCGTATAGAAAAAGAGATGGACCTTAGAATAGACAATAACTACGATAATCAAGATAAGATTATGGATATCAAGAACTATCATGTAAAAGACAGTCGGATCGGGCTTCACGAATACCTTAATGAAGACTTTAAAATTCATAACCTGATAACGTTTCCCGAGGAAACCTAGGTCTTTAGAGGACGACTCTAGTCACAAATAGGACACAACATCCCGAGATTGGTATTCTAGGTTGCAGAGAGTCCTCTATCTATAATGATAAACAAGGCTAGGTAGCTTACAATCAAACCTAAGTTCGTGAACTCGTTTCCATGTTTACGATTTACTTTGATATCAAGTAAACTACAATTCTCAATATAGATTGATTCATGTAAGCATGTGAGAAGTGTGCCTTTGATTACAAAGAAGAACGTGCATTCACATATTTATCGGTATAATTATCTATGTGCACAAACAGTTAGCCCAAGAACAAATCAAGCAATATTGGAGTTCAATTACTCCCAAAGACAAAATCAGTTCGCCAACTGGGAAAATTGTCTGTGAACAAATTCTTCATCTCCTAGTTCATGAATTTCTTAAAACTAAACAGTTCGCGAACTGGAAAATCAGTTCATGTACGTGAGTTAGAAAAAATGTCTGGGAACATTTCGAAAACGCATAGTTCGCATACTAACTAAATCAGTTTGTGTTCGTGAGAAAATAAGTGTCCAAGAGCATCTCAATATAACACAGTTCGGGTATTAGTTCGTGTACATGAGAAAATAAAATATTTAATTATCAAATATATTATCAGAGTTCGCGTACTAACCAAATCAGTTTGTGAAAGTGAGTGTAACATGATGTCTCCTATGAACTTCTTATGCAATTATAGTTTATTAAACAATAAATTGTCTTCAACCTTTTATACGATAAGTCGTTTTGAACATCCATTGCCTGAATTTATGATTTGAGATTTGTCAAGCACTAGCTTGAACAATCAAAATTTATTCTTTTCATTTTTATCATGATACTAAAATCATACGATATTGTCTCAGTAGATATAACGGTAAAAATAATGAGTAAGCAGGATAGTTAGTCTTCATATAACTTTGTTGATGAAGTCCTCGTAGATATCTTCGTTGTTCATCAATCTTCTAAGGGTCAATTGGTGAATTTTGATACTCAACTACCATGCTCTAATCCTAATCCAAGACCGACTTTAGTAGATTTGAAATCAAGATATATTTATGCAACTAACATTGACAACAAGCTTGGCATACCAAAACTTCTGAGTTTGAACGATGCTCTAACACCAATAATCTTACATTTCTTGTTATAGTGCATCCATAACTGTTTTCCAACTGGAAGAATCGATGGAGTCATTTTTGCTACTAACAGCTCGTCCTTTTTGCTCTAAGGGATTCGATAGCATGCAACACTGTTTTATTAATTGCAACTTTGATAGAATGTGTGAAAAGAAGTTGATCCTCTCTTAGACCAAATGACTTGCAATATACAATTTGATAACCGGTTGAAATCTTGCTGAATGCAATAGAGCCTATATAATACCCAGAATCCAAGTCTATTTTTGGTAATACTGATTTTGTTGTGATATCCGCTGAAATGCAGACGCATAACTCCATTTGAGAAAGCTTATGGTGGGTTTGGATGCAGAATTTTAAAGGTGGGTGTTGTGGGTTCCAGGAATTTGGTGGAATTACGTTTCCCTCGGTATGTTTGGTTGCCAAAATCCCCTACGGGAATCACTTTTCCAGCAAATCCTCCATTTGGTTTCTGATCCCCCCTCCCCTAAGATTTGCTGGGAAACTTATCAAGGGATTTATGGACCCACTAATTTTAACCCTAAAATCCTGTATATACAATTTTAATATTCTAAGAATAATGTTAAACAATACATGGATTTTAAAATAAGATAATTCTATATATCATAGGAATTTTAACCAAGTTACCAAACACACAAGGGATTTGCACGAATCCCAGAATTTATAATCCCACGAAATTATAATTTCCTGGAAATTATGAATTTTGCAACCAAATACACCATTAGCCTAATAGTGGGAATCTTGTGAGGCAAGTTAGAATTCATCACTCTCAATCATGTAATTCTCTTTTGAACATGGATACCGGGCGTCATAATAGTCAGGAGGCACGCCAGCATTAGACAATTGATGACCCTTTCTAAAATTAATTTCGATTTATCATTCGTAGAATTAGCTAAAAAAGGTAAGTCCTGGTCCAGTCCTTCAAAATGGTGCTGGACAATATAATGGATCTAGATTATGCCCACTGAAAGTAAGAGATGCTGGACAAGATAAGCAATTAAGTGGGCCAAAGATAAAGGTGTTTCTAACATACTGCTGGATAGAGATAGTTATAATATTATTAGGTTTCACCTATTCCCCACCCCAACTTTTCCCATTTGCCACTATTATCAGAATTTTTAAAATAATTCTACTTTTTCCTATTTACCACCTTCAAAAGTCAAATTAAATTTGACCATAACTATCACCACTCTAATTGGTCTTCTTCTCCATTAATCTTTGTTTTCATTAAAAACCTATTACAAAAGTATTAACCCTAGGTTAGAAATCTGTTTAATTAGTATATTATTATGTTTAAATTTATTATTACTTTTAAGTATTAAATGATTATTGTATTATCATTTAATTCGTCGGAAATCAATGATTTGACAGGCAATTAATCCGTAAATCATTATTATGGAAGATCCCATAATTGAATATTTGGGGGAAAACATCCAAACCCTAGGTGAATCAAACATCCGACAAGATTATGTTAATTTAAATGAAAACACATCCACAAAAAATGGTTTGGAGATAACTAAATGATCCATTTTGATTATGGTTTTTATCGTTTTATTGTTTCAATTTTCGCAGAACTGGTCACCCATTACTAGACGACCATGATGTATTCCAGTCATCCAGACGTGGACGACTATGTATAAGAATGAGTTGATAAGGGATCAATGGTGTCTTCCGATTCTGTTTGACGAGCAATAAATACGGACCTGTTGTATACTCAACTCAAATTTCATATCAAATTTTAACTGTATGACATATGGAATTGTACTTATTACTGTTAGAGCACTGCTCGGTCGAACTCACAAGCGTTTGTATCTCAAGCTTGTTTGTCAAGTTTAGTTGTCAAAACTATAAGTCTTGATTTCTAGTATACTTATAACTATGTCTCGAATTAGGATTGAATGTGTAGTTGAGCTTTAGACTTCACAGTGTTCATCGATTGAAGACGAAGAACTACTAATGGGAGCTTGTGGAACTTCATCAACAAAAGGTATGTGGAGACTTGAACTCATCTATCACTCAGAAGTCTATTTTATTCTATCTCCCATTGAGACAAAGTCGTATAGCTATATAGACTTTACATTATACACATTTGATATTTCGAGCTGAGTTTAACTCGCTTATATCTTTCTCGAAATATGTGTTGGAAAGCTTTTGCTTTAACTACGTTCGTCATTATTCTGGATGAAAGTCAAAAGATGATCATGTGAAAATCACCTGGTAACATCTTACATGATTTGTGTGAGACAACCATTTGATGTAGACTCGGAATGTTTCGTATTGATCATTCGATCACTTGAAAATTGCTTATAAGCTAATAGTTTGTGTGAGATAGCTATTGTCGTCTTCTAAGAATGTTTCAATGATTGAAATGGGAGTTTAAAACAATTAATCATTGTCTGGATATAGCATAGTATGCATACCCGTATGCAAACTGTTGAAAGAGTAATTCAGGTCCAGGAACCAAGTATGCATACCCGTATGTGAATGGTTCTAACTGTCAAGTCCGGGAACTATGTTTGCGTACCCGTTAGCAAACTTATTCTCCTGAGTTTGGTCCGGAACGACAGTATGCATACCCGTTTGCGAACTGTCGGAAAGGATTAAGTCCGGAACTTAAGTTTACGTACCCGTTTGCAAACTTATGTGGTTAAGTTCTAAAATCGGCTAAGTATGTTTTCATACTCATGAAACAATTTATATTTATATATTAAGGAATGCAACCTTTGCAAACCGTGGCTAAAATGTTCATGAACTGATTCTTTTGAATCAATCTGATTTTGCTTCAATTGTGTCTTGTATACTTCTATGAGAATATAAACAATTGAAACAACTCTATGATTAACACAATTAGATTCATTTGATCTAGAAGTGTTAAGATGAACATGGTTAACACAAAAGTGTTCATATGGCTAACTTCGGTTAACTGTTATTGAGCAAACTCAATATACACGTTTAGGTACGGTTACCCATATCTAAATGAAAGTATATTTCATTTGTGTGTAACAAGCTAAGATTATCTAACGGTGGAAAGATATTAGCTTGAATCTTAAAGGTTTCATCCAACGGTGAATATTGATTGTTTTGTTACAAAGTTATCAAACCCTGATTTGAAGACTATATAAGGGAGAACTCTAGCAACTGGGAAACCTAATCCCCACACCTCCTGTGTGATACTAGTTGCGACTAGAGTCGATTCTCCTTTTACCTAGGTTTTTCCTAAAACCATTATAGGTTAACGACTTAAAGACTTCATTGGGATTCTGAAGCCATACTATTTTATATGTAGGTGCGTGTTCTGATATTACTTGTTCTATCGTATTGAGTACTATCTTCTCTAAGATTTGCTCGAGATTTATCTCCGATAGGTAAGATATAAAAAGTAATCACAAAGCTCTTCGTCTCATTCTTTGTGATTCCACAATAACTTGTTCTACTACCATATAGTTAAGTTATTGTGAGGTGATTGATAATTCTAGGTTGTTCTTCGGGAATATAAGACCGGATTATCAATTGGTTCCTGTTCACCTTGATTTATCAAAAGACGGAACAAAAACTTCATAGGTATTTCTGTGGGAGAAAGATTTATCTATCAGAATAAACTTTTTTGTGGGAGACAAATTTGTAAGTCTTCGACTTTGGGTCGTAGCAACTCTTAGTTGTGGGTGAGATATATCAGCTAAGGGAATCAAGTGCGTAGAGCCCTGATGGGATTCAGAGACGTAATGAACGCGACTGTACCTTAATCAGTATGAGATTGGTTAGGGCTCAACTACATTCCAGTCCGAAGTTAACTTGTAGTAGGCTAGAGTCTGTAGCAGCTTAATACAGTGTGGTGTTCAAATCTGGACTAGGTCCCAGGTTTTTCTGCATTTGCGGTTTCCTTGTTAACAAAACTTCTGGTGTCTGTGTTATTTCTTTTCCGCATTATATTTGTTTATATAATTGAAATATCACAGGTTGTGCGTAGTTCAATCAATTGGTAAATCCAACCTTTGGTTGTTGATTGAAATTGATTGACACTTGAACATTGGTCTTTGGTACCGTTCAAGTTGTTTCTCATAATAATCAGGCTGACGGATTTCTATCTGTTTGATTTGCTGATTACATTGAGAAACAGAGATATAACTCTTGGATATATTTTCCTTGATTGAGTCTGACTGTCTAGTTGATTTCCTTGAAGTTATATTGGAGTTAGTCCACACAGATTGCCTAACGAAATATTGGGTGTGGTGTTTGACCCCGCTTTTTCAACTACTGTATACCTTTCAGTCATTTTCATATATCCCAGCCCAGCATACGTCCAAAAATACAAACATAGAAATGACAAAGATGCTTCACATCAAATTATGAGCTCCCCATTCTTGAAAAACAGGAAAGACAATACGACGAGTTCTTTGCATGATTAATCATTAACAAAGTTATATTTTCATGCTAAAATCTTTAAACTAACATAGCAAATCTAATTGTATATATATTTTTTCTCTTAAAAACTCGTGATGCATTTTTTTTCAAGTGGTGGTGATCGGTTTGAGAGATGGAGCGGAAGAAGTGCCGGTTTGAAATTGAATTCTAACTTAGGTTTTTTTCTTTTAAGTCTAGTAATTGGGGTGGTTCCATTCCTGGGTGTAAACAAAAGTCAAAGAAGTAGTATTTAGGATATATGAAAATATAAATGGGTGGCAAATATAATTTATGGGGGTGGCAATTAATGAGAGTGGTTATTTTTTTTTGATACCCTACACTAGTGGTCCCTAGACTACATCCAAACTTCTTAAATTGGAGTGAATTTCGGCAATTACAGAGTTTGAACCCTACCTCCGCAGTGCGAGGGAGCATGCCAACCACAGACCACTTGGTGATTGACGCAATTAATGAGAGTGACAAATAGAAAAAATGAGGATGGAAAATAGATGGAACCTATTATTATTGTATTAAATGAAAACGTCGGAAGTAATGAAATGGACTACTAGTAATATCATAGCTCATAATTTAAATTTGCTAACTAATTTTAATAATAAAAAATGCTACTACGTTTCGAGAGACATAGTCACGTAGATCATGTTGCACATGCTATGGTTATGTTTGGTTTTAACTTTGAATCATATTATTGGGTCTACAAACCAAATGGCTTTGGGGCTGCACTGGATTATAATGTCCAAAATATGGATATGGGAGTACCTAAATTATATAAAAGTTTAAAATTACCCTTAATCAATAATAGTTATCACATTATTATCTTTCATCTAATCTAATTAAAAACTAATTATTAAAATATCTAATCAAAATTAACTCCTCTTTTCTTTTCCTTCCATCTTTTTCTTCTCCAACTCGTTTCTCGTTTCGACGACGATTCATCAATTCTAAAAATATTTCATCGTCGATTAAATTCTTTATAAATCATGGTGAAAACAAAGACAAAAGACAACAAGAAGAATCAAACCAAACCTGCTAATGGAGCGGCATGAATTCACCTTTATCATCTTTAAATGCATGTGAACCTGAAAATCCACAATCAGTGAATGAAGGTGTTGAAGCAGACGCTAATTTTCCTGATGTGACTGCTATAAGGTATGAATTCAAAAACCCACTTTTTCTTTATGCCTTTTGTGTGATTATTTAGTTGGATTCAAAAATATGAAACTGTTTACGGCTAGGAGTTCTTATATTTCCAGCTATAAAGATTAGATATCAGCTGGGAAACTAATAACTCTTAGCCGTAATTTGTTAAAAGCGGTTTGGATTTTTTTATTTCCTAGCCGTAAATGATCTTATATGTCTAGGTTTTCCCAACAGTTTTTAGTCGTGTATTTGAAAAAAGATTCAGGGTTCAGGTTTACATGTAAGTATTCCTAACCGTGATAGTAAATAACCAAGCTGTGACATTTTAGTCAGAGCAATAAGAAGTGTCACGGCTGGATAGTGTTAAAATTCCTATCCTTAGGTCTTTTACGGCTTGTAATTTTTTGAAATATTCCTGTTAAAGCATTGCTTGATTAAACCCACAAGTTTTGCTATCTTAAGATTGTTGTCAATGTTAGGTGATCAAAACTATATCTTGATTTATAGTTTACTAAGTCAAGTCTCGGACTAGGTTAGAAATTGTAGTTGAGTGTCAGACATCACCCTTGAAGAATGAAGATCGACGAAGACATTTGGAGAATTTCTATATCAGGTATGTGAAGACTGAACCATTCCATTTTACTCACTATCTCACCATTTTATCTATTGAGACCATGTCGTATGACTTCTAGTAGATTTACAAAGAAGAAGTTTCGAGTCAAGCTAAGCTTGTGAAAAATCTCGAAATATGATTCTAAGCAAAGATGTTCAATGGTCCTTAATAATATCATTTCTACGAATTAATTTGTGGATCAATTGAAATTTGCACATGCAAATGATTTTAGGGCTTTTTGATAAAGTACCCTTACTTTTCACATTACACTAAAAAAATGCCCCCATTTTTTAGAAATTTGTTAAAGTGCCGTTCCCTTGACCGTTTTATTCAAAAAACGGTAAACGGCAGTTAGCTGACGTTAACGCTTAGGTGGTAGCGTCAAAAAGTCTGAAAATCCCTTTCTACTGAGTAGAGATGAATCCAATTGAATCACCGATTTGAAACGCGAGTCGAGTTGAGTCGCACAAAGTTGCGTCGATGGCTCCCTACTCTTCTTCATCGCTTCAAATCCATAAACAGGTCCTAATCGCCACAATCAAAACAACTATAGCTATCAGAAATGCAACATCAGCTTATATTACCTCCAAAGATTGAAATTGATCTCCAAATTTCAAAAATAAATAAGAAAAGAAACAGAACTAAAACATATATCTCATCTAATTACGGGTACAAATCCATTTCTTTTCCAAATTCTTCCCATACCCATCAAATCTCCAAACTCTCCACTAAGATACCCACCAAGATGATCATACAACGCACTCCACAATCAACAACATCTCTCTGAATTCAAGTTCTTCTTCAAATCGACACAGCAACAAACATTCCTTCTAGTATCTCAAGAACACCAAAACCCTAACTTCTAAAATTATGTAATTCTCTCAGATTAGTCATCAATTTCTTTTCTCAAACCCTTATCTCGACCATTTCCAACAAAAACATATTAATTCTACCCCCAATTTCCTCCATGATTTCATCATAGATGCAACAATATCCATTGTCCAACACCTCTAACATATCCATGAATTCTTCACTGTTCATGGCAGTAACAAATTCTTGCAACATTCGTTCCTTTTATCATTAGCAGCAACCATCTTTTAATTCCACCAAACCCTTCTTCCATTCATGTAACCGTAATAATCAAATTCACAAGTACCAAAACCCCAACACAAAACCACCAAACCCTTCTTCCATTCCTGTAACCGTAATAATCAAACTCTGTCGAACTTTGAGATTCAGGAACCCAAAATATCATTATTTTTTTAAGCTCTCCACTTCACTGCATCACAGACCCCCTAAATATCTCAAGAACCCTAATTCAGGGAAATCCTCAAATTGAATCATACAAACCCTAATTAAACAATTGATTCGATTTAGGTTCAAAACAAACATTCATGCACAAATTAATACAAACCCATATCTTAAATTGAATCAATTTAATCAGATCAGAAAAGAGAAAAAAGCTTAAATACACAGAATCAGAAAAATTTAATCTCATGAAGAACACAAGATCCCTAATTAAAAAAATTCCCAAGAACACAAGAACCCTAATCAGCAATTATTCATAGTTTTTCCTAACATCTCTTTGTTTACGATTTCTTCTCTAACATCTCTATTAACCGGTGGTGATGAAGAAAACAGAAGGCGGCGTCTCTTTTTCTCCCTGCTTCAAAATCCAAAAGAAAGGGAAAGAGAATAAATGAATGAATAGAGGCATGTTGTATTAGGGTACTTAAACATGATAGGGTAGGGAGGTAATTTGACTCGTTTTTTTGACTTGGTAAACGACTGTGGACTCAATATGTGGGCCCAAGACGTGAAAATAGACAGTAAGGGCAATTTAACAAGTTTTAAAAAAATGGGGGCATTTTTTAGTGGGTATCCATATATCGAGGTACTTTATCAAAATTCCCATGATTTTATCACTTAAGAATGTTTCAAACATCATAAGAGAGAAATATTGAACTTACTGATATTTCTACTCAGGGTAGGTTGGCAAACCAGTTTGCAAACGATAGATATATGAGTTTCAGAAATACAGGAAGGTTGGAGAACTAGTTTGAAAACCGCAAGTTCAGTTATGTACAATTCACGAACCCGATTGGCAAACCATGGTGAACTGAATTTTTGAAGTTGGTATAATAGGCTAGAAGTTGGTGAACCCGGTTCACGAACCATTGTCAACTGAGTTCGGTAGTCTTGTACGATTGGGGAACCCAGTTCACGAACCGTTGCACCATGACTCGTGAAGCCATGTGGTTGGAAAATTGTCCTACCAGCTGTCCCAATTTATATTTTAGTATATTCTCAAAGACTTAATCTCATAAAATGTTTATCATTACTAGAATTCTCTTAAACACTTCTAAGACTTCATTGATCACTTAAACACTTATGTGTGTGCATCATGATTAAACTCTTAAGTGTTTGAAATGAATATTTAAATTGATTTTATATTGTTGGCTTACTTGCCAAACTGAATGGTCATTATACACGGTTCTATAACCGGATCTAAGTGTATACTCTTCTATTGTATTTTTTAAGAATAGAGTTTGCTTGATTTTCAAGTTATCTTAGCTTTAATTCTAAGCAATCACTGGTCTTGGAAAAACTATAAATAAAGATACTCTTTCAATTGGGAAAATCAATCCCTGACAATTTGTGTCCTAGTTGATTCAAGAGTCGTCCTCTATTGACCTAGGTTTCCTCTAAGAAACATAATTGGGTCTACGATTAAAAAACTTCGCTTTGGGGATTCATGAATCCAGGTTCGACTATCTTTACCTTTATAGTTCGTGTATCCTGATCTGGATTTTCAGTTATCAAGGTTATCGTAATCTCTTTCAGCAAGATAGATATAAATCGTAAAGTTCTGTTCATCTCTGATTCCTCAAGATACATATTTGAAAACTGATCTTAGTTGATCTTTTGAAGATTGTACTTAAGAGGTGGTTAAGAATCTAGGATGATCTTCGAGAGTCGTAAGTTTCGGATTTGTGAGGTTTGCTAGCTTTGTCTATTGCAAACAGATTTCCACACCTTGATTTTTGATCTAAACGAAATCAAATAGGCATATCTTGTTAGAGCATTGCTCGATCGAACTAACAAGTGTTGCTATCTCAAGCTTGTTGTAAAAATTAGTTGACAAAACTATATCTTGATTTCTAGTCTACAATTAGTTAAGTCTCGGATTAGGATAGAAGATGTAGTTGAGAAATGGACATCACGTTAGTCATCATTGCGTTCTGCAGTTTGAAGAGAAGATCAATTGAAGCTTTTGGAGAACTTCCTCAACAAAAGGTAAGTGAAGACTGAACTACCTATTTTTCAAGTTATATTCACCTTTCTATCTTTGAGACGTTGTCGCGTAACTAATTAGACTATTGTAAGCATATCGAGAATTTTGAGTCAAGATTCTTCTGGTAATTAATCCTTGAAATATGACTAAGCTTAATGAACATTTCATACTTGATAAAATTTTGGTTAAGAACAATTTATTGTTCGCAATCAAAATCATGATTCAAGATTATCATTCGAAAGTAGCCTAGAACAGTGATATGTGTCATTGATGTTATTACGGAATATTTCAAATCGACTTATAGAGAAATATAGATGAAAAGACGAGGGTACCCAAATATACCTCAATCTAAAACTTTTCCACCTATAAGTCCTTTCTCCGAAAGTGATTGTCTATGGACTGAATCGAGACAATACAACTAATCGGTTCACACTTCGTGTGATCGTCTATGGATACAAGATCGAGACAATACAACAATGAAGTATGATTACTTGATAATAGGTTCGGACCTAACCAAACACTATAGGATTGCTATCAAGTAATTAGGAATTAACGTTTGTGTATTTTACTTCTAATTATAATAAAACAATTATAATTGCGGAAAGACACAGTAAGATTTTGTTAACGAGGAAACCGCAAATGCAGAAAAACCCCGGGACCTTGTCCAGAATTGAATACTCTCAGAATTAAGCCGCTATACAAAATCTAAACCAACTTCGTATAGTTGAGACCAAGAAACTAAACCTATAGTTTACCTAGTTCCCTCAGTATCCCTGCGCCTCCAACTTGTAATAAGTCACGCGCTTGGAACAATTCCTTTGGTTCGTATTCCAAACAGTAAAGGAACAACAAATCTGTTTGGTAACAACTCTTTTCAAACAAAGTGATATGAGTTTGACAAAAGGCTCTTCCGTTTATCCCAATAAACTCCTTTGTCGGGTTCTTAGATCAATCTCTTCAACAACTACCAAAGTATTTGTTTAGACTATGCAATCAATACTATGAATCACAAAGAAATGTATTGATGCCGATCTACTCAAATAATCAATCAAGGTTATCACAAAGATAAACCGATTATAGTTGGATCCCTCCAACCGATCAAGTTTTGTGCACACCAAAGATTATGAACTCAAATAAGAAATCTTCTTTGTCTTCAAATCTTCTTAGATCTTCAATAAACACCTGCACACAGACAACTTGAATCTCTTGTGATCAAGCACACACAGAACAGAGTCTGTTAACGATGGATTATCACAAGACGTCTTTAGATCTACAAATAGTTCTAAAGATCCCCGTCGATACTTCGATCTAGTTTGAGTGAATCTTATATCAGAAGAGAAGATTCTCAAGAATAAACAAACTAGGTGCAATCAAAGTTCAATAACCGTTAGTCAATCAAATCAATCGAAAACTAATAATAAACTGCAATTATCTAGTTTCCCACCAACGGTACTCGTAGAGCTTCTCAATCCCAAAGAAGTCTTTAAAATGAGCGGTCATAAGAGATTTCGCCTAATTAGGTTACTTTCCTCTCCGAATAGACGGCTCCACCAGTAACAACACAACTAAGTAGTTTTGCTGGCTCTGAGGATTAGTTTGCTCGAAATGCAAACTTCAATATTTGTAGACCAAGGAAGTTTGGACACCAAGGAATTTCCAAAACCGAATATTCTCAAAGATATGCAATAAAGTCCAAATACGGTTTTCATAATTCCTGGAAATGCTCTGTCAAAATATTGACCGAAATCTCAGTAGAAAATCTCTAATTAGTAAATACACATTACCAATTTTTATTTTCTAAACATATGCATTTAATTGCTGGAAATTAAAAGCATATCAAACTAAAAACCTTAGTTAAAAGATTCTCAATTTATTTCGATCCGGGATTCTCCTTTAGTTATTAAGGAATATCTTTGAACAATAAAAGATAAGAATTACTGCACATGTTCAAAGTATGTCGACATCTTTACTTTGTAAATCCTTTTTCATATTTACAATCTTGGAACCGATTTGCCACACTTCCAAACGAGTTTAGAATTAGTTCATTTGACTTCCAAGAACTATGTGATTGATTATCCTATCAAATCACCATTAATGGGTTTCACGGTTCTACCAAAACACAAATCTTCGGTTCTACCTCCATGTGGGTACTAGGATCGGTCACACTAGCTTTCCAAAAATTGGTTGACTTGGTACTAGGATCGGTTACCACATTATTATAGTATTTTACTTGTGATCGGTTGCACAAGTCATAGGATCGGTTACCAATTCCTAAGACTTGTTGCACCTCTTACAAGGATCGATTCCACATACTTGTGATCGGTTGCACCTCTTACCAGGATCGGTTCCCCAATGTCTAGAGTTGGTCATACCAATTACAATATATCGATCATACCATCTCAGGTGATTACTTAAGATCGGTTTCACTAATAAAAGTCATACCAATACAAAAGTCAGGCATTGTGAATAGTTTTACCAAGATACATAAACAAGTTATGAGCGGTTATACTAAACACACATATTGGTAATCCAAAGATTTGCAATGAAAACAATACCAATAATCCTAGCGATTTCCCTTTCGATTCAGAAAACAAGTTTATGAATTGTACTTCCTTTAAACGAATGTAAAACATTGTTTCCTATGAAGAAATCTTTACCCATACCCATACATAATCACAATAGCATTCATACGATTATGTCGATGTCTTATATACGAAGTTCAAAAGATAGACGTTATACTTCGTATTGTAATTCCTTAATACTATGTCTAACTAGAGTATAATCATTCACAGCTTCACAGTTATGTTTTCAATATGCACGACTTGAAAGATACATTAGGAATGAAACAGTTCAAGTCAAATATTACTAACCTCAAGAGGAAGGATGATGTCGTCGTTGTAGTTCTTTACTTCTTCACATTCTTCAAAGTCATCATGTAATACTTGTAAGTCTCATATCCTAGTAACTTTCTAGCTAACCTATACGAAGTTGACTCTAGTAAATAATCAAGCGACTCTTTAAATGAGTTTTGATTCACTAAAATATGACAACCAAACTTGACATACCAACACTTGGTGGGTTCAACCGAGCTATGCTCTAACAATAGAACTATTATAAATTCGGATACAAGACAGTGTACATATCAGTCTTACAAACTGGAAAAACTATTATAAGTCTGAAGCCGTAATACATGTACTAGGTACACATAGCGGAGTAGCTACATGTCGAAAAACAAATTTTTGGTACGCATATTAGTATGCACACCTTTAAAAGTCTGTGAACTCATGAATCCGGATAGGTACGCAAACCAGTACGCGTACTAGAAAGGAACTCTTGATTACAGAACCGGTTTGGTATCCATACCGGTACACGTACCAGAAAAGTTATATGGACTCCGGAATGTGGATATGTTTAAATGGTATCCATACCAGTACACATACCACAAAAGTTATGTGGACTCCGGAACTCGTTATGTTTTAATGGTATCCACACTAGTACGCATACCGAAATAGTTATGTTAACTCCGGAACTCGGTTATGTCTTAATGTTTACATAGCGGTACACGTACCGTGACATTATTGTTCACGAACAAGTTAAGTACTTGTAGTTTGTACGCCTTCTTACCATGTCGATTGAATTCATATGCACATAAAATTATTTATTCCGAGATAATTAGCATTTGAATAATCTCTATTTATAATTATAAAACACCACAGACATATTTGATCACATGATTGTGTTTCTAGTTGAGTCTTAAGTGTTTATATAAATGCCCAAGCTTATAGTTCAGTTGGCTAGCTTCGACTAACCATTCATGAGAGTGGTCTTATACACAGTTCGGTTATGATTCATCCTAACCAGAGTGTATATCTTGATTATGTAAATCAGATTCAAAGATTCATCTAAAGGTGGATATTGTTTGCTTGGTTCCAAAGCTATCTTAGCTTAAACCTAAAGCAACCTATGCTTTGAATGCATATATAAGGGGAACCTCAAACAACTAGGATCTTTGAATCCCGACACTACTTTTTGGTGTGTCCTAGTCGTAACTAGACTCGTCCTTTCCAAAAACCCTTTTAGGGTTTATCGACTACAAAGACTTCACAGAGATTCGTGAAACCAGGTCCAGCTAGCTCGGGTATCCTGATCTTGATCGATTGTTGAGCTGCTCACTTGATCAAGATAGATAGTAATCATCAAAGTTCTCTTCGTCTCAGACTTTGTTGATTCCACAAGTTTTATACTTCTGAGGTGAATAATAATCTAGGCTGCACTTCGGGTTGCATAAGTCCGGTTTTTGAGGTTAGCTAGACTTTATCTATTGTTATCAATTTCCATCACCTTGATCTTTGATAAAAAAGAAAATCACATATATAGGCTTATATGTGGGAGGCAGATTGGTTTAAAGTCTCCAATTGAGTTGAAGAAACTCTTAGTTGGTGTGACGTCAGCTAAGGGAATCAATTGCGCAGAGTCCTGCTGGGATTCAAGAGGCATAAGGAACGCGACTGTAACTGAATTGCTGTGAGGGTTTAATTCGGTCTCAACTATATTCCAGTACGAAGTTAATTGGTAGTAGGCTAGTGTCTGGAGCGGCTTAATAAAATTTGGTGTTCAATATGGACTAGGTCCTGGGTTTTTTTTTTCTGCATTTGCGGTTTCCTTGTTAACAAAATTTCTAGTGTCTGTGTTATTTCTTTTCCGCATTATATTGTTTATCTTTATAAATGAAATATCACAGGTTGTATGTAAATCAATCACAATAGATACGTCTGACCTTGTTTGTTAGATACGACTTGATTGACTGCTTGGGAAATTGATCTTTGGAATCACCCGAGTACTCTCACACGTAAATCAGGTTCACGGACTAGTTTTTGTAAACTTTCTGACTGTGAAAGATAGGGATATAACTCTAGATACAATTCCTTGATTGAGATTCATTACGTTGAACTCTCGGAATTGTGTTAAGTTTGTCCATACAGATTGCCTACAAAAAAGTTGGTGGTGTATTTTGGTACCCCTACGTTTTCATATCTGTTAGAGGCAGATTGGTAACAAAAGTATTCACTTCGGCTGGAGAAACTCTTAGGTTGTAAAATACGTTAGCTAAGGGAATCAAGTACGTAGAGCCTTGCGATATTCGAGAGATGTAAGGAGCGCGACTGTAATTGAATCGCTTGAAAGGTTGGTTCGGTCTCAACTACATTCCATTCCGAAGTTTGATAGTATGTTTGTATCTGTAGCGGCTTAATACAGTGTGGTGTTCAATCTGGACGAGGTCCCGGGGTTTTTCTTCTATTGCGGTTTCCTCGTTAACAAAATTTCTGGTGTCTTGTATTTTTCCTTTTCCGCATTATATTGTTTATCTTTATAATTGGATTCGCACAAGTTTGTACGTATTCAATCTAAGTGGATACTCCACTTAATTGTAATTGATTTAGAGACTTGTTTCTTGTAGAATTCATATCTTGAAAGATACATAACAAGTTTAATCACTTAGCAGAATTTCGATTGAATTATATGGATACAACTAAATTGATTTTGGATATTGATTTTTTGGATGGTCCAAAAACTCTGCTTAACAATCATGTCCACAGACCCTGAGTCTATATACATATTGATTGAGTAAATGTTGAGATATAAACTCTGTATACATATTGTCAAGGATCATTCAGTTGATCTACTTGCTATTGTATAAGTTTTGTTATACAGGTTGCCGAACGAAAAAGTTGGGTCTATTCGGTATCCCCTGCATTTTCAATTGGTATTAGAGCAGGCAAACATTGTTAGACCTAATAAGTCTGTGTTTGAAGTGATTTATATTATGGAAAAGAGTGCAATCTCAATTAACGTACCGCCATCCTTCGATCGAACAAATTACTTATCGTAGAAAAATGTTGTGCGTTCTTTCTTACAAGCTCGTGACTTCCAGACATGGGTTCTTGTTGTAAGAGGATACAATGCTCCAATGGTTGGAGAATGAGTAACTGTTGTTCCTAAAGGCGTAAAGGCATATGTCGATGATGAAATCAAAGATGTTAAACACAACTCTGATGGATTGAACGTCATTATCCATGCCATAAGCCAAGATCTTCAACATCATGTGTGTACGTGCACTAGATCAAAAAATGCTTGGGATATCTTGAAAATCGTATTTGAAGGGAATACTGCAGAAAATGAAGCACGGCTTCAAAACCTGACTTCTGACAGGGAAAACCTTTGTATGACAGATGAAGATTCGTTTGAGGAATTTAATCACAAATTGTCGAAAATAGTGAACGCTTGACATTAATTAGGAAAGACTATTCATGAATGGGATATTGTGATGAAAATTATGAGATCTTTGCCAGCTCCATACGAGTCTAAGAAACATATCATCATAGAAGGAGACGATCTTAATGTTATTTCCTCTAACATTAAGATCGTTATTTTTAACTTCTTTGTTCGTAACTGGGGAATAAATTTAAAGTCCAAAAAAATCCTTCTCTTGTGACTAGAGTAAGGGCGCTCATGTTATTCTTCCAGGAATGACATTTAATGGGGGAGAATTCTTTTGAACTTGTGCTTCATACTAATATCTTTGTGGGGAGTGCAAATGTGGAATTGTAGGAGATGCTTGTGCCTTATGTCTCCTTTACGCAAACAAATATTTATTGATTGAAATCGTCTAAACTAAAGGTTGGTATGTTTTTTCTAGTCTTGAAACTCTTTTGATTAGTTCACGATTATCCCGATTTTTCGCCTTTGCCAATTTTGTTGACAAAAAGGGGGAAATTATTGAGTAGTATCTTATTACATTACATATGGATTTACGGAGCATCATGTAACTGGAAGTGATTATTGTCTATAGGTTTTACCTATTTTACAAAGGTAGTATGTATTGACTAAGGGGGAAAACATATCACCGTAGTATTGCTTAAAAATTGTGGAGCAATTGAATTTTGAGAAAGGTAACAATATTATGTTTTTGTATAACAAACAATGAGTAGAGTGGTTACCTCATTCCATCGTAGCTCTTTCTGAGTTTTCTCATAAGTTGTTATTGCTACAGATCTTCAACAACAAAGTGCTGAACGAACATATGCAGAACATTTGAATAACTTGAAGTACGAAGGATTCAAGACGTGTGTTGAAGAACCAAGGAAATCAAGCATAGTACATTAAGCTGAAAACTTTATTTATTTTTGTATCCAAATGTGTTGAATAGTTTTGTCATTAAAATTGACAAAAGGGGGAGATTCTTAGAGCATTGCTCGGTTGAACCCACATGTTTTGCTATCTTAAACTTGTTTTCAATGTTAGGTGATCAAAACTATATCTTGATTCTAGTCTACTTAGTCAAGTCTCAGACTAGGTTAGAATTTATAGTTGAGTATTAAACATTACCCTTGAAGAATGGAGATCGACGAAGACATTTGGTGAACTTCTGTATCAGGTATGTGAATACTGAAGCATTCTATTTTACTCACTATCTTACCATTCCATCTATTGAGACTATGTCGTATGACTTCTAGTATATTTACAAAAAAGAAGTTTATAGTCAAGCTTGTCTTGTGAAAAATCTCGAAATATGATTATAAGCAAAGATGTTCAATGGTCCTTAATAATATTATTTCAATAAATTAATTTGTGGATCAATTAAAATTTGCACATGCAAATGATTTTATCACTTGGGAATGTTTCAAACATCATAAGAGAGAAATATTGAACTTACTGATATTTCTACTCAGGGTAGGTTGGCAAACCATAGATATATGAGTTTCAGAAATACAGGAAGGTTGGCGAACCAGTTTGCAAACCGCAAGTTCAGTTGGGTACAGTTCACGAACAGGGTTGGCAAACCATGGTTAACTGAATTTTTAAAGTTGGTATAATAGGATAGAAGTTGGCGAACCCGGTTCACGAACCGTTGTCAACTGAGTTCGGTAGTCTTGTGGGGTTGGCGAACCCGGTTCACGAACCTTGCACCATGACTCATGAATAAGTCATGTGGGTGGCAAACTCCTACCAACTGTCCCAGTTTATATTTTAGTATATGCTCAAAGACTTACTTTCATAATATGTTTAGCATTACTAGAACTCTCTTAAACACTTCTTAAACTTCATTGATCACTTAAACACTTATGTGTGTGCATCATGATTAAACTCTTAAGTGTTTGAATGAATATCAAATTACTTTTAGTTTGTTGGCTTACTTGCCAAACCGAATGGTCATTATACACGGTTCCGTAACCGGGCCTAAGTGTATACTCTTATATTTTATTTTTTACGAATAGAGTTTGTTTGATTATCAAATTATCTTAGCCTGAATTCTAAGCAACCCCTAGTCTTATAAAAACTATAAATAGAGATACTTTTTCAACTGGGAAAATCAATCCCTGATACTTTATTTCCTAGTTGATTCAAGAGTCGTCCTCTATTGATTTAGGTTTCCTCTGAAAAACATAATTGAGTCTACGACTAAAAAACTGCAGTTTGGGGATTCATGAAGCCAGGTTCGACTATCTTTACCTTTATAGTTCGTGTATCCTGATCTTGCTTTTCTGTTATCGAGGTTCTCGTAATCTCTTTAAGGCAAGATAGATAGAAATCGTAAAGTTCTCTTCGTCTCAGAATTTGTGATTCCTCAAGATAGGTATCTGAAAACTAATCTTAGTTGATCTTTTGAAGATTGTTCTTGAGAGGTGGTTAAGAATATAGACTGCTCTTCGAGAATCGTAAGTTATGGATTTGTGAGGTTTGCTAGCTTTGTCTATTGCAAAAAGATTTCCGCACCTTGATCTTTGATCTAAATGGAAATCAAATAGGCTTATCTGTTAGAAGTAGATTGGTATCAAAAGTCTTCACTCCGGCTTAAGCAACCCTCAGGTTGTAAAGTACGTCAGCTAAGGGAATCAAGTGCGTAGAGCCTTGCGAGGTTCAAGAGACGTAAGGAGCACGACTATAAATGAATCGCTTGGAGGTGGGTTACTTCTCAACTACATTCAAGTTATTAGTCTGATAGTAGGCTAGTGTCTGTAGCGGATTAATACAGTGTGGTGTTCAAATATGGACGAGGTCCAGGGGGTTTTCTGCTATTGCGGTTTTCTCATTAGCAAAATTTCTAGTGTTTTATGTTTTTCCTTTTCCTCCTTATATTGTTTATCTTTATAATTGGATTTGCATAGGTTTGTAAGTGTTCAATCTAAGTAAATACTTTCGCTTAATTGGAATCGATTACGGGACTTGTTTCTTGTAAAATTTGTATTTTGAAATATAGATAACAAGTTTAATCACTTGGAAGAATTCCGTTTGAATTATTTGGATACGACTAGATTGATCTTGGATATTGATTTCTGAGATCGTCCAAGTACTCTGCTTAACAATCAGGTTCACAGACTCTAAGACTATATACATACTGATTGAGTAGAGGTTGAGATATAAACTTTATATACATATTGTCAAGTAACATTCAGTTGATCTACTTGCTATTGTATTAAGTTATGTCTATACGGGTTGCCGAATGAAAAAGTTGGGTGTGTTTTGTATCCCTTGCGTTTTTAAGTCCAGCGGAATGTGTTGTTATGGCTTGGTCAAGTAACAATTTCGCATCAGTAATTGTAACCTTTTTCTCTTGTTTGTAAATATTTTAAAATATTTCTATATGATTTGTATTGAACTTTGTTAAATGCATCTATTGAACAAAGCAAACGAAAATAAGAAGAAGAGAACACAAGAAGTAACACATTCTAATGCCTTGACTTAGGTTGCTTGTTACGGAAAACTATTGGGTACAGATAAAATGAACCCATGTGGAACTGGAATCGGTAGCACAACTGAATAAGAAACGACTGAACCTGCAATGGTGGTTACTCAACAACCTAATGTAGAGATTGAAGAAGAAGAAATGGGAGAAACAAGTGTTGATGCTATTGATAAGGGTAAATCCGTAGTGGGGGAGAAGGAAGTGAAGAAGAAGTATACACCAAAGGATACAACAAGACAGTTGTTGCCTTCAAAAAAGAATGAGAGACCTTGGGGTGAGCCAAGAGATTGACCCATCTTGCTTGGTTATAAAAGTTCATGGGATGAGGGTTTGTGCCGCAAAGGTAAGAAGTTTAATTCAAATATTGTATATATGTTATTTTCTTAATTTAGTTATTGATTGTTTTATTGTAATAAGAACATGTGTATGATTTGCATAGGATCCCGATAAAGCGGCGTCGAAAATGAAGCACCAACAAGTTAAGTTTTGACCGTTGGATAGAGAGCACGAAGATGTGGTTTCCTTGGTGAAATCCTAAGGGTTATGGCCTGGAATTGAGTCTTTACAGATGACTTATGATGTTGTTACTGTGTGTGGATTTAGGGAAAGATTCTGGCCCGAAACTATGACTTTCCAACCCCCATTCGGTGAGATAACTATCACTCCCGATGATTCGCACGAAATAACAGGTCTTTCCTTGGATGAAAAAGTTGTATTTGACGGTTTGGACAATCATATTCCTTTTGAAGCTCTTTATGCCTTGGAAAAAGATTATCTTGGATATCATTAATGACTTATACCCCGAAATATGGCAGTGGTTGACCAAATAGAATATAAGTAATGGTTTTTATCCATTCATAACACCGAGGCCTTTTCAGCACAATTGACTTCAGAGTTGGCAGAAAACTTTGCAGTTAAGCGTACTCGGGTGGGACTAATCCAGAAACGGGTGACCTTCCGGGAAGTTTCTGCTAGATTACCACAGAGATGCCCGTTGAAAATCCCACACTACCGGATGATCGCAGTGGCTAAGTGGGGACAATATAGGTGGAGGGACGGGTCATTACAAATAGTATCAGAGTCGACGACGGGTCACCTGCCAAGGGCGAGAGAGTACGTTGGACGGACTAGGTCAGCTACTGGTCTCATGAGGGGCATGAAACGTTGGAGATCCAGGCTTGAATATATTCCAGAACGAAGGACGTCTCCTATTTGAGGTGGTGGTATTGTAATATCTCTATTTCGGCTGAGGTTCGCTGATTGGAATATTTGTAATGGTTTGTACTTTCCTAACACCGAGGCATTTTCAGCATAGTTGGCTCCAGAGTTGTAGAAAACTCTGCAGTTAAGCGTGCTCGTGCGGGAGTAATCCAAGGATGGGTGACCTTCCGGGAAGTTGTTGCTGGATTACCGCAGAGGTACCCGTTTAAAACCCCATACTGTCGGATAACCGCAGTGGCTAAGTTGGGGACAGTATCGATAAAGGGACGGGTCATTACAAATGGTATCAGAGCCTACGACAAATCACCTGCTGAGGGTGAGAGAGTACGCTGGAGGGGTTGTGCCAGGTGCTGTCTCATGAGAGGCAGGGTGAAAAAATGGGGGTATAACAATTACACCCAATAATTCGTTCGGCAATCTATATGGCCTAACTCCAATATAATTTCGAGAGCACCAGCTTATAAAGAAAGCTAAACCAAGAAATATATCAAAGTGTCATATCTCAATTTCTCAATACAATCTGCAATCGAACAGATATAAATCAGTGAACCCTATTGATATGAGAAATAACTTGGACGGTACCAAAGACCAATGCCAAAGTGCCAATCAATTCTTATCCAACAATCAAGGTCGGATTTACCAATTGATTGAACTACGCATAACCTGTGATATTTCAATTATATAAACAAATATAATGTGGAAAAGAAATAACAAAGACACCATAAATTTTGTTAACGAGGAAACCGCAAATGCAAAAAAAAAACCAGGGACCTAATCAAGATTTGAGCACCACACTGTATTAATCCGTTACAACGTACTTTTCCACGGGTTTTCCTAAAATCGGTTATCTGACGATGCAATTTGTGCGTGCCACGTGTTTTTTTTAGGAATAAATAAAATAAAATCTTAATCTAATTATGTACAATAAAACAAAATCTAGAGAATCCTAATCTAAATATTTACAAAAATAAATAAAAATCTAAAAATAAAATATAATATGGAATTATCTTACTTATCTTTTGGCAGCAATTTTTTATTATTTCCACTTTCAATGCACTTAAACCTGCACACCAAAAATAAAAAGATACCCACAAATAAAATCTAGAAAATAAAATAAAGAAAATATTAAAAAAACAAAACAAATCTAATCTATCCTAATATATACAAATCTAACAGAAACTAAAAATAACAACTTTTTTTTTTAGTCCCCGGCAGCGGCGCCAAAACTTGATAGGATTTTAATTATGCCGCAAGTGCACGGCTGTCGATAAGACAGTATACAGATGCGGTTCGTTCCACGGGGACTAAAACTGTTACTTTCAATTTCTAAATAAATAAAATGATAAGAGGAATAATAAAAGATAATAAAAATATAAAATAAAGAAAAGAAACATAGGGTTCCAAGAATCCACCCTTATTATGCGTAAATCATTCAACATTTCTCCATAATACTTTTCTTATTAGCACAAGACGATTTAGGACACGGGTACGTCTCGGATGATCAAACTTTATATCAATAAAATTCTCAAAATCTAATAATTCTACCCATTTAGGTGCTGGTCTCTAATTAGAAAATGATTACAAAGAAAGCAAGCACAAGGACATATGAATAAAACTATTATCGTTAACGCTCGAGAATATAAGACCAAGAAAAAATATTATTAAAAATGAGTTGAAATCTCTAACACATAATAGGGCTTCATTAGTAACCCTAGTGGAGAGATTACTCCATTACAAAAGAAAAGAATAAGAAAAGAAAGATAAAAATGCTACTATTTAGCT
>JAJJMB010009125.1:8813219-8972024 GCA_023531105.1 Papaver atlanticum | reverse complement strand
TAGTACAAAAATGGGTACTAATACTATACATAAAAGAGATGAAAACAAACACATAAATGCGTCTATCACCTACTATAAGTTAACTTCAGACTGGAATGTCGTTGAGTCGTAACCAAGTCTCACACCGATTAAGGTACAAACCCGTTCCTTACGCCTCTAGAACCATGTAGGATTCTGTGCACTTGATTCCCTTAGTTGATCTCACCCACAACTAAGAGTTTATACGACCCAAAGTCGAAGACTTATAAACAAATTTGTCTCCCACAGATAAGTCTATTATGATAGATACATCTGTCTCTCACGGAAATACCTACGAAGTTTTTGTTACGTCTTTTGATAAATCAAGGTGAACAGGAACCAATTGATAATCCGGTCTTATACTCCCGAAGAGTAGCCTAGAAATATCAATCACCTCACAATAACTTAACTATATGGTAGTAGAAGAAGTTATTGTGGAATCATAAAGAATGAGATGAAGAGCTCTGTGATTACTTTTTATATTTTACCTATCGGAGATAAATCTCGAGCAAATCTTAGAGAAGATAGTACTCAATACGATAGAACAAGTAAGATTAGAATACGCAACTACGGAGAAAATAGTTGGATCTGGCTTCACGAATCCCAAATGAAGTCTTCAAGTCGTTAACCTATAATGGTTTTGGAAAAACCTAGGTTCAAGGAGAATCGACTCTAATCGCAACTAGGACACAGGAAAGTATCGGGATTAGGTTTTCCAGTTGCTAGAGTTCTCCCTTATATAGTCTTTCAAATCAGGGTTTGCTTACAATCAAAGCTAAGATAGCTTAGTAACAAAGCATTCAATATTATTCACTGTTAGATGAAATCCTGATTTAAATATCTCTCCACCGTTAGATGGTGTTAGCTTGTTACAAACAAATGAAATATACCTTCATTTAGATTTGGGTAACCGTACCTAAACGTGTATATTGAGTTGGCTTAATAACAGTTAACCGAAGTTAGCCATATGAACACTTTTGTCTTAACCACATTCATCTAACACCTTTAGATCAAATATGATGATCAATCAATCATGAAAGATAATCAAATGAATCTAATCGTGTTTCACATAGAGTTGTTAAATTTTTCACTATCTCATAGAAATATATATGAACAAATTGAAACAAAATCGGATTGATTCATAATCGTACAAAGTACTTATATAAGAATCAATTCATGAATATTAAGACGCGGTTTGCAAAGATTGCATTCCAAATGTATTTGTTTATGAGTATGAAAAATATACTTAACCGATTTTAGAACTTTAACCACTAAGTTTGCAAACAGGTACGCAAACTATAGTATCCGGACTTTGGTCTTGTCCAGCCGTTTGCAAACGGGTACGCAAATAGCCATCCCGTACCTAACTCAGGTAAAACCGTTCGCATACTGGTATGCAAACACGGTTCCCATACTTGAATCATACCAGAATAGTTTGCATACTAGGTACGCATACTGTGATGTATCCAGACAAAGGTTTTTGTTTTAAACTCCCATTTCAATCATTGAAATATCCTTAGAAGACGACAATAGTCGTCTCACACAAACTATTAGCTTCAAGTAATTTCCAAGTGATCGAATAATCAATACAAAACTTTCCAAGTCGACATCAAATGATTGTCGCATACAAATCATGTAAGATGTTTCAAGGCAATTTCCACATGATCATCTTTTGACTTAATATTTAGTTTCTAACAAATAAATTGTTTCCAACTCCCTGTTTACTGAGAAGGATGTCAAATTGACCTATGAATCATCACCAACGATCGATCATTTGAACGCTCGCTCTAAAGAAGTAAACCAAATAAGTAGAATATGGCTTGAATGTCTTCATGGCACTTCCGATGTGGATGCGGTTTACATGAATGATATCAAGATTGGTCTCATCCTTATGTGGAAAATATGGTATTCGGAAGCGAAGAAACACCGAATAGAGGGAGAAAGTTCAACTTCGAAGAAGGATGAAAGTAATTGAAAGGATATATTTGAAATGATGGTATGTACACAATTAATTTTATGTTTCTATACAATATTTTAAAATTATATATGAATAATTAGATTTCGGATATTTGATATAAAAATAGGTTGAACGAGTTAAGTGGTTGGTCAGGACATGAGCTATAACATTAATGCGAGCTAGATGTTAATGGTGGTTGAAAAAAGAGTACTCTGGAATCGAGTTAATGATTTACCATACCCTGACAAATGAGGTATATATGTTTATGAAGAGGACCAACCAATAGGTACCAACAGGGGTGGGCCTCCTTCATCTATCGAGGACTCAGATGAGTCAGATACTCCCTCTGATGAGCATGTTGAATCAAATGTCATCGCCCAAAGGCAAGGAAAAGGTGTAAGTGGTCGAGGTGGTCATGGTGGAGGTAAAAAAAGTTCAATTCAAAGTGGACGCGGTCAAGGAGGATATGGTCTAGGTGGTAAAGCTCAAAGTGGTTGTGGTCGAGGTGGACGTGGTAAAGGTGGTAAAGTTTAAGTTGTAGAAAAGGTTGCAGAAAATGTTGGGAAAGAAGATGAGGATTCGAATGACGCATATGGATCGGGTGGGATCATCGGGATTTGACGAGAGTTCTGATGAATGAAATATGGAGATGTAGTGGATGTTTTGCTGAGATTTTATTATCCAAGAATTTGAGTATTTAGTATTTTGGTAGTTGGCAATGTATATGAAAGGATATATTGCAAAATAAAATAAATAAAATCGGTTATCGATATTAGCTTAACGTATACGAGAGTGTATGAATGAATTTTAGTGTTTTTATGTGTCTAAATCTAAGTACAATGACTAAAAATCAACGCAATGGGAATTCATGGGCGGTTACGGCTTTTCAATTGTTCACAGAACCTATCCGTAACCGCTTATAAATGCTTAGCATAAAAACACACCGGCCATCTCGGCTGGCTTTTCAAGTCGTAGCTACAAAAACGGTTGGGTTATCCAATCGTGAATATGTTTTACAGTTGGGTATCCTACCTGCAATTGCCTCTTTGGTTCTCTGAATAAATGGCCCAATGTTTCGGTGGTAAATCCTAATTGTATAATATTTTACAGTTAGGTTTTCCAGATGTAGTTACCTTACGGTTAAGAATCACCTAACCGTAACTTTTTCTGTAAACCCCAAAAAGTTTGAACCTCCAATTACGGTTACACATCCTGGCCGTATAACCCTTTTACAGTTAGGACTCTGAGCCGTAAATCTGACATAAAGTCAGAACTTTGTTTTACGGCTTGGATTCCTAACCGTAATTCTGAAATTGCCAAAACCAACAGGTTCATACTTTTGTACGGCTAGGTTGACATAGCCATTTCCCAGCCGTAAGTACCAGAATGTCTTATTCTAAAACATCCTATTGGATAGTTTTGGAATTTTGAAAACAAATCTGTTAGAGTAATAAGATCGGTCAAACCCTACTTGGCTACGCCAGGAGCAACCGTCCATGGACATTATGGTGAAACCCTTTCTGAAGGAGATACATTAGTTACATTTATATATGAAAAATCGAGATCTGGTGATATAACGCAGGGTCTTCCAAAAGTGGAACAGGTTTTAGAAGTGCGATCGCTTGATTCAATATCAATGAACCTAGAAAAACGGGTTGAAGGTTGGAACGAACGTATAACAAGAATTCTTGGAATTCCTTGGGGATTTTTGATTGGCGCAGAGTTAACCATAGCACAAAGTCGTATCTCTTTGGTTAATAAGATTCAAAAAGTTTATCGATCCCAGGGGGTGCAAATCCACAATAGGCATATAGACTATTGAAGAAGAATATAGTCGTTCAACGACTTATTTATATTTGAAATAAGACCCCTTCCATATAACCACCCACCCCAAATCAAAATCACACCTTCTACATCAATAATCTCCTCCAAAACCCCTACAATCTCAATGCAATAAACACAAAAATTGATACGCCCAAATTTACTTTGGATGAAGACTTATCTCTTTGCAAAAATATTGTACCATGCTATCCAAACAGGGGAGAAAAATGGAGGCAAGTTGGTTTAGTGAGTGTTAGTTATTGGAGAAAGATTTTTGACAATTTTTGTAGTGAAACAGATAACCCTGAAAACCGTGATGGAATGGAATCGTATCTTCGGTTTGGAGACATACACAAAAAAGTTGAAGAACATATCGCTTTGCTTCGTATTTGAAAGCAGCTTCGACTTAGAAGTGAAACTTATGTTGATATTGTAGCTCAAGCTAGGAAGGAATTGAGAAAATAGAAAGGTTCAAATTTCAACTACGAATCTCGTTTTGTATCACTAAAGACTTCTTAATATATCATAGGGATGTTATTAAATCCAAATTTGTAATGCGGATTTAGTTAGTATATAATGGATTGTGATGTGGTTTAATGAAAGTATTTTTACCTTTCAATCGTGGTATGTATATGTTGAAACTCTAAACATCTGAAGCTACGTATTCAATTACGGATGACAAATTTGTCTTCTAAACCTGTTAACCAGCTGTAATATAGACTCAGGTGATTCTGACTTTAATTACGTCCAAAAGTTCTTCACTTCCCAACTGTTAAGCTTCGTTACGGTTGGGATCTTATCAATTACCAGCCGTAATCTTTTATTTACGGCTTGGAGACCTTAAATTTCAAACCTTAAACCGAGCTCATGGTTGGATCGATGTTTTATCCCAGCCGTAACTGCAAAAAAAACCCAAATTTTTTCGTCGATTTTTAACGGATTTGAAATAACAAAATTGATATAGGCAGTTGAGTGTAAGGTTCTCCTGAGTATTTTAAGGATATGTTTCATCATTTTCTTTCAAGGTTTTCAAAAAAAGTTTATCAAAATCATCCTTCTTATTCATCTAAAAAAAAGAGAGAGTTTTGATCTTCAAATCTTAGTCGATTGAAAGTAAATTTAGTTAATCACTATCCTTAATCAAATCGAAAGTAAATTAGTCATTTTAAAAAATAATAGGATAATGGGGTATGTCATTTACTACTTCATGACCCCTTTTGTACCTTTTAATCAGCCCCAAAACCCAACCGTTTGCCGCCCTAATAATCGCATTCTCTAACTTAATCCATCCCAGAATTTTTGCTTATCTGAGGACTTAGGAGGCTTAACTTTTAAAAATATGGAGATGTTAAATCATGCTCTTCTAACCAAAATAGCTTGGAGGATATGTCAACAATCTGATCATTTGTTGACCAAACTTCTTAAGGCTAAATACTTCAAAAAGGATGAGCTTTTACATTTAACAGGTGAAAGAAACAACTGCTCATGGACTTGGAAAGGTATTGAGCTTGATCTATCCATTCTTCAGCAGAATTATTGTATGGAAGTTAATAATGGAAAAGGCACTAAAATTTGGGTTGATAGATGGATTATTGGGTTGGATTGTGTAGTTAAGCCTCTTCATCCTTCTCACCTTCAATATATCTTTGTTAGTGAGCTAATTATCCCTAGAACTAACAGTTGGAATGCTTCTCTTCTTTCTTTGCTGTTCATACATGACACAGTGGAGAAAATTAAAAAGATGCATATTTCTTATTAAGAAAATGATGTTATTAGATGGCTTCCTTCCAAGGATGGTGATTTCTCTGTCAAGAGTACATACAATAAACTCATGGAAGCAAAAATTCAACACCAGGTAGCTATTAGTGTTGTTCCCAAAGCTGTTTGGAAGGCTCTCTGGAAAATGAAACTACCACATCGTGTTAAGCTCTTCACATGGAAATGCTTACAAAATATTGTTCCTATAGGAATCAGACTATTTCAAGCTATACAGAATATTGAAACTCACTATAAGATCTGCAATCATGAAGAGAAAACTTTATTTCATCTTTTAATAAGCTACAACCATGCAAAAGCAGTACGGAGATCTTTAAACATCAATATTGATCATATAAGCAATAACTGTCAAAATATGAGAGATTGGATTATATCTTGGTTCCAAGATGTACAAAATGTTGGAGCAGTCGATCTTCACAATTGGAGAGCATTATAAATGGTTGGTTGCTGGATAATTTGGAAAGAAAGATGCGACTGTATCTTTCAGGATAATGCTCTCAACCCTTTGAATACTATCTCTAGAATTCAATACTAGTTGCTTAGTTTTAATACGTCTTTGCATGATAGTACAATTAATATTCCTACTGCCAGTTCAGAGTCTGCATCCAATGATATGCATGCATGTGATTATTTGCTAAGTAATTCTATGGAAGGAACAAATCTATTTAAGTTATTTGTAGATGCATCTTTTGATCAAGATACTAACGAATGTGGTACTGGTATTGTTTTGCACAATACAACAGGTGCATGTACAGGGTTCAAAGGATCCTATGCAACTGGAGTGATGGACGCTGAAACTGCAAAATGCAAAGCAGTGTTGGAGGGATTACTATGGGCTAAAGCTATGGAGCTAGACAAAATTCATATCGTAGCTGATGCGAAAGTTGTAGTAAACACTATTAGTAACAACACGATGCTTGTTAGATGGGAGAATAGAAAGTTGCTAAGAGACACAAAGTCTGCATGATTTATAAGGGCCGATACCAGTCCATATAGGACAAAAAAATCCTGGCGATCCTGACCATTGGATCGATGGACTGGTATCAGCCCCTAGTAGAGCTGGTATCAGCCCATATAAATCATGAAAGTCTGTTCTAAAATCTTTTGTTGTTTCTAAGATTAGTTATGTGAGAAGAGATATGAATCAATTAGCAGATTCAATCCCAAGAAAAATTAGGAAAGATAAGTTAATTATTGAGGAATTCAGTATCGAAACCATGTTATTCATGGTTATTGATCCTGATAAAATTTAGTGAATAAAATCCTCCGATTATCTAAAAAAAAAAAAAAAAACTTAAATCCATCCGGTGGAATGGACTAATCATTTGCCACACCCGATCCAGCAAGGGTGTAACAGCGTAACTATATATATATATATATTTTTTTTTTTAACTAATTAGTCTTTTCTAATGCAGCCTTGTTTCGAGTTAAAAAGAAAAAGAATCCAACCACAGATTCATAAAAACCTATTAGTTCGAAGAGTTACCAACCAGGAAAAGTCACCAGTACGCTGCACGAAATATTAAAAATAAAAATAATCTTTCAGTTGTTTTTTTCTCCTGTGGGATTTCAAACCTAGGAGGCTAAGAGCTATCATGACTCATGAGATCCGTATGACTAGTTGATGATGGGCGTATTCGTTTCCGAACCGTTGATATTTACACGTAAAACAAGATTGATGGTTGTGGGCCCAATAAATCAAAGATTTTAGTGAGGTGTCGAGTTGTTATATGCCTCTTGAGCTGAGTCTTCAACCGACCTACTGTTTATCAGCCTTAATTAATTATTAATAATTTATTTATAGAATTTTAATATATTAAGGAAATTGTTTGTTTTTGTAGAAATACATTGTTTTTCATCTTCTTTATTTTGTCGAGAGACGTGAGAGAAGGAAACAAACAAACAAAAGGGTAAAAAAGAAGAAAAGGGAACCCTAATTATTAGGGCAACAAAACATCTTCTTCTAGAACCTCAACCACAACCACCGCCTCCTTCGTTTTCCTTTTCTAAATCTGAAACCCTAAAATGATAGAAATCCTATCCCTTCTACAACCATCAAAATCTGTATCTGTTTTTTTAAAATAAGTTTTGTATCATAAGCTATTTTGTGTACAAGATTTTAACGTTTTTTTTTTCCGGTCACCGGCAGATCTAGATCCGACTCACAGTTTTTCTTCTTCTGTGATTTCTGAGTTGTTTTTTTTAAAGCTTGATTTTCTTCATCATCATGGTTGTTAATGGAAGACCTATTAAAAGAATGAAGAGAAGAGTTACCGCAGATCTAAAAGATTTCTTGACTTTTCCGGGTGCTTCCGATGAGGTTCCCGGTGACTACGACGGTCCTTTCCGATCTAATATCCTTTCGTTTTTAAAAAACTATGCTCAAATTTCTCCACCAGTTTGTCTATTCCCACAGTTACTGGTTTGGCAGATTACCTTTCGAATCGGTAGCTTAAAAGAAGATCCAGATTCAACACCTGCTGTTGTAACCTTAGATGTTGTTGAAGAAGATGTTCCTAAATCCAGATCTGTCTATTGCGATAATTGCAAAGTTGTTGGTGAGTTAACTCACTGTATTCCTTGTCCGATTCCTTTGTTTTGTTTTTCTCCGGCGCCGGGATCTGACGATCATAGTCAACGTCGTTAATTGAAATTGCTTTCCAGTGGGCCCAACACCCGATTATCTTACCTAATCACAAGACATGCCACCTATATTACCTTGTCATCTTTCCATATATCTTAGATTCGATCTGTACCAGAACTCCAACACGCAACACGTGTGCTCTGACTTATTGACTTAGTCAATCCCTTTGACTCATGACTAAAGTCAGTGGACCCAATTATAACTCTTGACAATCGTAAAAACATTTTACAACTCTGATAAATTTGATGCTTATATTTTCAGGTTGGAGTGGACATCCAGTATGTGCAAAGCGTTACCATTTCATAATTAGGTCAGGACTATACAGTTCAACCGATGGGTACAGTAAACCATGTGCCAGCTGTGGTGATATACTGCAACTTCCTGATTCTAGGTGCAAGTCATGTAATTATGTGATGACTAAAGATGAACTGGAAGACTGGGTTTATCTTCAGTTGGGAACAACAACGCATCTGTTGCATGGTGTTGTGCATTCAAATGGTTTTGGCCACCTTCTTAGAGTTAATGGTAAGGAAGGAGGATCAAAGCTACTCTCTGGATGTGATATCATGAATTTCTGGGATCGATTATGTACAACACTCAGAGTCAGGTTAGGAATTTTTTCACTTGTATGCTTTCACAATAATAATTGTTAGTGTTACTGTCAAGAGTGGTGTTAAGCAACTTCCTCAGGCTTAAAATGCTTTAGTATTCAACCTGAACAGTAGTGTAAAATCTTATCCCACTTCTTTCTTTTTTATTTATATATTCTCTCCCATTCAAAACAGGAAGATCAGTGTAATGGATGTCTCGAGAAAGTACGGTTTGGAGTATCGTCTGCTTCATGCTATTACCAATGGGCATCCCTGGTATGGTGGATGGGGTTATGAGTTTGGTGCTGGAAGCTTTGCACTCACAGCTGATACTTACAAAAAATCAGTAGAGAACCTGTCCAAGATACCCCTTTCCCTATTTTACTCCGAATCGCGCAAGCCTAGAACCCGACTGCATAGTGTCATATCTTTCTACCAATCATTGTCAGAGACTCAACTGTTAACTCTGAGAGACTTGTTTTGCTTTTTGATGAGGCTGATCCGAAATGCTGACCAGCAGTCACCAGCCGATACTGACAAGAAGCCCAGGAATTCTTCCTCATGGACCAAAGAGGACAGTGAGCATGTCGAACAGGCCATGATCAAGGTTCTTCGAGCTGTTGGCAGGGACAGATGGGTTTCTTGGCGCTCTCTTAAAGGTGCTTTGTACAGAATAGCATCATCAGAGCTTCTTGATTATTGCCTAAAGGATTTGGGAGGAAAATTGGTTCAAGAAGGCATGGTTTATTCTCGTTGCAACCCTGATACTGATGCTTTGGAATATAGGTAAGCCAGTAGGAAACCTCTACCTCTTTTTTCTTCACTCGTTCTCAATTCAACAACTGCTCGATCTTACTTTTCGAGCCCTATTTCCTTTCTGCAGGCTCAACACAAGTCAGGATATTTCTGAGGACATGAGAAGTGAAATTGAAAAAAGCCCAACAAAAGACCATCTCCTACGTGACTTGAAATTTCTTTACGCCTCCCTGTTAGACCCCAAAACAATGGTATGTGACAGACCCATAAGAACAAGTGAAAGTGCAAAAAGCTCAGCAGTAAAGCTCCTCGATTGCAAACAGTTTGTGAAAGATTACAAACCTGAGAAGATTGACGTGGTGAATCCTTTTGCTGTCCGTGTTCTATGTGAGGTGGAGATTATTGACCACCCCAAAGACTACGCAGCTCCACCACCTGAATTGATCCTTTTGGCCTTGAATGCAACATTAGCAGATATCAAGACCGAGGCCGCAAAAGCTTTCCAGGAAGTGTATCTTATGTTTCAGAGGTTCAAAGTTGAGGAAGTTATTAGCCCAGTTACTGATCCATTTAAATATGAGTCAAGTTCCCTGATACGAGTACAAGGGAGGTGCCATGGAAACCTTGTCCATCTCTTTGGGACGGAGAGAGGACTTGATGAATGGACTGTGAGTTGTGTGTGTGGAGCCACTGATGATGATGGTGAGAGAATGCTTGCATGTGATGGGTGTGAAGTATGGCAGCATACAAGATGTGCTGGTATCCATGACTCTGATGCAGTCCCAGATCAATTTGTCTGTGGTAGATGCGCTAACCTTCTAAACTCTTCTCTTCCCACAAGTGGCATTTACAGCTGCAAGGATGAAATTGTCTCCGATGATAAGTCCAGCAGGAGAGATGGAAAAAACCTAACAGCTGGTGTTCGATGAAGTTTCATTCTTCTAAATGTACAGTGGAAAAGGAAAAAAGAGATGATCTTCTAGTTTGAATGTACAGGATGTCCTAATGTGATTCTCAATTTATCCTCTTGTCCCTTTTTTATTCTACAATGGCTTTTTTATGGCTTTCGGAAAGAAAGAGGTATCCGAAGATTTGATTAACTGTCTTTTGCGTTGTCATCTAGCTTGCCTAGTTTCTTCTATATTGCTGAATCCTGAAAATTGTGAATGTAATTGACAAAATAAATAAAAACAATTGATGGCTGAAGGAATATAATGCAAGCACCTTTTCTTTTGGTTGCCAATCTGAGGAGCAACTTGTTCTGAATAGCTGCCTCAGCTGCGGTGTCCGAGTTCTTTGCACCTGGTGGCAAAATCCAGTACACCAGAATCACCTAAGAAACCGAGTTTATCAATCTGTTTAGCAAAGCAGTTAATACTAAATTCAACATGCACTATTGACAACAGTGGCAACACAAAGTCTTCAATGCAACACAGGATAACATGTTAAATAGAATGTGCATGTGATTGACAAGCATTTTGAAAATAGCCGGACATGGAACATTATATTTAGGAACTCGACGTGACTTTAGAGAATCCATAGTAGCAATATTAACAATTGATACTTATTCTTTTTTTCTCATGCATCATTACATCTCTTTTCACTCATTACATCTTCAGAACAGGACTACATAAGAAGATGGCATTTCATGGTCGCTCGACAACCTAAATTCATAGTGAGCCGCTTCACTTCCTCTTTAGGTTAATAAAGCTAATGGCTTTCTTCACCATTACTTTCAAACAAAGTGCAAGAATTTACTGCTTACCGCCGACACAACAAGAAGATCCAGGATCTGTGTTGCAAACTGTTGGTTGAGCAGTTGCCAACTGGAGTTCAGCGGTATCCTTAGATACTTCATATCTATCTAAAACGATAACGGATCTGGAAGATGTAATATATAGGATGACATGTACTTCATATCTATCAGATGGAAAAGAATTTATGACCCTTCCATAATTAACATAAATGCAAAATTGAATCTACTTATTGATAAAGCACATAATTTTAAACGACAAGTTTCACATCAACCACATCACTTAACTGAGTAACTAGTCCTGATCACTACAAACCAACTCTTGAAATACAGATTTTTCCAGCTTCATCGACATTCATTAAGAATTTTACAGGCTATACCATAATCTATGCAACATAAATACTGAACCACCCTTGAAATGCAAGAATAACATGTAAAAAATACGATATCAAACAAATAATGAGTTACTTCTCAGTTAATACTGGGAGTTAACAAAATTCGGTACATATCCTTTCACCCCTGGATGTTGATATCACTCAGAGCAGCCTATAGCACACTATTTGATAGATGATAGTTCTTGGTTGCCTGACATTACATAGGTATATGCTGTGTTGTTAACTTGATAATGGAAGTAACTGATCTAACACATATAGGGCCATTGCTCTTCAAATATTATCACATAGGCCTCAACAAAGACTTTAAAAAAAATGCGACAAGTCATACAATTCTGTATTTTCAGACACTTCTCGACATCCATCCGTTTTCTCAACTATATACCCTACAGTGTAGGTGAAAATGGTGAAGCCAATTCTTATTCACTGAGACTACAATGTCTCTGATTGTCCAATTGCATAAAAAAGTATGATTTTCACGGTCAATCATGACTAGTTTGCCTTGGTGACAAAATGTATACAAACACAGAAAATAAATCAGCACATAGGTGAATATGATACCTTGTGACACAAACTAACTTGAAAAGAAAAAAGACACCATTTATCATGCTAAAAACAATTACTAGATAACTAATCAGGCAGGACTTAACACAAAAGAAAAACGAAGTGACAGGAAAACAATTTTTTCATCAATCTAATCTAAATCCTCATTTGTGGCAAGTACTAATACAGGAAATCTAAACCAGATAACCTGAATGAGTATGATACCTAAAGAGGGTGTCGAATACTATACACTTTGGCCGACGAAAATACATAAAAACAATAATTGAAATATATCAGGGGAACAATTAGACAAACAGTTTCAGACAAACTAACCATTGCGATAAACAATCCAATTGGTAACGTTTCACATAACAACCAATCAAAACCCTAATTACGCATCAGCTCAATTTGAAAAACCTTCATCACAAGCAACAAACATCCATTCATAATTAAAAAGGTAAATTACAAACATGAAAATTGAACATCTAAAGATATAAGCATGAATTTGGAATTTCCATGTTCATACAGAATCCCAAATTCTCCACACCAATCAAATTATCGATCAAAAACAAACGGGATATGCAACTTCCCCCAATTAATAACCAAACCAATACTTACAAAAACAACAATTAACTTACCTCAATTTGGCAGTGAATTAATTCTGAAAAAAAAAAAAAGTTTCTTGTTTTGATTTCATTGTTCTGCCCTAAATATTATCAACGCCATATCTGTTCTGCCTCTATTATCTCTCTTTGAAGTTTAAATAGTTGAGAGTTATTGTTATCTTTTTATTAAGAGGAAAACTTGTCTGGTTTACCCAAGAGCGTATTTCTTTTATACCAGTATAAAATTGTGCGCCACATTTTCTACCCTAGAGCTGCGCCACATAATTCTTGGCCGCGGTGCCGATTTTTATGTCCGAAATAAGTCGCGGACAACAAAGACCAGTGTAACCTCGGCAAAGACTAACCTTAGGGGTCATGGCAACCATGAACCCAACGTTTCCACATAAAAACCTCAATAAATACGTATTTTTGGGACGAAAAATAAAATAACCTTAATAAATGCCTATCTTTGAGATAAAAATAAAATAAATTTATTGTCTGATGTGATCGTTAATTCATAAGCGATGTTATTAGATTTGAGATATTTTCACATTTAAAAACTCAAAATTCTTGTTCATACTACCAAAAAAAATTTATATTGACATTCACTTCGTATAGACACTAAATTACTAATAGTCCAAGTTCAATCCCTAAAATACGTGGTGGATAATTACTGCCAGAGTAGATATTAGAGTATAAGAAAAGATATATGGCCTCTTAAATGATCAGGATCCAGGGTTTAAATACATATCCGTTGTTTTTTTTTTTTTTTTTTTAAGCAATCTCTCTTTCCTGATCCTGAGAACCAGGGAACCCATACCATTTTACCTGTTGAGTGTGGTGCCTCTTCCCTACCCCTTAAAAGCTAGAAAACCTTCTCTCAAGATACTGCTTTTGACTCTTACTCCAGCAAAACTGACATCCGCCAAGAGAGCTGATCTGGTTGTTTACTTACGTGAGCGTACTTATGTGTATTTTATTTGAGCTGCTAAGTTTAAGCCTTGCTGTTAAGTAAGGGCTACTGACTTCTTAAAGGCTGGTATTCGTAGATCTGGAGTTAGACCCTATAGCCTATTGTGCGACTTTTAGTAGCGGGTATTAGGTAAGATAGGATACCTATCTCATACTAGCTGTGACTCTACAACAATACCAAGCAGCTTCTTTGGCGATACCCACGTAATGGATTCCACCTTGACGGGAATCGTCTGTTTGGCTAATCTCTTACTGAAAGTGATCTTGATGCAAAAGCTGTTGCTTGTTGGGGGAACCCTCGATTGACTTAAAGTAATAGGTGAGCTCTTAGTATATTTTTATTACCTATCCTATCTCAAGCTATATTGATTTTTTACAATCTCATTTGCTAACTGTAAAATTAACCATTATTCAGTTCATGCCGAAAGAAGGTTCCCAATCGAAGGGCAAGCAAAGGGTAAATAGAAAGATCAATTGTAAACAGTTAGGTAGTTCAGTACGCCGCTTAGGAGGATGGGAGCACGCCGTACCGTCCCCATTATATGAGCAATCGGATCACCAATTCTGTGATCAATTTCTTCCAGAGGTGAGAACTGGGCAAGCAAGATAGGGGCCTTAGGTTATTGATTATTCGGGACGAGTCATTGACAGGGCTGGTGCATCATCTCATTCAATCACAACTGATACGCATTCAATTGTTAAAAGAACACTAGTTAATTTAACAGTTAGCAAATATATAACAATGGTGAATTTAACAGTGGAAAAGAGAGGCATTATTCATATGACCGATCAAGCTGATATAGGAAAGCGGGGATAAACAGTGTGTAGTGGCTTAAGGCATTGGTTTACTAAGTCTCAAACACGTGGTAGGAGCTAAGTTTATTGGCGCTGGAGAAGAAGTTCGCCATAATAGGATAAGCTAGAGTTGCAGGAGCAGGCATATCCAGTCAAAGAAGCCGTAGTTGATCTTGTTTGAATCGGTCAGAAAAAATCACATCGGTCAGATCCGGTCAACGCTTCGAGGAAAGGAATAGCTTTCTCCATCTAATCTTGATTTGCTGTAAACAAACGATAGTCTCAATTGGCTTATTCGATGCGAACTCTCTTCATTTTTGAGTTAACCCGATCGAGTTCACCTCTTTGTTTATTTTATTCTCTATTAGCTTCTTTCTTCCAACATCCAATGGGGGTCACTTCGCTCGCCTAAGAAGGAAGGAGCTGTGATACTTTTTGGATCAATTGCTTAGGAGCAGACGATCTTGGCTTAGAGAGATGCGCCTTTTAGCTTGTTATCGCTTTTTAGGTTCTTTCTTTGGTTTCAGTTCCATATGGGGATGAATCCAATCCTAGGATAGGGCATTAACCTTTCTGGGAAGCCGGTCCACCATAATAGTCAGTTTTTTTGAAGTAGCTGCAATTTAATCGGCTGGTCTTGAATCAGCTGCTAGAGAATAGGCTGCTAGGGTACAGATTTGCTAACTGTTAAATTAACCAGTGTTTTATGTACGATTGAATGCGTATCAGCTGTGATTGAATCAGTAAGCGCAGCAGATCCGGATCCTAGTGCTTTCGATAGATCCTTCATTTCAGTACTTTCTCTCCCGGTATGAAAACGTATGCGCGTGACTAATCGCACAACATCGATGGAAAGCAGATGAATCTTTCATGATTGGACTTAGCAGCAGTGGTGAATCATCACATATATGGCTATCTGATCTCTCCGATCTTCTTGTGTGTTTCTCATAGGTCTCTCTCCTTGTCCCTATCTCCCAATGTAATAAGACCTACTGAAAGGAAAGACTCGTTTCTCCGCCAATTTTTCTAGAGAGGGATCAAAATTCAACCTATTGGAACTTCAGGCGTTTAAGGAGCTGATGGTAAGGAGATTATTGATCCAAAAAAACCATCCAAGGGTGGCGCAGATATATCATATAGCATACTCTGGTTTAGTTATTGAAGCTTCGTCTGTTAAGCCTACGCAAGTGGATTCTGATCCTGAGGTTGATGATGTAATTGATACTGAAAATCTGGGGAAACCTTCTCCTTTTAACTCTTCCATGAAAAAGCCAGCGGCGAAAGAAGTATAGGATAACGTTTTCTGACCAACTTGGTATCGAAAGGCTAATCGTTTTTTTTATACCAAGTATCAATACAATTTCTTATTTCGAGGTGAAGCCTCAAAAAAATCGTGGTTGGGAAGGTCATAGTAGCCAAAGCCATTGGAATTTTTATTTTATACATCTGAGGAATCAGTTTTGTTATTAATAGACCAGGGGGAAAAGAATGACTGAAAGACAAGAAAGAAATTAGTTATTCATCAAAGTTTCATTTGATTCGATGACCAGAATTAAACTAGGATATATAGCAAGGACATTTATGAGAGTGAGGTGAGTACAGTACTATCATGCCTTTGTTGTGTGAAGAAACTAAAAAACTTGCGAAGCACGCACCTCAATCACCCTGCCTGTGTGAATTGAACGAACTGACAAGTACAACCAGCTTAAGCTGGTTTTCCACCTATTTGTGAGTGTTCGGCCATTTGAAGAAAGTCTAAAGGACATATTTGTTGCCGATTTGGGGTTCTGATGGAAGATACTGCTGAGGTTATACACCAAGTACACACGTGATTATGCTCTGGCAGAAGTGCACGCGCAATTCAGCTCTGGAAGGACATGAGTGCAGAATTATCACCGGATTTGATCCAAAAAACACAAGGTGGAGTTACCTTATTGGTGAGTCTTGGCCGAGTTAGTGTTTCAGGAAGAAAACATTATTGTATGTTATTTTTTATTTCAATAGTGCAATTTTTAAAATTAAAGGAAAAAGATGCTTGTACGCACATTAGATTTTCTAACTCAATTGATCCTATTGTGTTTAGATCAGGGTTCCCGTTTAAGAAAGCTGTGTTAGCTTTGTATTGGCTCCAATTTTACTTAACAGGGCCCTTAGTTGAATACCGATCCAAATTGTGTTAAATTTTTTAACTTTTCCAATAGAGAATTCTTAGTTATGGTAAATACCCCAAAAAGTTCTCATTTACCCCGGCAGGCAAGCTCCGCAGCGAAAGGAATTCAATCCTCTGCTGCGGTCGTGAAAGGTGATCAAATCAGTTTACCTTCTAAGAAGCTATTGGTTACAGCAATACCAAGGATTCACACCCTTTTTGGCCTAAGAGATCTCCACTTTATGTACTAGTACCTGCTCCAGGCCCACCTAGCCTAACACCATTTAACTTCGAACCAAGATCACTTCCACTTGCAATAACGAATCCCGAATCAACTGACCCACCTGATTCTAGCCACCTTTCCTAATCACCAGTTTTTACCCAGCCAAGACGACCAAAGTGACTAAGAAGAGATCTGGCAGTACCTCGACCAAACATAGTTAAAAATCTAAGGGCTTAATAAACCGAAAGTTCATAAACCAAGTCGGAATATTCCACACTTAGTAAAGAGCTTCTTCACTTCGAGACTCAGACATCAAGACTTTTGACTTTTTGTACTCTTTAATCTGGCTCAGTAGCTGATGATAGACGCATTTATGTGTCTATTTTCATCTCTATTGTGTATATTGTTAGTACCCATTTTTGTACTTATTTTGGTATTTTATCCCTTTGTAGGTGTTTTTGGAGAAATTGGCTTTTGCGGCGAAATTGGCTCGAAAAGTTGTTAAAGACACCCGGAAGGACATTTTCTATTCGGACTCTCACTTTGGATAAGGGGTAACCCATTTCCAAGCAGCTACTAAACACAGACCGGGACTGGATAGGGGGACTCCACTTCTTCACGTTTTAGAAACAAAATTGGCGGGAAAAATGGTTTTCACGGACAGATTTTAGGGTTGGAGTTTTGATCGATTTTTATGGAGATTAAAGGGCTGAAATTGATTGGGTTTACTCCTTAGGACTACACAGGCCTGGTAAAGTCTTTGGATTGAACCCAAATTGGCTAGAGATCGAATTAGAGCAAAACAGAGGTGATGGAAGTTTCGGGTCTTTGATGAATTATTTTAGGAATTTCAGGGAGACTAAAGCCAAGATTTTCTTCCCAAAGCTTGATATCTATCTAAGGAAGAGTTTAGAATCAAAAGGAAAGCTCATATACGCGTAGAAATCCTAAAACAAGAAATTGCCGCAACTTTGCCGTGAAGAGAAAGGAAGAGATTTTGGAAGATTTTGGAGAGATTTAATTGGTCTTTTTGATATAAATAGGTTGGTTGGGTCATATAGAAGAGGTGTCGAAAGTTAGGGGAAGTTTAGAACACCACAGAGTCGAGAAATCAAAGTTGAAGAAAACCTGCTGCTGCTGAAGAACACGAAGAACTTCGACCCACACCGAACCGTCATAGACGAGTGTCGTTCTTCAACAGCAGAACCGATTTATCGTTTATTAACAACACTTCAATTGTAACGGTGACTTCTGTAACGACTATAAAGCGTTGCAGATTCGCTGTATTATTATTCTCCTTCAATAAAAACACCTTTTGAGCCATGTTTCTATCTTTTGAGCATGTTTTTACCACGAGGAGCTAAACCCCAACACTGGGATGACGGAGGAAGACGAATATCATACTTGGGGTAATTTTATTAATTCTTTTTAAGACTTTTGCATTAATTTAATTGAAATTATGATTTGAATTAATTGGTTGTCATTTAATTTGACGATGTATGCTTAGCTTAGGTGATTTGATACATCATGCTAAGGATTTACAATCAATGTTTTGAGAATCTACCTTGGCAAAAATAGAGTCCATGTTTTTCTTGAGCTAAAATTGTCAAAGAATTAATAATTGAACCTTATGTTTTGAATTCGGTGGAATCCTGAGTCCCAGTAACTCTCGAACCCTTTGTAATATTTTTGTATATATTTTTATTAAATTTAAAAACTCGAATCTTCACAAGTCCGAGAGTTTGAACTCATTTACTACAACAACTTTAAAATCACATCAGCTGACTCACCTGGTGGAGTACTTTTTTCGTTATTATCATCCGCTCATGTTGATAAGACGACAACTATAATTGCAAACTGGTTCCTCTATCGTAGGATTCAGTCGATTGCAAACTGGTTTTTCCATTGATGCCCATGAATCATAACCTTGTTAACTCGAATAAGTGCTTTTACACGTCCGATTTCCTTGATTAACCTAATGTTTTGGGGTAAAAACTGATTATACTGTTTTTTGGTAAATTTGGGTGTGTTGATGAGAAACGAATTCAAACCCTAAACAAATGCACTGCACGGGAGTACTTTTAGATTCGAGAGATCAATCTGTAAGACTCTGGCCTAAACCAAGAAATGGCAGTTCCAGATTCAATTCGGCCATAAAGTGAAGGAGAAGGGTTGATCTTAGGGAGGGAAGCGAAGAAAGTGTTGAGATCAGAATGTTGAATTACGAAGGTGTGGTTGTTTTATGACTTGTATCAAAATGTGGAACTGGCTTGCAGAATGTAAGCTATCAGTTCTGGGTGTTTTCTGGATACTTGTGTTGATAACACTTCTGTTCTTGTGTCGAAATAGGTTGAAATCCTATTTATACAAGTCATTGAGCGCACCCCTGATCTCTTAGGAAGTGGAGGCAGTTAAGTAGTGGAGAAGTGGGGTTATGTAAAAAGTGGTGATCACCACGTTTCTATTACGAGGGAATACTGGTCACACTTTCACCCACTACTTCCATTGCTGTTAACCGTCCGTCCTTTCCTGACACTTTCTCGTAATGGGCGCATTGCACGCCGCATGCTGTAAACCGCCAGACCAATACCCCAGTGAGCATCCCCCAGTTTGTGACATGTTTGATGTCTCAAGTTAATGGGTCAAGTCGTGAGACTCGTCGCTAAAAGCAGCACGTAGTGCTTTTAGGTCAAATAATAAAATTATTTGTGAAATCAATATTTATAAAACATCGCTTATGATCGATGTATATAAAGCATCGCTTTTAAAAAAACAGCTGAAAATAATCGATGTGCAGGAAACATCGTTGTTTTAGAGATCATTCAAATTAGTTGCGAGTTGAACATCTTAAAAAAGTAGTGTGACCGGCCACCTTTGGGCGATCGTTTGAGAACCCTATGGGTGAGCTACCATTTGGTCGATCGCTCCCTGTGGAGGAGGGGTGACCGATGATCACATCGTTACCCTGTTGGCCTCCTGAAAATAAATCTAAACCATCCGACTAGGCTAGCGAAGTTGGATAGACGAGATGATTTGCGGCAGTTGTGTACTGCCATTGGATTATGCAAACAGCGTGGCCAACCTCTTTTGGGTGATCGTTCGGGGGCCATATGAGCAATCCTTAGCTTGGCCGATCGCTCCTCATGGAAGAGGGGTGACCAGTGATCAAAGTGCCACGCTGTTGTCCATCTAGAATTCGATCTAAGATGTTCGACCAAGCTAGCGAATATGGACGGACACGATCAATTTGCGGCAATTGCATTACGCCGTTGACTTAATTTAGGGTTTAAAGAGCGCGCGATCGCCCTACTTTGGGAAAACGGTTTGATGCGCTATTGGATTGCTTTGTGTAGTTCGATCAACCAGGTATGGAGCTGGTTTGCCGGTGAACGCGTCAGCACCTCCTTGATCATTCGAAGAAATATCTAAGCCTTTCAACTAGGCTAGCTAAGCTGGGAGGTCGTGATGTTTTTGAGACCGTTTTTGCCGGTTTTAGCTCATTTGAGCTCATCTTTCAACAGCGCGATCACCCATGTTAGGGTTAGCGTTCAAAGGCGTTGCGGGTGTACTAGATGGAATCCGATCGGTCGGGATGTTAGTGGGCCCGCCGGTGGTCATCATGATGATCGCCTAGTTCCGCTAGGAGTAGGCTAGGCCTGTTGAATTGTGTGGCCAAATCGTGTGGCCGTGATCATTTTTAAGACTGATATGGACAGTCTAGATTTTCCTTAAGGAATTTAAACGCGTTCGATCGCACTAACTTTTAATTATAAAGTGTGTAAACACGCTGATCTCTTTATCAGAGAGTGGTGTAGCCTACGCAAGTGTTTTCATGCAGATTTCAATACTGACACTTCGGAAGATTCGTGCTACTCTGCTGCGAGTGAACATTCGTCATGTCATGCCAACATTGAAAGTTCAGCTGGGGAACATAGCATAGGAAAATACTAGGCAGGTCAATGTATTAGCGAATAATGCCGGTGGAGAATAAAATTCACAGAATATTTGGGATCATTGCTATATGCACCATTCTGAGTGAATTATATATATATATATATATACAAATATATTGAATTGGTCAATACATCTGTGAGCGAAGATTTTTATGCAGTCATTGCTTTCAAATGGCTTTTGTTACTTTGCAGGATGACAACACATTAAATACGGTGCCCTTGAACTAAAAACTACCATAAACATTAAGTCCCCTGCTTAGTACGTAACAATGACATTGTTGCGGGGTAAGCACTAGATGGTGATAAATAAAGATAAAACTTATGAGGAAAAGTAGACAGATGTTACCGGGAGAGGTGGGTCGGCTTGTCCTTGGAACATGGCACGAGGCGTCCAGATGAGCGTTCCCCTAGCATGATGTCGGTTGGCCCCAGGTAGATCAAGCAAACGGTTGGTTGGTATCTCAAACTGCATTCCAAGTCCCTTGTACATCTGAGAGCGTGTCCAAGTTTTCCTGTCTTCAGTTGGCATATAGGAAAAATAGAGGCTCCATGAAGCATCTCAGCCAACAAGTGCTAGGACTGAAAGGTTTGTTGCCTGGCTAAAGCGCCGGAGGGTGGAGTATGAGCAGCTCTCGGGTGAACGTGAACTCTTGGATAAACATGAACACCCTATTCATGACGGCGTCATAATCCTCGACTCTAACGTGGATGAACCGGAATACCCTCAAAAGGATATTGACGCAGTTTCTGAAAAGGATGTCGGGGCAACTTCCGAAGAGTGTGTAGGAGAGCGGCATCTGGAGAAGATGCTGAAGCGGGCTCCGAAGTGAATGTTGGTGCAGCTTTCAAGGAAGATGTTGAAGCAGTTCCCAAAGAGAACGATAATGCAACTTTCGAAGAGGATGTTGAAGAAGTTCCCAAAGAGAACGTTGATGCAGCTTCCGAAGAGGATGTTGAAGCGGCTTCTGGAGAGGGTTCCAGTGAAGGAGCCATTGACCCCCGACGTTGATGATACTTCCTTGATGTTTAGTAGTCTTTTTTTTCATGCGGCTGGAGCCAGGGCTTCATCAAACAATAATCCTTCATTCATGCTGCTTTCATGATTTTATGTTTCTAGTTGGATGAATGAATGAAATCTCCCGACTAAGAAATCCAAATTCTTAAAAATATCTCTCAATATCTTGAAACTTTAGATGTAGCGCTCTTCGGTAGCCTGTGTTCTTGATATTTATTCCTAAAATGTGATTTTGCAATCTGATCTCTTCCCATTTTATTGAGGCGGCATGGCGGATAGGAAGACAACACACAAATAGTAATGGCTGGCAAGTTTGTGTTTTCTTCTCATGGGAAGAGGCGCTTCTTCCACAATAATATCTCCACACACGTAACGCTAGTAACAACAATTTAGAGTAGGGAAAAATAACAATTATGGCTCGACCAAACTTCTGTTTGATATTCCTCTTGCATATTACACGCTCTTGAAGATTTGTGGCGTGCCGACTAGGTATGTAGAAGCATGGGAGCTTTGCCACGAATCTAGAGACCCAATAAGCCGCATATTGTGGGCTAAACGGATGGGATAGGCCTTATCTTCAATTGACGACATGTGCAACGTGATTTCTGAAGAAGCAATTGCGAACTGGGAGTATCATTGGGTACGTGCGCCACCTTCAGATTCAGATTTGTTGCTCCCCGACGCGTGAAATGATCTTCAAAATCCGAAAATTGCATATTAAAGTGGACAGAACCTCCTTTAGGGATCACGTTGGTCAAAAGAGGTGGTGATTGAGAAACCGTCTTAATGTTGAAGCAGGATGCTCTTCGGGATACGGTGCCTTCCAAGAAGAATCTGTTGCTGCTTGATGATTTCCCTTGAATATCTTGCTCTTTCTTTTTCCTTTACATATTCCCCTCTTAGGTATTTACTGAAAGATGTAAGGTGTTTCTTTCATGGTTTGATTTTTTTTTTGGTTTTGAACTGATGGGTAATGGTTTTGTGGGGAAACAATGTTTCGATTAACTGATAAAATGAAATCCTAATTATGAATGTAAGAAGTGTAGTCATTTTGGAGGAATTACAAATATTGCATGAAAAAGGGAAATGCTAAAAGAAATGCTAAAGAAAAAGGCGATGTGTCGTCTTAGGTATTGAAAGGTTTAAGCCACCTGGCGTGTATTACTACGCCTTCTAGCTTGTCAGCATTGATAAGTTTGTAGTAGCCTCCCAAAATAATTTCCACTACTAGGTACGGCTCATCTTCTGGGGAATTTGGCGGAGCAGGTTGGGCAGCAACCCTTACTACTATATCTCAAACTTGAAATGGATTTGGGCGTTGCACCGTTACTTGATTCTTAGATTCCCCATCTTTGACTGTGACAACTTCTAAATTTCTGATAAAGTATTTGAAAAGACCAGTATCCCATTTACATCTCCTAGTGGCGGATGGGTTGATGATCGGATCGAGTCCCCAAGCCTTGGCGGAAAGAGGAGTGACTGGTTGTAAAAAGGGTTGTTCAATAAGACTTACTTGGGTTCGGAATCTTCGAATATACATCGATGGGATCTCTCCAGGTAGTTGTGTCACATTGGAAAGATGTTGATGCGACAACAAATGATCTTCAGGGTTGGACGGCTTGTTGGGAATCCTTTCAGGTATAAACACTGGAAAAGGACACACTCCTAGCTTTGCTTTGTTGTCATGCACCCACGAACGACCTAGAATCATATCATAGTTCGGGCATTCTTTAATAATATGAAACTTGCCGCGTGTTAGAGCATCTCCTACCTTGATTTCGAGATTAATGTACTCGTAAGTATCTTTTGATTCTCCTTCTGCGCTTTTAATCACAGTTAGGCAGTGAACAACTTCCTGCTTTGAAATCTTTGCAGCTCTCAGAGTCTTGACAGTGACAATATTGAAATCAGATGCTGCATCAATCAGTGTGCTGTCAAACTCGACATCCTTTAAGTGAGCGGTGGTTAGGAGTCCCCAGTTGCATTTGTTAGTTGTGCTTCCCAGGAAAGATTGGGGTTTGGGAGCGGTTTCCCTAACTGGAAACAGACTCTCGCCTGATACGACACGGTTGAGGGCTCCAAACATGTCTTGACGCTGTGCCTTGGAGAAATACAGAATTTCACATAAATGCTCCATCATAGACTGCACAGTTTTGTGGACGGAGTCCCCAGAAATCATGCAGCTCCTGACAGGAAGAGGGTCCCGGTGAACTCCTTCATTTCTTAATTGAAGTTCTCATGCATCCACCTTCTCTTTGAAAATGCGCTTCAATTTGTTGCAGTCACTGGTTGGGTGGTTGACAAACCTATGGTAACAACAATATTTGGGATTTTCCATCTCTTCTTCGGTTGGCGGACGTCAGAGAGGAGGTAGCTTGATGGCGTCATCTTGAATCCGTGCTTCCAGGAGTTCAATGACTTCATCCATTGGAAATGGGAAATATGGAGCAGCGTCTCCAGTTTCTTGCACATGAGTCTTAGCCGCGGCTTTCCGAGATGGAGTTGTCTGCGTTGGTGTTGCGCACTTGGGTTGTTGTTCCGCTGCTGGAGCTTTCCTTTTCCCTCTTTCACCTACTACGCTTACAGAAGGACCGGTGTTATATTACTTGTTGATGAGGCGTCTGTTTCCTCGAGTTTTGCGTGCATCTTCACCCCTGGCCGGTCTGGGTCTTTCTAACAGCGTTAGTGCGGTCGTAGCCGACCGCTTAGCAGCTTCATGGAGTTCAGAGAACGTCTGAAAACACAAGTTTTCCAGCAAAGCACGATAGATGGGAACCATACCGTTAATGCATGACTCCACCAACTGTTGTTCGGTCATATTTGGGTCCTGACAATCCAATGCTTAAATTATGAATCTCTTGACATAATCATTTGGATGTTTATTGCTTCGTTGAAACATTCTCCCTAAGTCTGAGAAAGTGATTTGCTCAGACACAAAGAAATACTTCTTGTAGAAAGCGGTGACCATCTCGCACCAGTTGGATATGCTATTTGGTGCGATATTGTTGTACCAGGTATACGCTCTTACGGTAAGCGACTTTGAAAATTCTTTCAGGCGGAGGACATGATTGTATTCGTGTTCTCCCAAGGATTCCAGAAAACGAGAGATGTGTTCACGAGCGTTACCAGTGCTATCATAGAGGGAAAACTGAGGAGAGGAGTATCCTCTCAGGAGAGGAACTCTTTGCACATCAGGAGGATACGGAGGTTGGTGCTTGTGCATGTACATCGGGTTTTCTTTGCCTCAATTTTGGAGGAGACACTCCAGATCCTCACGTGTGATGAAGTTGGACGGCTGATATTCCTTTCCCGTGAGCGTTCAGGAGCAACACGAACTTCCTCATCTATGAAGGCACGCCCTGTTGAAGTGCTTGTGCTAGGAGTGTTAAAAGTACTCCTCATTGGCTCCATGGGTTGATGCGGCTCTTGTGGTAGTTGCTTCGTTAGCGTCTTGAGGAAAGTAAGTACCTCTTTCTGAGTTGTGCCATGTCCGTCTGAGCCTTAGCGAGAACTTCTTGTCTTTACATCAAATTGACAATGGTGATAGGGGGTTGGATTCCTCTGGCTCCTCCGGTCTCTCGTCCTGATGAAGAAATGGTGGCAGCCCTGGTGACAATTGGAGGTGTCATGCTTGAAGAAATATTAGGAGTAGCAGCGGTTCTGGGTATGGTAATAGGAGGCGTCATGCTAGAGGGGATGCTTCCGGCGTTACCGGTGTTGGTGCAAGAGGATGTAACATCATGCGATGTGTTGAATGTGCTGGCAGGCGGTACATTGGTGTTAACGGAAGGGATATTGGTTCCAGGAGTGTTATCAGCGCCCGCAGCATCAGGATTGGTAACTGACCCATACCTAAGATCTACCATCTTGAATTTGATAAAATTGAAGTAAAATTGAAAATTGATCTCGCAACCGAGAGATTAATCTCCCACTGTGGTCGCCAGTTGTTTTGGGGTAAAAACTGATTCTGCTGTTTTTGGTAAATTTGGGTGTGTTGATGAGAAATGAATTCAAACCCTAAACAAATACACTGCACGGAAGTACTTTTAGATTCGAGAGATCAATCTGTAAGACTCTGGCCTAAACCAAGAAATGGCCGTTCCAGATTCAATTCGATCACAAAGTGAAGGAAAAGGGTTGATCTTAGGGAGGGAAGCGAAGAAGGTGTTGAGATCAGAATGTTGAATTACGAAGGTGTGGCTGTTTCATGACTTGTATCAGAATGTGGAACTGGCTTGCAGAATGTAAGCTAACAGTTCTGGGTGTTTTCTGGATACTTGTGTTGATAACACTTCTGTTCTTGTGTCGAAATAGGTTGAAATCCTATTTATACAAGTCATTGAGCGCACCCCTGATCTCGTAGGAAGTGGAGGCAGTTAAGTAGTGGAGAAGTGGGGTTGTGTAAAAAGTGGTGATCACCACATTTCCATTACGAGGGAAAACTAATCACACTTTCACCCACTACTTCCATTGCTGTTAACCGTCCGTCCTTTCCTGACACTTTCTCGTAATGGGCGCATTGCACGCCGCATGCTGTAAACCGCCAGACCAATACCCCAGTGAGCATCCCCCAGTTTGTGACATGTTTGATGTCTCAAGTTAATGGGTCAAGTCGTGAGACTCGTCACTAAAAGCAGCACGTAGTGCTTTTAGGTCAAATAATAAAATTATTTGAGAAATTAATATTTATAAAACATTGCTTATGATCGATGTATATAAAGCATCGCTTTTAAACAAGCAGCTGAAAATAATCGATGTGCAGGAAACATCGTTGTTTTAGAGATCATTCAAATTAGTTGCGAGTTGAACATCTTAAAAAAGTAGTGTGACCGGCCACCTTTGGGCGATCGTTTGAGAACCCTATGGGTGAGCTACCATTTGGTCGATCGCTCCCTGTGGAGGAGGGGTGACCGATGATCACATCGTTACCCTGTTGGCCTCCTGAAAATAAATCTAAACCATCCGACTAGGCTAGCGAAGTTGGATGGACGAGATGATTTGCGGCAGTTGTGTACTGCCGTTGGATTATGCAAACAGCGCAGCCAGCCTCTTTTGGGTGATCGTTCGGAGGCCACATGAGCAAGCCGTGGCTTGGACGATCGCTCCTCATGGAAGAGGGGTGGCCGGTGATCACAGTGCCACGCTGTTGTCCATCTAGAATTCGATCTAAGCTGTTCGATAAAGCTAGCGAAGATGGACGGACACGATCAATTTGCGGCAGTTGCATAACGCCGCTGACTTAATTTAGGGTTTAAAGAGCGCGCGATCGCCCTACTTTGGGAAAATGGTTTGATGCGCTCTTGGATTGCTATGTGTAGTTCGATCAACCAGGTATGGAGCTGGGTCGCCGGTGAACGCGTCAGCACCTCCTTGATCATTCGAAGAAATATCTAAGCCGTCCAACTAGGCTAGCTAAGTTGGGCGGTCTTGATGTTTTTGAGACCGTTTTTGCTGGTCTTAGCTCGTTTGAGCTCATCTTTCAACAACGCGATCACCCATGTTAGGGTTAGCGTTCAAAGGCGTTGCGGGTGTACTAGATGGAATCCGATCGGTCGGGATGTTAGTGGGCCCGTCGGTGGTCATCATGATGATCGCCTAGTTCCGCTAGGAGTAGGCTAGGCCTGTTGAATTGTGTGGCCAAATTGTGTGGCCGTGATCGTTTTTAAGACTAATATGGACAGTCTAGATTTTCCTTAAGGAATTTAAACACGTTCGATCGCGTGAACTTGTAATTAAAAAGTGTGTAAACACGCTGATCTCTTTATCAGAGAGTGGTGTAGCCTATGCAAGTGTTTTCATGCAGATTTCAATACTGACACTTCGGGAGATTCGTGCTACTCTGCTGCGAGTGAACATTAATCGTCACGTCATGCCAACATTGAAAGTTCAGCTGGGGAACATAGCATAGGAAAATACTAGGCAGGTCAATGTATTAGCGAATAATGCCGGTGGAGAATAAAATTCACAGAATATTTGGGATTATTGCTATATGCACCATTCTGAGTGAATTATATATATATATATACAAATATATTGAATTGCTCAATACATCTGTAAGCGAAGAGGTTTATGCACTCATTGCTTTCAAATGGCTTTTGTTCCTTTGCAGGATGACAGCGCATCAAATACGGGGTTTTATGATTTTACCCTTGAACTAAAAACCACCATAACAACCTAATTTCATAGAACTTAATGGATCAAGGAAATTAAACTTGATTAGTGCACTTTCCATGTTAGGTTGTTTTCTAGATGGAATTCAAGTTTGCGTCGTTTTATGCAAGTGTGTTGAAATCAAGAAATTTGCGGAATATTATTGCGATAAAGGTATCCGAGGGATTTTGAATAAGTTGATATTAAATATCAATTCTAGTTATTATTTCAGATTCATGTTTGTTAATGAAAATGAATCCTTGACCAATATGTTCATCTTATTAATTACTTCCAACTATCTACTCTTCTTTAGGTTTAGTTTTATTTCTTTGATAAATCGGAATCCCCCCTGGTTATTTAAGAAATTCAAATCTAACAACATGAATACCTTATGTGGAATAAACTCTTCATTTTTCAGTTAACAAAAGAGATGTGCATGTGCATAAATCAGAATTCGTAACTTAAAGCTTTAGCGATCTAGTAATGTTTTATGAGTCACTTATTATCTGTATATTTGTAAAACACAAATACATTATTTTATTCATATCATATGAGAGATATTCATTTACAATTGTTTGATGCATTTAATTTTTGGGTTATGTTTGTATCAGATTTCTAATTTGCTATTTAAGTAAATGATTTAGATCCATAATGTCTCATTACGTAGTTAATCTCTCTGATTAATAAGTAGCTTAATTTTTGGGCATTACAGGGTTGCCTCTCCCTAAGCAAGAAGAATCGCTCAACGAGCAAACAGGCGAGTCAGACTATCATAGTCACGACGGACAGTCTTATACCTGGAGGCATCAATAGTATTTTCAATCCCCAAAGAGCAGATGGTCGCGCTATGAGAAGGATTAGAGTATATGTAGTCGATCCAGGGCTTCCATGCAGGGGATGATTTGGCAGATGAGCACAAACTCAACGTCGGAAATGCATAGTCTTCAAGATGAACATCTAGGCGGGGAATCCCTTCTGGGGAAAGTGTAGGCGCAACATCCGCCTGAGGGAGGATAAGCCACTTGGTTGATGATGAGGTGAGCGATACATGGGGATTTAACATGTGGGAAATAAGACATTACTAGTAGGGTAAACTGATACAACCTCTTCTGTCTTAGGTGGATACAACAGATGTTCAAGCTCCTGATTTGCCCGTATCTCGTCCAAGGTATAAGAGACACCATTCGTCGGAAGAGGAACCTGCGATGTCCCTATTATCTATTAGGAGATTCATTGCTCATCAGGGGAGAGAATTAATAAAGCAAAAGAAGAAGTGTAAGAGGAAAAGAGAGAGAATGAAGAGAAGTCAATCAAAGAAAATAAAAAGAAGAACTCAGAGTGTATATATAAGCTGGTAAAAACGCGACGGTTGCAAAAGAAATTACTGCCCACGTCATTTAAATGGTGTGGTGGTGTAACCGAACAGAAGAACGAATGGTAAAAGGACCGCGAGAATACCAACCGTCTGGGATGACTGTTGACCAAGCTAAACCATGGTCAACAGTCAGGGAACTAATATTGGTACATGAAAATAGGGGAAACCTTAAAGAAAATGGGGTGCCCTAAAACCATAAGGTCATCTTCCCCTAAGTAAAGGACTCGGGGACTAAACCCAACCTCTTTTTAACAAAAGTTAGGCTGCCCCAAGCCCAAAGTCAAAGAAAATATGGCTAGACTCCTGATAGTCTTGGACTTCCTTGGTCAAGAGTAACTTGAGGAGGAGGAAAAGGTAGTTTAGTAATATACTAAACTAGTAACATGTGTCAACATGAGGTAAGAAAGGGAGGGTTATAATGGATTTCCAAACATTAGATCTATTCAATGAATTAGTTTTGCCTCTATACTTGATCGTATATGATTCATTGTTGATTTTTTAAATATGATTTGAATAGTTGTTTGTACGAGTCTGAAATCGATTGAGTTTTTTTTTTTTTTATTCTTTAAAGCAAGATTAGGATTTTCAATACACAAATGTTGAATAATTCTGATTACAAGTAGCATAATTTTGAAATTGCTTATAGTAATACACCCTAATAGCCAAAATTGGATCATAACCTTTGTTAAATCGGATTAATGCTTTTACACTTTCTGAAAAAGCGGGGGTCTAACAACCTCACCCAATATTTCGCTTAGCAATCTGTATGGACTAACTCCAATATACTTTTAAGAGAATCAACTAGACAGTCAGACTCAATCTTAATAAAAAGTATATCAAAGAGTTATATCTCAATTTCTCGATTCAATCCCAACTCAAACAAATAGAAATCTGCGAGTCTAATTCAATATAAGAGAAATAAACTTGAACGGTACCAAAGACCAATGTTCAAGGATCAATCAATTTCAATCAACAACCAAAGGTTGGATTTACCAATTGATCGATGCAAACGCACAACCTGTGATATTTCAATTATATAACAAAATATAATGCGGAAAAGAAATAACAAAGACACCATAAGTTTTGTTAAAAAGGAAACCGCAAATGCAGAAAACCCCGGGACCTAGTCCAGATTGAACACCACACTGTATTAAGCCGCTACAGATACTAGCCTACAACAAACTAACTTCGGCCTGGACTGTAGTTGAACCCCAATCAATCGAACACTGATTCAAGGTACAGTTGCGCTCCTTACGTCTCTGATCCCAGCAGGATACTACTCACTTGATTTCCTTAGCTGATCTCACCCACAACTAAGAGTTGCTACGACCCAAAGTCGAAGACATTAATAAACAAATCTATATCACACAGAAAAGTCTACAAGAATAGATAAATCTATCTCCCACAGAAATACCTACGAGTTTTGTTCCGTCTTCTGATAAATCAAGGTGAACAGGAACCAATCGATAACTCGGACTTATATTCTCGAAGAACAGCCAAAAATTATCAATCACCTCACAATAATCTTAATCGACTAGCGAAACAAGATATTACGGAATCACAAACGATGAGACGAAGATGTTTGTGACTACTTTTCTATCTTGCCTATCAGAGAAATTAATCTCAAGCCAATCTTACGATTGCACTCAATCACGATAGAAACAGCAAGATCAGATCACACAACTACAGAGAAAATAGTTGGGTCTGGCTTCACAATCCCAATGAAGTCTTTAAGTCGTTAACCTACAGGGTCTCGGTAGAAACCTAAGGTTAAAGGAGAATCGACTCTAGCTTATACAACTAGTATCACACAAGAGGTGTGGGGATTAGGTTTCCCAGTTGCTAGAGTTCTCCTTTATATAGTCTCCAAATCAGGGTTTGCAATCTAAGTTACCTTGGTAACAAAGCATTCAATATTCACCGTTAGATGAAAACCTGATTAGATTCAAGCTAATATCTTTCAACCGTTAGATCGAACTTAGCTTGTTATACACAATTGAAATATACGTCATTTAGGTTGAGTAACAGTACCTAAACGTGTACACTTAGTTGGTTCAACAGTAGTTAACCAATGGTTAGCCATATGAGTACTTTCATATCAACCTTATTTATCTTCACCATAACTAGTCCAAATGACTCAAATGAACTAGTTCGAGAGTTGTTCAATTGCTTAGATCTTATAGAAGTATACAAAACACAATCGAAGCAAAATCGGTTTTGATTCACTCGAATCGATTCCTGAACATTATAGCCATGGTTTGCAAATTGCATTCCTTAATATATAAATGTTTTAGTTCATGAACAAACCAATTTTAGAAAGTAACACACTTAAGTATGCGTATGTGTATGCGTACTTAAGTAACCGGATTTGAGTTTGTTTTGGTTTCCAAACTCAACAGAAATTCACGGACGTGAACTTTCCGCCAGTATGCGTACGGGTACGCATACTTAGGTAACCGGATTGAGTTGGTTTTGATTTCCAAACTCAGCAGAAATTCACGGACGTGAACTTCCGCCAGTATGCGTACGGGTACGCATGCTTACCCAGTCTCCATCAACCATTTAGTACACACACAAGTATGCATACATTTGGTTCCCGGTTTTGGACTTATACACTAATGCGCGAACACATTATATGCTTATATCCAAAGATGGTTACATGTTCTAAACTCTTTATTTCAATCATTGAACATTCTTAGAGGATGTTAAATAGAGGTTATTCACACGTTATTCTTCATCAAAGCAATTTTCAAGATATTGAAATAATCAACATGACTTTCGTCACTTGTAAAGATGAACTTGGCCAAAGCGAAAGATTACCAACACATATTTCGAGAAATAGATAAGTGAGATAAATTTGGCTCGAAATAACAAATGTGTATAATCGAAGTCTATATAGCAATACGACTTTTGTCTCAAGATAGGAGATAGTAGAGAGACTTTTGAGTGATAGATAAGTTCAAGTCTCCACATACCTTTTTGTCGATGAAGATCCACCAGTCCTTGAGTAGTTCTTCGTCTTTGCATGATGAACGCCGTGGAGTCTGGAGCTCAACTACACTTTCTATCCTAGTCCGAGACTTAGCTATAAGTAGACTAGAAATCAAGACTTATAGTTTTGGAAACTAAACTTTACAACAAGCTTGAGATAGCAACGCTTGCGAGTTCGACCGAGCAATGCTCTAACAATCTCCCCCTTTGTCAATTTTAGTGACAAAACTATCAATACATATGGAATACAAAATAAATAAAATTTGCATCTTCTCTTCGACATGCATGATCTCCTTGGTTCTTCAACATTACTTGAAATCTTCGTCACTTCCAAGTACTCCAATGATTCCAAAGATATTCAAATCAGTATCACCATTGTTGAAGATCCGTAGCCATAACAATGAGAAAACAAAAGCTCTCAATCATTGTTACACAATGTCATAGTATTATTACACAGCATCAAAGTTCAACTGTATCACAACTTTGACAACAATATTATGGTGATATGTATCACTTCCACTTAGTCAATACCTCATCTCACATGAAAACCACTCCCCCTTACATAATGATCCGAAAACCATATGTATTTGTAGCGTGAACTACACATTAATTCTCCCCCTTTTTGTCAATAAAATTGGCAAAGGTACGAAAACTAGTGGGATCCTAATGAAATTTCCATAGAGACACTTCATGACCAAAAGAAAGCGCATATCAACTTTTTAGATGCAATCATATAGCCGAAACTAAATGCATTCATCAAGGAGTTTATAAAGATACAAGATAACCCCTATAATATTCCACATCCGCACTCCCCACAAATATTTGGCAATTAAGCACAAGTTCAATTAAGAACTCTCCCCCATAAAATGTCATTCCCGAAAGAACAACAAGAGCGACCTTACTTTCACAAGAAAAGAAGGATTTCTTTGGACAACAACAAATCACAAGAATATGAATTTGTATCCAAAATACTCAATTAAATTAACCACAAGAGAACCGATGATTAATTCAATCGGAAATGCTCAACATAAGAAAACTTATGGAGCCGCACAGTATATACATAAAAAATATGGATCAGGGAAGATCAATACTGCGGAATAAACAAAGATTCATTCTATCTTTCATCACTATTTGCACAATGACATATAATAGACTTAATCTTTGTAAACAAAAACTCATCCTTTCTTCCATCAATATTTGCATAATGACATAAAAGGATTATCTTTTGTTTTTGTCAAAAGTTCATTCATTCTTTTATCAATACTTGCATATTGACGTACGAAAGACTTAACTTTTGACAACGTATGGGACAATCATAGTTCACGGTCGCAAACACACATATCACATAACAAATTGCAATATATAAAACCATAAAGATTAATACCGCAAAAACATCTTCCAAACAAACTTTAGAATTTAAATAAATAAATCTAAAAACATTAAAGATGAAAACGTTGGACATAGCTATGTGTAATCACAATAATGGCTATCCAAACTCTATTTATTCTTCTTAAAAACACAAGAATAAAATTCTCATAAGAAGTTTTCCTAGAAATTGTAGAGCTTTCTCAGAGCATCTACTGAGAATTCCTTCTCATTATTGAAAAACCCATTGATTATGGGATCGTTCAATTCCTCTAAGTCTTCAAAAATATCCGTCAACTCACTAAGTTCTCTTTTTAGCTCACACAAGGTGTTCTTTATCTCACACAATTGGGGGTCTAACAACCTCACCCAATATTTCGCTTAGTAATCTGTATGGACTAACTCCATTATACTTTTAAAAGAATCAACTAGACAGTCAGACTCAATCTTAATAAAAAGTATATCAAAGAGTTATATCTCAATTTCTCGATTCAATCCCAACTCAAATAAATAGAAATCTGCGAGTCTGATTGATTAAAAGAGAAATAAACTTGAACGGTACCAAAGACCAATGTTCAAGGATCAATCAATTTCAATCAACAACCAAAGGTTGGATTTACCAATTGATCGATGCAAACGCACAACCTGTGATATTTCAATTATATAACAAAATATAATGCGGAAAAGAAATAACACAGACACCATAGGTTTTGTTAACGAGGAAACCGCAAATACAGAAAAACCCCGGGACCTAGTCCAGATTGAACACCACACTGTATTAAGCCGCTACAGACACTAGCCTACTACAAACTAACTTCGGTCTGGACTGTAGTTGAACCCCAATCAATCTCACACTGATTCAAGGTACAGTTGCACTCCTTACGTCTCTGATCCCAGTAGGATATTACGCACTTGATTCCCTTAGCTGATCTCACCCACAACTAAGAGTTGCTACGACCCAAAGTCGAAGACTTTAATAAACAAATCTGTATCACACAGAAAAGTCTACAAGAATAGATAAATCTGTCTCCCACAGAAATACCTACGAGTTTTGTTCCGTCTTTTGATAAATCAAGGTGAACAGGAACTAATCGATAACCCGGACTTATATTCCCGAAGAACAACCTAGAATTATCAATCACCTCACAATAATCTTAATCGACTAGCGAAACAAGATATTGCGAACAAACGATGAGACGAAGATGTTTGTGACTACTTTTCTATCTTGCCTATCGGAGAAATTAATCTCAAGTCAATCTTACGATTACACTCAATCACGATAGAAACAGCAAGATCAGATCACGCAACTACAGAGAAAATAGTTTGGTCTGGCTTCACAATCCCAATGAAGTCTTTAAGTCGTTAACCTTCAGGGTCTCGGTAGAAACCTAAAGTTAAAGGAGAATCGACTCTAGCTTATATAACTAGTATCACACATGAGGTGTGGGGATTAGGTTTCCCAGTTGCAAGAGTTCTCCTTTATATAGTCTCCAAATCAGGGTTTGCAATCTAAGTTACCTTGGAAACAAAGAATTCAATATTCACCGTTAGATGAAAACCTGATTAGATTCAAGCTAATATCTTTCAACCGTTATATCGAACTTAGCTTGTTATACACAATTGAAATATACGTCATTTAGGTTTGAGTAACCGTACCTAAACGTGTACACTTAGTTTGTTCAACAGTAGTTAACCAATGGTTAGCCATATGAGCACTTTCATATCAACCTTATTCATCTTCACCATAACTAGTCCAAATGAATCAAATGAACTAGTTCGAGAATCGTTCAATTGCTTAGATCTTATAGAAGTATACAAGACACAATCGAAGCAAAATCGGTTTTGATTCACTCGAATCGATTCATGAACATTATAGCCACGTTTTGCAAATTGCATTCCTTAATATATAAATGTTTTAGTTCATGAACAAACCATTTTTAGAAAGTAACAAACTTAAGTATGCGTACGGGTATGCGTACTTAAGTAAACGGATTTGAGTTTGGTTTGGTTTCCAAACTCAGCAGATATTCACGGACGTGAACTTTCCGCCAGTATACGTAGGGTACGCATACTTTGGTAACCGGATTGAGTTGGTTTTGATTTCCAAACTCAGCAGAATTTCACGGACGTGAACTTCCGCTAGTATGCGTACGGGTACGCATACTTACCCAGTCTCCATCAACCATTTAGTACACACACAAGTATACATACATTTGGTTCCCGGTTTTGGACTTATACACTAATACGTGAAAACATTATATGCTTATATCCAAAGATGGTTACATGTTCTAAACTCTTTATTTCAATCATTGAAACATTCTTAGAGGATGTTAAATAGAGGTTATTCACACGCTATTCTTCATCAAAGCAATTTTCAAGATATTGAAATAATCAACATGACTTTCGTCACTTGTAAAGATGAACTTGGTCAAAGCGAAAGCTTACCAACACATATTTCGAGAAATAGATAAGCGAGATAAACTTGGCTCGAAATAGCAAATGTGTATAATCGAAGTTTATATAGCAATACGAGTTTTTTCTCAAGATAGGAGATAGAGTAGATAAACTTTTGAGTGATAGATAAGTTCAAGTCTCCACATACCTTTTTGTCGATGAAGATCCACCAGTTCCTTGAGTATTTCTTTGTCTTTGCATGATGAATGCCGTGGATTCTAAAGCTCAACTACACTTTCTATCCTAGTCCGAGACTTAGCTATAAGTAGACTAGAAATTAAGACTTATAGTTTTGGCAACTAAACTTGACAACAAGCTTGGGATAGCAACGCTTGCGAGTTCGACCGAGCAATGCTCTAACACTTTCGATTATATTAATTAGTCTGATTTCATATAACTTAATGCTCTTAGGGAATTAAACCTGATTAGTGTATTTTCCATGTTAGGTTATTTTCTTTATACAATTCATACTTCAGTTATTTTATGTGAGTGTGATAAAATCAAAAAATTAGAGGGATATTCTTGTGATCAAGGTATCCTAGGGCTTTTGATAAAGTTGAGATTAAATATCAATTCTAGTTATTGTCTCATATACTTGTCTGTGAATGAAAACAAATCCTTGACCAATATTCTCATCTCATCGATTAGTTTCAACTATTTACTTCACTTTCGATTTAGTTTTATTGCTTTCATAAATTCTATAAAACCCACTTATTACTTAGGAAATTGAAAATCGAATAACAACAATAGCCTCCCATGGAATGAACTCCTCCTTACTTTGTATTTGACATACATTTTGTTGAGTGAGAAAGTGACATAATTTTGACGCACTGCGATAAGAACTTGTCAAGTAGACAAGAGAACAAATCGGTAGTTGAATACTATTTGTGAGTATTGGAGTTTTGGATTGGATAAGATATGTAAACATGTCAAAAAAGGTATTGCCGGGAAGGTGAGAACCAGTCTGGAGATAGACTTTTCCATCATCCTATTAAGTAATATATGCAAGCACAATCATTTAGTTATAAAGAAATCTTACTCAATAAATTTGAACAATTTTGTTCAAGTATGATCTTGTGGTAAGCTTGAGTTGTAAGGATGCGGGTGCACATGTAGGTACAAGTTCTACAAGGCGTGGAAGTTCGAACTGACGATTTCAATTCACCCTGTAAGTGTCAGTTGAATTTGTCTTTGAATTTCAAATATTGAAAGATGCAATTTGAAAAGTCACGACCCTTCACAATCCTTGTGAAAGCCCGTGTTAGATGGGCTAATATGGTTGGATATGGAGATGATGCATGATCATGAATCTGCTAAGTGGTAATGATTAAAGATTCAGATTGAGTAACATCAAATTAGGCTATACCGAGACATAAATGGTGGAGTTTTGATCAGGTATAGAGATTGGGAATTATGGTCTCCATATTGCTCTAATCACCAAACAAAATAAAATTTCATTTAGTTTCATTTTGGTTAAAAAAGATATGTTATTGAAGCCCATTAAAATCCTAGTGGAGACAATGAAAATAAAGTAGGAAGCGACCAATTAATTATTTATCACAAATTAAGTGAATTTGTGTTAGTGAAGCAATCTAGGTCAAGTGATTAGCCATAAATTACAAACTACCCAGGAAAGTTTAGGTTCTCAAAGTACTATATATGCATGGTGCAAGGCATCAGAAGGGACCCAAGGGTATTGTTACTAATGGTTCATAAAGTTTACAGTAGACAATCAAACGTTATGGTTTAACATTGTAGATTTTCAGTTAAGTTTGTCGATCATGATTTTGAGTGATCCACAATGATGCTACTTTATTAGAGAACAAGATCATCGTGATATATTATGTAACTGCCTTTGTCTCTTATTACAGATCCATGGGAGAAGATATATTAGTCTTTATGGAATTCAAACCAGTAAATCATTTTGGGAAAAAAATGATTGAAACTTCGTTACAAGACAAGATTTGTATATTTCTATGAAGTCTGCTTCCCAAAATAAAACTGCACACATATCCGTTGTGTTTGAGTTACATGGAGATGATGTAATGTTTGAAAAAAAATTTATTTTATATATAATGATAAAATATTAGCAATACAATTTGTAGGTTTTGCCGTATATAGAATATTAGCAATACAATTTGTAATTCTTGTCGTATAATGAAAATGATTAACCATTATAATGAAAATGATTAACCATTATTAAAGGGGGATAATGAAAATCCTTGCCGTATATAGTATATCTAATGTATGCTTATGATACAACCCGAATGTGAAAGGGCGAAATCAGACTGAGGTGTCTGATATTCATGATCAGTGAAGAACTCACTTTCTTCAAATTGAAAATTAGAAATTGTGTTTCTCACAAGAGTCTGGAGGATGGATACTGACTGCATAACTAATGCAAGGATTTTCATTATCCCCCTTTAAACGATGAAATACAAAATCAGGTGGGGTTATTGTGCCTTCATGGTACCCAAAGGATTCAACTAGTGCACCAGATAATTGTGAGGTGTATGTCACATGACAAGGTAGCTAAAATGATGAATTCGTCAAAAATGTGGAGGTGCTCAGAAAGCATTGCTAGTACAAGAGACAAATATACTAGACCGGGCATGGTGTACTCGATAAATGGGTTAAATAAGTTCACGAGTGTATATGTCAGAAAACACATATGAGGGTTAGTAGGGTAATATGACTTGTTCGACTGTGAGAAGGAGAGGCTAATGACTAACAGTCCTTGCCTAAACCAAGATGATGGTCGTTCAAATACTGCAACTTCAGTCACAAATGAGAGGTAGGGTTGGTGTAGGGAGAGAAGCCTAAAGAGATTACATTAGAGTTTCTCAGTTGTAGTGAGTTTTAGACAAAGAGACACTAAGAGAGGGAGAGTTGCATATAAATTTTTGTTGTTCTAGCTATGTTGTTCTTGTTTAGAATGACCAAACGTTGGTCTATTTATAGATATACAAAACCCTAATCTCTATCCGGTGGGATAATGATAAGGAGAGAGATCATAACTTTCTCCAAGATCCCATGAATAACTAAGGATAGGCAACCTAGTATATCCTAAGTTGAATCTTCACACCCGTCTATTGTCTTTCTGTGCGGGCAGGATGATATCCACACATTTTCGTAAACCTCCATACCATAACCCTAAGTTTATCCCCTTCACTTGTGACGTGACCAACCTTTATATGAGATGTATCGCATGACATGTTAACATTTTTACGAGTCGTCGCAACTTTGAATGTGTTTGCGCGTGGAGGATAACTGGAGTCATGTGAAAAGCTCCAAAAGGCTTGTTGTAGCTGTGTGTGTCATGTGGAGAGCACAAGCTTGGATGAGGTCTATCGTAACCTAATCATGAACGTTGAGCCGAGCCATCTGACCTCAGGTGAGGCATGTGGTCGAACGTTGACCTATAGGAGATATATATATATTACTTTAAGTGGTGAAGTCCTTTCTCTTTAGAGCGATTTCGCTCTTCGCCTCGGAGTGATGAAATTTCTTCGCCTCAGAGTGGCGGAAGCCCTTCTGGATTAACTAGGATTATTCATCTTGAACTAGATTCTCTTTCTTCAGGAGTTGAACTCTGTCTTGAACTCTTTCTTGGATGGAGTTTTGGTCTTCATAATGACTAAATTGCATTTGAGTTCACATGCTCTTTTACATGGCCCGGTAGCGGACCGTACTTGTTGGCCTAAGTATCTCGACTAAGTTGGACATTTCATCGAAGTGGCGATTTTTCCTTAGACTTACCAAAATTAATATTTTACCCCTGGGTCGTAAAATAAGCATGTTACCCCCGGTCCAAAAATCACCATCTACAACGAGTAATTTATATAACTTACACACAATACTTGATTAGAATCTGAGATATATAATAGTGTATCCCCCATGTGATATATCTGGAAATGATAACCAATCTACCAATTGAATCTTAGATATCAATGATTCAAAGAAATCAAGAAGAAACTATGTGTTTATTATTGATGAAATGCGGTTGTTGATGGTGGTTTTTAGTATAGGGCGAAAACTGTAAAAGTCTGTCTACCTGACCCGGCATCAGAAGTAGTAGACATTGATATGTCTATATTCCGCAAGGAATTTGAAGAATATATCGGAATATGATGAGTGCCTATGTCTCTCTACATATTATACTGAAACTCAAGCTCCTAGATGAATTGTTCACTAGTATAGAGCCTAATGAGTATTTAAGCTCCTAGTTGCATTACTCACTAATGCCGGAGCCTGCCGAGTATTCATTCTATGCTATGTTCCCCAGCCGAACTCTTGATGTTGACATGACATGACAATTAATGTTCTCTCGCAACTGAGTAGCATGAATTTCCCGAAGTGTCAGGATTAAGATATGCATGGAAATACTCAATTAGAGGCACGCAAAGTTATGCTGCCCTCTGAAACATAATTAGTGATTTTATATGAACACACAAAATTCACCAGAAATTGATTGATTTTGTGTCAGCTCACAAAATTCAATCTTTCTAACCTAATTTTATTAATTTACAAAATTAGGTTTTTTGCGTGTTGCGCGATATTTCGAACCCTATTGGTCGAAAATAAACCTAGGCAAACTAGGAAATCTATCCATCATGGAGCTAGTAGGAGCAAAGTCCTACCAAAAAATTAGAAAACAAGAAATAAAGAGGAACTGCGGCAAGTAAGAGCAGCGGCAAAAGGAGGCGTGGCCGTGCCACTTGGCCGACCGATTTGCTTCAGCAGACGCCATCTGTGGCCGGCTGGCCACGCTCCATGTTGCTGCTTGCCGGCCCCCTTTCCCATCGACCAATCAGATCGCTTTAAATGCGCCACACACACTTTTAATAAAGTTGGAAGTTGGCTGGTCGACACACCTAATTCCTTAAGGAATTTAATATAGGCTACCCATGTCAGTCTTAAAACGATCACGGCCGCACGTTTTGGCCACTCGATTTATCAAGTCTAGCCACTTCTTAACACGGTCGGACAAGCACCACCATACACACCGGTGGACCCACTAATGCCTTGGCCAATCAGAATCCTTTTAACTCGCCAACAGAGCCACTAATTGATTGCTCAAAGTTAGTTGGCCGCGCGACTTACAAAACCCTAATTTTTATTAAGCGGATACAAAACGATCTCGGCCGTCCAACTTCGCCAGCCTAATTGACCGGCCTAGATTCAATTCCGATCAACGGACAAGGCACGGATACACTCACTAGTGGCCAGACTATAGTGTTGTCTGGTCGAATGATCCACAGCATGCCGCCAACACCAAAAACCGTTGGCCCAAAATGGGTTGGCCACACGGCTTTTAAAACCTAAATTAAATCAATGGCAGCCATTAACTTCCGCAAATCATCTCAACCGCCCAACTTCGCCAGTCGGATCGGCCGGGCAAACTCCTATTCTAGGTGTTCAACAAGATGTGGCCATGATCACCGGCCACCCCGCTTCCATAAGGAACAATCGGCCAAGCCGCGGCTTGCCCATATGGCTCCTAAACGATCAACCAAAGATGGCTGGCCGCGCTTCTTATAGAAGTCTTAAATAAATTAGCGGCAATCAATAACTGCCACAAATCATCTCAGCCATCCAATTTGGCTAGCCAATTTAACCGGTCTAGATTTAACTTGGACCGACCAATAGGATGTCAAAATGGCTACCAACCATCACTCTCCTATAGAGACCGACCGACCTACCTTTGGCATGCATAAATAGCTCCCATAAGCTTCCTGAAAGTGGTAGGTCATGCTCTTTTTAAGACACTAGGTTCCGCGACCAATCAAGACAGGCTCAATACAATGATGCTTCACATGCATCGATTATTTTAAGCTGCTTGCTTAAAAGCGATGCTTTACATGCATCGAATACATACGATATTTTATGAGTATCGGCTTCACAAATAACTTAGTTATTTAACCTAATGGCGTCACATGCTATTCTTTGCGGCAAGTCTCATGACTTGGCTCGTCACACATGACTACCCGCCACCTAGCTTGCGCGTGATTGGTCATAATAATTAGGCAAGACCCACTCAGCAACTTGCTACATATTTTCTATAAAATACTCGAGACATTCAACATGTCACAAAATGGGGGATGTTCATCAGGGTATTGGTTTGGCGGTTTACAGCGTGCGGCGTGCAATACACCCATTATGAGAAAGTGTCAAGAAAGGCGGACAGTTAGTGGCAGCTGAGAAGTAGTGGGTGTAAACTGACCCGTCTTCCTTCATAGTAAGATGTGGTTTTCACACGATCTCACTTCTCCATCACTCAAGTACTCCCATTTCCTATGAGATCAGGGTGCGTGCAACTATGACTATATAAATAGGTTTTCAACCTATTTCAACCAACAAGGGTTATCAACACAAGTATCTATAAAAACACCAAAGAACTAATAGCTTGCATCCCGCAGGCGAGTTCCACATTCTGATACAAGTCATAAAACAACCAAACCTTCAGAGTTAACCATTATGATCTCAACACCTTCTTCGCTTCCCTCCCTAAGATCAACCCTTCTCCTTCATTTTGTGACCGAAGCAAGACTGGAACGACTATTTCTTGGTTTAGGTCAGGATTGTACAGATTGATCTCTCGAATCTAAAGTACTCTCGTGCAGTGCATTTGTTAGGTTTAGATTCGTTTCTCGGCGGCACACCTAAATTTACCATTTCCAGCAGAATCAGTTTTTACCCCAAAACAGCGGTATCATGGAAATTAATGTTGATGGTGAGATCAACTACGAAATCCGGGACTTTAGACGCAAAGTTAGAAAATAAGTAGAGTGACTTTGGAATTTCCTTGCGTATGTTAAATAAATATATTATTCTGATCAAACAATATAATCATTTGGGAAAAAACATATAGTTTGAGATTATAGTACGTCTCGACAAATAAATAAACGATGAACCATCGTAAAGCAATTGCTTTCAAATGCGCGCATCTAAAAGAAATAGTGTATGTGAATTGTATCAAGTTGGTAAACGATACGAATTATAGAGAGCGTATAATTACATCATTAAGGAAAATGATATTATTGCCTATACATATATAGAGTAGTTTTACAGCGGAAACCCTACTTAACAATTGGAGATCCCATGGTTATTTAGGTTCAAAAGGGACAACCAAGTTGTAAATTTATACTCACCGTAAATAGTGTGAAAGATTACTCTTGTTTCCTTTTTGTATGATGAAACAATGTTGCCTATCAAGTAAGAAGTTGAGAAATTCTCTGAATGATTCCTATAGCTTAGTCTAACTAAGAAAAGTATGCCAGGATACTTTCAAATACGAGATCACCTATATGAGTTAGAAGTGTGGTTTCTTCTATGATAACTGTAAGGCTATGTTACTCTAGAGTACTCATAAGGTACCAAGAACGTTCAGGATCTAAATGAACACGACAAAGAACCAATCATGTAAGGAAATAATTCGTGCGATATTTATCGTATTGGTTTACATTATAAAGTTGGGCAGTTCAAGAAGTCGCGTTCGCTGGAAAACTAGTAAACTCGGTAGGTTTTCACTATGGAAGATTCAAAGCCACAAACTATCTATCCCGATATAGCAATGTTCTGCCTATAAAGTCTTTCGAGTATCCGCATTAAATTTGCATGAATTTCTATTCAACGTGGGGGATTATTGGAATTTTGAATAGGAATATATGATTTAGTTAGTTGAAATTCAAATGGATGTATCCACTCACATAAGGATGTGACTCTTTGTGAAAGGATTTCTCTAAGAATCTCCTTGAATATATATAAACCACATTCACTCTCCATTGCATTTATGAGTTTTAGAGGCATAAACTACTACTATAAAATTTTAGTTTGCATTTTGTGGTCATGTGTCAAGAAGAGTTTGTACTACATTAGATTGTGTTTGTCGTATTTGTCGTTATTCCAATGTTGTGTTAATGACGAATGAAACCATTGTATCTTGGGAGACATATCGTTATGAAAACTGTTATAACATATATACATAACGAATAACGTCTTAAGGAAAGAGATTACTCGCCTCGATTCAAGTAAGTTTTGTTTCATATTTTTTAGATTGATCATCTTTTTATATGCTTCTTTTCTTGTTTTGGTGTTGGTATTATGGGATGTAAGACATAAGCGAAAACCATGTTACAAAGAGTTGTAACAAATAGGTGGACAGTACATGAATTTTATTATTAAGAAATCAGTAACGGATATAATTTTCAAACAATATTCTATTGAAAGGAAGGAATTGGAGTAGTTATCAAATAACTAAATTTGATAGAACTTCAAAACCATAATGTTTTCTTTCGAGCAATATCTCTGTTGTTGTCATTAATGTATTATTTATTTAACTTCTGATTAGTAAGAACTTTATTTTAGTTTTTCATGTATGGTGGGTTTGGATGCAGAATTCTAAAGGTGGAATTCATTGGTCCAGGGGATTTGGTGGAATTACAATTCCCTTGGTACGTTTGGTTGCCCAAATTCCTTGGATTCACGTTTCCTTCGGGATTTATAATTCCACCAAATCCCCCATTTTGAATACCACCTCCCCCCTAAGATTTGCTGGAAAACTTAGGGGGATTTATGTGTCCACTTTTTTTAAACTTAAAAGCCTTATTTTCTCCCTCAAAACAGTCTCCAAATAGTACATGGGATTTAAAACAAGGAAATGTTAAGAATTATAGGAATTTTCACTTAGTTATCAAACACACGAGGAATTTGCATGATTCCCGGTTTTTGTAATCCTGTGGAATTATACATCCCTCGGAATTGTGAATTCTACAACCAAACACACCAGTAGTTCATTTGGTTGAGTGAAACTCTATGGCGATGACTAAATATAATCCTTACGTTAGATAAATACAACAAAGAAATTGTACACCTGATTTATGTGGGTAACCAAAGCCTTTCTTTATAATCATCTCAGTTTTTCTTCCTTTTACAGCAATAACGGTGAGAATTATCAAACCCTAGATTATTAATTCTCATAATAACATTAAAAAAATTAATTAAAATTAATTGGATTATGTAATTGGATGGCTTAAAACTTGACTAATAATTGGATCTACAATACCAAAACTTTCAGCAAAAGAAAAAAAAATCGTTATATTTGGTGAAGCTCTGAAAATATCAACTGAAAATTGGTGATTTCCAATGGGAAACAAGGAGTCAAGAAGTAATAATTGTTTCACATTCGTGCAGTAAACAATAAAATTCGCAACAACAGATGCGTCAACATATACAACTTACGCTAATTAGTAATTTGTGTGTTAAGGACAAATCATTAAAGGCATGAACTTGAACCCTGATTACAAGCTTCCTGTTAGGCTTATTCCTATAGGTATGTCAAACAACCTATTTTTTCACTTTAGCACCTACTATGGGTATAACAAAGTGGCAAACGTGGCAAAGTGTCAAATATACCACTTAGGCATACACGACAAAGTCTACAACAAGCAATAGAAAGTCCATCGCTATATGGTCATAATATCCCTTGATGGTCTGCATAGCGCTAAAGATAGTCTTGCTGTCGCTCGTAGATTAAATCATCGCTCAGCAGTTTCTCATCCAACGACTACAATTTCCCCCTCTATAAATACCCAAGTTCAAATTAAACTCACACCAGAATTTCTAAATCTCTCTAGAATTTCTCTATCTCTCAATATTCTTCTGATCTAAAACAAGATTAACTAATTACACATTCTCTACACTTCTTAATTTCTTGTAATATGGATTCACAATCTCAAATTCAAGGCAAAGATAATTATGTTTTTTTTACCTAAGATTGTATTGATAGTGCACAACAACATTGTAACAACATGTGGGATAATATATTTATGAGATATCAAAAGCAAATCATGAACATCAATGATCGTGATACAATTGGGTTATTGCAACGCTTCAGTGCAATCAATAAGGAAATCACCTCTTATGTTGTTGCGATAATACAAGCTAAGAGAGTCCGAGAGAGTGGTTTTGTGGATGGTGATGTTGAAAGACAGGTTCGTACAGAATGGCAATGCAAAAATAGCAAAATTTTCCAATTCGAAAGTTGTTATCATATTTTGTAGGTGTTGAACAAATATAATCTAGACATGTTAGCAGCTAATCAACAAGTACCTGAAAGGTCACCACACAATTCTTATCCCTCAACACCAAATTCTTCATCTCACCATGTCCATCAAATTCTTCACCAGATACCCCAAGAAACCCAAATGTCAACTTAGTCTTCAATAATGATGATGCTAATAAAAAACCTCAAGTAATAAACAGAGCAAGACTGGATAGAAAATTTGCTCAAGAAGTTAGAAGCTCCGATGGTTTTTGTTAGAGCATTGCTCGGTTGAACCCACAAGTTTTGCTATCTCAAGCTTGTTTTCAATGTTAGGTGGTCAAAACTATATCTTGATTTCTAGTCTACTAAGTCAAGTTTCGGACAAGTTAGAATTGTAGTTGAGTACCAGAGATCACCCTTGAAGATTGAAGATCAACGAAGACATTTGGAGAACTTCTGTATCAGGTATGTGAAGACTGAACCATTCGATTTTACTCATTATACCAACATTCTATCTATTGAGACTATGTCGAATGACTTATAGTAGATTTACTAAGAAGATGTTTCGAGTCAAGCTTTTCTTGTGAAAAATCTCGAAAAATGATTTAGCGATTAGATGTTCAAAGGTCCTTAACAATATCAGTTTTATGAATTAATTTGTGGATCGATTGAAAATTGCCAATGCAAATAATTATATCACTTGGGAATGTTTCAAATATCATATGAGAGAAATATGAACTTACTGAAATTTGTACTCAGGGTAGATTGGCGAACTAGTTCCCAAACCATAGATATTTGAGATATAGAAATACAGGAAGGTTGGCGAACCAGTTCGCTAACTACAAGTTCAGTTGGGAAATAGTCCACGAACCCGGTTGGCGAACCGTGGTGAACTGATTTTATAAGTTGGATAAATTGGTTAGCAGTTGGAAAAAATGGTTCACGAACCGCGGTCAACTGAGTTTGGTAGTCTAGTAGGGTTGTCGAACTCGGTTTACGAACCGTAGCACCATGACTCGTGAACAAGCTCTACGGTTGGCAAACTGTTGTACCAACTGATCCGATAATATTTAGCAGATGCTTAAAGACTTAATTATTATTTTAATATGTTTAGCAATATTAAAACTTTCGTAAACACTTCTAAGACTTGGATAATCACTTAAACACTTATGTGTGTGAATCATGATTAATTTTTTAGGTGTTTAAATGAACATCAAATAGCTTTTACTTCTTTGGCTAACTTGCCAAACCTAACAGTCATTATACATGGTTCTGTAACCGAACCTACGTGTATAGTCTTTTATTGTAGTTTGAAAATCGAACTTGCTTGCTTTATTCTCAAGTTATCTTATCTTGAATTATAAGATAACCCCGGTCTTTGAAAACTATAAATAGAGCATCTCTGTCAACTGGGAAAATCAATTCCCAACACTTTGTGTCCTAGTTGGTTCTAGAGCCGTCCTCTATTGACCTTTTAGGTCTACGACTAAAAGACTTCGCTTGGGCATTCGTGAATCTAGGTTCGACCATCTTTACCTTGATAGTTCGTGAATCCTGATCTTACTTTTCTGTTATCGAGGTTTTTGTAATCTCTTTCAGGCAAGATTGATAGTAATTGTAAAGTTATCTTTGTCTCAGACTTTGTGATTCCTCAAGATAGATATCTAAAGATTGAGCTTAGTTGATCTTTCGAGATTGTTCTTGAGAGGTGGTTAATAATCTAGGCTTCTCTTTGGGAGTCGTAAGTTCCGGATTTGTGAGATTTGCTAGCATGTCTATTGCAAACAGATATCCACACCTTAATATTTGATCTAAACGGAAATCAAATAGGATTATATGTTAGAGGAAGATTGGTATCGAAAGTCTTCACTTCGGCTAAAGCAACTCAACGTTAGCTGCGGGAATCAAGTGCGTAGAACCTTGAGCAGTTCAAGAGACGTATGGAGCGCGAATGTAACTGAATCACTTGGAGGGTGGATTCGGTCTCAACTACATTCCAGTTCGAATTCTGATGGTAGGCTAGTGTCTGTAGCGACTTAATACAATGTGGTGTTCAATCTGGATGAGGTCCCGGTGTTTTTATGCTATTGTGGTTTCCTCGTTAACAAATTTATGTTGTCTTGTGTTTTTCCTTTTCCGCATTATATTGTTTATCTTTATAATTGGATTTACACAGGTTTGTACGTATTTAATCTAAGTATGCGTCCGCTTAATTGTAATCGATTATACAAGTTTAATCACTTGACAGAATTCCGATTGAATTATTTGGATACGACTAGATTGATCTTGGATATTGATTTTTGAGATCGTCCAAGTAGTCTGCTTAACAATCAGGTTCACGAACCTCGTGTCTATATACATATTGATTGAGTAGAGGTAGAGATATTAACTCTATATTGTCAAGGATCATTAAGTTGGTCTACTTGCAATTGTATTAAGTTTTGTCTATACAGGTTTCCGAACGAAAAAGTTGGGTGTATTTGGTATATATCCCCTGCGTTTTCAGCTTTAACATGGCAGAGTTTATGGAACACCAGAAGACCGTCGAGAAGCAAAGAGCGGTCGACAAGAAATTTCAAAACATGGAGACCAAAAAAAGTCGCCTTTCTCAAGAAAAAATTGTCAATAATGACTATGAAAAGCATAACATTCTTCAAGCTGACACTTCAATTATGAACCCCGGGCAAAACCATTTGTGGCAAATCCAATTTGACAGGCTATAAGCACCAATTAAACAACAAACTAGATTTAATAACAACCAAGTTGGTGATGATGATGATGATGATCAGTTCGATGTAGTGGTACCTCTAGATAATTGTTGTATTAATTTTAGATTTAATTTGAAATGTCGTTGCATTCTACCAAATAATAAGTTAGCTTATTAACTTAATATTGAATAAACAAACTACAAACAGATTAACAATTAAATGTTTAAACCGATAAATAACATAAAACTTAATAATTACGCCCGCCGGCTCGTCCATACTCTTCCCAAAGATTCACTCTCAGATCTTCTCTTAAACTGTCATACGGATTCTGGTTCTGAATGTAATTAGTTATTTTCCCATAGTTTCTTGCAGGCACGCCTCTTTGTGGTTGAATCTTAAGCCTCAAATCTTCATCTTCATAGTTAGTCCACTTTATTTGTAAACCTTTAGAGATGAAGGTTTTGGCCTGGAACGTCCAGTGCTTTGGGAATAAACACACTAGATATCATCTAAGGGATTTAGTCAGATCTAATGACCCGGATATTTTTTTTTTGCTGAGACTAAAAACCAGGATCAAAAAATGATTAGGTACACCAATCAGTATAGCTACCAAATTATTGGCTTGTGAATCCTGTCGGATTGTATGGTGGTTTATTTTTGATGTGGAAGGATGGTATTTTTATTAAGATAGTGGATTGAAATAGGAATTTTATTGTCTTCCTAGCCAATTTGATGCTAGGAGTGATTTTTTTTTGTTTTGGTTTTTATGTATGGTTCTCTGGATGATATTGGTATTACTAGGCAATGAGATTTCTTGTCCAGACTTTCTGGAAAATATCAATATCATTGGCTTATCATAGGGGACCTTAACTTCATAGTTAGGAAATAAGAAAAACTAGGAGGTAATACAATACCCCAATCACAAATTGATGAAGTTAAAGACCATCTTGAATTTCTTGACTTGACTGATATCGCTTTCCCTAGGAATCCCTTCACCTGGTCCAATAGAAGGGATGATGCTTTTTGAATGAATTGATAGAGGTCTGAGTAATGCAAGATGGTTTGATTGTTTTCCTAACTGTATTGCGTATCATCTGCTTGCGTTAGGGAGTGACCACTATCATATTTTATAAGTTAGTACTAAAGACGAAAACAACACTAGCAAACCTTATAAGTTTAATAAATGTTGGTTCTTGAATGATTCTTGTAAGGACATCATAAGTGCTAACTGGAATTCTAAAGATAGAGGTTCCCATGCTTTTAGGATTACTAGGTCTCCAACGAATGTGAAGGATGTACTTAGGAACTGAAACTTAAACATTTTGGTAACATTCAGACTCAATTGAAGCTAGTTCAAAATTAGTTAGCTATAATGAGTACAAATAGTGTTGACAGGAATTTTCCTAGTATAAGAGAGCTTGAAGATAAACTTAAATATTGGTATAATGTGCAACATGAGTTCTACATGCAAAGAAATAAAAAGAATATTCTCGTATATTGATAGAAACACTAAGTATCTCCATGACAAAGTGAAATTTAAAAAAAGAAGAACTCAGATTGATTATATTCAATCTGAGATAGGTGTGTGGCTGACTGACAGAGACAACATAGCTAGCGAACTTAAGAGACAGTTTTCTAATATTTGTTGTACTAATAATCCACCGATTCCTAATAGTTTGCTTGGTAATTTGATGTCTTGTATTTATGTTGAAGATAATGATGGTCTTCTTAGTATACCGACTGCAGATGAGGTTAAACAAATAGTTTTCGAAATGCAACCTTAGACCTTGCCAGGTCATGATGGTTTTCCATCTGATTTTTACCAGGAAATGTGGGATGTGGTAGCTGAAGACACCGTTAAGGTAGTGCAAGATTTCTTTCATTCGAAACATCTCCTAAAACAAACGAATCATAGTTTTATTTCCTTAATTCCTAAATCTATTTGTCCCAAGCATGCAACTGATTTTAGACCTATAAGCCTAAGTAATGTGTCATATAAAATTAGTAGTAAACGCTTGGCTAGTAGGCTTAAGAAGGCAATGGACAAGTTCATAAGTCCCCAGCAAGTAGCGTTTTTATCTTCTAGGCAGATAATAGAAAATATAGTGCTTGCTCATGAGGTAATTGGTAGCATGAGAAAGTGTAAAACCAAGAAGAAAGGTCTTATGGCTATCAATCTTGACATGTATAAGATTATTGAGAAGATTGAGTGGGATTTCTTGATTGATGTTATTAGAAAGCTAGGTTTTCATGAGGATTAGTGTAAAATGATTTATGCTTGTGTGACTACAGTTTCAATGTCGGTGCTTTTGAATGGGTTTCCTGGTGAAATGTTTTACCCTACAAGGGGTTTGGGATAGGGAGACCGTCTCCTTATTTGTTTAATATATGTATGGAAGCTTTCTCTAGGCTTATTATTAATGCCGAGTATGTAGGTGATATTCAGGGAATCAAGGTGACTAGATACAGTCCAGCAATAAGTCACCTATCTTTTGCTAATGACTTTCTCATCTTCACTAGAGTTAGTTATAAGTGTGCAAAAAATTTAGCCAATGTAATTAAAGATTTCAGTAAGTATTCTGGACAGTCAATTAATTTTGATAAGACTGACATAACTTTTAATCCTAAATTGGATAACGCGGTTAAAGTTCATAATGCGGATACTTCAGGGATTATCCCTCCAAGACAAGTATCTTGGTGTTCCCTTGTTAATCCAAAGTAATAAGATGGAAAATTTTGGGACCCTACATGATAAGTTACATAATAGGTTAGCAACTTGGAAGAGTAAGCACTATAACCAACCCGCTAGAACAGTTATGACACAAGCGGTACTGGGAACATTAACTTCTCATCAGTTAGCTGTATTTCCTATGCCAAAATGGCTTGATAATATTCATAGGATTTTTTTTTTGGAATAAAAAACAAATCGGCAGAAGTTTAGTTTTGAAAGAATGGGATACTATTGCTATGCCTAAAGTCTTGGGTGGTCTCAACATTAAGAAGACTGCCAATCTGAATGCAGCTCTTCTTGTGAATCTTGCTTGGAGAATATTATGTGAACTAGATGCTCCGTGGGTTAGGATGTTGAAACATAAATATTTTCCCAATAGCCATCCCCTTGTTTATGCTATAAAGCATGGCTCATGGGTTTGGAAAGGTATATGATGATTTTGCAAATTATTAAGGAGAACTATTGTTGGGACGTTGGAGATGGAAAGTTAATCTCAATATGGGATCATAAATGGATACCTAATAGGTCTAATTTGGTGTCACCTAGGTTTAGATCTACCGACTTAAAGGATGTTGATCAACTCATCGTTCCTGGAACTAATACTTGGAATATAGATATATTAAATGCTCTGTTTGATTCATAGACTGTTATTGAAATGGAAGTGATACATTAAGATGGACTCGGGCTAGCAATGGTATCTTCCCAGTGAAGACTGCGTATAAAACTATCAATAGTGCAGGTCGCAGTGCCAACCTAATTACTATTCAAATGAATTTTTCTTGGATAAAGTTTTGTAAGGTTCCTTTTGTAACAACCCTATTTTCCAAATAACCCCGGCCGATGATTAAATAGAAAATACGTCGTTAAATTTCCTGCGACAAGGTACATAACCCACAGAAACTAGGAACACAGTTCCTTTACAATTGTATATGCAAAGGGGAATTTTATTTCGTGCTATAAAATGAAGTTGTCCAAATAAATATGGTGTTCTTAACGTCACCAAAAGATCCACAAATAACTAAAATGATAAAGCTACGTACCCAAGTTTAATATCCCCACTGCCTCACAACTACAAAACGGAAAATAAAAATATGAAAAATAAAAATAAGAAGTGTAGATGTCCACCCTCACTTAGATATCTTCAGAATATCCACCGGTACTGTATCAATCAAACTCCTTCACAATTTCTAACACCTGAAAAAAATAGTCAACGGGAGTTAAACTCCAAGCAAGTTCACTCGATCGCCTAATCACGAAAAATATAAAAAATAGAGATTTAATAAACCACAAGTTAAAAAGTACGGTGCCAAGGAGGTATAAGCAGGTGTTAGGTTACAAGAAAAAAAAACACTCACTACTTCCAAGGAAAACGGATCTTCCCTAATTCAGAAACATAAACAAAAATACAAGTTCCCCTTCATGCTATAAGATCCTAACTTAGTACAATATCAGAACCTGTCCTAATCACGCAAAAGTGAGTTCAAAACAATTCCGCAAAGACTCGCTCCCATATGTATGTATACGGCTGTACTCGGCGCATATATGACTACGGTGTTTGAGAACGCATCCCCTATATCAAGCTTTTCCTTTCTTTTTGGAAATGATATTTGAGACCTACATACGGCCAACTTTCCTTTCTAGGAATGAGACTGGAGACCTGCATAAGGCCCCAGGTCGGTATGTGGTATTACATAAATCACCACCTTCCAACCCACAATCATTCTAAGCTAACAGTTAACAGTTAGTTACCATTTTGACCTCAACATTTTGACCTCCTGTATCAATCATTCTCAACATTCTAAGCTAACAGTTAACCCACAATCATCCCCTATATCAATCATTCTCAACATTTTGACCTCCTGTAACTAGCTAACAGTTAGTTACCATCACATTTTCATACTAAGACAAAGCCACGTTTCCACAACCAACCCATGTTTATCATATCTAACAAGCTAAGCTCGGTTCACTTAAATCTCCACTGACAGGTAGGACTCTAACCTCTTAGTACGAAATTGAACAACCTTCTTTAATTATCAAACTAGTGCTCTACGGAAATCCACTTCAATCAAAGGTCTCGGGTGAGAACCTCATAGTATATGTGGACTGAACTAAGGTATAATTATCACAAAAAGAATCAGGATATGTCAACCCATTTTCCATTTTCCCACCATTAACCATCATGCTTTATCCACCAAGTCATCCATCCACATATTCTATAACTATGTAATCTACTGGCAACATTAAAAGGGATAATCAAATGGACTATAATCATGTTATGAGCCACAAACTTTGTCCAGGACAAATCTAACTAAATTTCTATACTCTGCTTACCCTGTTACATAACTAAACAAGCCTATCCAAACACATCATCAGATTATAAAATTTCATGCTTAAGCTACACAAACAATCAAGTTAGCATAGCAGTGCAATTAAACCACAGCACAACATCAAATGTAATCAGATATTAAATTTCCATTTCTACATCTACCCGAAACTAAGAGATCGAATCAACTTGCCTCAACTCTCCGCAAGCAGCTTGATCGATCCGTTAGGCAGAACTTCACTCAATTATCAAGCCCTAAAAGATAATACAATAAAAACTGAGAAGGGTTTATAACCGTAAGTGCAAGCCAAAATCATCATAAAGGAAATAATCAAAACTAAATTAAATCCTTACCGCTTACACCACTGGTCTTTCTCCTCTCTATTTTTTTTCCTTCTAACCGCCGCACTCTTAAGAAATATCTCTCAAACCTCAGTCCAATCTAATACAAGAAAGATACGAAGAAATTCCACTAACCCTAGTATACTAATTAAGTCAAAATATAGGGTTAACTATGCAAAGTACTGTTAATTGATACGAGGTACCAGCCCATAACTAAAGTGACCGGATAATATATATAAGTCTATTTGAAAAAGCGAGGGTACAATAACCTCACCCAATATTTCGTTTAGCAATCTGTATGGACTAACTCCAATATACTTTTAAGAGAATAACCTAGACAGTCAGACTCAAACTTAATAAAAAGTATATCAAAGAGTTATATCTCAATTTCTCGATTCAATCCGCACACAAACAAATAAGAATTTGCAAGCCTGATTGAATACAAGAGAAATAACTTGAACGGTACCAAAGACCAATGTTCATGGATCAATCAATTTCAATAACCAACCAAAGGTTGGATTTACCAATTGATCGATACAATGCACAACCTGTGATATTTCAATTATGTAACAAAATATAATATGGAAAAGAAATAACACAGACACCAGAAGTTTTGTTAACGAGGAAACCGCAAATGCAGAATTTAAACCCCGGGACCTAGTCTAGATTTGAACACCACACTGTATTAAGCCGCTAAAGAAACTAGCCTACTACAAAGCTAACTTCGGCCTGGACTGTAGTTGAACCCTAATCAATCTCACACTGATTCAAGGTATAATTGCGTTCCTTACGTCTCTGATCCCAGCAGGATACTACGCACATGATTCCCTTAGCTGATCTCACCCACAACTAAGAGTTGCTACGACCCAAAGTCGAAGACTTGATAAACAAATCTGTCTCATACAGAAAAGTCTATTGAATAGATAAATCTGTCTCCCGCAGATATACCTACGAGTTTTTGTTCCGTCTTTTGATAAATCAAGGTGAACATGAACCAATTGATAACCCGGACTTATATTCCCGAAGAACAGGAACCAATCACCTCACAATAATCTTAATCGATTAACGAAACAAGATATTGTGGAATCACAAACGATGAGACGAAGGTGTTTGTGACTACTTTTCTATCTTTCCTATCGGAGATATAAATCTCAAGCCAATCTTATGATTGTACTCAATCACGATAGAAAACAGCAAGATCAGATCACGCAACTACAGAGAAAATAATTGGGTCTGGCTTCACAATCCCAATGAAGTCGTTAAGTCGTTAACCTACAGGGTTTCGTGAAAAACCTAAGGTTAAAGGAGAATCGACTCTAGCTTATGCAACTAGTATCACACAGGAGGTGTGGGGATTAGGTTTCCCAGTTGTTAGAGTTCTCCTTTATATAGATTTCAAATCAGGGTTTGCAATCTAAGTTACCTTGGTAACAAAGCATTCAATATTCACCGTTAGATGAAAACCTGATTAGATTCAAGTTAATATCTTTCAACCGTTAGATCGAACTTAGCTTGTTATACACACATGAAATGCACCTTCATTTAGGTTTGGGTAACCCTACCTAAACGTGTACACCTAGTTGGTTCAACAATAGTTAACCAATGGTTAGCCATATGAGCACTTTCATATCAACCTTATTCATCTTCACCATAACTAGTTCAAGTGACTCAAATGGACTAGTTAGAGAGTTGTTCAATTGCTTAGATCTCATAGAAGTATACAAGACACAGTCGAAGCAAAATCGATTTTGATTCACTCGAATCAATTCATGAACATTATAGCCACGGTTTGCAAAGATTGCATTCCTTATTATATAAATGTATTAGTTCATGAACAAACCGATTTTAGAAAGTAACCTTCTTAGGTATGCAAACGGGTACGCATACTTAAGTGACCGGATTGAGTTTGTTTTCACTTCCAAACTCAAGCATAAATTCACGGACGTGAACTTTCCGCCAGTATGCGTACGGGTATGCATACTTACCCGTATTTCCAACAACCGCCAGTACGTGTACGGGTACGCATACTTTAGGTTCCCGGTTTTTGACTTTTACACAAATGTGAGAACATACTATGTTTATATCCAAACATGGTTACTTGATCTAAACTCTCATTTCAATCATTGAAACTTTCTTAGAGGATGTTATAATAGTTGTTATCCACAAACTATTTTCATCAAAGCGATTTTCAAGTTATTGAAATAATCAACATGCCTTTCGTCACGAGTAAAGATGAACTTGGCTAAAGCGAAAGATTACCAACACATATTTCGAGAAATAGATAAGCGAGATAATCTCGGCTCGAAATAGCAAATGTGTATAATTGAAGTCTATATAGCAATACGACTTTTGTCTCAAAATATGAGATAGAATAGATAGACTTTTGAGTGATAGATAAGTTCAAGTCTCCACATACCTTTTGTTGATAAAGTTCCACAAGTTCCCTTGAGTAGTTCTTCGTCTTCATTCGATGAACGTCGTGGAGTCTAGAGCTCAACTACACTTACTATCCTAGTCCGAGACTTAGCTATAAGTAGACTAGAAATCAAGACTTATAGTTTTGGCAACTAAACTTGACAAACAAGCTTGAGATAGCAACGCTTGCGAGTTCGACCGAGCAATGATTTAACACTATTATTCAATTATAAATTTTTATCTGCGCGTGGAAAAAAAATGGATTCGAAGGGAATTACACCTTTACTACAAGATAACCCCTATAATATTCCACAGCCGCACTCCCCACAAAGATTCGGCAATTAAGCACAAGTTCAATTAAGAACTCCCCCCCATAAAATGTCATTCCCGAAAGAACAACAAGAGCGACCTTACTTTCACAAGAAAAGAAGGATTTCTTTGGACAACAACAAACCACATAAGAATGTGAATTTGTATCCAAAATACTCAATTAAATTAACTACAAGAGAACCCATGATTAATTTAATCAGAAATGCTCACATAAGAAAACTTACGGAGCCGCACAATATCTACATAAAGATATGGATTAGGGAAGATCAATACTGCGGAATAAACAAAGATTCATTCTATTTTTCATCACTATTTGCACAATGACATATAATAGACTTTAATCTTTGTAAACAAAAGTTCATCCTATCTTTCATCAATATTTGCATAATGACATAATAGGCTTAACTTTTGTTTGTCAAACGTTCATTCTATCTTTTATCAATACTTTCATACCGACATATAATAGAGTTAACTTTTGAACACGTATGGGACAATCATAGTTCACGGACGCAAACACACATATCCCATAACAAGTATCAATATATAAAACCATAAAGATTAATACTGCAAATACATCTTCCAAATAAACTTTAGAATTTAAATAAATAAATCTAAAAACATTGCAAGATGAAAATCGTTGGAAATAGCTATGTGTACTCACAATAATTGCTATTCCAAACTCTAGTTGTCCTTCTTGAAACACAAGAATAAATTCTCATAAGAACGCAAATCGACAACCTTTAAACCAAAAACTGATAAAATACAAAAAGCTACTCATCATCTTCATCATCTGAGACCATAAGAGTGGCTTGAATCTTATCCATGTCATCATTGATTTCTGGAAACTTAGTAGCAATCACAAGTCATTGTTATTGCACACACCTTACCTTGGCATTAATCTTACACACACCTTTTATAATTTGATGAAGAAGATTCATGGAGGACGAATCACATGAGCCATCAAGGGTGACACATCTTTGTCTCTTGTAAGCATTCTCCTTCATACGCTTGAAAGTACATGGACGAACAAGCTTGGGAGTTCCAATTGAGTTGCTAATCGGAGCTATAGAGAAGGTGCGACAAATTCGCTCAATCAAGCAAGGATAGCCTAACTTCTTGTTGGAAGACGTCATCGACAACATTTGGTATATGATAAACCCACAAATGTCGAGATTTTAAGTTTCCAACTCAAGGAAACAGACCAACTCCGCAAACTCATGGCTCCAACGAGAATTCTCAATCATGGAGGGACAAAGATTTGATATACCAAGTTTACCAAAGGACATCAAAGAGAGACTAAGATTATTAGTAGATAATTTTCCCATATTCATATCAACACTCTTACCACATAGACCAATAGAAATGGTTTCATAAGAAGGTCTTTCATGACTAGGTCTTGGTAGGCGAAAACTCCCTAAAGGAATTTTAGTAATCCTTGAAATTAACTCTCTATTAACATGAATCCTTTGTCTATTTATCATGGTCTTGAGTTCCATGTCATCACAATTAACATCATAGATGTTAGCATAAAAGATTCTTTTAAGAGTGTCAAAACCTTCACCAAGACCATCAAACATGTTTCCAAGATTGAATTTTTCAAAACAAATCAAATCCTCTGTATGCCCTCTAGTAAAATCCAACTTCTTTCAAAAACTTTCTCACAAGAATCATTGACAAATCTAATTCTAATGGAACTTTGATCTATTGGTAAGTTCATGCTAGAAGAAGATGAAGAACCAAAGTTTTTTGAAATCTCCTTTGAAACCTTGAAATTCTTCATGAGATTTAGAAATTAAGAGATTATAGGAAGAATTGACTTACTTGATATGTTCCTTGAAAACCCTTTTTGTTTTTGATCACCAATGGTGATTTAATTGAGAAAAATCATGAACCCTAGAATAATTCACGTACGCGGACAAGAAGGGAGGTAGAAGAAAGGTACGCGTACCACTACCTTTATATACCAGCGGATAGGCTTGGACCCGTTCCTGAACCGTAACCCACAAAAGAGTAGGATTTCTTAATCCAAGGTTTGCACACTGAAAGGAACAGTACTGTGCAATAAAGGAAAGTAGGAAGAACTTCAACACCTTAATTTCCCCTGGAAAGAAGGAAAGAGAAGGAAAAATAAATTAACCCAAACACAAAGAAAATTCATCCGTTACGTGCCCCATCTCAAGTTATATACAAATGGGGTAGAGCCAAGCTTGTTACCAAGAGGCGAACTATGCAGAGAGATTATCATACAACTTTTCCGGTTGATATTTGTGAAATGTACCAGTAGTATAATCATAGTAATGATGATACTCAGGGTTAATAGAATTTTTTGAATTTCTTTTCTTATGACCAAGAAAAGACTTTTTCTGACAATTAAAACCTACACCGAACTCATCAGACATCTTTTTATCGATTTCACATGAGTTGGTAGTAAGTCTAGTTCGTACATCATGAACAGGTACATACCTTTTATCAGAACTGAAAAAGCGGGGGTCTAACAACCTCACCCAATATTTCGCTTAGCAATCTGTATGGACTAACTCCAATATACTTTTAAGAGAATCAACTAGACAGTCAGACTCAATCTTAATAAGTATATCAAAGAGTTATATCTCAATTTCTCGATTCAATCCCAACTCAAACAAATAGAAATCTGCGAGTCTGATTGAATACAAGAGAAATAAACTTGAAAGGTACCAAAGACTAGTGTTCAAGGATCAATCAATTTTAATCAACAACCAAAGGTTGGATTTACCAATTGATCGATGCAAACGCACAACCTGTGATATTTCAATTATATAACAAAATATAATGCGGAAAAGAAATAACACAGACACCAGAAGTTTTGTTAACGAGGAAACCGCAAATGAAAAAAAACCCCGGGACCTAGTCCAGATTGAACACCACATTGTATTAAGCCGATTCAGACACTAGACTACTACAAACTAACTTCGGTCTGGACTGTAGTTGAACCCCAATCAATCTCACACTGATTCAAGGTACAGTTGCGCTCCTTACGTCTCTGATCCCAGCAGGATACTACGCACTTGATTTTCTTGAAAGTATATTGGAGTTAGTCCATACAGATTGCTAAGCGAAATATTGGGTGAGGTTGTTAGACCCCCGCTTTTTCAATTGGTATCAGAGCAGTCAAACACGTTAAAGACCTTATAAGTATGTGTTTGTAGCGATCTGACTCTATGGACAGAAGTGTTATCTCTATAAACGTACCACCAGTCTTCGATGGATCAAATTACTTGTGGTGGAAAATTGCTATGCGTGCCTTTCTTCAAGCGCGTGATTTTCAATCATGGGTTTTTGTAGTTAATGGCTATGATGCTCCCGTTGTGGCAGTAGGAGATGCAACCGTACCTAAAGATATTGGTGCATATGACGCTGCTGAGATACTTGCTGCAAAGCAAAATTCAGACGGTTTGAATGCCATCATACATGCCATTACCCCAGATCTTCAGCACCATGTGACTACGTGCACACGTTCTAAAGATGCTTGGGATATCTTAGAAACCGTATTTGAAGGGAATACCAGCGTAAAGGAAGCCATGCTTCAAAACATAAACTCCGATTGGGAAAACCTTCGTATGGAAAATGAAGATTCATTTGATGAGTTTAATCACAAAGTGTCTGAAATTGTTAATGCATCCTTTGCATTGGGTAAGACCATTCCTGAAAAGGACATTGTGATGAAAATTCTCAGATCGCTGCCATCTAGATACGATTCTAAGAAGCATGCCATCGTTGAAGGAAATAACCTTGATATTCTCTCCAGAATTACGTTGGTTGGGAAGCTAAAGATCTTTGATCATGAGCACACATCCAAAACCGGAAAGGATGTTGCCTTTAAAGCACTAAAGAACACTAAATTACTTGATAAAAGTAAAAGTGCTTGCGTCTCTGAGGATGATTAATCATATGAAGATCTTTAGAAGTCAGTCTCGTTGATCACAAGACAATTTAGAGATCTTCTATTAAAGAGAAGTAAACGGTTCTCCAGAGACAAACCTAGATCGTCTGTTAAACCTCACAATCGCATTTCTCCTAAAAACAGGGATGCTGACGAGGCTGATGACGAGGATATTCCATAGTGCTTTAAGTGTAAAGGTTTTGGTCATTTTGCAAATGAGTGTCCAAATCGAAAGAAATACACTGGAAACAAAGGTCTTGCTGCAACTCTTGATGAAATGTATGACAACTATGATTCTAATGAAGACGAAAAGTCAAGTGTTGCACTTCTTTGTGAATATATTGATTTTGATAATTGTAGCAATACATACATCAATCTTGACATTCTTTCAGAAAAGAACTCAACCAATCTGGAAGAAAAAACTGACCTTTCCGTTGGAATCTCTCTGTCTGATTTTTCAGGCTCTACTATGTGTCTAACAACTTGCACATCTTGGGTACCTGAATCATATTCCAAGTTGACATGCTGATATTGTTCGCTCAAGGGCCATGAACTGTCAAAGTGTTTCATGTATAAACACAAACTGACAACAAACTTCAACGAATAGCAAATCGATTAGCAAACAAGCTCAAACTTGTTCAAAAAACCACAGAGGTATGTAAGATTTTATCTTCGTCAAAGAAGTTAGTTTCCAAGGATTTGTCAAGACCACTATAGAAAATAGTATGGTCTAAACATTTTGATAGACAGGGTTCAATGAATTCCATTCATAGAGGTCATGGTGGACAGATTGTTGTTCACCGCAGCACAACTTGATTGTGTTGTTTGGTGCGTCTTGTCTCATGTGCCTGATCAAAATAGACAAGATTATGCACACCTCAGGCTTTAGGAAAAGAATGTTTTTGTTTCTCTCTTTTCTTAGTTTTGCTGTGTTTTTGAAAGCCTGGAATTCATGCCGCTTTTCATATCTAATTGATATTGGAAAGGACTTTCCTGTTTAATCAATAAAAAAGGGTTAAAATTGACAATTCTGCCTTTTATAGGGTATGAGTTGTGCATACGTGAATCCTTTAAGTGTATAAAGGTTCCATAACCCTACATTCCTTTTTCCTTCCCTGAAACTCTTTTATCTTAAGACTGCTTGTTGAGACTTAAGTTATGATTTCCTCTCACAAACCCGTACGCATATGGATACTCCAAGCATCATGTCTTCTGATGGAAAAGATGTTAATATGATTGTTAAGCCATCAATCATGAAGGAAAAAAAAAGATCTCCATTACCTCAAACTTTGAAAAGAAAAAGAAGGAATGTGAGGAAGCCAAGAGTTGTTCCTTCAAATTCTCAGAAGTTTTCTGATGTTCTTGAAGAGTTGAAGGAGGCAAGAAAGGAGATTCAACAAATAAAGGCTTTCGTTATGAGAACTCTTGAAATTCAGAAGTCCCTGGTTCGACATCATCAACCTAGAAGGTTTGTTGGAATTGACTCCTATCTTCACGAACCGTATGTTCCAATGGTTGTTGACGACAAGGAGTTCGGGGACGATAATGAATTTTTCAGCGGTCTCAATGTCTAGGAAGCTTCTTATGAGAATTTTATTTTTGTGTTTTTAAGAAGAATAACTAGAGTTTGGAATAGCCATTATTGTGATTACACATAGCTATGTCCAAAGTTTTCATCTTCAATGTTTTTAGATTTATTTATTTAAAATCTAAAGTTTGTTTGGAAGATGATTTTTGCATTATTTATCTTTATGGTTTTATATATTGCAATTTGTTATGGGATATGTGTGTTTGCGTCCGTGAACTATGATTGTCCCATACGTTGTCAAAAGTTAAGTCTTTCGTACGTCGATATGCAAGTATTGATAAAAGAATGAATGAACTTTTGACAAAAACAAAAGATAAGCCTTTTATGTCATTATGCAAATATTGATGAAGAAAGGATGAGCTTTTGTTTACAAAGATTAAGTCTATTATATGTCATTGTGCAAATAGTGATGAAAGATAGAATGAATCTTTGTTTATTCCGTAGTATTGATCTTCCCTGATCCATATTTTTATGTATATAATGTGCGGCTCCGTAAGTTTTCTTATGTTGAGCATTTCCGATTGAATTAATCATGGGTTCTCTTGTGGTTAATTTAATTGAGTATTTTGGATACAAATTCACATTCTTATGTGGTTTGTTGTTGTCCAAAGAAATCCTTCTTTTCTTGTGAAAGTAAGGTCGCTCTTGTTGTTCTTTCGGGAATGACATTTTATAGGAGAGAATTCTTAATTGAACTTGTGCTTAATTGACAAATATTTGTGGGGAGTGCGGTTGTGGAATATTATAGGGTTATCTTGTATCTTTATAAACTCCTTGATGAATGCATTTAGTTTCGGCTATATGATTGCATCTAAAAAGTTGATATGTGCTTTCTTTTGGTCATGAAGTGTCTCTATGGAAATTTCACTAGGATCCCACTAGTTTTGGTACCTTTGCCAATTTTATTGACAAAAAGGGGGAGAATTAATGTGCAGTTCACACTACAAATACATATGGTTTTCAGATCATTATGTAAGGGGAAGTGGTTTTCGTGTGAGATGAAGTATTGACTAAAGGGGAGTGATACATATCACCATAGTATTATTGTCAAAGTTCTGATACAATTGAACTTTGATGCTGTGTAATAATACTATGACACTATATAACAATGATTGAGAGTTTTTGTTTTCTCATTGTTGTGGCTACGGATCTTCAACAACAGTGATGCTGATTTGAATATCTTTGGAATCATTGGAGTACTTGGAAGTGACGAAGATTTCGAGTAATGTTGAAGAACCAAGGAGATCATGCATGTGGAAGAGAAGCTGCAAAGTTTATTTATTTTGTATTCCATATGTATTGATAGTTTTGTTACTAAAATTGACAAATGGGGAGATTGTTAGAGCATTGCTCGGTCGAACTCGCAAGCGTTGCTATCTCAAGCTTGTTGTCAAGTTTAGTTGCCAAAATTATAAGTCTTGATTTCTAGTCTACTTTTAGCTAAGTCTCGGACTAGGATAGTAAGTGTAGTTGAGCTCTAGACTCCACGGCGTTCATCGAATGAAGACGAAGAACTACTCAAGGGAACTTGTGGAACTTTATCAACAAAAGGTATGTGGAGACTTGTACTTATCTATCACTCAAAAGTCTATCTACTCTATCTCCTATCTTGAGACAAAAGTCGTATTGCTATTTAGACTTTGATTATACACATTTGCTATTTCAATCCGAGTTTATCTCGCTTATCTATTTATCGAAATATGTGTTGGTAAGCCTTCGCTTTGGCCAAGTTCATCTTTACAAGTGACGAAAGACATGTTGATTATTTCAATATCTTGAAAATTGCTTTGATGAAGAATAACGTGTGAATAACCTCTATTTAACATCCTCTAAGAATGTTTCAATGATTGAAATAAAGAGTTTAGAACATGTAACCATCTTTGGATATAAGCATATAATGTGTTCGCGCATTAGTGTATAAGTCCAAAACCGGGAACCAAATGTATGCATACTTGTGTGTGTACTAAATGGTTGATAGAGACTGGGTAAGTATGCGTACCCGTACGCATACTGGCAGAAGTTCTCGTCCGTGAATTTATGCTGTGTTTGGAAATCAAAACCAAATCAATCCGGTTACCTAAGTATGCGTACCCGTATGCATACTGGCGGAAAGTTCACATCCGTGAATTTCTGCTGAGTTTGGAAACCAAAACAAACTCAGATCCGGTTAGTACGCATACCCGTACGCATACTTAAGTGTGTTACTTTCTAAAATTGGTTTGTTCATGAACTAAAACGTTTATATATTAAGGAATGCAATTTGCAAACAGTGGCTATAATGTTCATGAATCGATTTGAGTGAATCAAAATCGATTTTGCTTTGATTGTGTCTTGTATACTTCTATAAGATCTAAGCAATTGAACAACTCTCGAACTAGTTCGTTTGAGTCATTTGGAATAGTTATGGTGAAGATGAATAAGGTTGATATGAAAGTGCTCATATGCCTAACCATTGGTTAACTACTGTTGAACCAACTAGGTGTACACGTTTAGGTACGGTTATTCAAACCTAAATGACATATATTTTAATTGTGTATAACAAGCTAAGTTCGATCTAACGGTTGAAAGATATTAGCTTGAATCTAATCAGGTTTTCATCTAACGGTGAATATTGAAAGCTTTGTTACCAAGGTAACTTAGATTGCAAACCCTGATTTTGAGACTATATAAAGGAGAACTCTAGCAACTTGGAAACCTAATCCACACACCTCCTGTGTGATACTAGTTGGATAAGCTAGAGTCGATTCTCCTTTATCCTTAGGTTTGTACCGAGACCCTGTAGGTTAACGACTTAAAGACTTCATTTGGATTATGAATCCAAACCCAACTATTTTCTCTGTAGTTGAGTGATCTAATCTTGCTGTTTCTATCGTGATTGAGTGCAATCGTAAGATTGTCTTGAGATTAATTTCTCCGATAGGAAAGATAGAAAAGTAGTCACAAACATCTTCGTCTCATCGTTTGTGATTCCGCAATATCTTGTATCGCTAGTCGATTAAGATTATTGTGAGGTGATTGATAATTCTAGGCTGTTCTTCGGGAATATAAGTCCGGGTTATCGATTGGTTCCTGTTCACCTTGATTTATCAAAAGACGGAACAAAACTCGTAGGTATTTCTGTGGGAGACAGATTTATATATTCTTGTAGACTTTTCTGTGTGATACAGATTTGTTTATTAAAGTCTTCAACTTTGGGTCGTAGCAACTCTTAGTTGTGGGTGAGATCAGCTAAGGGAATCAAGTGCGTAGTATCCTGCTGGGATCAGAGACGTAAGGAGCGCAACTGTACCTTGAATCAGTTTGAGATCTATTGGGGTTCAATTACAGTCCAGACCGAAGTTAGTTTGTAGTAAGCTAGTGTCTATAGCGGCTTAATACAGTGTGGTGTTCAATCTGGACTAGGTCCCTAGTTTTTTCTGCATTTGCGGTTTCCTCGTTAACAAAACTTCTGGTGTCTGTGTTATTTCTTTTCCGCATTATATTTTGTTATATATAATAATAAAAATATCACAGGTTGTTCGTTTGCATCGATCAATTGGTAAATCCAACCTTTGGTTGTTGATTGAAATTGATTTATCCTTGAACATTGGTCTTTGGTACCGTTCAAGTTTATTTCTCTTGTATTCAATCAGACTCGCAGATTTCTATTTGTTTGAGTTGGGATTGAATTGAGAAATTGAGATATAACTCTTTGATATACTTTTTATTAAGATTGAGTTTGACTGTCTAGCTGATTCTCTTAAAAGAATATTGGAGTTAGTCCATACAGATTGCTAAGGGAAATATTGGGTGAGGTTGTTAGACCCCCGCTCTCTCATTTGACAAACAAGCTTGAGATAGCAACGCTTGCGAGTTCGACCGAGCAATGCTCTAACACTATTATTTTAGTATAAATTTTTATCCGCGCGTGGAGAAAAAATGGATTCGAAGGGAATTACACCTTTACCTCCGAAGATCTTACACTTCTTATGGAAATGTGTTCATAATTGTCTACCGTCAGGGAAAAACTTGTTAGATTTGTGCCAAGTATAAACTTGTTTTGTCCTCTATGTAATAATGATATTGAGTCTGTTGCTCATTTGTTATTAAATTTTCAGTTAACTAAGTAGGTGTGGATTGCAATGGACAATTTTTTTGCAGGAATTATGGGAGGGCAGTCTCTTAAGGACTGGATTTCGAGTTGGTTTACAATAAACAATGTGCAAGATGGTTTCAAAATTATTGCAGGATACAATATATGGAATATCTGGAAAACCAAATGCTCATGTGTGTTTGAAAATTATGAATTTTAAGTATAAGGGATTGTAAAGCTGGTTAATAAAGAGATATTTGAATGGACTAGGCACTTAAACAAACAGTTGGGGACCTGCATGCTTACAGAGTTAGAGAACCAATTAGATGGAACCCTCCACAATCTAATTTTAAAAAAGTTAATTTTGATGCAACCTTCAAAAAAGAAAATAACACTATGGGATCTGGTCTAATATTTATTGATGATGCAGGAAATTTCTGTGGAGCATGGTGCATCCCGGGAGTAGCTGAAAAATGAAGAATAGGATGAGGCTATCGCAGCTTGAGAGGAAATCAAATGGGAAAAAAGAAACAACATTCAAAAGCTATATTTGGAGGGAGATTGTCTGAATGTAGTTCTGGCCATAAATGGTAACCCAGGGTCTGTTAGATGGACTAATAACCCCATTATCATGGTTTTTAAGGAAATGTTAGAAGTTTCAGCAGTTGGGTTTGTGCTCATGTTCCAAGAGACACAAATGAAGCAACCCACTCTTTGGCAAAAGAAGTTAAGACTAGTAGCATTTTTTTTTTTTGAGGAAGTGATTCTCGTGCCTGGTTAAAAACTCTTATTAGAGAGAAACTGTTTGTGTCACATTATTAAGTTTAACGAATTATCTTTTATAAATGACGAGGGTACCTAAGTACACTACAAACTTTTTGTTTCAACCTATGAATCTGATACCAAGTGTGATCGTCTACGAACAAAGTTGAAACAATACGACGACAAAGTATACACTTGGTAATAATTACGGTATAAAACTGATATACTATAGGATCACAATCAAGTGTCTTGGATTAACATACTAGTGTATTTACTTTTAATTATAATAAAACAATTATAATTGTGGAATGTAAAAGTAAATCACATAACAATATTTTGTTAACGAGGAAACCGCAAATGCAGAAAAACCCCCGGGACCTAGTCCAGTTTTGAATACTCTCAGAATTAAGCCGCCATACAAATAACAAAGGCAACTTCGTATAGTTGAGACCAAGTAATCTATCCCTAGTTACTTAGTTCCCTTAGTATCCCTGCGCCTACAACCGTCTGGCCAATACGCGTGAATCTCAAGACATAAATCACTATCTTGAGTTGCTTTACCGGTGTAAAGTCTTAAGCACTCAACTCCTTTTGATCGTCTTCCAAATAGTAAAGGAACAAAGCTGTTTGGTAACTACTCCAATAATCTTTTGAGAAAAGATATGTTGAGTTTTGACAAAGGCTCTTCCATTTAAACAAGTAAACTCCGTTGTCGGGGAAAATCAATCCAAATCCGAAATAATCAGATCTAGATTCACAACTATCAGATTCGGATTTCGAAGAATACCACCAAATGATAGTTGCAGATCTATACGACTATTTGATCAAATATATCAAAGATAAATCAAATCTTAGTCGGATCCCATACGATCAAGATGTGTGCACAAATATCATGAGATGCGAAAACCAATCAGAAAATCTTTTGGTCTTCAAACTTGATTCCACTTATGATCGATCATGCACAGAACGGAGTCTGTTAACAATGGATGATTAGAAGTTTTCTTCGGATCTAAAAAAATTTCTTAAGATCTCGTCAATACTTTGATCTAGTTTGAGTGACCCTATATCAGAAGAGAAGGCTCTCAAGAATAATAAACTAGGTACAATCAAAGTTTCAACAAACGTTAGTCAATCAAATCAATAATCGAAAACTAAAATAAGAATTCAATTGTCTAGTTTCCTACCAACCGTACTCGTAACCTGAACGAAGTTGACTCTAGTACATTTAATCAAGCAACTCTAATTGATTGTTGATACTAAAAAATGATAACCAACCTTGACATACCAACACTTGGTGGGTTCAACCGAGCAATGCTCTAACACTTTTCCTATTAAAAAAAGAAGAAAGTAGCCCACTCCTTATCATGACGGGTTTCCTGAATTACCAATGTTATTAGAATTATGCAAGTGACCATAGTCTTGTACATTTCACGAGGACTTAAACCACGATATGGCCCACAAATGATAGCGAACTTCCTCTTCAAAATTTCAAAAGCCCGTTCCACATCCTTCCTCAACGCCATTTGGCATTCGTTAAAATGCCGGTATGAATTACCCAATGCGCCGACAAGGGGTTGACGGTAACATTAAACCAGGGTTGACCATTTGGGGTAGATACCATCCACAAGATAATACCCATGAGTGTATTGATGGCCGTTGATTATGAAACGGACTTCGTGGAAAACTCCATACTTTAGATTTTCAAAAAGAGGCGACTTGTGCAAAACATTAATATCATATGGTGAACCCGGAAGACCAAAAAAAGCATGCCATATCCAACAATCATAAGAAGCAGCAACTTCGAGGATAACGGTTGGTTTCGGGTAATGACTTTTATATTGACCGGCCCAATAAACAGGGCATCCATGCCATACCCAACGCATACAATCAAGACTACCTAGCATTTCTGGGAATTCCCTACCCTGATCCTCCCTTAATATTCTTCCTCGGTTGGTTTCGTAAATACGTTGGACCAAAATGATTAATTACTACTTAGCAAAACATAATGAAAGAGAAGTGAATTAAGTTATTTTGCCCATATGAAGGTAATCATCGTTCGCATCCGCTGGTTCGCCATAACCTAGAATCCTTAGATCCGAAGTAACTTTTTGTTCAGGACTATGACCTCTAATATTTAGTGCATCAAACGGATAATTAAATTGGGGTTCTACTCAACAAAGCTCATTAATAATATTTTTCACCAGGTGGCGAGGCATGCGGAATCAACGTTGGAGATATTGACCAGAGTACACACAATTGAGAAGAAAATAATCGTGCATCATCTTCTGGTGGTAAAATTCCCTTCCTCGATACGTATATCTTCTTGAGAATACTTCTTTTAGCTCTGGAATACTAGGTATTTTGCCCGAATGTACGAGCATCAGAGTGTCGATTAGTTTTTCTATCTTCAACTTCCTCATCATCAAGTTGTTGCAACCTCCGTTGATGCATTTCTTGTTGTAATCTAAGCCGATTCATAATAACATTTCTCTCTTCATTGGATCTCGCCATTGATGATTATGAAGTTTGAAATTGAGAATACTGATAAAGAAATTGGTAAAATATACGTAGAAGTAGGTGCGAGTAATTTTAAGAAGTACAGGGGCGTATATATAAGAACTAAGCAGGGGGAAATAGTCGTTGAACGATATAATAACGATCGAGCGATGGAGACTATGACGGCAACGATATTCATATTATTGTCAGCGCTATAGTTAGTAACTGTTGATAGTAACTCAATCGCTATGTTGTTTTCCCATAATGACACAACTCATTTGCCATGTCACCTTATATGACAGTTTTTTTTATAACCTTTTGCATAAAATTAGGCCTTAGTGCAAAGGACTAAGGAGTTTGACAACGTGAAGATTATAGACTTTTTGTGTGTTCTCGGCACGAAACAAAAAGTATAAATGGAACCCTAACTTTTAAGGAGGCATAAGAATAAGGATGATGTCTCTATCAATTTAAATCAGGTTTGCAAATATTTAGATTTTCAATGGTGGGTCGTATTTAATTTAAAGAAATGACGGGTTGTATTTAATCACTGCCAACCCTATTTATCATTGATATGTTTAAATAGGTTCTCAAATTTTCTACAAAACTGTGAACCTTTTGGAAAGTGATGTTGGGATCCATTGAAATGTTGGGATCCATTAAAACTCTATCTTAAACAAATTTGATACAAAACCCCTAAATTTTTAAAATTTGATACAAAAACCCCAAATTTCAAAATTGGTTTCATCAAATTTTATGATGATGAAACCAATTTTGGTTTCATCAAATTCTTTAGAGTTATTGTGTTACTTTTGTTTTGATAGGGTTTTTGTGTTACTTTTGTTTTGATGGGTTTTTTGTGAATAAATAGTGACACCTTTGAGGTTATAATTCCCGTACCGTTACCAGAAAAAAGATAATCTTTTAGTTCCTTGATGAAATGAAATTTCCAAGACAAATTGATAAGGTTTGTTAGACTTTCATCACACTGGACACGTGTCAAAAAGTTTCACTAAGTCTGTACTATAAAACATCTACGGTCATAAGGCTGTGTAAAATCTAAAGTCAATCATTTACAACTGAAGACAAAGTCCAAAGCTCAACAGAACCTTCTTACTCAGTCTCATTTTTGTTCATTTCCATAATTCCAGTTAGTAACTCACAAAGAAGAGAGATATGGTGCAAGGAGGAGTAGGAGATATAGATGATTTACCAAAGAATGATGCAAACTATACAGCTCTAACACCACTCTGGTTTTTAGAAAGAGCAGCGTTAGTTCATCCACAAAGAAAATCTGTAATTCATGGATCTTTGCACTATACTTGGTCACAGACTTATCAAAGATGTCGTAGATTAGCTTCTGCTCTTTCCAAACATTCTGTTGGTCTTGGTAAAACGGTAAATTTATCAACAACCCTTAGAGAGACTTTTCATTTTGTCTATTTTACATGATTGAGTTATTCATTTTGTTATGTTTTTCCCACTAAAATTTATCTATGAGCTTGTTCTGATCGAAAAGGAAGAAACTTTATGAGATTTCTGTTGTGGGTTTTGCTTATTTTGATTGATTGAATCAAAGATAGTTGTGATTCAATTTGATGCTATTTCCAATACAAGAAAAATCGATGCTGTTTGAGATGTATTAATTGTTCATTTTAGATGCTAGAAAGATTTGATTTTAATGAAATCAAATATTATCTGGAGCAGAATCAATGACGTCTGTTGTTTCCAGATTTTTGGAATTTTTGTTTTCATCAGTATATTTGTTTTCGAGCTACTCATGTCTACTTTTTACTGATTTTAAATTGTAAGGAGAAAGTTGAATTGAGATGGATATGCTTTAGTTTTTGGGGAAGGTTTCAATATCTGCTAACATGGAAGTAAAAATTGCATCGAAGTTACTACTTTGGGCTTGGCAATACTTTGTAGGATTGCTCTATTTAAGAATTTCACTCTTGGTTTTATTGGAAATTAATTAGAGTATCTGTCATGAAATAAAGTAAATTCTATAGGATTTATAACTCAAGACTGCGTATGGTACATACTACATAAAGCCTGGCCTTGAAAAGGCAATGCCTGATTCTTGATGTTAGGCTTTTATCCATGTCAAGATGCAACTTTAAAGCCAGTGGTAGTATCTGTGCGATGGTTTTCTAGGCTTTTTTTCTTTTTTAGGTTAGTAAATGCGTGACTCTAAATGCTCACTGCCAGTGCAGTGTCAGGTGCCAGCATCAAAAACATTCAACTGTGAGAGCTTTTAGAACTTCTCTTTCTGGCTCAGTTTAAACAGGCTTACTGAATTATGCAGTATGTTTCTGAGATTGGATAAGCAATTTGAAGCTTGCGGACTTAACCAGCAGGTTATACTTGGCAGTTTATATTCCTTAATTGCTGCTTACATGTCATCCATAATTTATCTTTCACATGTAGCAAGTTGCAAAGCGTTTTATTTGTTCTGTGCATGTTTTGGTCAGGCTTATCATCCCGTTGATGTATTTTTGTGGAACCAAATGTAATTACTTTCTTGGTCATTTCAAAGATCACGAATTTATCGTTCTACTTCATTATTGTTGTACCTCTTACTTCTGGATTCAAATATGTTGCATATATATGTTCCACTTCCGCTATCCTGATATTGAACTAGTTATGGTTTATCTGGCAGGTAGCTGTCATTGCCCCAAACATCCCAGCCATCTATGAAGCTCATTTTGGAGTTCCAATGGCTGGAGCTGTGGTGAACTGTGTTAACATTCGCCTAAATGCACCCACAATTGCTTTCCTACTTGAGCATTCGTTGGCCTCAGTTGTTATGGTTGATCAGGAGTTTTTCTCCTTGGCGGAAGAGGCTTTGAAAATATTAGCTAGCGATGTGAAGGGCACCTTTAAGCCTCCAGTTCTAATTGTCATAGGTGACGAAAACTGTGACCCTGGTCAGTTTAAAGATGCTCTAGACAAAGGCGCCATTGATTATGAGAAGTTTTTGGAAAGTGGTGATCCAGAATATGCTTGGAATCCACCGAAGGATGAGTGGCAGAGTATTGCCTTGGGTTATACTTCTGGGACAACTTCAAATCCAAAGGGGGTGGTATTGAGCCACCGAGGGGCATATGTAATGTCTCTCAGTGGTGCATTGATATGGGGGATGACTGAAGGGGCTGTATACCTGTGGACTCTTCCCATGTTTCACTGCAATGGTTGGTGTTACACTTGGACACTTGCAGCTCTTTGTGGTACTAGCGTTTGCCTTCGTCAGGTTTGTCAATTAGCCTAACGTTTAACCTTGATTCTCTTGCATAAGAAATGAATCACAACTAATTTGTTCTTTAATGGTAAGGCTATATGTGAATCACAAATTCTGACCATTAGTACAAAATAACTCAAGAACAAGCACTGCTAAGAAATAGAAAAGAGCGTAGCTGTTAGAAGTGCTTGGTCTAAATTCCATTTCTAGACTTGAAAATTAGTGTCATTCAGTTCACCATATTTGCTTGGCCATCTTTTTACACTTGTAGGTGTCCGCAAAGGCAGTTTACTCAGCCATAGCGAATGAAGGAGTCACACATTTCTGTGCTGCACCTGTTGTTCTCAACACCATTGCAAGTGCTCCAAAAGATCAAACAATCCTCCCTCTTCCACGCCAAGTCAACGTGATGACTGCGGGTGCAGCACCACCACCTCCTGTTTTATCAGCCATGTCCAAACATGGATTCCGTGTAACCCACACTTACGGCCTCTCAGAAACATATGGTCCCTCAACTGTGTGTGCCTGGAAGCCAGAGTGGGACTCCCTACCTCTCGAGGCTCAAGCTCGTTTAAATGCTCGTCAAGGTGTTCGTTATATTGGATTGGAAGGTCTAGATGTTTTTGACACCGAAAAACAGACACCTGTACCTGCTGATGGTGTCACCATGGGTGAAATTGTCGCTCGTGGAAATTCTGTAATGAAGGGATATCTAAAGAACCCAGAAGCAAATAAGGAGGCTTTTGCTAATGGTTGGTTCCATTCTGGGGATCTTGCCGTGAAGCACCCAGACGGATATATAGAGATTAAGGATAGAGCTAAGGATATTATCATTTCGGGGGGTGAAAATATTAGTAGTTTAGAAGTAGAAAGCTTGTTATATCAGCATCCAGCTGTTTTTGAAACATCAGTTGTGGCAAGACCAGATGAAAAATGGGGAGAATCTCCTTGTGCTTTTGTAACATTGAAACCAGGAACAGAAGGATCAAATGAAAAGGATGTAGCTCAAGACATAATGAAGTTTTGTCGAGCGAAAATGCCAGCTTTCTGGGTGCCGAAGTCTGTTGTTTTCGGACCTTTGCCAAAAACGGCAACCGGGAAGATACAGAAACACGTTTTGAGAGCTAAGGCCAAAGAAATGGGTCCTGTTAAGCGAAGTAGATTGTAGAGTTGGTGACTAAAATTCTGGTGCGAATTATGTTTAATAATATCTGTAATTTAATAACTATCTAGTTGTTATATTAATCTACTTGTAGTTATATTCATCAGCTGATGGTTATCATCTTCTCCATTGATTTTATTTTATTTAACCTTCATTTTTCTGCCCGGATCTTGGTTCACTTTGGTGATTTATGTAAAAAAAAAGATTGCATAGAAATTAAATTCCTTTTTGTTTTTAATTATTATTTTTTGATACATGGGATAACATCATAGGATTTCAGTCCTATTGCGGTGGCCTTCGGATCGGATTAATGATTAGCAGGGACAATCGAGGGCATTCATATTTCATAGTCAGAGATGAAATTCTTAGATTTTTGAAAGATGAACAACTGCAAAAGCATTTGCCAAGGATGTTTCCATTAATCAAGAATGGAAGTTGGGTCCTCAAAGACGATCAGATACCGACCTAGTCTCAACAATAAACGATGCCAACCTGGGATCAGCTGGATGTTGCTTTGACTTCGCTGGCACCTTATGAGAAATCAAATTTTTTGGGTTCCAGGAGAAGTATGGTCGCAAGGATGAAATTTAAAGGAATTGACGGAGGTGCATCACCAAGAATGGTGCCTACGGCTTAATTTGACTCAAACGAGGAAACTTACCAGGTCTAGACATAGTAAGGATTGACAGAGTGAGAGCTCTCTCTTGATTCTATGGTTGGTGGTGTACGATCGTTTTTAATTGATGAAGCGATTTGTCCGGTTAATTTCGTTAATGAATGAGACCTCAACCTGCTAACTAGCTATGCAGAGGATTACCTCCGCGGCTGGCTTCTTAGAGGGACCATGTAAATTTGAGGCAATAACATGTCTGTGATGTCCTCAGTGAAAACGCGGGGGTACCAAATACACCACCAACTTTTTCGTTCGGCAATATGTATGGACACAACCTAATACAATTGCAAGTATATCAACTTAATGATCCTTGGCAATATGTATATAGAGTTTATATCTCTACCTCTTCTCAATCAGTATGTATGAGACAATAAGTCCGTGAACCCGATTGTTCATAAGAGTACTTGGACGATCTAAAAAATCAATATCCAAGATCAATCTAGTCGTATCCAAATAATCCAATCGAAATTCTGCCAAGTACTCAAACTTGTTATCTATCTTCCAAAATACGAATTCTACAAGAAACAAGTCTCGTAATCGATTACAATTAGATGGACGCATCTACTAAGATTGAATACGTACAACTTGCGTGAATCCAATTATAAAGATAAACAATATAATGCGGAAAAGGAAAAACAAAAGACAACAAAAGTTTTTTTAATGAGGAAATCGCAACTGCAGAAAAACCCCGGGACCTCGTCCAGATTTGAACACCAAATTGTATTAAGCAGCTACAAACATTAGCATACTATCAGACTTCCGACTAGAATGTAGTTGAAACCGAATCCACCATCCCAGCAATTCAGCTACAGACGCGTTCCTTACGTATCTTGAACATCACACGGCTCTACGCAATTGATTCCCTTAGATGACGTCCTTTATAGCCTAAGAGTTGCATCAACCTCAGTGAAGACTTTTGATACCAATTTACCTCTAACAGATAAGCCTATTTGATTTCCCTTTAGATCAAAGATCAAGACTTGGAAATTTGTTTGCAATAGACAAAGCTATCAAACCTCACAATCCGTAACACTTACACCGGCTTAGATGAAAAGCCAGGATCTTTTAGCACCTCTCAAGAACAATTTTCAAAAGATCACTTAAGATCAATTTTCACATATTTATCTTGAGGAATCACAAAGTCTGAGACAAAGAGAACTTTGCGATTTCTATTTATCTTGCCTAAAAGAGATTACGAAATCCTCGATAATAGAAAGGAAAGATCAGGATGCACAAACTATCAAGGTAAAGATAGTCGAACCTGAATTCACGAATCCCCAAAGCGAAGACTTTTAGTCGTAAACCTAATTATGTTTCTCAGAGTAAGCCTAGGTTCATAGAGGACGACTTTAGCTATCAACTAGGATACAAACTGTTAGGGATTGATTTTCTCATATGAAAGAGCACCTCTGTTTATAGATTTTCAAGAATGGGGGTTCCTTAGAATTCAAACTAAGATAACTTGGGAATCAAGCAAACACTTTAGGTCTTGAAAATACAATAGAAGAATATACACAGTGGTCCGGTTCCGGAACCGTGTATAATGACTTGTTCGATTTGGCAAATATGCCATGCGAACAATAAGCAAATTGATTTTTATTAAAACACCTAAGATTTTAATCATGATGCACACACATACATGCTTAAGTGATTAATGAAGTCTTAGAAGTGTTTAAGAGAGTCATTGCAATGCTAAACATTTTTTTTTTGAGCATACGCTAGGTGAGACGGTTCGTGAACCGCAAGGGTAGTTCACGATTCAGGGAGCTACGATTCGTGAACCGGGTTCGCCAACCCTACTCGGCTCGAGAACTCAGATGTGCATTGTTCGCGAACTGGGTTCGTCAACCTTACTTGGTTTATGATCTCAGATGGACACAGTTCGCCAACCTCAAGGCTTTTAAAGCAACACCAAAAATCAGTTCACCACGGTTCGTGAACTGTTCCCAACTGAACTTGTGGTTTGCGAACTGGTTCGCCAACCTTCCCTGTATTTCTGAAACTCAGATATGTATGCAAACTGGTTTGTCAACCTACCCAGAGCATAAATATCAGAAGTTCATGAGTTTCTCTCTTATGATGTTTGAAACATTCCTAAATGATACAATCAATTGTATGCGCTATTTTCAATTGATCTACAAATTAATTTTCAAACAACAAACTGTTTTGAACTAATATTGTTAAGGACCTTTGAACATATATGCTAGAATCATATTTCGATATTTTTAACAAGACAAGCTTGACTCGAAATTTCTTCTTTGTAAATCTACTAGAAGTCATACGACATAGTCTCAACAGATAAAATGGTAAGATAGTGAGTAAAATAGAATGGTTCAGTCATCACATACTTGATAAAGAAGTTATTCAAATTTCTTCATCAATCTTCAGTCTTCGAGGGTGATGTCTGATACTCAACTACCGAATTCTAACTGAAAATACGAGGGTATCCAAATACAACACAGTCTTTTAATTTCAACCTATAAGTCCGATATCTTAAGTGATAGTCTATGGACAATACAACTTCAAGATATTCACTTGATAATAGTTACAGTTCGAAACCGATTTACTATAGGATCAATATCAAGTGATTAGGATTAACATACAAGTATAATTATAATAAGACAATTATAATGCAGAAGTAAAGTAAGTGACACAGCAAGATTTTTTTAACGAGGAAACCGCAAATATAGAAAAACCCCGGGACCTAGTCCAGTTTTGAATACTCTCAGAATTAAGCCGCTATACAAAGAATAAAATCCAACTTCGTATAGTTGAGACCAAGTAAACTAACCCTACTTACTTAGTTTCCTCAGTACCCCTGCGTCTTCGACCTTTTGGTCATGCAAGTGAATCTCATGACAAAAATCGCTGTCTCAAGTTGCTTTACCAAGTAAAGTCTTTATGTACTCAACTCCTTATGATCGTATTCTAAACAGTAAAGAAACAAATCTGGTTGGTAACCACTTCAATAATCTTTAGTATAAAGATTTGTTGAGTTGTTGACAAATACTCTTATGTTTAATCTAATAAGCTCCTTTGTCGGGTAAGATCAATCCGAATTAGTAACTTGATTCAGATTCACAATAATCATATTCAGATATTGAAAAATACCACCAAATGATAGTTGCCGATCTAAACGAAATTATCATCAAATCTATCAAGAGATAAACCAGATATAAGTTGGATCCCATCCGATCAAGATGTGTGCACAAAATTCACAAGATACAAAAAATAATTAGATAAATCTTCTTCGTCTTCAAATTTTCGATTATCTTTAAAGTACCTGAACACAAAAACTTGAATCCTCTTGTGATCAATCACGTACGAAAGGAGTGGATTATCACAAGATGTCTTTAGATCTAACAACAGTTCTAAAGATCTCGTCGATACTTTGATCTAGTTTGAGTGACCCTTATGTCACAAGAGAAGGCTCTCAAGAATAATCAAACTAGGTGCAATCAAAGTTTCAACAACCGTTAGTCAATCAAATCAATAATCGAAAATTAAAATAACAATGCAATTACAACGGTACTCGTAGAACTTCTTGATCCCACATAAGTCTTTAAACGAGCGATTGTAAGAAATTTCGCCTAATTAGGGTACTTTCCTTTCCGGATAGACGGCTCCACCAAAAACAACACGAATGAAGTTTGTCTGGCTCTTAGGATAGTTTGCAAGAAATGCAAACTCGAGTATTTATAGACCAAGGTTGTTTGGACAACAAGGAAATTCCAAAACCGAAAATATTCTCAAGATATACATTAGAGTACGTAATTTGATTTTCCTATTTCCAATAAATGTCAAACAATATTTCCGAAATCTCTCTTAGAAAATTTATATTATTAGTTTAGCACATTAACTAATAATCCTTTTCTAGAGTATATGCTTTAATTGCTGGTAATTAAAACATATAAAATTGAAAATCATAATTAAATGATTTTCGATATTTCGGTTTGGGATCAGCTTGAGCATCAAGGACTATCTTTGAAAAATTAATGATAAGAGTTATGCACATGTTCAAATAATATTGACATATAGAAGTTTCCTATATTAGCAAACCCTAATCCCAAATTCACACACAACATAAATAAATAGGTGAATATTGAAAACTAGGTTTTGCTCTTGGGACCGATTCTTCCATGACTCCCAAACTAAGTTAGGACCGGTTATACCATGATTCCCAATATAGGTTATAAGCGGTTATACCTTGCTTCCCAAAACTAGTTAGGATTGGTTATACCATGTCACTAGATATAGGTTATGACCTGTTATACCTTGCTTCCCAAAACTAGTTAGGAAAGGTTATACCATGTTACACAATATAGTCTATGACTGGTTATACCTTGATTCTAAACATAAGTTAGGATAGGTTCTACCTTGTCATTTTGCATTGGTCATCCAAATATTATTCAATGAAAAACCGGACCAATACACTTGTTGATTTCCCTTTAGATTATGAAACAAGTTCATACATCTACTTCCTTACACCAATGTAATAATACATGGTTTCCTAGGATGAAATCACACCTATATCCCACACATAATCAAGTAACTAAATACATAGATTATGTTGATGTCATATTTACGAAGTTCAAAAGATAAGCGTTATAATTTTTAATTCAGTATAATTCCTTGACACTTTGATCATAATGCTATGAACAAGTCTAATAACTAGAGTGTCATAAATATAACTTCGCATGTTATGTTTTCAATATAAAGTGACTTGAAAGATACGTTAGGAATGGAAACAAGTCAAGTTAGTATTACTAACCTCAAGTGGAAGGATGATGTCTTTGTTGTATTCGTTACTTCTTCACATTCTTCAGGTCTTCAGAGTAATACTTGCAAGTCTCAACATTCCTAGACTTTCTAGTCTAACCTAAATGAAGTTGACTCTAGTACATTTAATAAAGCGACTCTAGATGAGTTTTGATACTAAAATATGACAACCAAACTTGACATACCAATGCTTGGTGGGTTCAACCGAGCTATGCTCTAATATTAACTTAGTCTGAGACTTGACTTAGTAGACTAGAAATCAAGAAATAATTTTGATCATCTAACATTGACAACAAACTTGAGATAACAAAACTTGTGGGTTCAACTGAGCATTGCTCTAACAGTTTTAAAAGACGAGGGTACCCAAATACACCACAATCTTTTATTTATCCACCTATAGGTCCTCTACCGAAAGTGATTGTCTATAGACTAAGTCTAGACAATACAACAAATCGGTTCACACTTCGTGTGATCGTCTATGAATAAGAGATCGAGACAATACGACAACAAGATAACTTGTGTGATTGACTATGGATACAAGATCGAGACAATACTACAACGAAGTATGATACTTGATAATAGGTTCGGGATTTGATGTAGGTTTTGCGGTGGTAAATAAGGATTCGATTCTCGGGCTATTTTTAAAGGTTTGGTTCAGGAAGAATAAAAGAAAAACTAATAAACTTTAATTAAATTTGATTTTTTTGGTTACCAAGGAGAGATATTTATAGGGTTTTGGATTCCACTACTTCCGATATTTGTAACTCAATAACAATTTCTTTGACAAAATACTCCTATTTTACTCAAAACAATTCGAACCCAATCTCATGCTTTGGAAGATATAACGTTGCAAGCTCTTTTATTGACTTTCGTTGTTATTCTAAAACCTAATTTTCCTTCGCTTATAAAAGATCGATAGATAAACTAAACAAAACAGTTATTATGAAGCATGTAAAGAAGAGAAAAAATTTAATCATTTTAAAGCACAAAAATGGAGTAAATATGTCAAAGAAAATAATTACAAAGAATTACTCATCAAAAATAGTTTCTTCCAAAACCCTAGAAAAGATATTTAGCTACCCATGAATCGAAAATTGGAGAAAACTTGATTAAACATTGTATTCAACAAGATATAAATATGCTTACAACGATTTTTGGTCGCTAAAGGTATTCAGCGACGAAAACTGCTCAGCTACTACAGTTACTAGAAGTCTTTCGCTCAAGTACAGAGTACGATATAAGGATTCTGTCATGGAATAACGACAGCTATTGCGACTGTCTCAAGCAGGTGTTTGTTCTTCGTGTTCTTGATCAATAGCAGCAGCAACAACTTTCTGTAACTCTCAATTTCTCTCGATTCTAGCTCTCTATTTCTACCCAGGCTTTCCGTGTACCTTTTCTAGGGTCCCAGCACCCTATTTATACACAACAGGCGAAGAAAATCTCAGTAATAACTCCAAATAAATCCCTTTACTTCTCGGGAATATTTCTTACTCTTTACGGGAAATTCTTTCCTTCTATTTCTTCTCCACGCATCTGTTGTACACAGAATTGCTCCAACATGCTGCCGAATCCTTTAAGTCGTGTTTAACTTCCTCCAGCTACACGCAATCTTCCCAAGTTAAGAAAATCATACCCAATAAAATTCTTCTTCCCTGTTTTACTTAAAGTACGTGGAAACTTCCTTTTTCTTCGATCCAGGACTCTTACCAATCCAACGATTGAATCTAACCAAAACTCTTCACATGTCCAAACAAATATTCCTTGAGAAGAATAAACCTGAGAATAATAATTTCTCCAAATCCATGATTCCAGACAATTCTAATCGAAACCAACAACCTTACCAGCCCTGTTTAGCTTAGTAGAGAGAACCCAAAAAGTTTCAGCGATTTAATCTCACCTAGACACCTCCAATTCTCGAACCCTAATTCTGGTTCTTCAAAACCCATTTTCCTGCCAAATTTTGATTTCAAAAGCATGAAGAAGGTTACCCCTTAACCAGTCTGTTGGGTGCCGATAGTAATTGGGATACCCCTTAGTAATTAGGGTGCCCCTTAGCGCTTTTCTGGGGTGCCTCCAGTACTTTCTCCCGAGGGTTCAAATGCCAAAAATACACCACTTCTTCGAATTCTTCCACCAACAGCAGCCGTCTCTTACCTCTCAGATCCACTTCTTCTCCTCGATTTCTCTATATCACTAAAGATGCCATGCTTTTCGGACATAACTTGCATCACTAAAGCCGACATGCTTTTCCGATAGAGATGAAGAAATAAAAGCAAATAATGAGAAATAATTCGCCTCCAACAGCAGTTGCACATGAAATGACACTTTAGCTCTTTTAAGCGACGTTTTTTCTTCTTTTGCTCCAAAGTACCTAAAACTCAAAATTAAACATAAGATACATAATTTACAAGAAAACTTAGCAAAGAATGCATAAACAATAAATAAATATCAAGGTGTTTTAGACACCTATCAGACTTAACCAAACTCTATAGGGTCGCTATCAAGTATATGCGGAGTTAACGTTTGTATAATTTACTTTAAATTATATAAAAAAATTTTTGCGGAAAACAAAAGTAAATCACATGGAAAAATTTTGTTAACGCAGAAAATTGCAAATGCAGAAAATCCCAGGGACCTAGTCCATAATTGAATACTCTCAGAATTAAGCAGCTATACAAAATCTACACCAACTTCGTATAGTTGAGACCAAGCAACTACCCCTAGTTCACTTAGTTTCCTCAGCATCCCTGCGCTTCCGACTTCAATGAGTGCACACACTGGAACAATTCCTTTGGATCGTATTCCAAACAGTAAATGAACAACAAATATGTTTGGTAACAACTCTTTCGATTCTTTCAAGATAAAGATTTCTCAAGTCATATGCAAAGGATCTTCCGTTTAATCTTATAAACTCCTTTGCCTGGTTAGATCAATCTATCCAATAACTACCAAAGTAGTCAAGTTTAGATTTGCAATCAATCGATATAGATTCCAACAAGAAACTATAAAGTGATGTCGATCTCACGCAACTAATCAATCGAATAAATCCGATTCTAGTTGGATCCCAACCGATCAAGGTTTGTGCACACACAAAGATATGAGAGTAAATAAGAAATCTTCTTCGTCTTCAAATCTTCTTTGATCTTCAATAAACACCTGCACAACACCACTTGATTCTCTTATGATCAATCACACACAGAACGGAGTCTATTAACAATGAATCATCACAAGATGCCTTTAGATTTGCAAACAGTTCTAAAGATCCCGTCGATACTTTGATCTAGTTTGAGTGAATCTTATATCAGAAGAGAAGATTCTCAAGAATAAACAAACTAGGTGCAATCAAAGTTTCAACAACCGTTAGTCAATCAAATCAATCGAAAACTAATAACACTGCAATTATCTAGTTTCCCACCAACGGTACTCGTAGAGCTTCTTGATCCCACAAAAGTATTTAAACGAGCGGTCGTAAGAGATTTCACCTAATTAAGATACTTTCCTCTCCGAATAGACGGCTCCACCAGAAACAACAATAATGAAGTTTGCCCGGCTCTTAGGATAGTTTGCTAGAAATGCAAACTTAGGTATTTATAGACCAAGGATGTTTGGACACCAAGGAATCCAAAACTGAAAATATTCTCAAGATACGCAATGAATAGTAAAATTTGGTTTTCCTAATTCCAATAAATGCTTTTCCAAAATTTCTGAAATCTCTCAATAGAAAATATACAATTAGTAAATGCACATTACTAATTTTTATTCTCTAGAGATATGCATTTAATTGCTGGTAATTAAAGCATATAAAACCAAAAACCTTCATTAAAATATTTTTAATTTATTTCGGCACAGGATCTCCTTGAGTACTAAGGAATATCTTTGAACAATAAATGATAAGAATTACTGTACGTGTTCAAAATATGTTGACATCTTTCCACTGTAAATCCTTATTCATATTTGCATGGATTTACATTCTTGGAATCGGTTATACCATACTTCCAAACAAGTTTAGAATTGGTTCACCTGTATTCCAAGATTACTATGTGATTGATCAAATATCAAATCACATAGATGGGTTCAATCGGTTCTACCAATCACTATTATCGGTTATACCTTAATATGGAAATACTTGTGATCAGTCACACAAGTTACCAGGACCGGTCACATCAATTACCAGGATCGGTTACCATATGCAACGAAGGGAAGAAGCCAAAGAAATGAAGAATGTAAACATCATAGCACCCGAAGCTTCCTCAGCACAGGTAGTAAGTACCTCAACTACCCCAGTGGCGGATACCTCCGTCAAATGAAAATTACAGAAAATCACTCCTCCGAAGCCCCAGAAGCTGACCTTCTCACCAATAGAACCAACGAAGAAAATCAACATCGGATCCGAAGAAGAACCAAAGATGCTCACTGTCTGAACATTATTGGAAGAAGACGAGAAAGTGCAGTTGCAAAAACTACTCAAAGAATACGCAGATATCTTCGCATGGTCAATAGAAAATATGCCAGGAATTGATCCGGAGGTTGTCTTACACCACCTTCGGATTAAACCATAGGCCACACCGTTCAAACAGCGCCTTCGCAAAGTAGCGAAAATTTACCAAGAAGCTGTCGAAAAGGAATCATATAAGCTTCTAAAAGCAGGCTTCATCAGAGAAGCCAAGTATCCTACTTGGATATCTAACATGGTGATAGTACCTAAGAAGAACGGAGGGGTGCGCATCTGCATCGAATTTAGCAATCTCAACAAAGCCTGCCCCAAGGATAGCTACCTGCTGCCTAACATCGACCATCTAGTCAACGCAACCGAAGGACATCAAAGGCTATCCTTCATCGACGGCTATTCTGGGTATAACCAGGTCGCACTTGTAGAAGAAGATCAGGAGCATACTGCGTTCTTCACCCTACGCGGCTTATACTGTTACACAAGGATGCCTTTTGGACTAAAGAACGCGGGGGATACATACCAGCGATTAGTGGATAAAATCTTTAACAATGGATAGGAAAGATATTGGAAGTTTACGTAGACGACATGCTCGTCAAAAACAAGCAATCAAAGAATCATCTAATGGACCTGAAGGAGATATTCGAAGCCATGAGGAGCTGCCACATGAAAGTAAATCCAGAAAAATGCACGTTCGGAGTAACCTCAGGAAAATTCTTAGGCTACCTGGTGACAAAAAGGGGAATAAAGCTGGACCCCAAAAGGACCAGAGCCATAATGGAAATGCCATCTCCGAAGACCTTGAAAGAAGTTCAAAAGATAAATGGAATTTTAGCTTCGATGGAAAGATCATCAGACAAATGCAAAGCATTCTTATACACTCTAAGAAAAGGAAGTTGATTCATGTGGACTGCAGAATGCGAACAAGCCTTCCAAAAGATCAAAGAATACCTAACCTTTGTACCCATTTTGCAAAAACCGGAGCCAGGTGAAGTACTCACTCTCTATCTTGCAGCAACCAGCTACGCTGTAAGCGCGGTATTTGTACGGACCCAAACACAAGAAGAAAAGCCGATCTACTATATTAGAAAGACACTCAACTCGGCAGAGCGAAACTATACCAAAATGGAGCAACTCATATACACCTTAGTATTTGCAACTCAGGAGCTAAAAACCTATTTCGACGCGCATACTATCTGTGTATTAACGAAGGCCCTGATAAGTCAAATCCTCAACAATACTGAGAGGGTAGGAAGAGTAGCAAAGTGGAATGGGCAGATCAAGCAGTTTCAGATAATATTTGGAATAGGGAAGGCTGAGAAATCGCAAGTACTAGCTAACTTTTTGGCAGACCTACCCCTCAGCGATGAAGCAGAGGTGGATGATATCCCATGAATGGAAGAATAAAAAGAAAACCCGAAGGACTTGCTAGAGCCTCGAAATCTACGAAGATGGGAAATCTTTGTGGATGGTTCCTCTAACAGAGAAGGCGCAGGCATAAGGATTGTAATAACAACCTCCATAGGAGATCGACTTATCTACACCGTCAGGCTAGAATTTGAAGAATACACAAACAAAATCGCGGAGTATGAGGTAGTAATACATGGCCTCCGCTTAGCAAGGGAGCTATGCCTATCAGACGTTCGATTAACTAGTGACTCCTAGTTAAGATTGAACTCAAGTATCAAAATTTGGATCCAGTACTATATGCGTACTGAAAAAGCGGGGATCTAACAACCACACCCAATATTTCATTCGGCAATCTTAATGGACAAACTCGAATATATACTTTTAAGAGAATCAACTAGACAGTCAGACTCAATCTATAAAAAAGTATATCAAAGAGTTATATATCTCTATCTCTTAATTCAATCTGCAATCAGCAAATAGGAATTTGCGAGCCCGATTGAATATAAGAGAAATAACTTGAACGGTACCAAAGACCAATGTTCAAGTGTCAATTAATTTGTATCAACAACCAAAGGTTGGATTATCTAATTGATTGATCTTAACGCACAACTTGTGATATTTCTATTATATAACAAAATATAATGCGGAAAAGAAATAACACAGAAACCAGAAATTTTGTTAACGAGGAAACCGCAAATGCATAAAAACCCCGGGACCTAGTCCAGCTTTGAACACCACACTGTATTAAGCCGCTACAGACACTAGCCTACTACCAATGAACTTTGGACTGGAATGTAGTTGAGCCCTAATCAATCTCACACTGATCAAGATACAGTTGCGCTCCTTACATATCTGAACCCCAGCAGGATTCTACGCACTTGATTCCCTTAGCTGATCTCACCCACAACTAAGAGTTGCAACGACCCAAAGTCGAAGACTTGATAAACAAATCTGTCTCACACAGAAAAGTCTATTGGAATAGATAAATCTGTCTCCCACAGAAATACCTATGAGTTTTTTTCCGTCTTTTGATAAATCAAGGTGCACAGGAACTAATTGATAACCCGGACTTATATTCCCGAAGAACAACCTAGTATTATCAATAACCTCATAATAATATTAATCGTATGGTAGCGAAACAAGATATTGTGGAATCACAAACAATGAAACGAAGATGTTTGTGACTACTTTTAATCTTGCCTATCGGAGAATCAATCTTGAGCAAATCTTAGAGAAGATAGTACTCAATACGATAGAACATGGCAAGATCAGAACACGCAACTACAGAGAAAATAGTTGGGTCCGGCTTCACAATCCCAATGAAGTATTTAAGTCGTTAACCTACAGGGTTTCGTTAAAAACCTAAGGTTAAAGGAGAATCGAATCTAGTTGCAACTAGTATCACACATGAGGTGTGGGGATTAGGTTTCCCAGTTGCTAGAGTTCTCCTTTATATAGTTTTCATATCAGGGTTTGCAATCTAAGTTACCTTGGTAATAAATCATTCAATATTCACCGTTAGATGAAACCCTGATTAGATATAAGCTAATATCTTTCAACCGTTAGATCGAACTTAGCTTGTTATACACAAATGAAATGTACCCTCATTTAGGTTTATGTAACCGTACCTAAACGTGTACACCATGTTGGCTTAACAATAGTTAACCGAGGTTAGCTATATGAACACTCTCATATTAACCTTATTCATCTTAACCATAACTAGTTCAAATGACTCAAATGAAACTAGTTAAAGAGTTGTTCAATTGCTATATTCTCATAGAAGTATACAAGAACACAATTGAAGCAAAATCAGTTTGATTCACTCGAAACAATTCATGAACATTATAGGCACGGTTTGCGAAGAATGCATTCCTTATTATATAAATGTATTTGTTCATGTCACAACCAATTTTAGAACTTTAACCATTCTAGCATGCAAACGGGTACGCATATTTGAAATAGCCGGACCAAGTTTGGTTTTTGCAAGTATGCGAACGGGTACGCATACCTCCAAACCCAACAGAAATTTCCGGTCACAAACCTACGCCAGTATGCGTACGGGTACGCGCACTTAGGTTCCCGGACTTCTTAAACCAACAGGTACGCATACGGGTATGCATATTATGGTTCCCGGACATGGATCACACATATGCAAGAGTTCACAACATGTTTATAATCCAATGTTGGTTAAGTATTCTAAACTCTTATTTCAATCATTGAAACTTTCTTAGAGGATGACAATAGCCGTTTTCACACAAACCATGTAAGATGTTACTCGGCGATTTTCATATGATCATCTTTTGAATTTCTTCAAGAATATAAGATGAACTTAGTTGAAGCGAAAGCTTACCAACATATATTTCTAGAAATATGTAAGCGAGTTAAACTCAGCTCGAAATCTAAAATGTGCATAATAAAAAACTATAGTAACACGACTTTTGTCTCAATATAGGAGATAGAGTAGAAATAGACTTTCCAAGTGATAGATGAGTTTCAGTCTCCACATACCTTTTGTTGATGAAGTTCCACAAGCTCTCCTTAGTAGTTCTTCATCTTCAAATGATGAACGCCGTGAAGTCTAAAGCTCAACAACACAATCTATCCTAGTCCGAGACATTACTTTAAGTAGACTAGAAATCAAGATTTATAGTTTTGATCACTAACATTGACAAACAAGCTTGAAATAGCAACGCTTGCGAGTTCGACCGAGCAGTGCTCTAACAATCTCCCCCTTTGTCCATTTTAGTGACAAAACTATCAATACATATGGATTAGAAAATAAATAAACTTTGTAGCTTCTCATCCAAATGCTTGATCTCCTTGGTTCTTCAACATTGCTCGAAATCTTCGTCACTTCCAAGTACTCCAATGATTCCAAATGTGTTCAACTCAGCATCATCGTTGTTGAAGATCCATAGCTATAACAATGAGAAAACAATTGCTCTCAATCATTCTTATACAATGTCATAGTATCATTATACAGCATCAAAGTCCAATTGTATCACAACTTTGACAACAATACTATGGTGATATGTATCACTCCCCCTTAGCCAATACTTCATCTCACAATGAAAACCACTCCCCCTTACATAATGATCTATAAACCATATGTATTTGTAGTGTGAACTACACATTAATTCTCCCCCTTTTTGTCAATATAAATTGGCAAAGGTACGAAAACTAGTGGGATTCTCATGAAATTTTCATGGAGATACTTCATGACCAAAAGAGAACAACATATCAACTTGTTTAGATGCCATCAAATAGCCGAAGCTAAATGCATTCATCAAGGAGTTTATAAAGATACAAGATAACCCCTACAATATTCCACAGCCGCACTCCCCAGAAAGATTTGGCAATTAAGCACAAGTTCAATTAAGAAATCTCCTCCATAAAATGTCATTCCCGAAAGAACAACAAGAGCGACCTTACTTTTACAAGAAAAGAAGGATTTCTTTGGACATTAACAAATCACATGAAACATGAATTTGTATCCAAAAATCTTAATTGAATTAACCACAAGGAAAATGATCAATTCAATTAGCCATGCTCAACATAAGAGAATTTACGGAGCAACACAGTACATACACAAAGATGTGGATAAGGGAAAGACCAATACTGCGGAATAATCAAAGATTCATTCTATTTTTCATCACTATTTGCACAATGACATATAATAGACTTAATCTTTGAAAACAAAAGTTCATCCTTTCTTTCATCAATATTTCCATAATGACATAAAAGGCTTAACTTTTGTAGTCAAAAGTTCATTCTATCTTTTATCAATACTTTCATATCGACATATAATAGAGTTAACTTTTGAACACGTATGGGACAGTCAAGGTTCAAGGACGTAAACAACATATCCCATAGCAATTTGCAATATATGAAACCAATAAAGATTAATACTGCAAAATCAATCTTTGTCCTTAGAAGGTAGAATCAATCTTTTTCGCACGGATTTACACCAAGAATAGCTACCAAAGGCATATAAAAAGACTTTCTTAACAAAGAAGAACATACAAAGCCAATAAAGACCATGCATCATAGTTCACATAAGATGATTGTGCACATCCCATAATATTGCGTACTACTGCCCATTCTTGAACTTCCTTCTTTGTGATTCACCAACAACATTCTTGTAAAAGCTACAAATGATCTTATAAGAGCAGTACTCCAAGAATCCAAGTGCCCAAGTCCAAGAGAAGTGGAACAGGTGCGACGAAACGGAGCACAACACTCAAAAACAAGAGACGGGACAAAGACCAATCTTAACTCATCCAAATTCAAGAATTCTCATCTACATTTTGAAGGGAATTCAAAAAGGAAGAGAATTCAAAAAAAATGAGGTAATTCCTAGTTCGGACAAAGAAGTTACGGCCAAAACAAGTTTACCGAATATCGACGTCTACGGTCAAGTATGCATACCGGTTTGCAAACGAATTTTCATGACCTGGAGCAGTATGCAAATGGGGATGCGTACTAAAATCCCTGGATTTTGATTTTAAATGATGGTATGCATACCTGGTATGTGTACCATGAAGTCCAAACATCCCGAACTACTATTTTCAAACCTAAACATTTAAGAACCTTAAACACATATCAAGTTAGGTAGAAATGAACTATAAGCAAGGTACATGGATCATAATAAGTACTCTAAGCAAATAAAAACACAAATCTTGCTCAAGTTTATAGACATACCTTTTTAGAAGAATCCCAATTGAATTCTACAGCCTTATCAAACATAATCTGTGCGCCCCAATTCTCGTGCTTCCCTCACCGTATACATAACAGGTCATTCCTTGGTGAGGATGTACTAACAACACACTTAAGTTGTGTTTAGGTGAGCAATGTCTTGCTCACCACAAGTGACTTTTGGATTATCATGAAGGAGATCGCTTTTAGAACCTTTCACATCCAAATCCATCTTTCCAAAAAACTTTTTAAGTTCCAACATCATGGATACTGCCTTCTCCATAGTCATGGAATTTTCTGGGAGATCATTCCTTTTCACACTCAAAACATCATTGACTTTCTTTGGTATCCACTTCTGAGTGCCTTTAGGAACAATCGGAACCTTCTTCCCATTACTCTCTAATAGAATTCTCGGAAGAGAATCCAATTGACTATTCTTTTGCAAGTTAGTCTTTCTCCAACTGGGAACATCGGATCTTGTCTTCGACTTTACGAAGTTATCCTTTTGATAACCATTACGATTGTGAAAAGGATTCGTATTACGTTTATAGGCAAATCTAGGTTTATCACAGCACTGATTCCTTTGCCTAAAGGTTGGCAGTTATAACCTGTAACATTAAGGGGATTAGTCTTAACATATGATCTTGGTTTCACAACTTCTTGTGATGCCCAAACAAGAACATCATGAAGTTTCTCATTCCTTATACGGAAACGACAACTCCTTTCCAGGTGACCTTTATTTCCGCAATAGTGGCAAACATAAGGAATGTTCTTACCTCGATCCGTGTGTGCTGACTTTGGAGGTTGATATACTTTGCTCTTTTGAACCTTAACTGCCGATGAAGGTATTTCACTTTTGCCATCAGTGGAAACCTTTTGTTGAGAAGAATCACTAGCCTTAACAAATTTTACCTCTTTGCTAATACTTGGTGCATCTATTCCCTTATAGCCCAATCCTCGTGTATCACGATGATTTTTACCTTATCCTAGCATAGTGGTTAATTTACTTGAACTAGTATTGAACTTTTTCAAGTCATCTTCTAACATCTTGATTTTATCAAGAGCAGCAACTAAATCAGCCTCAAGGCGTTTTTCTCGAGCGAGATACGCGCCTTCTCTGTCATCAAAACTTGCTTGCTGGGAGTTAATCCTTTCTTCAATTTCTGCAAGTTTCTCTTCTAACAAGAAGTATTTTTGATAAACACGATCACATTCAAGAGACTTTCTACTCAGGTTTTCCTCGGTATCTTTGAGGATCGATTCGCAAGAGCGATTCCAACCATAAAGATCTCCGTAAATCCTTTTCAATTTCTTGTTTTCTCGACAGAGAGGAGTCAGAAGAGGTGTGAAATGATAAGTTGTAATCTTCTTCATTTTCAATGAATCCAAAAACTCAACATACTCTGAAACTTCCTCATCAACATCTCTATCAATATCTGAATCACCTTCATCAGAAAGTTCATCCAACTGTTCTTCTAGGCGTGTTTCCCAATCAACAGTTTCTACATTCATAGAATGTTTAAATATTGACTCAGATGTGATAGTTCTCTCAGGTGTATTCAAGCTTTGAAAATCATCTGGTAATTTCTGACCTGGGACGTTATTAGAGATAGACTCGTCCATAATAATCAGATTGCTACAAACACAGACTTATGAGGTCTTTATCGTATTTTCCTTCTCTGATACCAAATGAAAAAGCGGGGGTCTAACAACCACACCCAATATTTCGTTCGGCAATCTGAATGGACAAACTCCAATATACTTTTAAGAGAATCAACTAGACAGTCAGACTCAAGCTATAGAAAAGTATATCAAAGAGTTATATATCTCTATCTCTTAATTCAATCCTCAATCAGCAAATAGGAATTTGCGAGCCCGATTGAATATAAGAGAAATAACTTGAACGGTAGAACATGGCAAGATCAGAACACGCAACTACAGAGAAAATAGTTGGGTCTGGCTTCACAATCCCAATGAAGTATTTAAGTCGTTAACCTACAGGGTTTCGTGAAAAACCTAAGGTTAAAGGAGAATCAACTCTAGTCGCAACTAGTATCACACAGGAGGTATGGGGATTAGGTTTCCCAGTTGCTAGAGTTCTCCCTTATATAGTTTTCATATATGGGTTTGCAATCTAAGTTACCTTGGTAACAAAGCATTCAATATTCACCGTTAGATGAAAACCTGATTAGATACAAGCTAATATCTTTCAACCATTAGATAGAACTTAGCTTGTTATACACAAATGAAATGTACCCTCATTTAGGTTTATGTAACCGTACCTAAACGTGTACACCATGTTGGCTTAACAGTAGCTAACCGAGGTTAGCTATATGAACACTCTCATATCAACCTTATTCATCTTAACCATAACTAGTTCAAATGACTCAAATGAAACTAGTTAAAGAGTTATTCAATTGTTATATTCTCATAGAAGTATACAAGAACACAATTGAAGCAAAATCAGTTTGATTCACTTGAAACAATTCATGAACATTATAGGCACGGTTTGCAAAGAATGCATTCCTTATTATATAAATGTATTTGTTCATGTCATAACCGATTTTAGAACTTTAACCATTCAAGTATGCAAACGGGTACGCATACTTGAAATGGCCGGACCAAGTTTGGTTTTCTCAAGTATGCGAACGGGTACGCATACCTCCAAACCCAACAGAAATTTCCGGTCACAAACCTACGCCAGTATGCGTACGGGTACGCGCACTTAGGTTCCCGGACTTCTTAAACCAACAGGTACGCATACGGGTCTGCATACTATGGTTCCCGGACATGGATCACACATATGCAAGAGTGCACAACATGTTTATAATCCAATGTTGGTTAAGTATTCTAAACTCTTATTTCAATCATTGAAACTTTCTTAGAGGATGACAATAGTCGTTTTCACACACTAATAGCATCAGAGCCATTTTCAAGTTATTTAAATAATCATAACGAAACATTCCAAGTCTACACCAAATGATTGTATCACACAAACCATGTAAGATGTTACTCGACGATTTTCACATGATCATCTTTTGACTTTCGTCAAGAATATAAGATGAACTTGGTTGAAGCGAAAGCTTACCAACATATATTTCGAGAAATATGTAAGCGGGTTAAACTCAGCTTGAAATCTCAAATGTTCATAATCAAAAACTATAGTAATACGACTTTTGTCTCAATATAGGATATAGAGTAGAAATAGACTTTCCAAGTGATAGATGAGTTTCAGTCTCCACATACCTTTTGTTGATGAAGTTCCACAAGCTCTCCTTAGTAGTTCTTCGTCTTCAAATGATGAACGCCGTGAAGTCTAAAGCTCAACTACACAATCTATCCTAGTCCGAGACATTACTTTAAGTAGACTAGAAATCAAGACTTATAGTTTTGATCACTAACATTGACAAACAAGCTTGAGATAGCAACGCTTGCGAGTTCGACCGAACAGTGCTCTAACGCGTACCTCAAGCTAGCTCAGGAGCACATCCTCTATGCTAAGGGATAAGAATACTTCAGCTGTTCAAATAGGAAGGTTGTATGAACCTTCGATCGAAGGAACAATCTAAGGAGGAAAAGAAGCAATGGCTCTAGACGTACCAAAAGAAGAAGCGAAGGGGTCAGATGGAGACCAACTCATGTCTAAAGAAGGTCTGCCCAAGTCAACAGAAGATGAAGGGAACGAGCCATAAGATGGTTGGATAATTCCAATCCATCGATACCTTGAAGAAGGTACCTTACCAGCAGATGTAAAAGAAGCAAAGAAGACTATGGCTAAGGCATCCACCTACCAGCTTCGAGATGGAATCTTATACAAGAAATCATTCCTTTGGCCAATTATGCGATACCTCTTGTAACGCCCCTTTTCTCCCTTGTATGAGTTTATGACACTGAACCCATGCTTAAGACGCTAAAAGAACTAAGGACCATAACCATTAAGTTGAGTACAAGAGGAATGTACATAAACAACACAAACTGTTCAATGTAAAGAGAAAACAACAAGAGTTTCTCTCTCAAGCTATGGGACTAATCGTACCTGATCAACTTTTAAACCTAGCTCATTGGAAATTAATAGAGTTTCAAAATGAACACACTCAATTCAAGGGGTAAAAATATTTAGATTCAAGAGGGCTATACTATACATTCATAACATTTCCACCTATTTACATACTGTGAAAATATAATGATACAAACGATACAGAAGTTAGGTTTTAAGTTAAACACATCACCTTGCAAGAACTACATATACAGAACTTCCCACAAAAAGATATCGGCAGTGACCTCCCTATACACAAGCAAGAGAAACACTTTACTCGACCCACACGTTAACTACTCCTTCACCCGACCCTATACCATTTTCTTCGATGATACCTTCCACTAAACGGAGATGAAAGAGTGAGCTAAGCAAGCCCGATGTATATTTACACTACTCAAACGTAGACATCAAATTGAATATCCACATAATGCAAGACTGCCCCAAATGATAAAAAGAAATTTAATTTACTGAAATAAACAATCATGTATATGGATCAAGTTCCTTCTTTGAATAACAATATTGACGCCCATTCCACGCCTTGTTAGAGCACTGCTCGGTTGAAATCACAAGCATTGCTATCTCAAGCTGTTGTTAAGTTTAGTTGCCAAAACTAAAAGTCTTGATTTCTAGTCTACTTATAGCTAAGTCTCGGATTATGATAGAAAGTGTAGATGAGCATTAGACTTCACGGCGTTCATCGATTGAAGACGAAGAACTACTCAGGGGAGCTTGTGGAACTTCATCAACAAAAGGTATATGGAGACTTGAACTCATCTATCACTCAAAAGTCTATCTACTCTATCTCCTATTTGAGATAAAAGTCGTATAGCTATATAGACTTCGATTATACACATTTGATATTTCGAGTTGAGTTTAACTCGCTTACATATTTCTCGAAATATGTGTTGGTAAGCTTTCGCTTTAACCAAGTTCATCTTATATTCTTGACGAAAGTCAAAAGATGATCATATGAAAATCGTCTTGTAACATCTTACATGATTTGTGTGAGACAGTCATTTGATGTAAACTCGGAATGTTTCGTATTGATCATTCGATCACTCGAAAATTGCTTTGAAGCTAATAGTTTGTGTGAGACAGCTATTGTCATCTTCCGAGAATGTTTCAATGATTGAAATGGGAGTTTAGAACACTTAACCATGATTGGATTATAAGCACAGTATGCGTACTTGCATATGTGTTGATCCAAGACCGGAACTTAGTATGCATACCCGTATGCGTACTGGTTGGTCAGGTAAAGACTGGGAGCTAGAGTATGCATACCTGTACGCATACTGGCGAAGTCAGTTGAAGTCCGGGTACTAGAGTATGCGTACCTGTATGCGTACTGGTTTCAACTAAAGTTTGGAAGTGTACAACAGTATGCGTACCTGTTTGCATACAGGCGAACACTGTCCAAGTCCGGCTACTTAGGTATGCGTACCCGTTTGCATACTTGAGTGGGTTATGTTCTAAAATCGGTTTGTTCATGAGTTAATACATTTATATAATAAGGAATACAATCTTTTGCAAACCATGGCTATAATGTTCATGAATTGATTCGAGTGAATCAAAATCAATTTTGCTTCAATTGTGTCTTGTATACTTCTATGAAAATATAAACAATTGAACAACTCTATAACTAGTTTCATTTGAGTCATTTGAACTAGTTACGATTAAGATGAATAAGGTTGATATGAAAGTGTTCATATGGCCAGCTTCGGTTGACTATTGTTGAGCCAACAAAGGTGTGCACGTTTAGGTATGGTTACTCATATCTAAATGAAGGTACATTTCATTTGTGTGTAACAAGCTCAGTTCGATCTAACGGTTGAAAGATATTAGCTTGAGTCTAATCAGGTTTTCATCTAACGGTGAATATTGAATGCTTTGTTACCAAGGTAACTTATATTGCAAACACTGATTTGGAGACTATATAAAGGAGAACTCTAGCAACTGGTAAACCTAATCCCCACACCTCCTATGTGATACTAGTTGCGACTAGAGTCGATTCTCCTTTAACCTTAGGTTTTTCACGAAACCTTGTAGGTTAACGACTTGAAGACTTCATTGGGATTGTGAAGCCAAACCCAACTATTTTCTCTGTAGTTGCGTGTTCTGATCTTACTGTTTTCTATCGTATTGAGTATTATATTTTCTAAGATTTGCTCGAGATTTATTCTCCGATAGGCAAGATAAAAAGTAGTCACAAACATCTTCATCTCATCGTTTGTGATTCCACAATATCTTGTTTCGCTACCATATTAAGGATGAGTTCTCAATCCAGTTTAAAATCTAGCATGCCTAAATCAGACCAAACAGTTTCAAACAACCTAAGGGGAAAACTGAGCAAGATGTTTAATTCATTTCAACTAATATTCCATAGAACCTAACTTTCATGATAACTTAAAGATACAGGGAAAACATAGTTTCAATATCTATCGAGTTCTAACACCTACGACGTCTCATAAATCATGTAAATATGAACTCAATTTCAAAAGAAACCCTAGGTATTTCGATACAAAGATTGATAAGATTAAGATAGAATTTGTAGTAGAAGAATCAATTTATAAACCATCGTATTGAGCAGAACCATCTGAAATAAGAACAATTAAAGTTGAATCATACCTTCAATCACTGCCTCAAGATGAACAAGGTAAACCCCCTTTCCAAATACCCTCAAATCCCTACGGCACTAATTGACCCAAGGGTTCATAACCAACTCTTTCCTTTCTTTGAATTGAATTCGGAAATTCAGTATAGGGTTCGTTTTCACATGATTGTTTCTCAGAGTCTCTCACTACTACAGTTGTTGCAAAAAGAGGCGGATAGGTTCGATAGTTTTGATCAAATCTTTTCTGTTCATTCCAAACATGACCTTAATATGTTAAACCTGTGTCAATGTAAAAGTATACCGCGTGGCTATAACTTTTGTAGACTAACCTAATTTGTGAAATCCTAGTATATTATTAAGCTAATTAAACATCAACAAATACAAGACGCACATCATATATGTAAAAAAATAAAATTTAACATCCTAATTAGCAAATACTGACAGCTAACCAAAGAAATTATCCAACCGTATGGTTGGATTTCCATAAAATTTAAATAGCAGTGATACAATTAATATTAATTGTGCATTCAACTCAAAAAAAAAAGACAAAACATTGGGCTACTACAATCACCCCACCTAGCAGAACTTTTAGCCCTCGAAAAGAACACTAACGTACCTCAGGTGAACAACTCCGGAAATTGGGCTCGCATATCTGATTCTTTCTCCCATGTAACTTCTTCGATATTGTGATGAATCCAACGCACTTTCACTAAAGAAATGATTTTGTTCCTTAATATTTTCTCCTTACGGTCCATAATTTCCATCGGCCCTTCTTTATATGAACCATTATCTTTTAACTGCAGAGACTTCCAATCAATCACATGGGAAAGATCAGACTCGTAACCTCTTAACATAGACACATGAAATACATCATCAACCTGACCCAAACTTGTTGGTGGTTCAAGCCTATATGCTACCTCCCCAATCTTCTCAACAATCTTGAATGACCCTATAAACCTGGGTGCGAGCTTCCCCATCAAAACAAACCTAGTAACACCCTTCTTCGGAGATACACGCAATAACACACTCTTCTCCACCTCAAACTGTAATGGACGTCGACTATGGTCTGCATAACTTTTCTGTCTACTCTGAGCTGCCCGAAGAAGTTCCTTAATAGCTCTAATATTCTATGTGGTCTCTGCAATTATTGTCGGCAACAAACTATCTCCAACCTCTGTCCAACATATAGCGTGATCTACACGGTCACCCATATAACGCTTCAAATGGTGCCATACCAATACTTGCATGATAGCTATTGTTATAAGAAAATTTCGCTAACGGCAAATGATTCTTCCAGCTACCTTGAAACTCCAATACGTATTCCCTAAGCATATCCTCAAGTATTCTAATGACCCATTCTGATTGCCCATCTGACTACGGATGAAAAGCTGAGCTGAGAGTAATATTAGTACCAAATGCTTTTTGAAGACCCTTCCAAAAATCAGATGTAAACTGAGCACCTCTGTCTGATATGATGGATAACGGAACACCGTGTAACCAAACAATTTCAGAAACCTACAACTGTGATAGCTTGTCAACTGAGTAAGTAGCCTTGATTGGTAGAAAATGAGCCGTCTTCGTTAACCTGTCCACCACAACTCATATGGAATCTATACCTTCACTTTTCTTAGGAAATCCACTAACAAAATCCATTGTAACATGCCCCCACTTCCAATCTGGAATAGGTAAGGGCTGAATAAGACCTCCTGGTAACTTGTTTTTAGCTTTTACTTCTTCACATGTCAAACATTTCTTCACAAACTCAGCAATAGATCTTTTCATTCCGAGCCACCAAAAGTTTCTTCTTAGATTTATGTACATTTTAGTGTCCCCCGGGTGGATAGTGTAATGAGATCGATGCGCTTCATTTAATATTTCATTCCTCAGTTCTAAACCCGTTTTCTTCGGCACCCATAAACGATTCCTGAAATGAAGAGTCTCATCAGAATGCAGCTTCCAGTCCTTGTTGTCTTTCTCATTAGCCATGTCTAAACACTATACAAAGTCTTTACTTTCAATCTGAGCTTTGGTTATCCCCTGAATCAAAGTAGATTGTACTTTCATTTGAGCTAAATATCCTTTGCAAACACTACCATTTCCGGATTCTTGGAATATATAATCCGTAGCTTCATCAAACAATAACCATTCCTTAACCATCAGTTGTGCTAGAATCCAGTCTCTCTTACGACTAAGAGCATCATCCACCACATTTGCCTTACCCGGATGATATAATACAGTAAATTCATAGTTTTTCATGTACTCTGTCCAGCGCCTCTGCCTCATGTTCAAATCCTTCTGCGAGAACAAGTACTGCAGACTTTTATGATCAGAATATAAGTTGAATTTGTCACCATATAAATAGTGTCTCCAAATCTTTAAAGAAAACACAATCGCTGCCAGCTCCAAATCATGTGTAGGGTAATTCTTCTCATGCACTTTTAATTTCCTGGAAGCATAAGCGATCACCTGTCTACTATGCATTAACACACACCCTAGCCCAATAGAATATGCATCTGTATATACGTCATAAACTGCCTCTGCACTCGGTACTGTCAACACCAGTGACAAAGTTAAACGACCCTTCAACTCTTGAAATGCAGACTCACACTCAGTTGTCCATTCGAATTTAACCCCTTTCTGTGTCAATCGACTCAATGGAGAAGAAATACCAGAAAAACCCTGCACAAACCGCCGATAATAACCTGCTATCCCTAAAAAACTTCAGATTTCTGTAACTGTCCTTGGTTACTGCCAATTTAAAACACTATCAATCTTTGAAGGATCTACTGCAATTCCCTCACTTGAGATAACATGACCGAGAAACTTAACTTCATTCAACCAAAAATCACACTTGCTAAACTTTGCATATAGCTAATTTTCACGCAAGGTTTGTAGAACACTCCGCAAATGTAATTCATGGCCTTCTCGAGTTTTTGAATAAATCAGAATATCATCAATAAACACAATCACGCATCCATTCAAATATGGACAAAGCACCCTATGCATCAAATCTATGAATGCTGCTGGAGCATTTGTCAAACCAAAAGGCATAACAAGATATTCATAATGCCCTAACGCTGTCCTTAATGCTGTTTTTGGAATGTCACCGCTTCCTTGATTCTTGACTGTTGATAACCTGACCTAAGGTCAATCTTAGCGAAAAATTTGGCGTCTTTCAACTGATCGAATATATCATCTATCCTTGGATGTGGATACTTATTCTTAATAGTGACTTTATTCAACTGCATATAATCAACACATAACCTAAACGTATTATCTTTCTTTTTCACAAACAAAACAGGAGCACCCCATGGAGAAAAACTAGGTCGAATAAATCATAAATTCATTAACTCTTCTATCTGTGACTTTAACTATTTCTTTTCACAAGGAGCCATACGGTAAGGATTTTTCGAAATTGGAGAAGTTCCCTGCAGCAAACCAATGCTAAAATCTATATCTCTCTTTGGTGGTAACCCTGACAGGACATTTGGAAACACATCTTTAAAATCACACACTACAGGTATTGACTCCACTATCATCGTGTCTTCAGTGACACAGGCAAGCAAACCAAACCCATTTTCACCACCAGCCTTTTTCAATTTCTGAAAAAAAACTTTGTGGCTTTATGGAACCCACAAACACAAATGGAGATTTACCAGGAAAATGAAATGTAACTACTTTTGCATAACAATCCACACTAGCATGATATTTTGCTAACCACTCCATACCTAGTATGACATCAAAACCACGTATCTCTAACACTATCAAGTCTGCAAATAATTCTTGGTCATTAACCATCATCACACATTTCTCGCAAACTCGAAAAGGAAAGTGTTAGAGCACTACTCGGTCGAACTCGCAAGCGTCGCTATCTCAAGCTTGTTTGTCAAGTTTAGGTGTCAAAACTATAAGTCTTGATGTCTAGTCTACTTATAGCTACGTTTCGGATTAAGATAGAATGTGTAGTTGAGTTTTAGACTTCACGACGTTCATCGATTGAAGACGAATATCTACTAAGGGGAGCTTGGAGGAACTTCATAAACAAAAGGTATGTGGAGACTTAAACTCATCTATCACTCAGAAGTCTATTATATTCTATCTCCTATTGAGACTAAATCATATAACTATATATACTTTTACATTATACACATTTGATATTTCGAGCCGAGTTTAACTCGCTTATATCTTTCTCGAAATATGTGTTGGAAAGCTTTTTGCTTTAACTACGTTCATCATTATTCTTGAAGAGTTTAGTTGGAAACAATTTATTTGTTGGAAACTAAATAATGAGTCAAAAGATGATCATGTGAAAATCGCCTTGTAACATCTTACATGATTTGTGTGAGACAGTCATTTGATGTAGACTCGAAATGTTTTGTATTGATCATTCGATCACTTGAAAATTACTTATAAGCTAATAGTTTGTGTAAGACAGCTATTGTCATTTTCTAAGGATGTTTCAATGATTGAAATGGGAGTTTAGAACAATTAACCATTGTCTGGATATAACACAGTATGCATACCAGTATGCAAACTGTTGTAAGTACGATTCAGGTCCGGGAACCAAGTATGCATACCCATATGCGAACGGTTTTAACTGTGAAAGTCTGGGAACCAAGTTTACATACCCGTTTGCAAACTGTTTTACCTGAATTTGGTATGGAACGACAGTATGCGTACCCATTTGCGAACTGTCGGAAAAGATCAAAGTCCGGAACTTAGGTTTACGTACCCGTTTGCAAACTTATGAGGTTAAGTTCTAAAATCGGTTAAGTATGATTTTATACTCATGAACAAACACATTTATATATTAAGGAATGCAGTCTTTGCAAACCGTGGCTAAAGTGTTCATGAACTGATTCTTTTGAATCAATCCGATTTTGTGTTAATTGTGTTTTGTATACTTCTATGAGAATATAAGCAATTGAACAACTCTATGAGTAACACAATTAGATTCATTTGATTATCATTTGATCTAGAAGTGTTAGATGAATGTGGATAGTACAAAAGTGTTCATATGGCTAACTATGGTTAACTGTTATTGAGCCAACTAAATATACACGTTTAGGTACGGTTACCCATATCTAAATGAAGGTATATTTCATTTGTGTGTAAGAAGCTAAGACCATCTAACGGTGGAGAGATATTGCTTTGGTTTTAAGCAAACTTAGCTTGAATCTTAAATCAGGATTTCATCTAACGGTGGATATTGATTGGTTTGTTTCAAAGCTATCAAACCCTGATTTGAAGACTATATAAGGGAGAACTCTAGCAACTGGAAAACCTAATCCCCACACCTCATGTGTGATACTAGTTGCGACTAGAGTCGATTCTCCTTTAACATAGGCTTTTCCTAAAACCAGTGTAGGTTAACGACTTAAAGACTTCATTGGGATTCTGAAGCCAGACCCAACTATTTTATCTGTAGTTGCGTGTTCTGATCTTACTTGTTATATCGTGTTGAGTACTATCTTCTCTAAGATTTGCCTGAAATTTATCTCCGATAGGTAATATATAAAAAGTAATCACAAAGCTCTTCGTCTCATTCTTTGTGATTCCACAATAACTTGTTCTACTACCATATAGTTAAGTTATTGTGAGGTGATTGATATTTCTATGCTGTTCTTCGTGAATATAAGACCGGATTATCAATTGGTCCATGTTCACCTTGATTTATCAAAAGACGGAACAAAACTTCATAGGTATATCCGTGGGAGACAGATTTATCTATCATAATATACTTTTCTGTGGGAGACAGATTTGTTTATAAAGTCTTCGACTTTGGGTCGTAGCAACTCTTAGTTGTGGGTGAGATCAGCTAAGGGAATCAAGTGCGTAGAGTCCTGCTGGGATTCAGAGGCGTAAGGAATACGACTGTACCTTAATCGTTGTGAGACTTGGTTAGGGCTCAACTACATTCCATTCCGAAGTTAACTTGTAGTAGGCTAGTGTCTGTAGCGGCTTAATACAGTATGGTGTTCAAATCTGGACTAGGTCCCAGGGTTTTTCTACATTTGCGGTTTCCTCGTTAACAAAATTCTGGAGTTTGTGTTATTTATTTTCCGCATTATATTTGTTTATATAATTGAAATATCACAGGTTGTGTGTAGTTCAATCAATTGGTAAATCCAACCTTTGGTTGTTGATTGAAATTGATTGACACTTAAACATCGGTCTTTGGTACCGTTCAAGTTGTTTGATTTGCTGATTACATTGAGAAACAGAGATATAACTCTTGGATATATTTCCTTGATTGAGTCTGACTGTCATGTTGATTCTCTTGGAATTATATTGGAGTTGGTCCATACAGATTGCCTAACGGAACCAGGAGCAGTCCCAGTGGAAGAAGTAGGGGCAGGCTACGTAGTTCAACATAAAATTTAAAACAAAGTTCAAAACACAGGTTAAAAACAAATAAGAAGAATACGAAGGATACCTCGTCAAGAGAAGTAGGGTTAAAAACCCAAGGATGATATCCGTCATACTTTGAAGGCAGAGACGAAGCAGGGCGATGAATATTGGGATCAGCAGTGGTAAACGCACGAGCCCAAGGACCAACCACTTGAAGATGGGTACGAGCCAAAATCTAGTCATGATCTAAGAGAAGGTGATCAGTATGGGGTAAGAAAAGCCTGGCAGAGTAAAGAATAACAGAAAGCCCAGTTTTATCAATCTCCTCTAGCAAACGAAGGTGTTACCCTCCCGGACTTGCTTAGCAGTAACATGAATGCGACGTGGACCCACGCTCCAATGAAGAAGGTTGCTCTTTTGAATAGCATCAACATACGTAACATTGAAAGTAATAGGAGTAAAATCCTCCTTCTTACATCTCCCAGGAGCAAAAGGATCGTAAGACTTCAGAGTCGTCTTCTCCTTACTACAAAGCCATCACTCACGAAGCACACGCTAAAATTTACCAATATACTGCATCACTCCTATAACCTGAGTTCGGTTCAGCGGAGCATCCCTCACAGATAGGACATCATAAATAGAGGAATGAGCAAGCCTACGGCTAGTTGTCCCACGCTGATCAACAAGTGGTTTTTATCATAAGGAAAATCTCTAATCAGAGACTCAGTAAGAACATCGGGACAATCAATAAAGGAGATCTCAAACCTATCCAGACGAAAAGTCCAGGAAATCTCAGTAAGAGTCCAACTTCGGTAGGTGTCCTTATCACTCAGCTGCAGCCTTCACAACTCATAGTGAGGCGGAGCAGAAGGAAGATTCTCAGCCGCAGTTTCCTCAACCTCAGCCTCCTCTATAGCTTCAGGAATTTCAGCATTCTCAGGTACCTCGGGAGGTGGAGAAGGTGTAGCATCCGGATGATCAACATGTGAAGGTAGCTGCGCAGAAGATCTATACCTAGACTCTTTGCGCGTAGGTTTTTTTGGAAGCCTCATGACTGCTGACATCAACAGAGAAAGCACTTCAGCAAAAACGCTTGAATAACGCCAACAGTAAATTCAAAACTCGTTCGAATCAAAGAAGACAAACTTTGGGGCATGATTAATTTGACAACCAAAGAAGACTAAAAAAGAGTTGTTCAAATAATTATAACTAAATACTCTAAATCAGTTTGATCATCACGATCACAACCACTCATAGGATTGATCAAGGGGATAATGCGAGCAATCTCAAATTAAAAAGCAACCCAATTTGGTGAACAACAAGGAGAAGACAATCCAAACAAAAATGGGAACATGCTGTCATGTACCTGAGTACGATGACAAGATTGGGGTGATAATTTGAGGATAAACCTCTCTTGTTCGTGAGAAACAAGCCTTCTAATTCCGAAGAACTAGCCTAAATCGAATAAACGATCTTTTGATTAATAATTTGATAAGGTTTCAATTACAGACCTTCTGCTTATAAAGCTAAGCTTCCCAACCTTAACATACAACTCTCGCTACACCCCCAGATGGTTACATTTTAGTCATCCTTACAAATGATAAAATCACTCACTTGTAAGTTAAATATTACTAACTATGACTAATACTAAAGACTGACAAGTAACATGATATGGGCACCCTATGGCATATAGTAGTTACATGACATTCCTTTCCCCTTCAAAATATCCTTGTCCTCAAGGATAAAAGATGCGACAATGAGCGCACTGAATTGGAAAACTCTGATGCTGGCATTGCAGTGGTGTCCTTCGAGCACTGGAAAAATGTCGCCTTGCGCTATCTTCAAAATTAACACCAAGAGTAGCTCTATAATTGTTATAGCCACCACAGTGAGCATGCAAAATCCTACTAGATGGCCAAATCTCGAACTGTGAACCGAAAATCTTGGTAAAGTACTTGTTGACAACATGGAGCTGACAACTTCTTCTTTCTCCTTTGAGTTCACACCATTAGCACCTGGAAGCACGTGATGGTCAGCACTGTTTTTCCCATTCTATAATCGCCTTCCAGCTGTGAGGGTACTGTCTTCGTACCCATTTGAGAACCAAACCCATTAGAATAAAATTGCACAGTTTGGTAGGCGCTAGTAGAAGCATAACTTGTATCAGCAGTCTTGGTAATAATTTCATGGCAATAGGGTACTTCAAGAATAAGGTTACAGGTATCTACGGGACCAAAAGTAATTACCCAGCTTTGACTGTTTGGTGCTCGTGAAGGGTGAATCTGCATAAGGGGTGAACCTCCATTTCTAACTATGGCCTGCTCTATTTCGTCGTTTCGGTAAAGAACAACATAAGCATGTGAAAGTGTATTCTCGACGTATACCCCTCCAGAAACATGAGCTTCAATATTAGTAAGATGACCCGAAAAATGAGCTTCAATATCTATCCAGCTATAATCTCTTTTCTGTTGGTACCACGAACCCCACGTATGACTTAAAAGAAATTTCCCCCTATCAAACACGAATGATCTAGAAAACTCTGGAAATTTAGCAAGTCCAATAAATATCCATGTGATACCCTTGCACACTTTAAAATCAATCTTGACTTCACCTATGGGTACTATAAGAAGAGTGGAAATAGAAAGTACCTTGAGAAATGATCTTGGTGCGCACCCATCAAAATTTCTAAACTGACCAAACATTCCCACCAGTACACTATTACGCTTTGAATTGTCAGTCTGGAACGCGTATGTAATGGTATAATATAGAATATCCACTCCTATATAATCCCTCTTGAGCCAATAAAATAAATCCAACAATCGATTGTAATAAGAATGAAAATGTCTAGTATCCTTAAAAGTGTTGAGACTAAACCAAGAATAATCCGAGGTTGCCTTCATAAACTGTTTGTGAGTATTGAGACACACATTCCATAGGCCCATAGAGTAGAACTTAAACTTCCACTTCAAATAGTTCCCTGATAGTAAATACACCTTCAGAGATTGAATAGTGTTATAGGATTTTTGTGAAGTATTATGCAAAACAAGTTGAAGATGCAAGAGAATATCAGCATCACCACAATTTTGTCTCCATACTACACTCTCAACCAATTTATTAAGGAAGAGAATTTCAAACTGCTAAAGTCTTTCCACTAATACACAAATGAGCCTGGTAACACAGTTTTCAACAATCTGAGTATGTATCCTTGCTTTACAGAACCTACTACTCCACCAATTAGTTGAGAACAACTTGAATTTCCACCGGAAGTACTCAATGCACAACAACACATATACAATATGAAGTACCATGAGCAAGACCAGAGTTCTCGACCTTCTTACACAATACCGGGTATATGTATCATCTTCCTTTGCTTGTTGTACTAAACCCTACCAATAACAGATGCTTGAGAGAAAAAATTGAGCTGTACCACTAGGCTGAATTGGTAATATAAACAGTAAAAGAGTTTGAAACTTCTTCAGAAGAATCTGGAGCACATCACTTTGTCTAGAACCTATAACCATGAGTAATTTGACATGAAAAAACTTCACAGAATTAAACAACAGTATATCGTCTTTTTCCCCATTCAAACTCCATAATGGAATACAACAATAATATTCAACATCACCAGCTGAATTAAAGATTTTGGGAAGTTGGGAAGGTAACTTATCTGCTGGTATGTGAACTCCATCACTCTCGACGATACACGGTAAGCACATAAAGTGAAAAAGGTGCATTTGATGAAAACCATGTGAGAAGGCCGTTGAAGTACTGAATGGTTATGTATGTGCACGTTGAACCTTGAGATTGCAAACTGCAAAACAACAATAACACAGAAATTTTGCTTCCATTGCTCCCCTCTTCACATATAAGTCACTCTTAACTTGGAACAACAAGTCATTCTCTGTAATTAATTGGTACCCTTGTTTTGAAACAAGCTTATAAAGAATTTCATCTGTGTAATTACCCCTTATAATTGACCCAACAAGAACCAGCTCACAAGAAGTATTTGTATCAACACCGAATTTGTAAGTGTCAACAAAATAAAAATATCATTTAACAATATCGAACAGTTTGCCACGATCGTATATCCAACCAGCAGAATCTCTGCCACTGCCCAATTTACAAGCGACACTCTCAGGCATATTAGAACACAATTCCTGTGCCTCCCCATGTTTAACCATCCATGCAAAAACAAGTGTGAAATTTATATTTATATCTGGCATTTTAACAAATAGCTGCCTCTCATCATAAACTTCAGCATCATTAACACATAGATGAATCGATTGTATAGATAAAAAAATATGATTTATACCCAAATTGAATGATCAATCGAAGCAATGTACCATTAGAAATTGGGGAGAGAACAACAGACTTACCCCGATCGAATAACAAGCGAGAATCATCAAGTTGGAAGTGAAAACAAGCCATACCTAGAATTTTGTTGTGGAGAAAGAGTAACTCAGTCAAACATTGAACATTTTCACGGGCCTCTGAAAAATTTGGACCCAATTTCTCACACGGAGTTCATTCACGCCATTGTTTGTGACCTTCCGCACTTCCCATATTTGGAATTCACTTGACTTGATGACATCAGTTTTCACCACTTTCTCATACGATAAACTCTGATCCACAGACAAATTATTATTCTCATGAAAGAAAAATGAAGGAATTAACCCTAAATTGAGAGAATCATCTTCGTCGACAGCGGAAGGAATTGAGTTAACCACTTCTTCAAAGAAAAAAGAAGGAATCAACTCCACTTCTGAAAATTCATCAACAGCTGTAGAAGTGACCTTCACTCTGCAAGGAGATGGATAAGATGGAGCAGTGCACTTGTGAAACTTGATCGATCTCAATCTCTTTGCTGCCTTGTCCATATTTTTTAACCACCTCCGAAGGCAAGAATTTTGAGATGGAGAGTTGATTTTTTCCAACCAAAACTTATACCAGTGTATGCATCCGTCTAAATCCTCTCTTGCTAACCTTTCCAATTTCCTTACTGGTACCAATTTTCCATTCATTTGTACCCATTTTTCATTCTCTAAATCCATTTCTTCAACCATGATTAATATTAGGGTATGGATCGAAATGGCTCTAGATACCAATTGTCATGTACCTGAGTACGATGACAAGATTTGGGTGATAATTTGAGGATAAACCTCTCTTGATTCGTGAGAACCAAGCCTTCTAATTTCGAAGAACTAGCCTAAATCGAATAAACGATCTTTTGATTAATAATTTGATAAGGTTTCAATCACATACCTTCTGCTTATAAAGATAAGCTTCCCAACCTTAACATCACACGCTCGTTACACCCCCAGATGGTTACATCTTAGCCATCCTTACAAATGATAAAAGCACTCACTCATAAGTTAAATATTACTAACTATGACTAATACTAAAGACTGACAAGTAACATGATATGGGCACCCTCTGACATATAGTAGGTACATGACACATGCATACATACACCATCATCAACAGTCGATGGAAGAAAGATGAAGAACCGATAAGCATGCATGGAAAACTGAAACAATAAAGCAAAAGAGCGAAGAAACTTCCTAACCTCTTGGCAAAAGTCGAGTCAAGGCGAAGCAGGAACTCCACGATGTCGAGAAAGAAGATGAACAGTTGAAAAGGATGGAGAAAATTCTTTATTGAAAAAGACAGAGGAGAAAAGCGAGGCGGCTGGGAAAGCCAAAATTTCGGTTGTCCCTATATCCAAGGAACAATTATTGCATGGAGTACAAGTGGGGACCACTCAAATCGTGCGTGTAAAAATGGTGGCATAAAAGGAGATTTTCTTCTCATCCTACCCCTGTCACGATATTGGTGGCCGTGTGCAAGATAGCAAATAAGTAGTCCCAGCGATACACGGGATGCTAAGAAGAAGCATATCCCTTCTCGATCTGCTTTATCTTATCTCAAGGAGCCATACCTCGATGGTGAAGATGGAAGGCTATGTCCTATCCTAAAGGTGTGGCAGCTGGCGAGGGGACAGAGTCAACTGACATATCTAATCAGCATTAATGACAATAAAGCAAATCCTTTGTGTGTGGATAAGAGTGAGCTGTCAACGTCTGACTGGCGAAGGCTCACGACAAACGAAGGTACAAACTTGACCAAGGCTGAACAGTCTTCGAGGGCACATGGGTGAGCTGAGGTGGCAGAGCCCGACTTGAGAAGACATGCGGTTGACGAAGGTACGAGATGTACGGAGGATGCATCAGTTCTCGATGGATCTAAAGGCAGCGAAGATGTTCCTGGCACCGAAGTGCTATAAATATAGAGCCTCACCAACAAATGAGGGCATTCAATTCAGCAAGGAAAAACTAGACTTAAGCTTATACCTCTTTAATGTCTAGAACTTAAGTATTAACTTCGACTTGAGTTCTCTTTATTACTTTGGAAAGCATTTAATATCCTTGTAACATCCCCAACTTAATACAAAATCATCACTCATTACCCCGTGGACGTAGATAAATGTCGAACCACGTAAATCTTTGTGTCTCTTGATAACTTAGTAGCATTTACAATATAATTGTGTTTGTCTTTACTATTGATTTTATCTTGAGCATCTTTTATTACTAAGCATTGTCAATTCAATTGGGATATCACTACTTCTTAGTATTGGATACTCTGAGCTGATCATATTACGTAGACTATGGAAAAAATAGTAGTCACACCTATGAACCTAGTTCCACCCAAACGAGTTGCAACAAATCTTGTGACCTCGGCCATTTTTCTCTCCGGGAGGGAGGCAAGTAAGTTTTCTAAGAGATAAACGGATTTGAAAAACTAAGCGTTTCCTTCTAAATCACTATTTCAGAGTTAAGATCGGAGAGAAATTTATTAATGACGACCAAGAAAACAAAAGATATGAAACATAAATAAAACAGGGTTATTATGCATTGGGTTTGCATCAATCAACATGGGAAACTGTTTGGTCAGTGAGTGTTTGCTGTATAATACTATCTCACGTATTATCAAAGAGTCAGATCTAGAGAGAAAACAAGATTTGAGAATTTTAAATTACTCAAGACAAATGCAGAGATTGAGGGCTTTACATGGTTTCTTCTTCATATGTAAAGAAACCTTATTCCAAATTCCCATAAAGGGTTAAGTATTTATGCTAGATGGCCGCGCACACCTTTCATGGCACTGGCACACAAACGGGAACTTAGGCATGCATGGATTTGAAGGGTACTTTCACTTTGAAGTCAGAAACGGCCTAATTGTACTTCACACCTGGGTTGCACGGACGCTCCATTTTCTGAGCCGTGTCCGCGTCCGACTCGCGTCGGACACGGGACGTGCGTGAGATGCTGACACGACGCGTGTCCGACGCACTAATTTGTGCATCCTGCGGGCGTCTGGTTTTGACACTCCGATGACTCGGGTTTGACGCTCTCTTTTTTTCATTTTCATTTAAACTTCTTCCTTTATTTTTACTATTATTAACTAAATGAAGAAACACAAACATTTAGATCAATCATTTATGTCTTTAACAGTGTTTTGTAATTGGAAATGACATCAAGTATACCCTTAGTTGGACATGTGTTGTTCTAATAATGCAATTTGATTGTGTTATGTGTTTAATAGTGATTGATCTTCGGCGTGTATAAACAAACGATATCTTCTTTTCTTTTGAAATTTATATACATGTAGTATCATTTTCTAATTTTTAGGATCGAAACACTTGACTTTGTTGTATAAATACATGATTATATATATAAATAATATATATATACGTGTTCGCGTCCTAGTTTTTTGAGAATTTTGTAGTGTCCGCGTCCGCATCGTGTCGTATCCACGTCTACGCGTCCGCATCTGTGCAACCCAGCTTCACACTCATATGAGCAAAACAAAAAACGGGTCATTTCCTATCCGACCTTCAAATCTTGGCCGCTTCATGTGTAAACTCATGCATCAACATGCATACATTTGTGCTAGTATAATTTATACTAGAATAACTATGTCTGTTAAGACAACCATTTAAAGTATGAGTGTAATCCTCTTTGTCGCATTGTGTTTAACATCAAACAATAAATACATTATCTAGTGCAACTGTGGTGATAGTATTCACGGAGGAAAACTACATTATCTTAGCACCAATTGGAAAATAAAAATAAAATCGGAAATTCGAGAATCTAAAATGAGACAAAGAAACACATAAAATTGGTGATATTTTTTGAAGGCAAAAATAAATCTATATTTAGGCATTAAATTCCATCGTTTTTGGATCTATGTAATCAATCAATCATAGAGAAAATAATACATACCAAAATGGTTGGAATAAATTTAAGATAAGAAGAAATTTATGTTTGTTAGTTGGCAATTGCCATCACAATAAGCAACCATCATATCACTAACAGATTGATTTTTCTTCCGTTTTTCTTCTGTTTTAATTTAAGGTAAAGTATATAGTTTATGATAGCTACCAATTGACCATGAAACGAAAGATTTGTGATTTTCCATGAATGCAATATACTAACACTGAGTACACGCAAGACAAAAATTTCTATCGTCTTCGACTTGTTGGTGTCATCTCATCCAAATATTAGATAATATACAAAATTGAATCTTGTTTGAGTGAGTGAGTAGATCTTGTTTGATTATTTTTCATCTTCGAAATCCTAAAATTCTGATCACTACCCACACGTAAATAGATAAGTATGCCTATCACACGCTTTTGTATAGACTGTATGAATCCATCTATCTCCATCAACTTGCTTGCATGCATCTCCTTGAAGAACCATGCATGATCTGGATATATATCAAACCCACCAGACAAATTCAATTGCTGGCAGTGGCTGCTATTATCATGTCTATCTTAATTATCGGGCCACCACACCTCTACATATAACACTCACAAACTCGTACGCAAATTGATAACTGAGTCGGCTCGCATAATGATCGAGTTAAAACTTTATTCTCATCTTTCTTATCTATAATTGATCAATTATCATCTATATTTTACTAACTGATTTCCTTTGTCTAATTTCATCATTAAGCTTTTTTAATGATATAATATCACCTTTTTGTTTTGAACATGTGCGAGTCCCCACAAGTATCTAACAGTGAAACAACAACTGGCTTCGGTAGAGCCCACACATGTGTCTCCCACACTTGATTGTTTTGGTTTAGAATTCAAGGAGGGCAAATGCAAATTGTTGTCGAGCTTTTTCATATGTTGAGAAAGTAGAATGAAAAACTAATTTTCATCTCCCCCGAAGTGGTTAGAGTGGATGGTGCAACATAAAGTTGTACCAAACTTTGTCCAAACAAACTCTTGTCAACTAGGAGGAGAGCTTTTATGAAGGATTATTATGGGTTAAAGAGTTCTTAAAGAGTAGTGTGTGGTCACTCCCTACATTTTTCTCTCTATATTCATATAAAAATACAGTGTCTCACATTTAAATATGATAGTGTATTTACCTCATAATTCTCTTGCATATTATTAATCCTATTTTTATTTTATTTTTAGGAAAGAGGTGATCCTCTTAATTTCATTAATAGAGAACCAACACACACCATGTTAAGATACATTGTTGAAAAACATAATAAAATACTGATATTTCGCATGACAATACTAAGAAAATTGTAACACAAACATAATAAATACATGAATTTCAAAACGGAAATTGATGATACTTGAGGGATGGCAATTGAATTAAAATTCTGCCATTTGGATTTGAAGAATTTGTCTTCTTCATTAAAATGGAATCGTCCCATATGGGAGTAATATGCACAAAACATATTATCACTATCAAATCCGGTAGCCATTGATCTTCATGAGAATGTAGAATCACGTCATGTTGGAAGAAATCATCATTGATGTACTTGAAACAATTGTAACAATCGTCTGAAACGCCTATAAGGCTATGAGAAATCTCTGATGGGTTTGAAAACACCATAACATAAGAGAAATAATGAAATTGAAATAGGAAAAACCTAAAAATCGCATAGAATAACGATATTTTATTTAAAATAATTACTAATAGAAATATTTACTTATGTATCCAAATCTGATTGGAAGATCTCCAACGGATTTAGAGTACAATTTTGGAAAATCAAAGATTTAGGAAGATTTGTTTGCAGTGAATATTTTGGTAAAAACGGTTATGGGAGAGGAAAGAGAGAAAGTAAAATCGCTAAATGTTAATATAAATGATTCGGATAAAACGTAAAGGAACTACTTAACGGTATACTTTATTCCTATCACAGTTCTTTTGGAAAGATCGAGACTGATCGCGAGTTTGATCCTCACTCCCTTGAAAGATGAAGTTGTAATTGCCTATTAGAGGAGAAAACACTCTGGTTACATATTAGATCCAAAGCAATTGTAAAAACAGTTTGCAGCCATGTTAATGGCAACAAGAACCGCATGGATCTCTTCAACACAGATTCACAAAATTCCATACGTTTCATAAAATTTTCCATTGGATTACGATGGTACATATCAGGAATGATTGCCAAAATAAAGCAGAGAATGCGCCAAATCCCATGCAGCGTTATCCGACAACTACACGGTTGTGAGATGTGTTGGGCCAGACTAATAGCCATAGTGGCACAACACAACATGCGACACAAATAAGTACGTGGCACATCACATCACAACATGTTAAGAAAGCTCGTCATAACATGCATAATACGCTACACAACACAGTACAATATATCATATTTTGTGTACATTTCACAAATGTTTTTTTTCTTCTAACCAATTGTTGACATTTTATTTTCGTTATATTGATTTATTTCTACAATAACACTTATATTATCTAACCATCTAGAAATTATTTTTTTCTTTGGAAAATCTAAAATAAATGTGCCAGAAACAGCACACACGACCCATCATATTTATTTTTCTGGCACAACACAACACTCCCTTTGCCATGTGCTATGCCGATACACCTTAATCTCTGGCACAACACGACATGCAGTACAGTAGACACGTAACTGTATGACTAGTGTTGTGCTGGACCGGCAAGTTATACACCTCTCCTCACGCGTAATAACACTCTCATTTTCTAATAAAATTCATGCTTTAAAAAATAAAAATAAAGACTGCATTTTTTTTTTTTTTTGAAGCATATGCATTATTTTTGTTGCTTGTGTATGCCTTCCACTAGTTCATTTCATGGCTCAAGTAGGTTAGATTCTTTGAGATGTTGCCAAACCAAATGAGTGAAGTATGAAAAGGAAATGTGTGTGAGAAGAGAAATTGGAATGAGAAAAGGATAAAACAGACCCTAACTTTCACAGCTAGACATCATGGACAAGGAAAATCTATGCCTTTATGTTTGTTTTAAGAAACCATGCAATCACAAGTGGGGGTGGCCTTTTATCTTTTTGATCATACCTACCTCAAAGTAGCAAAAAGTAAGGGTTTTGAAATCAAGGATATGAATTCTAGAACCATGATCCAAGTTACTAGCAGCTAGCTAGTAGCATAACAACTATTTCTGTTTTTGATACTTAATGGTTAGGTTTGTGGTTGAATTAGTATGCACGCATTGTGTGAGTGTAAGGGATGAATGTGTTACTTGAATTGTCATTGAAGATGTATACAGATAAAAAGTAAAATGTGACGTTTTTGGAGGATGGCAATTAAGAAACTAACGACTCTTTGATAGGTTTTTGTTGGGACTCGATATAATTAGTGATAAGAATAAGACTTTTGTTAGGGACACAAGTTAGCGTTAGGATGCTAGTCGTTTTAGTTTGTTAGGGTTGTCCATATACGGATAGAATTGGGTGATGCATTATTTGTCCTCTAGATCATATTTGTCTTCCCTAAAAATATCTAGTTATGAGATACTGCTGCACAATGTGTGTATTATGCGATGGGTGGTTGAAAATTTAAATGTTGACAAATTTTGATTGTCACAGACTCACAAGAAGAATAACTAACTAAATACGCATTAGGATGACTTGTAAATTTAAATGTTGACAAATTTTGATTGTCACAGACTCACAAGAAGAATAACTAACTAAATCCGCATTAGGATGACTTGTAAATTTAAATGTTGACAAATTTTGATTGTCACAAATTCACAAGAAGAATAACTAACTAAATCCGCATTAGGATGACTTGTAAACTTTCAACTGTGGATCGATGGTCGAAATCTGGTCCTTGATGTCAAAAGCAAAAAGAACCATGTAAACTAGTTTAGAATTGTCCCGTACAGTACTAGAGAACTACTAAAACTTGGTTAAGAAAAAATTTCCTCGTCCTTACTCAAACTTGGATACAAATTATGTTCCTATAATCAGTAGTTTTTGTTCAGGCCCCCCATGCGGCCATTCCCCACCTGTCCTAACGAACACCTTATCTTGTAATTTGGTGTCATTTCAAAACTGCCATTTTTGCTCGGCCCGCCCAGGCTCCTCTGGATGAGAAGGACCACTCATTATTCTGTGTGTGTTACATGCACAATCTTGATAGTCACAGAAGAAATGAATCATTAAACAATGAATAACAGGATAATTAATCTTATCATTAACAATCATTTATGTGGAAATAGTAAGTAGAACAACATTGCAAAGACAAGCACATTGAGAGGTGCAGCAAGGACCAATCTAAGCTTAGATCTCTTTTCCTCATTTACGAGAACACCTTGGAATGCAAAAAAACCCCAAAATAAATGACGATCCTGTGAGCTACATAGACAGGTAGAAATCATCTGTAGTCTAGTCTGTACTTTTCACAGTGGGAGCATGTCTGTCATCCAATCGGATTTCAATGCCGAAAATCAAACTCAACGTGAGTTATAAATAGCAACATAACTCTGGCAAACGGATACTAAAAATTAAAAATACGTACCCTATCCATTTCTCTTACACCTTCGTACAAAGGTTTGTATCCTGGATTTCATTTGTTGACTGTTTTCTTTTCCAATTTAGCCACGAACTATACACTTAAAACTAAAAAAAAATAAAAAAAATCCCCTGTTCCAGTGCAGGTGGGATTTAAACATTAGATCTCTTGGTATAACTACCAAGTATCTGACCGACTTAACATTAGACAATTAGAAAATACCAAGGTTGCTCAGTGGCTAATCATACATCCAACATGACCAAAATGTAATAACCACCGCAGTTACACCTTCAAACCTTCTATTACATCCGGCAAGGAATCCTTGAAAAAGTCGTGTTTATGATTGACTCTTACTTACTCCATTAGTTATGGGTGTTTGTAGTCGTTGAAAAACGCATCACTATACCTCCTGCTAAGTTAAAAACAGAAAGCAACTTAGGTGAGTTTAAGTACCATAAAATTGAGACCTGCTGCTTATGGTTAGTTGAGCCATCCGCGACTTTTCTCCCCTAGCTAACACCATATGAACATGATGAGCTCACTAACCAGTATTGTTTGTCAAATTATTCAGTTTTTCAAAGGCCTTTTCGTCACTTAATTAGAATATACCCATCAATTTTTATTTTTTCCGTTTTCAGATTTTACAGGTCATCATTATTATAAGCTAATCTTTGTCATCATCTTATCTGTTTATCCAGTTACTATACTCACGGACCCACTTTCCACATCAGCTTCCTACACAGTAACTCTGTAGACTACACTGTAATCTCAGGAAATCCAAGCAGCAGCCTCTCTAAGTTAAGTGTGTGTTTTAAACCCTCGTGATCAACAGCACCGTTTTCAACTCCCATTCACCTAATTAAGCAGCTCTTCTTAGACACTTCCTTTTCTCTCTCTCTCACAGACAACAAACAATCCAAGATTCCAAGTTACTAATACCAGCTAGTTGTGAGACCCAGATAATGTGCAATCATCAATATATTAATGTCACAATCACTATTATCGCATTTTTGTAATTTATGTACTATCAGTCATTACGGCTGACAAATGCTCAATAGATATTCACGACATGAATTCGAAATCTTTTTTTTTTAAGTATTTCTTTTTAGATTTTTCTTTTAGATTTTCTTAAAAGAAAATCAAATATCTTTTTTCTCTTTCAAGGATTGGTGCGTGTTATTCACTCAAACCCTCTTATCAGCTTATCACTCACCACTACTCTCCAAGCAGCACACCACTTGACCATACCCCCATCACTATGTGACCACCCTCCCTACTCTAAACTGTCTACTTTAACACAGTTCAACTAAATACGTGGAGATCCAATCATCAAACGGCATTTACATCATGAATCCTAAAACATCACTCACACTTGCATACTCTCTTTATGACATTCTATATAAACTCATTTGATTTCCCTCCCCAACACAAAACTCATTTCACTCTTCTTCTTCCTCTCTCTTTCTCCTTCTTCTTCTAAAAATGGGCACCATTAACATTAACAATCTCATTCCACTCTTTCTATCACTGCTACTAGTAATAGCAGTAGAATCATCAAGAATACCATTTGCTTGTAACCCAAGAGATTCAAACACAAATAACTATCCATTTTGTAAAACAAATCTACCCATACAGTATAGAGTTAGAGATTTCATTGGACGTTTAACATTACATGAAAAGGTAGGACTATTAGTTAATAACGCTGCTGCTGTTCCTAGACTTGGTATCCAAGGTTATGAATGGTGGTCTGAAGCTCTTCATGGTGTCTCTAATGTTGGCCCTGGTACTAAATTTACTCCTCAATTCTCTGCTGCTACTAGTTTCCCACAGGTCATTACCACTGCTGCTTCTTTCAATCAATCCCTTTGGGAGGAGATTGGAAAGGTAAGATTCTTTATTTTATATTTTTTTTTGTATATTTAATCTTATTTAATGATTTATTCATTTCATTTAGATTTTCTTTAAGAACCTGCCTGTTCACATTTATTGAGTTTATATAGTAGTAAGGATGTTCTGTTCATTTTTTCGAGTTTTAGGGGAATCATTCCATTTATGTGTTTATTTGTTGGGAGTTGAGGAAAGGATGCCATTCCATCTTCTTTTTTTCCGTAGCATTAACTTTGCTAAAACACTTTTAGCTTTTGGGAAACTTCTCGGCTGCTCGAACATTTTTGACTGAGGTGCATAACTGATTCGACGCCAGTCCTCAGCAGTATTTACTTGGTAGCAGCTAACGTACTTCTTTAAACTACTAAACTAATTTCGTCTGTATCAACAAAGAATGATTTGCAAATTGGAAATTAGCTATCTAATCAATTTTCGTTACTCAAAAAGGTTATCAAAATTTGGTGACAACTACTAGAGTGAATGTGGTCTTTGTTAGGTCTTATAATGGCTGCAAATAATTCAGTGCTAAGATAAAGACATCTCCTAACTCTATTATTACTTCTTAAGCATATCTTTTCCACTACCTATATTGAATATCCTCTCTTAAATTCACTTTGCAGCTTAAACTTTTGAATCATCTAATAAGGACCAAAATACCCCCAATCATTTTTTTATTTGTCTTTAAATATTTGTAGTAAAAATTATTCTGATCTTTTTTGCAGTTCTAAAGTGTAACCCACTTCTACCCATAAAAACAATCACTCGTGAGGTCACAGAGAAGTGGGTCCGAGAATAACATTTGTAAATTAATGTGTGAATTTTTTGAATCCGCAGGTAGTGTCAGATGAAGCAAGAGCAATGTACAATGGAGGTAATGCCGGACTCACATTTTGGAGTCCTAACGTGAATGTATTTAGAGACCCAAGATGGGGAAGAGGACAGGAAACGCCCGGTGAAGACCCGGTTATAGCTGGTAAATATGCAGCAAGATATGTAAGAGGTTTACAGGGTAACGACGGCAACAAGTTGAAAGTTGCAGCTTGTTGCAAACATTACACGGCTTATGATCTTGACAATTGGAATGGTGTTGATCGTTTCCATTTCAATGCTAAGGTTGGTTTTCAATTTTATCACTCCACTCTGGCGTTTCTATTGAATGGTTCTGATTTATCAGTTGTCTTTAGGTCCACTTTCAGGATTTTGAGTATGTTAGGTGGGACCATATTTGCACTTGGTTGTTTAACTGGTTCTGTCCTTTCATCATGTCAAATGCTACTTGAAGTAGAAGAAAGCATTTTCGATATCATGTTATCTTCTTTCTCAAATCTTACCTTTCCTCCATCCCATCCTTTAAAGAGCTACATATTTTGTTGGTATTCTTTTTTACTCGCAACCGTTCTTGATCTGATCGTAAAAAATATAAAACGATATTTAACAAATTAGTTGATTTAGGCAAGTTTTTCATTCAACAAATATTTTGCTTTCTTTCTTCTTGTTCCAGTGACATGGAATAGTCCCTTGCAAAATCGGATAAGAAAACATAAAGAATGAAATTCGATTTTTTTTCTTCTTGTTTTTATGTTATTCTCACTTTCAAAAAAGTTCTTCAAACAAATCCATCACTGTCCAATCTTCAATTTAGTTTTTGTTTTGTTATATATTCCTTTAGATACACTCGTACACACACCTTCAACCAGAAAAAAAAAAAAAAAAAAAACTCTGGATTTTTTTTTTTTTTTTTTTTTTGTCAATGAACAATTTGAAGTTTGTTATTGGATGTGCAGTGGCCACCATGAGATATAAAAGGCTGCAACTGCAATACAATAATTGTTGTGCTCGTTTGTAGGTAAGCAAGCAGGATTTGGCGGATACATTTGATGTACCATTCAGAACATGTGTAACGGAAGGAAAAGTTGCTAGCGTTATGTGTTCATACAATCAAGTCAATGGCATTCCAACTTGCGCTGACCCAAATCTTCTTCGTGGTACAATCAGAGGTGAATGGAAGCTCAATGGGTATGTTATCATCAAACTTTCTGATAATCCCATTTTCTAAACCGTAAGATATAGTACAAGTTTTTTTTATCTCTTACCGATTTTGTGGGTCCGACAGGTATATTGTCTCAGACTGTGACTCCGTTGGTGTTTTCTATGATAACCAACACTACACTGCTACACCAGAAGATGCTGCTGCAGATGCCATTAAAGCAGGTTACAGTTAAAACTTGACCATTGTCATTAATATAGTCTGACTGAACTTGATTCAGCTGAAGCTGACCCCTTGGCACATCATTTTTCAGGACTAGATTTGGATTGTGGGCCATTTTTAGCAGTGCATACTGAGTCAGCCATCAGAGGAGGGAAATTGAGCGAGTCAGATGTAAACAATGCGTTGATCAATACTGTTACAGTACAAATGAGACTCGGAATGTTTGATGGGGAGCCAAGAAATCAGCCATTTGGTCACTTAGGGCCACATATCGTCTGCAGACCAGATCACGATCACCTTGCCTTAGAAGCAGCTAGACAAGGTATCGTTCTATTGAAGAATCGTGGGCCATTACCGTTGTCGACTCAAGGTCACCGTACTATTGCAGTTATCGGGCCTAATTCAGATGTTACTACGACAATGATTGGAAATTATGCTGGTAAGAACAATGTCAGAAGCATAATCAAGCTAATACCAAATTTGAATGTTTTGTTGTTTTGCATTTTAAGCAATTGATTGAGTTTATTTTGTTCTGATTCAGGTATCGCATGTGGATATACTACGCCCGTACAAGGGATAGCCAGATATGTTAAAACCATTCATGAAAAAGGTTGTGCTAATGTGGCTTGTAAAGGGAAAGAGTTGTTCGGTGCTGCCGAGAATGCTGCTCGTCAAGCTGATGCAACCGTTTTAGTAATGGGACTTGACCAATCGATTGAGGCTGAGTTTTTGGATAGAACAGATTTGTTTCTCCCTGGGCACCAACAGGAGTTGATTTCCAGAGTTGCCATGGCTTCTAAAGGTCCTACAATTCTTGTTCTCATGTCTGGTGGACCTTTGGAAATAACTTTTGCCAAAAACGATCCACATATATCTGGTATCTTCTGGGTTGGTTATCCTGGCCAATCTGGTGGTACCGCCATCGCCGATGTCATTTTCGGACAAACCAATCCAGGTATATTTTCACTTACTCTCAGCACTTTCTATTGACCTGCATGATTTAAACATCGATTTTTCCGCAAATACTAACATTTTTGTGTTTCAGGAGGAAAACTTCCAATGACATGGTACCCTCAAGAATACTTAGCTAAAGTTCCAATGACAAATATGGGTTTAAGGGCAGACCCAGCAAGAGGTTACCCAGGAAGAACTTACAGATTTTACAAAGGACCAGTTGTGTACCCATTCGGGCATGGATTGAGCTACACGAGTTTCGTTCATACCATTTCTAAATCCCCAGCAATGTTTGCAGTACCTCTTGGTGGTAGACATACTACTGCTTCCAACACAACAACCATATTAAGCAATGCCGTGAAAGTTACCCATGCAAAATGTGACCGTCTTTCTGTCGGACTACACGTGATCGTTAAAAACACCGGTGAAAGAGATGGATCCCACACATTACTTGTCTACTCAACGCCACCGGCCGGCCATTTTGCTCCTGAAAAACAATTAGTAGCTTTTGAAAGAGTTCATGTTCCTGCTAACTCTGAACAACGAGTTAGAATTGGTATTCATGTTTGCAAGTACCTCAGTATCGTCGATAAATACGGTATCAGAAGAATTCCAATGGGAGAACATCACATCCATGTAGGTGATATTAAGCATTCTATTAATCTTCATGTTGATGCTCTAGGAGAAATCAAATCATAGAGCTAGACGCCAGATATGTCGAGCCGTGGAGGAACATGCCAACGTGCTTTTCTCGATATACCATTCATGTCCTTGTCACAAGGACTCATAGTCTATAAAACCTTCATTATATAAGGGAGGGAAATATGAAAAAGGAAAGGGACGCAAGAAATATGTAAAAAAAGTTCAAAGATGGTAAAAAATTATACTCCATTTTTGTCTTGTATTTAATTATTATTAAGCTCCATTTCAATTAAGTGATTAATTAGGAGCATGTAACTGCATCACTATTCATAGTTGGGGTTTGGAAAAACTCTACATAATAACAAGAAGAAACAAGATTTGAAGTTCATTTGTGTGTACTGATTCTAATTCTCTGAATCCTGTTGTGAGCTATACATTTGCTGGGCTAAAAAGAAACAGATACTAACTTGGGCTTTGGGATAACTGTAATGTTAGAGCTCTCATGTAATAGTCTCTTGGAGAGTGTGCAAAGTCAGACTCTTTAACAGTGAACACTCTCTCTTGTGGTAAAAATCATGTCTCTTTAGTTTCCAAACCTTCTCTTCTGAACCTTTTAGGGTTTATGTATGTACCTAATCAATGGAAGATCAGTGCTTGGTACAACTCCCATCATCTTCAAAATTCATTTGGTTGATTAAAAACTTCTCAAAGTTGGAGCCTAGTGAAGATGGAGAAATTCAGTCTGATTTTTTCTTGGTTGGTGGCTGTAAATGGTAATATTAACTTTAATCCGAATTAGGTTTTCGAATTTGTTAAAGTGAATAGTAATTAGTAATATTTGATTTACTCTTTTACAGATTTTACACTGATTTTATTAGGTATCTGTCAATCTCTCCCAATGAGGCTGATCATATAGCTCTGTACCTATACTGTCATGAGGAGGACTCAGCCACATTGAGGCCATATGCAAAGTTCAAACTGGCAATTGTTAATCAGAACCTTTCCTATAATACAGTGAGAAAAGGTTCATCCTTTTCGCTTTAGATCACTGATTACTTGTATTTTCATAGTATCAATCAAGATTTTGCTTACTCATATTATTAATTCTTTTGGATTGCAGACTTCGATTCCCGATACTTTGAAGATAGTGGTTATGGATCATCTACATTCATGCATGTAAGTAAATTTAACGAGCCGGATGGAGGATATCTAGTGAATGATACTTGTATTATTGAACTTGAGATTGCCACCGCTTGTACTAGAGTGGCAATGATCTCAAGGCCAAAGTGCAAGCCAATTCCCACATTCAACTTGGATTATTTGATTGTTGAACTTCCCAAATCTTCAAAAGTCATTTGGGTAGTTGAGAATTTTTCAAAGTTGAATGTTAGTAAAGAAGAAACTTGCTCTGATACTTTCTCAATTGGTGGTTGTAAATGGTAAGTGTGTTCCACTTGATCCTTAATCACCCAAACTTGATAAATTTTAAGTGAATAGTTATAATCATTTATTCACTCATCTTTATTTACACATTTTAATGTTGATTAGGCATCTGTCAATCTGTTCAAGCGTGTCGGACGGTATTCCTTACATATCCCTTTACCTAACCTGTCATGAGGATGATTTGGTTTCATTGTCACCTTATGCACAGTTCAGTCTGGCCATTATTAATCAATTCAAATCCGATGACACAGTAAGAGGAGGTAATCTGAACACTTCTATTCATGTGTTTTTTTCATATGTATATACATAGATAATCTGTGGACCTAAATCTCATTGAAATGAGACTCGTAGTCCCTCTAGACTAGTACATATATTAATTTCCCCACATCTGCAATGTTGGACAACTCTTAACAGACAGATACATTGTGACACTTAGAAAATTTCTTTGTCATCCTAAATTTCTAATTAAGTGGATTCATTGTTTTTTAGACGACAATATCCTTTTAATCTGTACTCATCATTGACATTTTGCTTGGAATCTTTGGATTGCAGACCTAGAATTTAAATTTTGTGCTGATGATAGCTGTTGGGGCTTGTCATTTCTCATGCCCCTAACTGAATTCCAGAGCCCTGATAAAGGATACCTTGAGAATGATACTTGTATTGTTGAACTTGAGATGACTGCAGTCAGTACTATTAGAGTGATGAGGCACTCAACAGATGAAGATAATCCTGAAATTGTTAAGGTACTGCCTATTGTTCTTGTTTTTGGGTGATTTTCTGTTAGATTATAGGCTTGTTGCCTTAGCTAGGGAAAAGGTCATAGATCACAGTTAAGTAGTGTCTGCCCCGGGTCCAAGACCTGAATAGATCATCATACAATTGTACAACCCTTTCCCTGAGTAAGGCAAAAAACCTATGAAATAAATGCATCATGGAATTCTTCGATCATCAGTACAGTATCTCATTAAAACACATTGTGATATCATGCATGCTTAACTAATAATGATCAAATTTGTGGATGATTTGTTTTTTATTAGGCCGTGTCAAATAATAATATGCAAACAAAAGCAGAACTGAATGCAGGGGTAACTTTTCAAGCCCCTCTACAGCATAGCGATGGGGTTGTGTTTGATAGGGAAAAATATAGTGGTATTGGAGGCTTCAGTGTTCATAAAGCACATGCATCGTTATATAAACAGATGTAGTTAAAGTATGGTCATATTGCTTCAAGCCAAGTTCAATCATCCATAACCTATAACGCCCAAGTCTGTTTTGTATCAGACATAATGAGTTTCATTACTGAGATGCACCAATGCCGTTTAGTTGAAGTCTCTGCAAAAATGCTTGGCCTGTGGGAGAAAAAGTTAAAGATGGCTGAAAATCTTGAGTTTAATGTAAAGTGGCTTCGAGAACGTTTTGAAAATGTTAAAAGAGGTTTTTATGGGGTGCAGAATTTTAGGATTGAATTGTTAGAGTGTTGCCAGTCTTTGTGGGCAGCTAAGGCGAAGGTGAAAGAAGCAGAAAATGAGCTGAAAAAGTCACAGACAGAGCTGGCTGCAGCAATGCATGAAATACAAGTAAGGTTTTCTGGTTCAGTCTCAGAGGCAGGTATCAAAATGTATGTAGAGGAAGGTGAGAATCTACTGTTTGAAGGAATATTGTAGACTTTTCATTAATTGCTACAAATAGTACAGGAGCCTGAATACTTGAGAAGAACACAAAGAAAAGAAGTTTCTAAGACATGTATAAATTCTACTAGTAAGCATAGTGTAATTGGTCAGTACCAATTCTATCCTGAAGATGTGAACCAAGTTCTAAATTGTTTGTGCAAACTGCAAAGTGTATTCCTTAATCTTAATTGCTCTTTTATAGATGAAAGTCTTATGCTGTCAATTGTGCTAGAGTTTTTTTTCTATTTGATGACTTTGATGTCTTGCCCTAACGCGATTAACCAAGGTGGATTGTGGAAGTAGCAACTAGCAATAGACATGAAAATCCAGTGGCTGAAGGGATTCGCAGTATGCTGACTTATTGCGATTAACCCACGGGGACTGAAAAAGTAGCAACAACAGTATTCAGGAAAATCTAGTAGCCTACCGATCCCTAAAGCTCGATTCTGTTTACAAATTACAACTGACCTGGGCTTCTTCTAAATGTCTCTTTTGCATGGTACTAATCACTTTGTGCCAAACGTTGCATTTAGTTATAATGTCAACTTAGATGCACTGTGTCTATGGGCATACTCGCATGTCTTGGTCTCTCCCTGTCTCTCCCTCTTCCCCATGAATATGCATGGGGTCAGCAGTCAATGCGCATTAATTTGAAGTTTTGTAGAATATGAAGCACTGATTCATGTTTGAAATCTTGTTGAATGTGTGCATCCACATGCATAGTAAAAGATGAACTTCTCAAATGTCTATTTAGTATCCATCCAAATATATGTACTTTAAAAGAGTCCATAAATACACACAAGGACGGTAAGGCTATAGTATAAAAGGAAAGAAATCTTCACTATTACTTTAAAACAAATCTTACGGATACCACTGAGAATTAAGGTTCTTGTAATTAGACAATGGATAATCAATGCTTGGTTCAACTTCCTCAACCTTTAAAATTCATTTGGATTATTAAAAACTTTTCTAATGTGAAAGCTGATGCAGATGGAGCAATCGACTCCTCTTTCTCGGTTGGTGGTTGTCAATGGTAAAAATAAAAATAAAAAATTTAATCCTTATATAAATCAATAAGAGAAAGAAGCTGGGTTATTATTAAATTAATATTAAAAATAATTAACCACAAGCTAACCTATGATGTGAATTACAAACTTTTGGTTGGCAATTACTCGTTGTTTAATCCTTAAATAGTAACGTTAAATTATTTCTTTAATCCTTTTGGATTCTCGGATTTGTCAGAGGGAATATAGCATTTACTCGTATGTTTTTGTTTTTTTTTTGGTATGTTGTTTATTACTCTTTACTTACACTATTAATTTGGTGTCATAAGGTATTTGTCAATTTATCCAAAGGGAGACACTGATAGCGATCACAAACACATATCCCTTTATCTACTTTGTCATGAAGACGACTCAGTCGAATTTCTCCCTTATGCGCAGTTCAGTTTGGCCATTGTTGATCAATTTAATGATATCGGCCGGAAAGTGAGAAAAGGTTCATTCTCTTGTTTTTTCTTCTTTCGCTTTTTTTTGATTTGATAATACATACAATTGCAGTTGGTAACACAAAGAGCACACGCATAATATTTGTTGGCATTTACAATAACAAGCCTTAATTTTGTTGGCAACTAGCTTGCCTTGCAAGGAGAGTGCGTTGCCAATGTTCAAATTTATAAGCTGATATCTCGGTCTGGCAAACAAAAAATTATGTCTCCACCTATGGGCTATAATTGCAGAAGCCTATTTAATGGAACTGATTGTTTAGATTTCACCATTTTCTCCATTTGTACTAATCGTCAAGAATTTTCTTATCATTCCATGTTGATTTGCAGACTTCGAGTTTCAATTTACTGATGAATGGGGTTGGGGAGAATCAAACTTCATGCCTATAACCGAACTCAACGACCCTGATGGAGGATATCTTATGAATGATACTTGTATTGTTGAAGTTGAGATTGCTGCAGCTTGTACTACAATGATGAAGAACTCAACAGATGGCGATGTATCTAATAGTGTAAGGTTTCCTTTTGCTGTTCGTCTTGTAACTCATTAGTATCCATCTAACAAATTATCATCTTTATCATCCTTAACTCTATCAATATTTTGTGAATGGTTTCTGATTAGGTTGTCTCAAGTAGAAAGCAAAAAGAGGAAGGAACACAGACAGCCTTGCCAGAACTACAGATTGCAGACTCTCCTCGAAACCACAATGTTGTTGCTCTCCACAGTGAGAAATATACAGAAGTTGAAGGCTTTAGTGCACTTAAAACTCATGCATCATTATATAAACAGATATGGTCCAAGCATGGTCATATTGTTTCTAGCCAAGATGCGACAGCAATAGCTTATATTGCCCAAGTCTACTTGGTGACAGATATAATGAACTTCATTGCAGATATGAATAGCCAGCGGTTCCCAGATGTGACTGATGTTATGATTGACTTGTGGGATGACAAAATAAAGATGGCGGAAAATCTTGATTTTAATGTCAAGTGGCTTCGAGAACAATTTGAAGATATTAAAAAATGTTTTCAAGTGATGAAGAATTCTGAGACTGACTTGTTTACAAGGTACATCCCGCCTTTGTTGGCAGCTAAGGTGAAGGTGAAGAAAGTAGAGGATGAGTTGCGCATGTCAAAGGTGAATCTAGCTGCAGCAAAGAATGAGCTGCGAGAGTGTTTGCCTCACTTCTCAGAAACAGATGTAGAAATCTACGCAAGACAGAATCTACTGTTTGAAGAAACTTGTGAGTAGTTCTTGGTCATCATGTAGGTGTTATTTATAGGAATCCAAATGTTTAAGAAAAAAGACTATCCAAGGCATCTCTCTCTATATGGCCCATTAGCTAGTTCATCAGTACTGGTTTTATTATAAACTTGTGAATCTAGTTTAATATTGTTTGGTTAAATCGACTTTTCTCCTTGATTAATCTTAATTAATACAGCAGTACTCTATTAGACATGAAAGTTTCAAGTTGTTAATCAATTATCTGTATTTGTTTGTCCTTTTTGACAACTTTGGTTTCTAGGCTTGAAGTTATAAATTCTGTTCAGTAAAATACAGTAAAATTATGTCTGCTTATTCAAGCAGACTCGTAGAATGCAAAAAACAGATCAGCCACGGCCATGTCTTAACATTTAAAATCACCTCCTTTGTAATAACAAAGCACTTGATATTACAGCTGATGTTAAAGAAGCAGTGCAGGATAAGATCAAATGCAGTGTAGGATAATAGACCTGTGTCTGTTCACGTGACAGTTTTATAATTCTGTTGAGTCACTCGTGTGTCTTGTACGTGCGTAACTAATCCATTCATTAATGTCGGTTGAGATTAGTATAAATGTTGTCTTAACAGCTTAATTAATGTGTAATGAAACTTTATGTTTCTTAATCAATTTTATGATTTTAATCACCATGAACACCATGTCACTATGGTATCAGATAGGTTAGGGTTTCTTCATCCTGTTTTTTGATCCTGCAACCTAAAGCGCAATCTCATTGATCTACTGCTGTTAATCTTTGTTCTCCAATCGTCCGTTGAAGCTACATTTGGTGTTGTTTTCTTTATTGGTGATCTCAGATTCAGAAGTTTCTTGAAATTCTTGTCTTTCTTTCCATCTCAGATTACATCTGGTGTAATTCGTCATAAATCTTTAGGTTTCTTCAATTCTTTTCTAACAATCTTCTATTGTAAGTTTTGTAGGTCATCTCTTTACTTGAATCTCAGATCTGGTTCATGATTCAAGATTTTACATCAACAACTATGGAAAATCCAACAACTACTTCTTTTTCTCGTGTTCCATTGAATCAAATCACTAATTTTGTTACTCTAAAGCTTAAAGAAGATAATTACTTCACCTGGAGAAATCTAAATGAATCTGGTGATCCAAAGGTACAAATTAATGCGATTCTTGGATGGTTCTTATCCATGTCCTCCTCAATATACATCTCCGAGGAATGAAGCTAATGGAATTGAGAATCCAAATTACTCTGACTGGCGTGATGAAGATTCAACAATCATCGTGGATTAATTCAACAATTTCTGATTGTGTCATGGCTTAATTATTTTTCAAGATCTGCATCATCACATCAATTCTGGAAAAGTATTGAGGAGAGATTTGCAAGAGCTTCATCAACTCACTCAATTCAACTACATATCAAGCTTCTTTCTCTTACTCAAGGCGATAAATCCATTCCTGCTCTCATAAATGAAATTAAACTTTTATCAGATTAATTGGTTGCTACTGGTGAGATTGTCTCAGATAGAGAGTTGGTAGTTATAACACTCAAAGCACTAAATTCTAATTACATACCTTTTGCAACATCAATGAGGCATAGAAATCCTCGTATTACTAGCATTGAATTACATAAAAAATTGCTCAGTGAAGAAGTTGTTGTAAGTGAAAGAGCTAAACTCACTAAGAGTGAAATGGATGCAAAAACTTCTATGGAAAATAACTTTAGAGGATATTCTAGAGGTTCTTCAAGCAGAGGTTATTATAGATGTACACACTCTAATGCTGGCAGATATCCAAATCCTGCAACCTTTGCAAGACACAATTACGGTAGAGAAAATGCCAATAATGACAAGGTTCCATGTCAGATTTGCAATTTAGACAATCATTTAGATTTAAAGTACAATTAAAGATTGAATTTTTCTTACAAAGGTAAAGCTCCTCCAGCAAATCTCAGTGCAAGCTTGCTGCAGCAGATATTTTTGATACTGAAGAATGGATTGTAGATAGTGGTGCCAACAATCATATCACTTCAGACTCTATAACTTTACAGGAGACTACTCCTTATGATGGAACTGAAGTTATCAATATTGCAAATGGAGGAGGTATGTTTATCTCTCATGCTAGTAATTCTAGTAAGATTGTGAATGATCATTCATTTCAGTTGAATAATGTACTCTTAGTTCCACAGGCTTCTCATAACCTTCTATCAGCTCATAAATTCACTTCAGATAACAACAGTTCTTTAACTCTTGATTCTCATGGTTTCTCTGTGAAGGATCGGATTTCTGAGAATATTCTTTTCCAAGGACCACATAAAAATAGTCTGTAACCAATCACCTTCACCTCATTTCCACAAGCTCTTTCATAAATAACTGACAGTGCACTTCTTCAAAGAAGATTTGGTCATCCCTCATTTCTAACTCTTCAGAAAATTTGTCATATCTTGCAATTATCCAATGTTTCAAATAAACCATTTCACTGTAATGAATGCAAACTATATGCAGATCTCAAAAGCTACCTTTTCAAATATCATTTATTGTAGCTCAACAACCTCTGGAGTTGTTACATTTAGATTTATGGGGAAAATATCATGTTGCTTCTGTGTCTGGTAGTTTGTATTATGCAAACATTGTGGATGAATATACAAAGTATTGTTGGATCATTCCTTTATCTTCTAAATCTGAATTCATAATTGCTTTTACTTCTTTTGTTACTAGGATAGAAAAACTGTTATCCCATTCTGTAATCACCATTTGAACTGATAATGGTGGTGAATTCTTAAATAAATTTCTTAAGCAATTTTGTGAAACCAAAGGTGTACCAGAAGCTAAACATAAACATCTTCTAGGAATAACAAGAATCTTACTTTTACAATCTGGATTACCAAACAAGTTTTGGGTAGAAGCTCTTCAAACTGCTAATTACCTCATAAATAGACTTCCTACTAGAGCAATATCCTTTCTTACTCCTTTTGAGAAGCTATTCAACTCAAAACCAAACTATAATTTTTTGAAAGTCTTTGGTTGTTTTTGTTTTGCTTGGTTGAAGCCATACACTTCTAATAAACTAGAACCTAGGAGTAAGCATTGTGAATTTTTGGGTTATAGTCTCAATCATAAAGGATATAAATGCTTTGATCCTCTTACTGGCACTATCACATCTCAAGACATGTGTCTTTTGATGAATCTTTATTCTCGTATAATGCTCTTGTTCAATCTGCAGCCATCTTACCTCATGAACTTTCTTCTACAGTTACTTCTACCTTATCTATCATTCCAGAAATTGTTCAATCCAGTATTTCAACAGTCAAATTCACTAAGAATGATCATTTCATGACAACTAGAGGTAAGAATGGTATTTACACTCCAAAGTCTTACTTTGCTACAAAACATCCTATTCAGACTGCATTTATGTCTCATGTACCTAAGAGTATAGCTGCTGCAAATAAAGAAAAAGTCTAGAGAATTTCCTCTGTTGCAGAATATAATGCATTAATGTAAGCAGGTACTTGGTCATTGGTTCCACCTGATAAAGCTCAGAGTCTCATTGGTTGAAATGGGGGTTTATGATCAAATATAATGCAGATGGGACAATTGATAGACATAAAGAAAGACTTGTGGAAAAGGGTTATCATCAATAACCAGGTCTTGATTATGAAGATACTTTTAGTCCAGTAGCTAAACCTACAACAAAAGAGATCATCTTATCAATGGTTGTTCAGTTTAATTAGAAAATTCATCAGCTGGATGTTAGTAATGCATTTTTGCATGGTGACTTACAGGAAGAAGTTTATATGTCTCAGCCACCTGGTTTTGTGGATCCAGAAAAACCTGATCATGTATGTCTTCTTCACAAAGGAATATATGGCCTCAAACAAGCTCTTAGAGCCTGGTATGACAAACTGAATACATCATTGAAGTCTCTGCATTTTGAAATTTCTTCATCGGATACTTATCTTTTTGTTCATAAAGTTGGATCTCAGATAATTGTAGCTCTAGTATATGTGGATGACATCTTACTCACAAGCTCTTCTGCTACATTTCTTCAGCATGTTATCACTCAACTGCAAAATCTTTTCTCTATAAAAGATTTGGGTGATCTACACTATTTTCTTGAGCTTGAGGTACATAGAACTACAAACTCATTATATCTTTCACAGAATAAATATGCAGTTGATCTTCTATACAAGCATAGCACAGAAGGTGAAAATCCCCATGTCTTACTCCTATCTCTAATACAGATAAGTTGTCTCAAACTTCAGGTGACTTGCTTACAAATCCAACATAATACAGGTCCTTAGTTGGAACCTTTGCAGTAAATTTTGTATGTCAATATATGCAACATCCAAGAACTGTTCATCTTATGAAGCTAAGAGAATATTAAGATACATTAAGGGTACTATGGTTTACGGTTTAAAAGTGGCAGTTAATTTCTTTTGGGTTTCTCAGATGCTGATTGGGATGGTTCTCTAGATGATAGAAGATCTATTGGAGGTTATTGCATTTTTCTGGGATCAAATATCATCTCCTAGTTTTCTAAGAAGCAGACTACAGTGGCCTGATCAAGTACAGAAGCTGAATACAGAACTTTGGCTCATAGTGCAACAGAAATGGTATGGATTTGCTATATTTTAAATGATCTTGATTTTAACATTTCAAGAATACCTAAACTTGGCTGTGACAATATCAGCTCCATCTTCCTTGCTTCAAATCCTGTCACGCATTCTAAAATGAAACATGTTCAGCTTGACTATCACTTCATCAGAGAACTGGTAGGGTAAGGCTTAGGATATTTTTTATGTTCATACTCTTGATCAAATTGCTAATATCTTCACCAAAGGTCTTCACGGTCCCAGATTTTTCTCTCTCAGGAACAAACTCATGGTAGTTAAGGTACTTATTCGTTTGAGGGGGATAATAATAGAGTACTTGATATTACAACTGATGTTAAAGAAGCAGTGCAGGATAAGATCAAATGCAGTGTAGGATAACAAACCTGTGTCTGTTCACGTGACAGTTTTATAATTCCGTTGAGTCACTCGTGCATCATGTATGTGCGTAACTAATCCATTCATTAATGTCGGTTGAGATTAGTATAAATGAAGTCTTAACAGCATAATTAATGTGTAATGAAACTTTATGTTTCTTAATCAATTTTATGATTTTAATCACCATGAACACCATGTCATTACTTTTAAGTCTGAAATATAAAACATTTGTGCTAATCATCCTTGAAAAAGGGTGATACTAATGAAAAAAGTAGAAACACTAGCAACTCTTCTGACAAACATCCCAAGCTCGTGAGACCTCACCACACAGAAGATTGCGTGTTTGTTTTTATGTGACTATAGTCCAAAACTATGAGTTGATATCAGTTTAGTTGCTGTTCATACGTTGAACAATATTCGGGCCACCATATCATGACTAATATGCTCAATCATGGCTGCATCAGATGTTGATATAACTTATTTACATTGGGTGGTCATTTTCTTCCATTTCATCCACAAGAAAGAATGTATAACTAATTCGATGTATCTGGTGAGCTTCTTCTAGAATATGGCTCACATTGATAGTACGACACAAATATAATTAACCATACACAATTTTATGTTTACTATTTGAACGGGTCTTGGTAACTTGTGTATCCGTGCACAGTTACGAGCCATTAAATATTATTACTTTTATCTTGTTTTTGTAAATGTTTGTGAGAATCACCGCAATTCTCGAATAAGCAAACTCTATATCAACAAAAATAAATTTTCCTATTTTTCCCTTATATTACAAATTATTTGACTTAATTATATGGAACGTGTTATTTCTTCGGGTATAACTGACCACTTCATCTTGTTATCTCAAAATCACTGTCATCTCCATTTCTTCAATCCGCCAGAACTAGAAGATAAACATGGTTCTTTAACAAATGATTTTAAGATTCACAACTTCTTGAAATTAATCAGATCATGATAGGTCACATGATTAAAAAAATTGGGTTTAAGATCCACTACAAATTCTTCAACATATCACTCACAATCGATCAATCTCCATTTATCTCTACATATTCTCAGCTTCCCTCCATAAAGACTGACCCTTCCCCTTACTTGTGACCAAATTGAATCTAGAGCGACAGTCTCTCAAACTTAAAGTACTCCCGTGCAGTACATTTGTTCAAAAGCTTAAACGATTTGCTTCATAAAGCACTTGCCACCTCCACCATTTTTACCCAGAACCAGTGAGATATTTTTTCCCACGAACAACGGTTTCTAAGATATCCCAAGGTTTCTTCGGCGTAGTTCACGGAGACACGTGGTTTTGAAGATATTGGCTTATGGAATGGATGATAGCCTCAATCCATTAGAGTTATTCTTAGCATTACTAATTATTCAGCGTTGTACGTAACTATGTCTTTTGCAATAGTTGTTTCGCCTCGTGCAACCGTCGGAGGATTATGCCCCTTTACATAAGAAGTCATGTTTTGAAATCACGAGCTTGTAAGAAGGAGCGCATAGCTAGTTTCCACCATAAGGAATTTTTCCATCGAAGGCTGGTGGTAAGTTAATAGATATTGAACTCTTGTCCATAGATTCATATCGTCACAAACACAGACTTATTAGGCCTAAGATGTTTGGCTGCCCTGAAACCAATTAAAAAGGAGAGGGTACCAATTACACCACCAACTTTTTTGTTTGGAAACTTGTATGGACAAAACCTAATATAATGGCAAGCATACCTACTTAAAGATCCTTGAACAATATTTATATAGAGTTTATAACTGTTTCTTTTCACATTCAGAAAGTCAAGACAATAAAGTCCGTGAACCTAATTGCATAGAAGAGCACTTGGACGATCTCAAAAATCAATATCCAAGATCAATATAGTCGTATCCAAATAATATGATCTGAATTCTGCCAAGTATTGAAACTTGTTATCTATCTTTCAAGATACGAATTCTACAAGAATAAGTCTCATAATTAATCAAAATTAATATGGACTTATCTACTAAGATTGATTAAGTACTACTTGTGATAATCCTATTATAATGAATAAAAAATATAATGCGGAAAAACAAAAACACAAGACACCATAAGTTTTGTTAACTAGGAATACTGCACCTGAAGAAAAACCCCAGGACATCGTCCAGATGTGAACACCAAACAGTATTAAGCTGCTGCAGACACTAGCCTACTATCAAATTTCGGACTAAAATGTAATTGAGACTGAATTCACCCTCAAAGCAATTCAGCTGCAGTCGTGCTCCTTACGTCTCTTGAACCTCCCAACGCTCTATGCAATTGATTCCTTTAGCTGACGTCTTGTACTGCCAAAGAGTTGCTTCAACCTTAGTGAAGAATGAAAAGACGAGGGTACCCAAATACACCAAAATCTTTAAAATATCCACCTATAAGTCCTCTTACCGAAAGTGATTGTCTATGGACAAAGTCGAGACAATACGACAAATCGGTATTCACACTTTGTGTGATCGTCTATGGATACAATATCGAGACGATACAACAAACAAAGTGTGATTACTTGATAATACGTTCGGACTTAACCAAACTCTATAGGATCACTATCAAGTAAAGCGGAGTTAACGTTTGTGTATTTTACTTCTAATTATAATAAACAATTATAATTGCGGAAATACAAAAGTAAAAGACACGGCAAGATTTTGTTAACGATGAAACCTCAAATGCAGAAAACCCCGAGACCTATTCGATAATTAAATACTCTCAGAATTAAGCCGCTATACAAAATCTAAACCAACTTCGTATAGTTGAGACCAAACAACTAATCCTAGTTCACTTAGTTTCTTTAGTATCCTTGGATTCCGACTTCGATGAGTGCACGCACTGGAACAATTCATTTGGATCGTATTCCAAACAGTATAGGAACAACAAATCTGTTTGGTAAAAACTATATTGATTCTTTAAGATAAAACACTCTCATAATTAAGCCGCTATACAAAATCCAAACCAACTTCGTATAGTTGAGACCAAGCAACTAACCCTACTTAACTTAGTTTCTTTAGTATCCCTGCGCTTCCGACTTCGATGAGTGCACGCACTGGAACAATTCCTTTGGATCGTATTCAAAACAGTAAAGGAACAACAAATCTGTTTGGTAGCAACTCTATTGATTCTTTAAGATAAAATATCTAAAGTTATTTGCAAAGACTCTTCCGTTTAATCTAATAAACTCCTTTTCCTGGTTAGATCAATCTATCCAATAACTACCGAAGCAACCAAGTTTAGATTTGAAATCAATCAATAAAGATTCCAACAAGAAACTATAAGTTGATGCTGATCTCACGAAACTAATCAATCGAATAAAACCGATTCTAGTTGGATCCCAGCCGATCAAGATTTGTGCTACACAAAGATATGAGAAACCAATAAGAAATATTCTTCGTTATCAAATCTTCTTTAATCTTCAATTAAAACTTCACAACACCACTTGAATCTATTGTGATCAATCACGCACAGAACAAAGTCTGTTAACAATGGATTATCACAAGATGTCTTTAGATCTACAAACAGTTCTAAAGATCCCGTCGATACTTCGACCTAGTTTGAGTGAATCTTATATCATAAGAGAAGATTCTCAAGAATAAACAAACTAGGTGCAATCAAAGTTTCAACAACCGTTAGTCAATCAAATCAATCGAAAACTAATAAACTGCAATTATCTAGTTTCCCACCAACGGTACTCGTAGAGCTTCTTGATCCTACAGAAGTCTTTAAACGAGTGGTAGTAAGAGATTTCGCCTAATTATGGTACTTTCCTCTCCGAATAGATGGCTCCACCAGAAACAACAAAAAGATGAAGTTTGCCTGGCTCTTAGGATAGTTTGCTAGAAATGCAAACTTAGGTATTTATAGACCAAGGATGTTTGGATACCAAGGAATTTCCAAAACCGAAGGTATACTCAAGATATGCAATAAATGCCCATTCGGTTTTCATAATTCCAGGAAATGCTTTGTCCAATATTTTCCGAAATCTCTCAATAGAAAATCTCCATTTAGTAAATGCACATTACTAATTTTTATTATCTAGAGATATGCATTTAATTGCTGGTAATTAAAGCATATAAAACTAACAACCTTAATTAAAAGATTCTTAATTTATTTCAGAACATGATCTCCTTGAGTAATTAAGGAATATCTTTGAACAATAAAAGATAAGAGTTAATGTTCGTGTTCAAAGTATGTTGATCTTTTCTTTGTAAATCATCTTTCATATTTATAATCTTGGAATCGATTATACCACACTTACAAGCAAGTTTAGAATTGATTCATCTATATTCTAAGACAACTATGTGATTGATTAAATATCAAAACGCATTCATGGGTTCAATCAGTTCTACCAATCACTAGGATCGGTTATACCTTAATATGGAACACTTGTGATCATTCACACAAGTTACCAGGACCGGTTACATCAGTTACCAGGATCGGTTACATCAATTACCAGGACCGGTTACCATATACACATGGTATTACTTGTGATCGGTCACACCAGTCAATAGGATCGGTTACACCAATTACCAAGATCGGTTACACCAATTACTAGGACCGGTTACACCAATTACAAGAATCGATTACACAACTCTTTTGTGATCGGTCACACCAATTACTAGGATCGGTCACACCAATTACAAATATCGATCATACCATCTCAGGTGATTACTTAGGATCAGTTACACTAATTAATCAAAACTAGTCATACCAAATCATAAGTCAGGCATTGTGATTAGTTATACCAAGATACATAACAAGTTACGATCGGTTCTACCATCTCACACATATTGGTAATCCAAAGATTTGCAATGAATAACAATACCAATAAGCCTAGCGATTTCCCTTTCGATTCATAAAACAAGTTCATGGATGTACTTCCTTTAAACAAATGTAAAACATTGTTTCCTAGGATGAAATCTTCATCTTTACCCATACACATAATCATGACAGCATTCATAAGATTATGTCGATGTCATATCTACGAAGTTCAAAAGATAAGTGTTATACTTCGTAATCTAATTCCTTAATACTATGATCATGTGATCATGTCTCACTACTAGAGTAAAATATTCATGCACAGCTTCGCAGTTATGTTTTCAATATATCACGACTTGAAAGATACGTTAGGAATGAAATAGTTCAAGTCAATATTACTAACCTCAAGAGGAAGGATGATGTCGTCATTGTAGCTCGTTACTTCCTCACGTTCTTCAGGTCTTCGAGTAATACTTGTATGTCTCATATTCCTAGACTTTCTAGTCTAACCTATACGAAGTTGTCTCTAGTACATAATCAAGCGACTCTTAGATGAGTTTTGATTCACTAAAATATGACAATCAAACTTGACATACCAACGCTTTGTGGGTTCAACCGAGCTATGCTCTAACAATCTCCCCCTTTTTCAATTTTAGTGACAAAACTCTTAATACATATGGATAAACAAATTACAAGAATTCATTATACATACGCTTGATTCCAAGTTTCAACAGCACAATAACCTGCGTATATTCAATCAATAAATGCCATTGTTGACATCTGAATTACAAAACTGATACTCCCCCTAAAGGTAAGATAGGTAGATATTCAATCTAAACATCTTTGTTATTCCCCTTTTGTAGTTAAGATAACTACACAGCAATATGATATGTTTCTCCCCCTTAGTCAATGCTTTACTCTTTCGTTAGATATAACGTTTTAGCACAATTGTCCTTTCCTTAGTGATTGTAAATCACTTGTTTACTCCATATATTTATCCCCCTTTTTGTCACAAAATGACAAAGGTTCGAGCTAATAATGGTCAAACCGAAAGGATCTTATAAATCTAAATGACTTGCATACAACCTATAGGAGTTAAGCACGAAGGTTTCACATACCACTTTATACAACAAATATTAAAACCGAAACTACAAGTAATTTAGTTTTAATATGTTATCAAGGAAAACTATTTCCCAAAGATATTTTCCCTAATAGTTTAACAAATTGACTAAGAGACTCAGTTCCCTTGTAAAACCGATTGTATACATACAATCGCTTATTTCGATAAGACCAAAATAAAGATCAGAATTAACTTTATTTCTCTCGCCAGGTTCTAATTATTCAGACAATAACTTAGACCTTTCTCTTTAGACAAGACAAGCACTAGATTAGTTAACTAGTATTTTTTGTCAAGGCATTCGATTAGACTTGAATAATCGAATCCTTCAATTTGATAAGTCTAACTAAGATCAGAATTAACTTAGTTTATCTTTTCCGGAATTGAATTGGACTAAACAAATGATCCCGTATTTTGTTAAGCCATAAACAATACATACAAACCAAAATAAATTGGCTTGCGCAATTATTTTCTTAACCGGAAGCAATTGAAACAAACATAGACATTATAGCACCGCAACTGCACCGAAATTTCGTTAAGCAAAAACACTTGATACCAAACAATAAAGAAGATACCAAACAATAAGTCAAATGAATTGACACAGTTTTTGCAATGGTAGAATTTATGCTTCAGTCTTGATACCAAACAATAAACAAACTATCTAGCTGAGGTGATGGCTCTGGTGGTATCTGGTGAATGGGCAGTGAAAAAAAGGTATGAGAATGTATGCTTCAGTCTTGATTCCAAAGCAGTCTTGTTGGCTTTCGCAATGGTAGAATACCTTGGATTGTTGTGAATAGATGGAACAATATTAGAAGGAACATAGCAAGAATCACATTCACTCACTCTTATAGGGAGATAAACTTTTTTGCTGACAAGATGGCTAAACAGGGTGTACTACTTGCAAGAGGAACAGTTCTTTACTATGAGGAAAGGCCAGGATTCTTGAACTAGTTGGAGTGTGAAGATGGTATCTACTTTAGGTTCATTTCCTGAGAGATTAGTTGATCTAGTTTTGCAAGAGTTAGCAGTTTGTTATTTTTTCTGTTGCTTTTGTATTTAGCAGAATAGGTCAATTGACCTTGTTATGTACTTTGGTTCAATTTTGAGTAATAAAATTTCATGATAAGAAAAAAAAATTGACACTGTTTTTCTTGACCGGAAACAATTGAATCACAAACACACACATCCATACACACATAATGGAATATATCAATTGTACCGAAATTTTGTTAAGCAAAAGCAAAATATATGCAATATAAACAGGCATTTCTTAAACAAACAAATTCGTTACCTCAGATTCCGCATCCTCTTCTCCCCAGAAAGATATATCATTAAGCGCAAGTTCAAGTTAGAACTCTCCCCCAGTATGTTATCATCCTCTCGTAAGAACAAAAGAACAACAACAAAGCAACCTTTACCAGAGAAAGGTTGAATCGGTTTTAACTAATGCGTGCCAATAGCAAAAGTTGAAAACCCGAAACACATATGTTATGCTAAAAAAAACTCATGTAAACACAAATTGATTCAACATATTGTGACTTTTCACATATGAGTTTCAATCGGAACACCTTATGATCCTTTGATAAAGCCTACAAACATGGGCTAGACCTTAATCCCACTAAATCAAAAAGCCACACAAACCATAAGGGTTCACATCATATGAGATCGAATATTAAGGTTATGAAAACCGAAATCAGACATCCCATAAACCGAAAACACATAGCAAAAATATAGACATTCAAGCACATGCTATGTAATCGAAAACTATCACAAGAAAAATTATAAACTAATAATTTTATTCATAACTAATTGATAGTTTTATTCAAAAATAGACCTTATACAATAATCGAAATCAATCAAAAACTGATTTCTATTTTTATTATGACATAAGATATAGTATTCCTCATTTTTCAGCTGCTCAACAGATTCTTGTTCAGAGTCTTGGTCTTTTTCTCCTTTTAAGATTCCTTTTAAGATTCATAACTCATTGATCTGTAAGATTCCTTTAAGAGTTGCTGGATCATTTCGAGCAGTAAAGGCTAACTGTTTCTGCATACAGTTTAATTGTCTTCCAAGACGTAAAATATGAAACAAAAGATCTCCATTACTATAGATTTGAGCAGTTGAAACAATAATTCCTCTTTCTTTTCGAGTTTTACTCATTTGTTTGATAATTCTCTGAGAGACAGTTTTAGTGACTTCCTCATCTCCGAAATTATTCCCCATTGTGTGTTCACACAAGCTGGTGATGAGACGGGGATATCCAAGATTTCTCTGGGACGTTGTGGCATTAATGGATTCGAAAATCTTGATCATTTGATTAATAATCATTCCACATATATCAATTTGCTTATTACCTTCGAGAAGAAAGTATACAAACTCAGCAAATTCTTGTCCCATTGTGATGTATCTCTTGTATAAGCAAAAAGAGTTGCTATTGCAAGTTTACCGAAAACCCTTAAATAGAAGGGTATTTATTTGGTTAGCATTCTTCCATTCGTTCAGCCAATAGATTTTCCAGTGATACGTTTTGAAATGTTATCGTGCTCAATTTCAAAACCAATAATCGAATGATCTCCCTTCACTTTGTAATTGATGATCTTTGAGATCATCTTTCTGTCGACATGGTGAAAAGTATATCCAACAAGAGTGCTAAAAGTAAGATTCTCATGATTAATATTATGAATATTAGCATAAAAGATTCTTACTATATCAGGTGAATATTTTTCAAACCCAAACATATTTCCCCAGTTTCGGTTTTGAACAAACTTCACATATTTGCTCTCTGAAACATCTGAATCGAACCTCTTCTCAGCAGTGAAGTTTACTCCTTTTAAAGCTTGATATCTTTCAAAACATGCACTATCCACAAAGATTGTAAGTTCATGTTTGTCTTTGATCAAGTGAGGATACTTGATTTTCTCAATATCACCAGCAGGAATAAACGGATTCAAAACCAGGTTATGAGTTTCAGTTTCTTCTCTAGTTTTCCTTTTTCCCATATTTTCAACAATCGAAGATGTATGGAAAACCCTAGTTTCGGTTCCGGACAATCTCCCAAAAGGTTTGTAAAAATAATACAAAATAATCTTCTTTTATAGGGAGTGAAGATGTCAAATTACGGAAATCACTAGTTTTAGGAAATTCTTCCAAAATCGGAAACCTTGACTTGCGGGGAAAGAAATACGATTTTGTAACTAGGTCTTTCTTTTGGAAAAACGATTTTTCATGGTCTGGATCTATAATACAGATTAATCCTATATTCATGTCCAAAGATTTGTTTACTCTATAATTATCAAAACTTGATAATATCTTATGAAATTCACTCAAGAATTTTCCAATAGAGTATACAAAAACAATTTTGAACACAATAAGATATTTGTTAAAAATATCTTTAGAATCATAAATCCTGTAATATTTCAAAAGATCACTTGCTTCATTAAAACAGTTGTTGGATGTATGAAGCAATCCACTGTTAATAGAATAATTAACTGAAAAATCATTCTTTGTAAAGTTACAAAGTTTCCAAAATCGCAACCTAATCAGCGATACATTGACAGTCTTAGATCTAAAAATGTACATATATATAATTCGGTAGGAAATCCAAAATATATTTAAGATCCCAGATTTTTCAAGAATAGAATAGTCATGGTTCATATAATGAAAAATCTTAGCTGGAATCTTATGCATTTCCAAGACACAACATGTAACATAGAGTATTGTATCATCGTTACTAGCCTTAGTAGTAATCAATAACATGAGATACAATTCTATGATAACCAAGGAGATATGTAAGTCATTCAAGACATACATAAGTTTAATCCCAATTCCTAATGTGTTTAGGACCAAGAGTATTATATACTTAATTCGTGTCTTCCACCACGAGTATTTGAAGTAGTCAAATCCTGCTATTACGTTAAATGAATCATCTATCAGATTCAATTCTTATAGGTTGGATCGTACCAAACACAGATTGTTAGATCTTTTTGTGTTTGCCTGCTCTGATACCAATTGAAAAGACGAGGGTACCCAAATACACCATAATCTTTAAAATATCCACCTATAAGTCCTCTTACCGAAAATGATTGTCTATGGACAAAGTCGAGACAATACGAAAAATCGGTATTCACACTTTGTGTGATCGTCTATGTATATGAGATCGAGACAATACAACAAACAAAGTGTGATTACTTGATAATAGGTTCGGACATAACCAAACTCTATAGGATCACTATCAAGTAAAGCAGAGTTAACGTTTGTGTATTTTACTTCTAATTATAATAAACAATTATAACTGCGGAAATAGAAAAGTAAAAGACACATCAATATTATGCTAACAAATAAACCGCAAATGCAGAAAAACCCCGAGACCTATTCCATAATTGAATACTCTCAGAATTAAGCCGCTATACAAAATCTAAACCAACTTCGTATAGTTGAGACCAAGCAACTAATCCCAGTTCACTTAGTTTCTTTAGTATCCCTGGCTTCTGACTTCGATGAGTGAACGTACTGGAACAATTCATTTGGATAGTATTAAAAACAGTAAAGGAACAACAAATCTGTTTGGTAACAACTCTATTGATTCTTTAAGATAAAATATCTCAAGTCATATGCAAAGGCTCTTCCGTTTAATCTAATAAACTCCTTTTCCTGGTTAGATAGATCTATCCAATAACTACCGAAGAAGTAAAGTTTACATTTGCAATCAATCAATATAGATTCCAACAAGAAACTATAAAATGATGTCGATCTCACACAACTAATCAATCGAATAAATCTGATTCTAGTTGGATCCCAGACGATCAAGGTTTGTGCTACACAAACATATGAGAAACCAATAAGAAATCTTCTTCGTCTTCAAATCTTCTTTAATCTTCAATTAAACCTGCACAACACCACTTGAATCTCTTGTGATCAATCACGCACAGAACGGAGTCTGTTAACAATGGATTATCACAAGATGTCTTTAGATCTACAAACAGTTCTAAAGATCTCGTCGATACTTCGATCTAGTTTGAGTGAATCTTATATCAAAAGAGAAGATTCTCAAGAATAAACAAATTAAGTGCAATTAAAGTTTCAACAACCGTTAGTAAATCAAATCAATCGAAAACTAATAAACTGCAATTATCTAGTTTCCCACCAACGATACTCGTAGAGCTTCTTGATCCCACAGAAGTCTTTTAAACGAGCGGTCGTAAGAGATTTCTCCTAATTAGGGTACTTTCCTCTCCTAATAGACAGCTCCATCAGAAACAACAAAAGGATGAAGTTTGCTTGGCTCTTAGGATAGTTTGCTACAAATGCAAACTTAGGTATTTATAGACCAAGGATGTTTGGACACCAAGGAATTTTCAAAACCGAAAGTATACTCAAGATATGCAATAAATTCCCATTCGGTTTTCATAATTCCAGGAAATGCTTTGTCCAATATTTTCTGAAATCTCTCAATATAAAATATCCAATTAGTAAATGCACATTACTAATTTTTATTCTCTAGAGATATGCATTTAATTGCTGGTAATTAAAGCATATAAAACTAACAACCTTAATTAAAAGATTCTTAATTTATTTCGGAACAGGATCTCCTTGAGTAATTAAGGAATATCTTTAAACAATAAAATATAAGAGTTATTGTTCGTGTTCAAAGTATGTTGACATCTTTTCTTGTAAATCATCTTTCATATTTACAATTTTGGAATCGATTATACCACACTTCAAAACAAGTTTAGAATTGGTTCATCTGTATTCTAAGACAACTATGTGATTGATCAAATATCAAAACACATTCATGGGTTCAATCGGTTCTACCAATCACTAGGATCGGTTATACCTTGATATTGAACACTTGTGATCGGTCACACAAGTTACCAGGACCGGTTACATCAGTTACCAGGATCGGTTACATCAATTACCAGGACCGGTTACCATATACACGTGGTATTGCTTGTGATCGGTCACACCAGTCACTAGGATAGGTTACACCAATTACCAGGACCGGTTACACCAATTACAAGGATCGATTACACAACTCTTTTGTGATCGGTCACACCAATTACAAATATCGATCATACCATCTCAGGTGATTACTTAGGATCGGTTACAATAATTAATTAAAACTAGTCACACCAAATCATAAGTCAGACATTGTGATTAGTTATACCAAGATACATAACAAGTTACGATCGGTTCTACTATCTCACACATATTGGTAATCCAAAGATTTGTAATGAATAACAATACCAATAAGCCTATCGATTTCCCTTTCGATTCATAAAACAAGTTCATGAATGTACTTCCTTTAAACAAATGTAAAACATTGTTTCCTGAGATGAAATCTTTACCTTTACCCATACACATAATCATAACAGCATTCATAAGATTATGTCGATCTCATATCTACGAAGTTCAAAAGATAAGCGTTATACTTCGTTGTCTAATTCCTTAATACTATGATCATGTGATCATGTCTCACTACTAGAGTGAAATATTCATACACAGCTTCGCGTGTTATATTTTCAATATAGCACGACTTGAAAGATAAACTAGGAATGAAACAGTTCAAGTCAATATTACTAACCTCAAGAGAAAGGATGATGTCGTCGTTGTAGCTCGTTAATTCCTCACGTTCTTCAGGTCTTCGAGTAATACTTGTATGTCTCATATTCCTAGACTTTCTAGTCTAACCTATACGAAGATGTCTCTAGTACATAATCAAGCGACTCTTAGATGATTTTTGATTCACTAAACTATAACAACCAAACTTGACATACCAATGCTTGGTGGGTTCAATCGAGCTATGCTCTAACAAAGAATTTGGTACCAATATGTCTCTAATGTATAAGCATATTTGATTTACCTTTAGATTGAATAGAGCAAGGCTTGGAAATTTGTTTGCAATAGACAAAGCTAGCAAATCTCACAAATCTGAAACACTTACACTCAGTTAGCCGAGAAGCCTGGATTATTAACCATCTCTCAAGAACAGTCTTAAACCGATCAATTAAGAAGAGTTTTAAATATTTATTTTGAGGAATCACAAAGTTTGAGACGGAGAGAACTTTTCGGTTTGTATCTATCTTGTTCTTGAAGGAGAATGACAAGAACTTCGACAACAGAAAGAACAAGATCAGGATGCACGAACTATCAAGGTAAAGATAGTCAGACCTGGCTTCACGAATCGCTAAGTGAAGTCTTTCAATCGTAAACTTAATAATGTTTCTTAGAGGAAAACCTAGGTTAATACAAGACGACTCTAACAAATACACAACTAGGACACAGAAGTGTCAAGAAGATTTCAATTCCCGGTTGTTTGAGTCTCTTTATCAATACCCGGATTCGGCAGGTAGGATTCGTGAAATGGGATATAGGTAATGGTTTGCCCTTTCCTAACACCGATGCATTTTCAGCATAGTTGGCTCTGGAGTTAGCAAAAATCTTCGTAGTTAAGCTTGCTCAGGCGGGAGGATGGGTGACCTTCAGGGAAGCTGCTGTTAGATAACCATAGGGGTGCCTGTTAAAAAAAAAACCACACTGCCGGATAACCGCAATGGATAAGTGGGGACGATATTTGTGGAGGATCGGGTCGTTACAAATGGTGTCAGAGTCGACGACGGGTTACCTGTCGAGAGTGGAAGAATACGCTGGACGTGATAGGTTTCGTATTGGTCTCATGAGGGGCAGGGAACGTCGGAGAAATGGGTTTGAATATATTCCAGAGCCGATCGAGGACAACTCCAATTTAATGTGGTGGTATTGTAATACCCCGTTTTGGTAGGTAAGGTTCTCCAAATGGAATATAGGTAATGGTTTGTCATTTCCTAACACCGAGGCCTTTTCATCACAGTTAGATCAAGAGTTAGCAAAATGCTCTGCAGTTAAGCATGCTCAAGCGGGAGCAATCCAGTGATGGGTGACCTCCCGGGAAGTTGTTGTTGGATAACCGCAGAGGCGCTCATTGAAAATCCCACACAGTCGGATAAACGCGGTAGCTAAATGGGGATAGTATAAGTCGGGGGTCCTGTCATTGCACTCTATTTATAGACTTTCAAAACTCTTTTTAGGAGTTCACATAAGCATGTGAGAAGCTTGACTTGAAATTACTTATAAGAATATACAATATGGTCCAGAGTACCTAAACCGTGTAAAATGATAGTTCATGGAAAGTGTGTCATATGAACGTATAACCAACATCATGTTCATTTAACACTTGAGATTTAAATCATGATACACAACTACAAAGTGATTTAGTGATCAAAGATGTCTTAGAGGTGTTTATGAGATTTGTAGCAAAGCCAAACATATTTGTGAAAATAGTGCATGAGCATCTACTTAATTCGTAATCGGTAGCTATGCGAAAGAGTACGCATACCCATGAACTAGTTCATAAGTTCATATAACCAAGGTATGCGTGCTGGGTATGCATACTGAAAAGACGAGGGTACCCAAATATACCACAATCTTTTTATATCAACCTATAAGTCTGATACCAAGTGTGATCGTCTATGGACAAAGTCGAGACAATACGACAACTTGATATTCACTTGATAATAGTTACGGTCTGAAACCGATTTACTATAGGATCAATATCAAGTGATTAGGAATTAACGTACAAGTGCAATTTACTTTAATTATAATAAAACAATTATAATGCAGAAAAGTAAAGTAAATAGCACAACAAGATTTTGTTAACGAGGAAACTGCAAATGCAGAAAAACCCGGGACCTTGTCCAGTTTTGAATACTCTTATAATTAAGCCACTATACAAAATCAAATACCAACTTCGTATAGTTGAGACCAAGCAGACTACCCCTAGCTACTTAGTTCCCTCAGTATCCCTGCGCCTTCGACTTCTAGAGGCACGCACGTGAATATCAAGTCCTTTGGATCGTATTCCAAACAGCAAAGGAAGAATCCGTTTGGTAACCACTCTAATCAATCTTGCTAAAGATAAGATGATTCGTTGACAAAGGCTCTTATGTTTAATCTAATAAACTCCTTTGTCTGGTTAGATCAATCTATCCAATAACTACCGAAATATTGAAGCTTATATTCACACTCAATCGATATAGATCTCAAAGAGAAACTATAGAGAATGCCGATCTTTCGCAACTAATCAATAAAATCTATCAAAGATAAACTGATTCTAGTTGGATCCCAGCCGATCAAGGTTTGTGCACTAAATCCACAAGATACGAAAACTAATAATAATTCTTCTTCGTCTTCAAATCTTCTATTGCCTTAAAATACCTGCACAACAACACTTGAATCCTCTTGTGATCAATCACACACAGAACGGATTCTGTTAACAATGGATTATCACAAGATGTCTGTAGATCTAACAACAGTTCTAAAGATCCCGTCGACACTTTGATCTAGTCTGAGTGAATCTTATATCAGAAGAGAAGATTCTCAAGAATAAACAAACTAGGTGCAATCAAAGTTTCAACAACGTTAGTCAATCAAATCAAGTCGAAAACTAATAACACTTCAATTATCTAGTTTCACACCAACGGTACTCGTAGAGCTTCTTGATCCAAAAAGAGTCTTTAAACGAGCGGTCGTAAGAGATTTCACCTAATTAGGATACTTTCCTCTCCGATTAGATGGCTCCACCAGAAACAACAAGAAATGAAGTTTGCCTGGCTCTTAGGATAGTTTGCTAGAAATGCAAACTTAGGTATTTATAGACCAAGGATGTTTGGACACCAAGGAAATTCCAAAACCGAAAATATTCTCAAGATATGCAATGAATGCTCAGATTCGGTTTTCCTAATTCCAATAAATGTTGTCCAGTATTTCCGAAATCTCTCATAGAAAATCTCCAATTAGTAAATGCACATTACTAATTTTCATTCTCTAGAGCTATGCATTAATTGGTGGTAATTAAAGCATATAAAACCAAAAACCTTAATTAAAAGATTCTTAATTTATTTCGGTATAGGATCACCTTGAGTACCAAGGAATATCTTTGAACAATAAATGATAAGAGTTAATGCTCATGTTTAAAGTATGTTGTCATCTTTACACAACAAACCCTAATTCTGAATCTACACAAGTTCATGAAGAAAATATGTAAATCATGGAAAATCGGATTTGCATTTTGGAATCGGTTCTACCACACTTCCAAACAAGTTTAGAATTGGTTCTACCAAAATTCCAAGACTACTATGTGATCGGTCATACCAAGTCACATACATGGGTTCGGATCGGTTATACCAATCACTAGGATCGGCTCTACCTAAACATGGTATCTACTTGTGATCGGTCATACCAGTGACTAGGATCGGTCATACCAGTGACTAGGATCGGTCACACAACCACTTATGATGGGTCACACAACCACTTATGATCGGTCACACCAATTACCAGAATCGGTCACACCAATTACAAGGATCGATCATACTATCTCATGGTGATTACTTAGGATCGGTTACACCAATTACCAGAACCGGTCATACCAAATCATAAGTCTAGGTATTGTGACCGGTTATACCAAGATACATAACCTGAGTTAAGATCGGTTCTACCAACTCACACATATTGGTCATTCAAATAATATGCAATGAATAGCCGGACAAATATACCTATTGATTTCCCTTTCAATTTATGAAAGAAGTTCACGAACTTACTTCCTTTAAACAAATGTAAAACATTGTTTCCTAGGATGAAATCTTCACCATATACCCATCCACATAATCATGAAACTATATACAAGATTATCTCGATGTCATATCTACGAAGTTCAAAAGATGAGTTTTATACTTCGTAATATAATTCCTTAATACTATGACCATACTATTATGATCATGTTTATCTACTAGAGTATTATTTATATACAAGCTTCGCATGTTATGTTTTCAATATAACACGACTTGAAAGATACGTTAGGAATTGAAACAAGTTCAAGTCAATATTACTAACCTCAAGTGGAAGGATGATGTCGTCGTTGTAGTCGTCACTTCTTCTCATTCTTCAGGTCTTCGGAATAATACTTGTATGTCTCAACATTCCTATACTTTCTAGTTTAACCTAAACGAAGTTGACTCTAGTATTTAATCAAGCGACTCTAGATGAGTTTTGATACTAAAATATGACTACCAACCTTGACATACCAACTCTTGGTGAGTTCAATTGAGCTATGATCTAACACATACCCTTAGGCTATCACGAACTCAGGCCCTTGAGGTACGCGTACTGGGTACGCTTACCTCCTTTACTTATGAATTCAGAACACCATGGTACGCATACTGGGTATGCATACCTACCTATGTTCCGGATCCTCATATATCTATGGTACGCGTACCTACCCTGAGTACGGATTTCGGTAATTGAAAATACTCTCTTTTGATGTTTTGAAACGTCCCTAATTGCCATAAATATAATATATCATTGCTTGGACAATTTCCAAATTATCCATTTAACAAAAATAGTTCTTGAACAATAAATTGTTTTGAACTAAGGTTGCTAAGGATCTATGAACATCCGTTGCTTGAATCATATTTCGAGATGTTTAACAAGACAAGCTTGACTCGAAATTTCTTATTTGCAGTATTAAATCTAATAAAAGTCATAAGACATAGTGAAAAGATAAGGGTACCCAAATATACCTCAATCTAAAACTTTTCCACCTATAAGTCCTTTTTCGAAAGTGATTGTTTATGGACTGAGTCGAGACAATACAACTAATCGGTTCACACTTCGTGTGATCGTCTATGGATACGAGATCGAGACAATACAACAACGAAGTATGTTTACTTGATAATAGGTTCAGACTTAACCAAACTTTAGGGATTGTCTATCAAGTAAAATAGGAATTAACGTTTGTGTATTTTACTTCTAATTATAATAAAACAATTATAATTACGGAAATAGAAAAGTAAAAGACACAGCAAGATTTTGTTAACGAGGAAACCGCAAATTCAGAAAAACCCCGGGACCTAGTCCAGAATTGAATACTCTCAGAATTAAGCCGCTATACAAAATCCAACCAACTTCGTATAGTTGAGACCAAGCAACTAAACCTATAGTTCACCTAGTTTCCTCAGTATCCTGCGCCTCCAACTTGCAGTAAGTCACGCACTTGGAACAATTCCTTTGGTTCGTATTCCAAACAGTAAAGGAACAACAAATCTGTTCGGTAACAACTCTTTTCAAACAACGTGATATGAGTTTGACAAAGGATCTTCCGTTTAACCAATAAACTCCTTTATCGGGTCCTTAGATCAATCTCTCAACAACTACTGAAGTAATTGTTAGACTACGCAATCAATACTATTAATCACAAAGAAGTGTATTGATGCCGATCTACTCAACTAATCAATCCAATATATCACAAAGATAAACCGATTATAGTTGTATCCCTTTCAAGCCGAAACAAGTATTGTGCACACCAAAGATTATGAAGCCAAAAAGTCTTATTGTCTTCAAATCTTCTTTGATCTTCAATCAGCACCTACACACAATCAACTTGAATCTCTTGTGATCAATCACACACAGAACGGATTCTGTTAACGTTGGATTATCAAAATACGTCTTAAGATCTACAAACAGTCTAAAGATCCCCGTCGAAACTTCGATCTAGTTTGAGTGAATCTTATATCAGAAGAGAAGATTCTCAAGCATAAACAAACTAGGTGCAATCAAAGTTCAACAACCGTTAGTCAATCAAATCAATCGAAAAATAAAATAAACTGTAATTATCTAGTTTCCCACCACCGGTACTAATAGAGCTTCTCAATCCCAAAGAAGTCTTTAAACCGAGCGGCCATAAGAGATTTCTCCTAATTAGGTTACTTTCCTCTCCGATAGGCGGCTCCACCAGTAACAACACAACTGAGGTAGTTTTGTTGTCTCTGAGGATTAGTTTGCTAGAAATGCAAACTTCAATATTTATAGACAAGGAAGTTTGGACACCAAGGAATTTCCAAAACCGAATATTCTCAAAGATATGCAATAAATACAAAATCGGTTTTCATAACTCCTGGAAATGCACTGTCCAAATATTGACCAAAATCCCAATTGAAAAATCTATAATCAGTAAATGCACATTACTAATTATTATTTTCTAAAGATATGCATTTAATTGTTGGAAATTAAATAGCATATAAAAACTAAGAAACCTTAATTAAAAGATTCTCAATTTATTTCGATCCTGGGATTTTCCTTTAGCTATTAAGGAATATCTTTGAACAATTAATGATAAGAGTTACTTCACATGTTCAAAGTATGTCGACATCTTTACTTTGCAAGTCCTTTTTCATACTTACAATCTTGGAAACGATTTGCCACACTTCCAAACAAGTTTAGAATTGGTTCATCTGACTTCCAAGAACTATGTGATTGGTTATCCTATCAAATCACCAATCATGGGTTTCACGGTTCTACCAAAACAAGTTCGGTTCTTCCTCCATGTGAGTACTATGCATAGTCACGCTAGTTACAAAAACTCGGTTGACTAGGTAATAGGATCGGTTCCCCACATACTTATGGTAACTACCTGTATTTGGTGCACATGTCCATAGGATCGGTTCCCCCAAAACTACAAACTTATTGCACATGTTCATAGAATCGGCTCCCCCATCTACTAAAAATGTGTTGCACCTCTTACAAGGATCGATTCCCCTCTTGTAAATTTGTTGCACCTCTTACTAGGATCGGTTCCCCAATGGCTAGATAAAAGTTGCTATTTACAAGGCATCGATCATACCATCTTGAGTGATTACTTAAGATCGGTTTCACTAATAAAAGTCATACCAATACATAAGTCATCCCTTGTGAATAGTTTTACCAAGATACATAAACAAGTTTATGGGCGGTTATACTAAACACACATATCTGTAATTCAAAATAGATTTGTAATGAATATCAATACCAATAAGCCTAGTGATTTCCCTTTCGATTCACAAAACAAGTTTATGAACTTACTTCCTTTAAACGAATGTAAAACATTGTTTCCGAGGATTAAATCTTCACTCATACCCATACCCATACATAATCACAATAGCATTCATATGATCATGTCAATATCTTATATACAAAGTTTAATGGTTAAGCAATAAACCTCGTATTGTATTCCTTAATACTATGTCTAACTAGAGTATCATACACAGCTTCGCATTTATTTTTTCAATATGCACGACTTGAAAGATACGTTAGGGAATGAAACAGATCAAGTCAAATTTTACTAACCTAAAGAGGAAGGATGATGTTGTCGTTGTAGCTCCATACTTCTTCACATTCTTCAAGTCTTCATGTAATACTTGTAAGTCTCATATCCTAACACTTTCAAGCTAACCTATACGAAGTTGACTCTAGTATATAATCAAACGACTCTTTAAATGAGTTTTGATTCACTAAAATATGACAACCAAACTTGACATACCAACGCTTGGTGGGTTCAACCGAGCTATGCTCTAACAATCTCCCCCTTTGTCAATTTTAGTGACAAAACTCTTACATCATATGGATAAACAAATTACAAAAATTCATTATACACATACCTTGATTCCAAGTTCAACAACACAAAACCTGCATTAAATTCAATCCTTAAATGCCGCTGCTGACATTATAATAACAAAGCTAATACTCCCCTAAAGGTAAGATAGGTAGATTTTCAATCCGCACGTCTTTGTTGTTTTCATGTAGTTCCTCATAACTACGTATCATATGATATGTGACTCCCCCTTAGTCTAGCTTTCACTCTTTTCGTTAGAATAAACGTTTTAGCACAAATGTCCTTTCCCTTAGTGATATCAACTCACAACAAGTCAATATCACTTGTTTACTCCATATATTTCTCCCCCTTTTTGTCACAAAATGACAAAGAAACGAAAAAATAAAGGACAAACCGAAAGGATCTTACAAATCTCACAAAGAGAATTTGCAAACCTATAAGAGCTAGGCATGAAGGTTTTGCATACCATTTTAGATAACCAATATCAAAACCGAAACTACAAGTAATTTGGTTTTAACATGTTATCTAGGAAACAATTGCCCGAAGCAATTTTCCCTAATAGTTTAGCACATCAAAAATCGAATAATCACCTTAGTTCTTTTGCTAAACCGATTGTACAAATACAATCGCTTGTTAAATAAGACCAAAATAAAGATCAGAATTAACTTTATTTTTCTCATCAGGCTCTAATTATTCTCATCAATAACTTAGACCTTTCACTTTTAAACAAGACAAATACTAGGTTAGTTATCTAGTAATTCTTGTTAAGGCATTCGGTTAGACTTGAATAACTGAAACCTCCACTTTTGATAAGTTTAACTAAGATCCGAAAAACTTAGTTTCTCTTATCCAAAAATCACTTGGACTAAACAAATGATACCGAAACCTTTTGTTAAGCCATAAACAATCCATACAAACCAAATAAATCAACTTGCATAATCACTTATCTTAACCGGAAGCAATTGGAACAAACATAGACACTATAAAACCGCAATTGCACCAAAATTTTGTAAGCCTAAACAATTGATATCAAACAATAACGAAAGATAACAATAGTTTTTCTTACCCGGAAACAATTGAATCACAATCAAACATCCACACACAAATAATGGAATAAACATCAATTGAACCAAAATTTTTGTTAAGCAAAAGCAATAAATAATAAAATCATGCTTTTCTTAAACAGGAAAACAATTAACTAACAAGATTGTTACCTCAAATTCCGCATCCTCTTCTCCCCTTAAGATATGTCATTAAGTGCAAGTTCACTTAGAACTCTCCCCCATTAAAAGTTGTCATCCTCCCGCCAAAACAAAAGAACAACAACAAAGATCAACCTTTACCAGAGAAAGGTTGAAAACCGGTTTTAACTCTGCGATGCAAAAGTTAAAACCTCGAAACACATATGCTTTTATGCTAAACCAAAAGATTCAACATATTGTGACTTTTTCACATATTGTTTCTACAGGAACCCCTCATGATCCTTTGATAAATCCTACCAACATGGGCTAGAACTTAATCCCGCTAAATCAAAAAGTCACCCAAACCATAAGGGTTTACACACTATGAGATCGAATATCAAGGTAATAAAACCGAAATCAAACATCCCATAAACATACATAGCAATAAAATAAAGCATTCAAGCACAGGCTATGTAACCGAAAACTATCACAAGAAAAATTATAAAATAATAATTTTATTCATAATTAAGATAGTTTTATTCATAATAGACTTTACAATTATTGAAAGAAATCAAAAACTGAAGTCTATTTTTCTGGAATTTACTCCTTCATCTCAGCACCGGTGAAGGATAGGTTATTACTTTCGCACTTCCACTTGTGAAATTCTTCCAGTAGATAACCTTGTTGCTTGACCAGAATTTCTTGCAGTTGAGATATTTTCGAGAAGGATTCTGCAAGAACATGTAATTCGATCTTGGATTGAACACAAAAGTGTGTCAATGCTTCAATACACTGATCTTTCCTGAGCATATTCTCTATTTCCTTCTTGCTAAGCCAATCTCTCTTTTTGATCTTACTCCTTGATTTCTCGTCCAGAGATGATGCAGATTTATTCTTCAAGAGATCTTTCTGATCTAGCATCTTATCAAGAGAATACATTGGATCCAGACCCATAGTTCGGACAAGGAATGACCAAAGAATAGAAGGATCTTTTTATAGTTTTTCGAAAATATAATATTCCCATACATACGAATATATTAAATATTTTCAATTACTAGATTTTATTCCCGTAATCTACACAAAAAGTGCCTTGAACTTTCTTCCTCCTTACACAAAAATTGGCACACAGTAAGGAAGATGTTCTAATACCATTTAAGTGGTATTAGTATGAGATTTTCTCTCACTACGGAATCTAGAACAGCAAGAGTGTCCTTGATCTAGTATCATATGGAATAATCTCTTTTCATTACCACTGGTTAACGAAGCATCTTGAGATTGACTGAGGTTGCATATGCAACTTTTAGCAATTCTGTTCTTGAGACAGTTTTGCATTTTGTCTTATTCTTCCCTTTACCATTAGATGATTTACTAACATCGGAAGACATGTCCATTTTTAAAATGGGTAAATCACTAATGGAGGCCGAAGAAATAAGATTAACAACTAATACAACATTAGCTGTTTCCTCTTCTTTAGAATCATATAAATCAGAGGTCTCATCAATAGTTACAGCCAGTGCCTTGCCTCCTGTGTATTTCTTAAGATTGGGACAGTCTTTAGCAATATGACAAAACCCTTTACACTTGAAGCATTGTGGCTGATATTCATCGTATTCTTCCTGATTTTTCTTGACCGGAACACGATCATGTGGACGAGACGATCGATGAGTATCTTTAATGAATCTCTTACTCCTTTTTTTTAAAAGATCTCGAAACTGTCTAGTGATCGGTGATAATGATTGTTCAATTTCATCATCAGACAATTCTGCAATCTATTCATTTGAATCATCCAAATGTCTATTTTTATCCATTGGAGCTTTCGGAATCTTTGCAGCTTTAAAAACAATTCCCTTAGTTTGAATAGACTGTGATTCATGATCAAAGATCTTTAACTTTCCGACGATTGTGCTTCGTGAGAGTGTTGAAAGATCATTTGCTTCTATGATTGCATGCTTCTTAGAATCGTATCTTGATGGCAACGATCTGAGAATTTTGCATACTATGTCTTTTTCAGAGATAGTCTTTCCAAGAGAGAAAGAAGCATTAATTATCTCTGAGAGTTTGAGGTAAAACTCTTCAAAAGTGTCGTTGTCATCCATTCGAAGGTTTTCCCAGTCGGATAATAGAGTTTGAAGTCTAGCTTCTTTCTCTGAAGTGTTTCCTTCGAATACGATCTGAATATTATCCCAAGCTTCTTTCGAAGTTAGGCATGTTGATACATGATGTTGTAGATCACGACTTACAGCATGTACAATAGTATTCAAACCATCTGAATTCTGCTTAGCAAAAGCCTTTTCTTCAGTTGAGTAATCTACTAAGCGTTTAAACTCAGTTTCCGAATTTGCTACTTTCGGGCGATCATAACCATCGACGACTAATAGCCATGTATTAAAGTCTCATGATTGAAGAAAATATCTCATAGCATATTTCCACCATAGATAGTTTGATCCGTCAAATCTTGGCGGTACGTTAATCGAACTCGATTCATGAGAACTCGAATTCATTTCTTATAGGTTGGATCGCACCAAACACAGATTGTTAGATATTTTCGTGTTTGCCTGCTCTGATACCAATTGAAAAAACGAGGGTACTCATATATACCTCAATCTAAAACTTTTCCACCTATAAGTCCTTTTCCGAAAGTGATTGTCTATGGACTGAGTCGAGACAATACAACTAATTGGTTCACACTTCGTGTGATCGTCTATGGATACGAGATCGAGACAATACAACAACGAAGTATGTTTACTTGATAATAGGTTCGGACTTAACCAAACTCTAGGGATTGTCTATCAAGTAAAATAGGAATTAACGTTTGTGTATTTTAATTCTAATTATAATAAAACAATTATAATTGCGGAAATAGAAAAGTAAAAGACACAGCAAGATTTTGTTAACGAGGAAACCGCAAATACAGAAAAACCCCGGGACCTAGTCCAGAATTGAATACTCTCAGAATTAAGCCGCTATACAAAATCAAGCCAACTTCGTATAGTTGAGACCAAGCAACTAAACCTATAGTTCACCTAGTTTCCTCAATATCCCTGCGCCTCCAACTTGCAGTAAGTCACGCACTTGGAACAATTCCTTTGGTTCGTATTCCAAACAGTAAAGGAACAACAAATCTGTTCGGTAACAACTCTTTTCAAACAACGTGATATGAGTTTGACAAAGGCTCTTCCGTTTAACCAATAAACTCCTTTATCGGGTCCTTAGATCAATCTCTCAACAACTACCGAAGTAATTGTTAAACTATGCAATCAATACTATTAATCACAAAGAAGTGTATTGATGCCGATCTACTCAACTAATCAATCCAATCTATCACAAAGATAAACCGATTATAGTTGGATCCCTTTCCAGCCGAAAAAAGTATTGTGCATAACAAAGATTATGAACCCAAAAAGTCTTATTGTCTTCGAATCTTCTTTGATCTTCAATCAGCACCTGCACACAATCAACTTGAATCCCTTGTGATCAATCACACACAGAACGGAGTTTGTTAACGTTGGATTATCAAAAGACGTCTTAAGATCTATGATAGATGCATTTATGTGTCTATTTTCATCTCTATTGTGTATAATGTTAGTACCCATTTTTGTACTTATTTTGGTATTTTATCTCTTTGTAGGTGTTTTTGGAGAAATAAGCTTTTGTGGCGAAATTGGCTCGAAAAGTTGATGAATGCAACCTAAGGGACGAGTGTTATGCGGACTCCAGCAACGGATAAGGGGCGACCATCGGATAAGGGGTAACCTTTCCCCTTCACATTCAAATTCTGAAAATGGGCGGGAAACCAAAAACTTAAAAACGTGTTTCCTGGCAGATTTGGTGATGGATTTTTAGAGGTGTTTGAGGTCGATTAAACCTCTGATTTTCATAGGGTAGACTCCTTATGGGTCTATGAATCTAACATGGGTGTTTAAATCAATTAAACTGGGCTCAATCGACGGGTTTTGATCTCAACAGCAAAATATGGAAAGTCACGTGTGTGACTTGTTTTAGGAAATTTTAGAGAGATTAAAGGCAAGATTTTCTTCCCAAAGCTTAATATATATCTAAGGAAGAGTTTAGAATCAAAAGGAAAGCCCAGACGCGTGGAAATTCTAAAACAAGAAATTGCCGCAACTTTGCCGTGAAGAGAAAGAAAGAGATTTCGGAAGATTTTGGGGAGATTTAATCGCTATTTTTGATATAAATAGATTGGTTGGGTCATATATAAGGGGGGTATAGAGTTTTGGGGGCTGAGAAGGGCTGAGGAGTGAGAAATCAAGACTAACAGAAAGTTACCTGCTGCTGTTTTCTGCTGGTGCGGAGCTGAAGAACACGAAGAACATAAGACGCACACTGAACAGTCGCGAAGAACACGAAGAACATCGACCCACACTAAACCGTCGCAGAAGCAGTCTTATATTCTTGTTTATTAACAGCACTTCAGTTGTATCGGTGATTCTGTAACGCCATAAAAGCGTTGCAG